>JAVGWX010000021.1:5377932-5977932 GCA_036924085.1 Ariolimax columbianus
TTCAACCCCAACAACCGCACGACCCAGGTTAGCCAACCTTACACCCCAACAACCGCATGACCCAGGTTGGCCAACTCCTTCAACCCCAACAACCGCATGACCCAGGTTAGCCAACCTTCAACCCCAACAATCGCATGAGCCAGTTTGCCCAACTCCTTCAACCCCAACAAACGCACGACCAAGGTTAGCCAACCTTCAACCCCAACAACCGCACGACCCAGGTTAGCCAACCTTACACCCCAACAACCGCACGACCCAGGTTAGCCAACCTTACACCCCAACAACCGCACGACCCAGGTTAGCCAACCTTCAACCCCAACAACCGCACGTTCCAGGTTAGCCAACTAGCCAACCTTCAACCCCAACAACCGCACGACCCAGGTTAACCAACCTTCAACCCCAACAACCGCACGACCCAGGTTAGCCAACCTTACACCCCAACAACCGCACGACCCAGGTTAGCCAACCTTCAACCCCAACAACCGCACGACCCAGGTTAGCCAACCTTACACCCTAACAACCGCACGACCCAGGTTAGCCAACCTTCAACCCCAACAACCGCACGACCCAGGTTAACCAACCTTCAACCCCAACAACCGCACGACCCAGGTTAGCCAATCGTGAACCCCAACAACCGCACGACCCAGTTTGCCCAACTCCTTCAACCCCAACAACCGCACGACCCAGATTAGCCAACTTTCAACCCCAACAACCGCACGACCCAGGTTAGCCAACCTTCAACCCCAACAACCGCACGACCCAGGTTGACTAACCCCTTCAAGACCAACAACCGCCCGACCCAGGTTAGCTAACCTTCAACCCCAACAACCGCCCGACCCAGGTTAGCCAACCTTCAACCCCAACAACCGCATGACCCAGGTTAGCCAACCTTCAACCCCAACAACCACACGACCCAGGTTAGCCAATCGTCAACACCAACAACCGCACGACCCAGTTTGCCCAACTCCTTCAACACCAACAACCGCACGACCCAGGTTAGCCAACCTTCAACCCCAACAACCGCACTACCCAGGTTAGCCAACCTCCAACCCCAACAACCGTACGACCCAGGTTAGCCAATCGTCAACATCAACAACCGCCCGACCCAGGTTAGCCAATCGTCAACACCAACAACCGCACGAACCAGGTTAGCTAACCTTCAACCCTAACAACCGCCCGACCCAGGTTAGCTAACCTTCAACTCCAACAACCGCACGACCCAGAATGGCCAAAACCCTTCAACCCCAATAATCTCCCGACCCAGGTTAGCTAACCTTCAACCCCAACAACCGCACGACCCAGGATGGCCAAAACCCTTCAACCCCAATAATCTCCCGACCCAGGTTAGCTAACCTTCAACCCCAACAAACGCACGACCCAGGATGGCCAAAACCCTTCAACCCCAACAGTCGCCCGACCCAGTAGTGTACATTTCGCGGGATACTGATCAAACATTTTTACAAATTTATACATAAAAAACGCCTTTGTGCAAAAGCTACGAATATATCAGGACATGTGGGTTGATGTGTCGATACCAAAGACGCTAGTTCGACGTCAATAGAATAATTATTCTTTTTGGACGTTTCTGGGATAAACTAAACGTTTTAATTCTCCGGGAAACTAAATTCCTACATTGTGTTACCAATGCTGGAAAACAACACTGCTTTCGATGAGTCAGCAAGGCACAGGCTGCGGCACTGTGGAATCAAATTAGGACCCAGTGGATCAGGGAACCTGAGAGGACGGAACAAGAAGGTGTACAACCAACAGACTAATGGGGCCATCAGCTTTCAAACTTTGCGGCATTTGCTAAGAGATCCTGAGCACCTATGGGTATGCTCGGAGTGCAGTGAAGTCGACTCCTGTTTTAGGATAAGTGCAGCCCGAAATACAATCCGTGACCGAATACGCAACACCACGCTGAGGCAGACAGTGGGGACAAACCCAGTTAGTGTCTACATTGATTCTCAACTAAGTGTTTTCGTCATTTAGTCAGAAGGCATTGTGACCAGTCTGCATCAAGAGCATATCATCTGCTGGTCTCTGGTCCACAAGTAAGAGGCAGACCATGACGTCGATGGATTGATGGTGTCACTGGTACTCTCATGAAGTTACACCTAACGACAGCACGCTTCCCACTTGGCGATAACAAGAAACCTACACACCCCACCTCTCTGGGACGCATTATGATAAGGGCAGTAAGACATCCCACCTCTCTGGGACGCCTCATGATAAGGGCAGTAGGACATCCTACCTCTCTGCGACGCCTCAAGGCAAGAGCAGTAGGACACCCCACCTCTCTACGACGCCACATGGCAAGAGCAGTAGGACACCCCACCTCTCTACGACGCCACATGGAAAGGACAGTAGGACACCCCACCTCTCTGCGACGCCACATGGCAAGAGCAGTAGGACACCCCACCTCTCTACGACGCCTTGTGGCAAGAGCAGTAGGACACAAAAAGAAAAAGAAGTTAAACTAAAGAAACATGTTTTTTTTAATGAGTTCGTGTCTTATCAATTAATAACGTCTGACCATTGTTAGGATATTTCACGCAAGAACACATTTTGCGCGAACGAGATAAACATTTCGCGTTATATTCAGGTCTGATCCTTGCCTTGTCCCCCAAGCAAAGTCACAAAATTAACTGATTTATAAAATAAATTTAATTAACATAAACATGGCGCTGGCTATAATAACTCCAATGTTGGCGACAATTGTTCCAGCATGTCCACAAATCACCATTTTCAGTTTACCGTATTCCTGTTCAGAGCACAGTTCTCCGACCACGATGAATCCTTTATTGTCCAATAAATTCTTGCAGGTCTTCTCTAGCGGATCTGAGATCTGGGATGAAGCTTGTTCCATCATGAAACTTTGACATTTGCTATCTAAATCATTTTGGATAACCTCTTGAATTCGATTTCGTTGTTCCCGCTCGTTTGCGAACGGATCTGGAGTAGTGATGCATCCCCCATCGGTGCTACCTTGTGGACAGTTGTTGCTGTTTGAGTTGCAGACGACAATCTGTAACTTGGAGTAGTCCTCTTCAGTACAAACTGTGCCTCCAAGGAGAGCAGGCTTCGTAGATTCTAAAGCCTCACAGGCTTTTTCTGGTGATTGAGATAATGTATTAATAGCCACGGTCATGGTTCGGGAACATCGAGAGGTTAACTGCCATATAGCCAGAGTGACTTTTCCTATTCGTGTGCTTGTGTCGATAGGCCTAAAACAGACGATTCCTGTGCAGCATACTGCTTTCTCCAAGCTGTCTATTTCTGATGAGTTACAAGCACCGTTTGCAAGTAGGCCATCCTTGGCTTGTAATAGTTTCGTGCAATATTCAGATGGGATTTCAGTTTTTATATTGGTTGAGACTGATTTGTTGCAGGAAGGTTTAAGTTGGTGCTCCGTTTGCGTTATCAACTCCTGCTGCATCTGGTAGTAGTTTGTACAACTTTCTTTCCCATCCCATGTACAGATAACGTTATGGAGAATTGTATAGTCATCCATTGTACACCCAAGGACAGTAACCAGCGATTTAAATGACTCCAGTTTAGTACACCCTGCCTGAATGTCAGCATCTTCTGACGTCTGACCTGCCACTACGTCATGACAGCGCTGAGACGACAGCTGGTTGAACATAACACATCTAATCTGTTGTCTTTGAATCTGATCCCTGTTTGGACCTGGACCTTTTGTAGCTGTCACATCTATAGCAGGGGATGTTTCAGGAGCTGTGGACGTACAAGGAGGGTCATCAGGTGAACAAATAACATTGTGCAGCTTTTGATAATCATCTTCAGAGCAATTAGCTACACTCATGAAAGGGTATAATTGCTCCAGCTTGGCACAGCCCTCCTGTAAACACTGATTTCTATCTGCCATCTGCACCAAGGCGTTTTCTTTGCACATTTGAGAACTAAGTTCATCGTTAGCCACTTGTAAAATCTCCTCCCTTCGTTTCTCATCTTCAGTCATGTTTGCCTGACTTCCAGAATTCACTTCCCTTGTTTTTGAAGATGCAGCCAAATTTGACTGACCTTGCACAGTGACCTGTGTGACGTGTACACAGACAATGAAGAGAAGAAAATGGACCTGACACCTTGACCACATTATTAACGTCCAATACTTTGAAGATCACACAAAAAAGCTTTATGTTTCTTTTGTTATTTCTGTAATAACAAAAAAGAAATAAAGATTCAGTACAAAGTCAACAGTAAATGTCCATACAAATCTGTGTAAACTGTCTTTCATAGTCTTCATATTGTCCCTGTGTCTGTTTATCTATATAAGTATGTATCTATCTTTCTATATATTTAAATATATATTTATTTTATCTGTCTATCGAGATGTAGATGTCTATTTATTTAATATATCTATCTAATGTATATCTATCTAATTTATATATATATATATATATATATGAATATATATATATATATCTAATTATCTATAGATATATATAAATATCAAAGTTGGTTAGAGTTATAGAGGTCGACGAACTGCGCAACTCTTCGTCACTTAAATCAAATGCATTCTCTTTGCATGTATCCAGTACTAACACAGTCGAGTCCTGTGATAGCGGGTGAGCTGCGAAGCGGAGAGCGTAAGTCCGCTGACAAACTAAACTACAGTGAAAAAGCTGCGGCAGTTGCCGGACTCTTGGCTGGCAATAAAGCGGATGAGATACATGGATTTGCTGACACTCATGATCACCGTCTCAGGGAGTGAACTTTCCATGCCTTCATTGCCTGCGACTATGCAGATCCCAAATCGGGCTCGTCAGTCATCTCCGCGACCACCCACATCCCGGATTTAAAAAATTCTCGACTGGAAGGTCTGGCTAGGTGAAAAAAGAATAGGTCAGGACGAATAACATATCCACTTATCTAAATGTGTATATATATATATCTATATATATATACTTAATTGTATTTATATCTTATATTTGTATTTATCTATCTATCTATCTCTATATCTATTTATATATATCTATATATATATATATATATAATCTAACTATGTATATCTATCTATATATCTATATATCTATATATATATATATATAAATATATATATATATACTTAATTGTATTTATATCTTATATTTGTATTTATCTATCTATCTATCTCTATATCTATTTATATATATCTATATATATATATATATATATATCTCAGGTCAGGTCAGTTCATCCCGTAACCGGTGAGGTCGTTGGGGTACACGTGAAGACATCCTCACAACACCACGTCACCCTTCTCTTTCAGCCGTCGCTGCCTGTGCCTCTTCTGGTCGGAGATTGGTCCATTCTTTTATATTGTCCTCCCACCTCTTTTTGGGCCGGCCTCTTCGTCGTCTGCCTTGCACCTTTCCTTGCAGGATCGTATTTGCAAGACCATCTGATCTCGATATGTGAGCATACCAAGCGAATGTCCTTCTCGTAATAGTTGCCAAGAGGTCTTCAAAAGGTCCCATTGCTGTTGTAATTCAATATCGTATTTCCTCATTTGTAACTCGATCTTTGTGCGTGATGTTTAAAAGTTTTCGGAAACATCTCATCTCCAAAACCTGTTGAATGAAATGAATGAGGCCATGAGAACTTTAAAGAAAAGGAAATCGCTCTGAAAATATAGGGTAAAAAATGAAATGCTGATGGGGTTGGGCCAAACAGCAAAGAGGAAGTTACTGTCAGTCCTGAACCAAAGCTGGAAAAGGGGAATTGTACCGCAGGCATGGAAAGATGCTGTACTTATACCCGTACCAAAGAAAGAAAAAGATAGAACAGATCCAAATGGATACAGGCCTATCAGTCTACTGAGCTATGTAGGTAAACTGATGGAGCGTATGATAAACACCAAACTGATGTGGCACCTGGAAGAAAAACATATACTAATTCCACAGCAAGCAGGATTTAGACAACACAGATCCACTGAAGACCAGACCACTCTCATAGCACAGGAAATAGAGGGTGCTTACCAAGAGAAAAAGCATACAGTAGCGGTTTGGGTGGATCTTGAGAAAGCATTTGACAAAGTATGGAAAGAGGGACTTAAAGTCAAGCTACGAAGAAGTGAAGTGTCTGGAAAAATGTACAGATGGATCAACCACTACCTTGAAAACAGAACAGCCAGAGTTCAAGTACAAGGACAGATGAGCAAAAAGGTGACACTAGAGCAAGGAGTACCCCAAGTGGGAAAACTGGCACCCACACTTTTTCTGGTGTATATAAACAACATCATAGAGAATATACCAAGAAGAGTCCACAGCTCCATGTTTGCAGACGATCTGGTTGTGTGGACCTCTGAAAAAAATCTCACCGTAGCAAACAATCGGATGCAGCAGGCCCTAACATCGTTGGAGGAGTGAGCGAAATCATGGCTGGTCAAAATAAATGAGGAAAAAACAACATGTACGATATTCTCGCTGTCAAATAAACCACAGAAGACCAAAATAAGTCTTAACTGCAAATATCTGCGGCCAAACGACAACCCAAACTACTTGGGCGTCACATTTGATTGGGGCGTGACATGGAAAAGTCAAATCGAGAGAAACCGAATGAGAGCCAGACAAAGAATGGCAATCATGAGGAAATTTGCTGGCGCAAGCTGGGGAGCAGACGAAAGAATACTGAAGAAACTGTACACTGGGAGAGAGAGACCAGTTCTCGAGTATGGCATTGCGGCATGGACAACAGCAGCAAAGGCAAACCGATAAAAATAGCAAACTTCAAAACCAAGCCATGAGAGTTATAACAGGAGGCATGAAGTCAACGCCAATTGTAAAACTTGAAAAGATTAAAAATCTGCAATCCATGACCGACAGAAGAGACTGCAGAGCCCAGCAGCAAGCAGAGAAACTAAGAAGACTGACAGACCATCCAATGCAACAGAGACTAAATAGATTTGGAAAATGGAAACTAAAGCGGAGAAACTTTGCAGAAAAAGCCAAAGCAAAGATGAGCGAAGTCCCTATGAACACCATAATAACACCAAAACCCATCCCTACTGTACTCAAACCCACATGGAAGCAGCATATCATTTCGGAGGTGGTAGAAAATATAGCAAGTATTGGAAACAAGAACAGCCAGACTAAAAAAGAAAGAAGAGACATAAACCTGAGGTATATAGCGGAAAACATGGGCTGGACCCATACATACACTGACCCATACATACACTGACGGTGGTTCTGTATCAAACACAACACAATTGAGGGGGAGAGGTATTCCTGAGCCTAACATATGGTAGAAAAATAACACTGTCAGCGGCAACTAGAAAATTCTCATGGAATTTCAGAGCCGAGGCAGAGGCACTGAAGGCTGCAGTAAAAGCAATGCTGACAGACGAAAACAATGAAAGCCAGATAGTGGTGTTTACAGATGCCTTGGTCGTAGTCACAGCACTAAAAAGCCAGAAAAATACAAAACTTATTAATTTAAGAGCAGTACTCTGTCAACTATACCAGCAGTCCGCACCAAAAAGAGTAGTGGTACAGTGGGTTCCATCCCACTGTAACGATAAAGGCAACGAGGAGGCAGACAGACTGGCAAAAGAAGGTGCAAGACTACCACAACCAGATTCTAGTGTGACTTACAAAGTGTCCAAAAGGTTTATTACGCCCAGATACATGGCCAAATGGGAAACAGAACATACTGGCTACACAAAAAATGATGCCTACTACCAGCTGAACAGAAGAGAGCAGGTCGTGGTCTTCAGACTCCGCACAGGCCACAACAGACTGAGGTACCACCTATTCAATAAACTGAAGATGTGTGGCTCTGACGAACGCACCTGTGGTACAGGGACAATGGCCGCTCAACATCTGCTGCAAAATTGCCAGGCATACAAGGACCAGAGAAAGCACACGTGGTCATCACCAGTACCAACACTAGACAAGCTGTATGGCAGTGTCGACAGCCTCAGGATGACAGCTGCTTTCTTCGAACAAATTCAAGTTGACGTCTGACAGCGTACGAAGAAGAAGAAGAAGAAGAAGTATCCTTCGCTGAAGGGCATCTGTAACTGTCCATGTCTCACAAGAATAGAGGAATATTGACAGGACCAATGTACGCATTAATCTGATTTTCGTGCGCAGTGCTAACCGTTTATCTTGCCAGGTTTTGTTAAGCCGTGCAAGCGCCGCTATTGTCTGTTCTATTCTGGTCAACACTTCACATTTTGATCCTTCATCACTGACAATCGACCCAAGATATTTTAAACGGTCAAACACTTCGAGTTCCAGACCGTTAGCTTTTATCCTGCTGTTGAAGCCCTCGGCGTTGTTGGTCATTAATTGTGTCCTTCCGTCGTGTATCTCCATACCATAGTCAAGAGCTGTTTCTTCTAGCCTTCTGACCCATTCCTGGAGTTTTTCTTCTGAAACCGCCAACCAGTCGATGTCATCTGCAAAACGAGGGTTGATAATATCTATCTACCTGTCTACTTATCTATCAACATGTCTATCTACCTTCCTATATATCTATATATCTATTTATTTATATGTAGCTCCTCTTTTTAACAAGATTTGCCTCTCTGAATTCTTCTGGTAGAGGCACAGGCCTTTCCACCCCAGACCGCAATCCTTTAGGTGATTGTTTAAGATGTGCTGAAGTGTTTCTGCTGATGGAAGATCCTCTCTCTGACATTTCGTATCTCTGACATATGTTCCCTCTTCCGTTTCCTTTCCCCCTGTTGGCGCACACTGTTCCGCTCTGGAGGTCAAATTCACAAATTTCCGTTTATAGGACTATATTTTTTTACTACAGGCTTCCTATCAGAGGGTTCTTTCAGTAGTGGTCCTATGCTTCTCAGGGAGCGAAATTGAGAAGAAAAATGGAAAATTGTTTCCGCCTGTCGCTGTTAGTACACACTTCTGGTTCGTCCTTTCTTGCGTCTCTCTTGCTTTCCATCTTTTTCTTTTTTAATTATCGCTGTCTCTCTCCTCTATCTATCTATATATCTTACTGTCTATCTCTCTTGCTCTCTCTGCCTATTTCTCTCTCTCTCTCTCTCTCTCTATATATATATATATATATATATATATCTTATCACTCTATTTTTTTCAAGCTCTAGCTATCTCTCTATCTATATCTCTCTCTTCAACACTCTCTATCTCTCTTTATATATATATATATATATATCACTATATATATCTATCTCACTCTCTTTTTATATCTCTTTCTATTTCGCTCTATCTTTATCTCTCTATATCTCTATCTTTATCTCTCTATATCTCTCTCTATCTTTATTTCTCTATATCTTTTGATCTTTATCTCTCTATATCTCTTTCTGTCTATCTCTCTTGCTCTCTCTGCCTATTTCTCTCTCTCTCATTCCTATCTCTCTATATATATCTATCTCTTATCACTCTATTTCTTTCAAACTCTAGCTAATTCTCTGTCTATATCTCTCTCTTCATCACTCTCTATCTCGCTCTCTATATGTATATATATATATATATATATCTTTATCTCTCTATATCTCTCTATCTATATATCTCTATATCTCTCTCTATATCTCTCTCTATCTTTATCTCTCTATATCTCTCTATCTTTATCTCTCTATATCTCTCTTTATATATCTCTGTCTTTATCTCTCTATAATCTCTATCTTTATCTCTTTATATATATCTATATCGTTATCTCTCTATATCTCTCTATCTTTATCTCTCTATATCTATCTTTATCTCTCTATATTTCTCTCTATGTATCTCTCTATATCTCTCTCTATCTTTATCTTTATATCACTCTATATCAGGCACAACATACTGACCAGGACGTCCCGTCAGGGTCAGGCACATCATACGGACCAGGACGTCTCGTCAGGGTCGGGCACAATATACTAGCCACGGACCACGGCCCACCTTCATCAGCACTTTTCTGGTATTAAGGTTATTACAACCAGCCACTATACGCATTTTTCAGGGTGCACAAAAGAGTAAACTTTCTCATTATGGCGATTGAACAGCAACAACAACAATATGTCACGAGACCACTGCAAACATACTCTGTCTTGTCTTATTCGTGTCTCTTTTCATTGAGAAAAGTATTTGTGTGGATATACTTGATCTGTCTTTCCATCGGTGGTTGTTTGATGAAAGAACAAGGACAGAAAAAGTAAACGAAGACGAAGAAGAAGAAGAAAAGAAGAAAGAAAAGAAGAAAAGACGAAGAAAAGAAGAAGAAGGAGAAGAAGAAGAAGAAGGAGAAGAAGGAGAAGAAGGAAGAAGAAGGAAAAGAAGAAGAAGAAGGAAAGAAAAAAAAGTTAAAGACAAAGAAGAAGAAAAGAAATAATAAGAAAAATTATTGGAAAAGGCAGAAACGAAAGAAAACATAGGAGGAGAATCACAAAAACAAGATAATCGGGATCATGATGATGAGAAGGAAGATAGTGATAAAAACAACAGAAAAAGAATACTGACAAGTACCACTGAATGATATCTCGATACAGTTGAAGAAAGTGTCGAGTGTGATACTAAATGTTAGAATAGATTATAACACTCGTGTTTGATTTGGGCCAGTAACGACCTTGGCTAAGTTCAATGATAACAGAGACGACCTTCCTTTTATCGATGCTGGAATATCGGTCTAAGGTTATCAAGATATCTCTCAGTGCTATAGAACGTTGATATCATGTCGCTTCTTGTTTAGCTGTCTTTCCATCCTGATGATTCAAAATTTATTGCGCACAAAGCAGGTTAAAATACGTTTATACGCGAAGGTAAAAGAGGTTATTCGGACGTTTCTGCCTAAATACGTCTTTACCAAGTACTCGTTTAACAACGTGAACGACGCAAAGGAAAACAAAGTTAAATAAGTTCGATGAATAACAGAATTTAAAAAAATTCTGCAGAATATCCAATAAGTTGTAAGTTAATAGATAACGAACGATTTAAAATATGAAAGAAAACAGTGTTAGGGGTGAGATCGAATCGCGTCCCTGTCACTTTCCTGTTCTTGTTGGCTATAGATTGGATATTGGAGACACGAAACGATTGAACGAGAACTGATATTCAGTGGACACAATTGGAGCACCTGGACTACGTTGATGGTCTGATACGTTTACCACATAGTCATAGCCAAATGCAAGAGAAACTTGACAGGGTGAAAGAAAAATCTGTCAAATTTGGACTGAATTTCAACATAAAGAAATCCAAGCTCCTTAAAGTCAGCCTTATTAAGAACCAATCATGCTGAAGGGGGAGCCCATGGGAGGAGTGGATACATTTACCTATTTTGGCGGCACAATTGACACGTCAGGAGGTGCAGGTGGAAATGTAAGGATCAGAATTGGAAGACAAGAATAATATTCCTGACACTAAACAACACATGGTGATCCACATAAATCAAGATTCACACCAAAGATAGAATATTCAACGCCAGGATCAAGTCGGTGCTGCTGTATAAAGCGGAGACACGGAGAACAACCAATTCCATACAACAAAGACTCCAGTCCTTCGTTAACAGATGCCTGATAAGGATAATTGACATGCAATTGCAGGACACGGTGAGGAATGAAGACCTGTGGAAAGCACCTACCAACGGCTACTGGAACAAGAAATGAAGTGAAGAAAATGTAGCTGGACAGAACATGCGATGAAGAAGACAAGTCCAACATAGCAAATGAGGCTTTCATGTGGAATCCGCAAGGGAAGAGAGAGAGAACGAGAGAGACAGAGCCAGAGGGAGGTTGCCCTAAAAATGCACGGAGAAGGGAATGTGAGATGAAACTACGATTATGGTGTTACATGAGGATGGAGGCAGAAAGTTGTCTAGGACCACTTATGCTGGCGGTTGTGGGCAAAGGCCTTTACACTGAGGATAGCTATGGGTTTGTATGTATTTAGTTGCCAATCGCAAGCGATGATGTATGTAATGAAGTAACTGCGCTGGTCAACAATCTTACTCTCTCGTCCTGAGCTACTTTAGAGAAAATCTTTTCTTCTTCTTCTTCTTCTTCTTCTTCTTCTTCTTCTTCTTTTTCTTCTTCTTTTTCTTCTTCTTCTTCTTCTTCTTCTTCTTCTTCTTCTTCTTCAGTCAACTGATGCTACGCTTATAGCCCGGTGATGTTCACAAAGAAGACTGTGTTTCAGGTCTTTTCCGGTCGCCTGCAGCTTTTCAAGCATATTCGGTTCTCCAGGCCAGACTGCTTCTCTTTGGTCTGCATAAGTAGGTCAGTCCTGCAAGATATGTTCTGGTGTTTGATTGGGTGCTCCGCAGTCGCACGTGATGGTGTCTCTAGGACTCAAATCTGTCCTCGAGTCATGCGTTCCAACTATGTCTACATTTTGCCTGCGACCGTTACAATTCTCTTTACTTTGTCATTACATCCCCTTTCCAAACTCACACTATCACCAACGATCCTTCACATTTTTAGATCTACCACCTGCATCGGACAGCCAAAGTAGGAGACGCCCCTGCCACTAGTAAAAGATAATACAATTTGTAACTCCCGTTCTTCTTCTTTGATCAACTGATGCTGTGCTTCTAGTCCGGTGACGTTCACGAAAGAGGTTGTGCGTTTAGTGTCTTTGGCGGTCCCCCATAGCTTTAGCAGCATGGTCATGGTCTACAATGTCCAGTTCTAAGTATGAATATATTTGTCTGGCCATCTCTGCCAAGTTCGTCTATGCTGTCTTTTTCTGGCTTCTATTCGTTGTACTGGTCTCTCTATTCTGTCCTCGTGGATCGTTTGATGAGTGTTTTTGCTTCTTTACAGCTCTGTGGATGGGGAGTCTGTGTGCCGCCATTTCCGGCTTTTGCGAGCTCCTCTCTCGTTTCCAGGGATCCTACAGTAGGCCGGAATCCACTGTAGGAGAGCAATCCTATGTTGTATTTTATTTCATGTGAGAGTATATCTTGTTTGTGGCTTGATATGACTTGGAGTACACTCCTTAGGACAGCCAAAGTAGAACACGCTCCTGCCACTAATAAAAGATAATACAATTGTTAACTCCAGTAAAACATCAAACATAAAGGGCCAGGTTAGCTTTATCTCTCGCTTAATCAGATATGGAATATTCGTCAGAAGTGATTGATCGAAAAGGGTTAATGTATTCAGTGCGTGCAGTTCGATCTGGAGGCATTACGACGGGACAAAACGTTTTGTCCTTGAGCTGATAAGCTAAAATTACGACATAAAGCAGTTGTTGGCGGTTTCTCTGGGCAATAACGAAAGCATTCCTCCGCAACAAAGAAATAGTCTAGAGGACAGATTAAGTTATTCGGTCAAAGCTTACTTACATAAACATGGTTCAGGTTTTTGACTCACTCGACTCGATTTACATAAACATGGTTTGGTCATTTCACTGACTCGACTCGACTTACATAAACATGGTTTGGTCATTTCACTGACTCGACTCGACGTACATAAACATGGTTTGGTCATTTCACTGACTCGACTCGACTTACATAAACATGGTTTGGTCATTTCACTGACTCGACTCGACGTACATAAACATGGTTTGGTCATTTCACTGACTCGACTCGACGTACATAAACATGGTTTGGTCATTTCACTGACTCGACTCGACTTACATAAACATGGTTTGGTCATTTCACTGACTCGACTCGACGTACATAAACATGGTTTGGTCATTTCACTGACTCGACTCGACGTACATAAACATGGTTTGGTCATTTCACTGACTCGACTCGACTTACATAAACATGGTTTGGTCATTTCACTGACTCGACTCGACTTACATAAACATGGTTTGGTCATTTCACTGACTTGACTCGACTTACATAAACATGTTTCGGTTTGTTTGACTGATTCTACTCCACATAAACATCGTTCAGTTTTTTTCACCTACTTGACATAACACGTCTACTAGTTCTCTGTGCTGGGGTATAGAGACCTTATCTTTTTCTCGTGTTTCATAGTTGCTACAGAATAGTGTAGGAGCAAAATATAATCAGGATCAGGTGAAACATACTGATCAAGGTGGGAGAGAAGAGTAATCAGGGTCAGGTGAAACATACTGATCAAGGTATGAGAGAAGAATAATCAGGGTCAGGTGAAACATGCTGATCAAGGTATGAGAGAAGAATAATCAGGGTCAGGTGAAACATGCTGATCAAGGTATGAGAGAAGAATAATCAGGGTCAGGTGAAACATACTGATCAAGGTGGGAGAGAAAAGTAATCAGGGTCAGGTGAATCTTACTGATCAAGGTGGGAGAGAAGAGTAATCAGGGTCAGGTGAATCTTACTGATCAAGGTGGGAGAGAAGAGTAATCAGGGTCAGGTGAATCTTACTGATCAAGGTGGGAGAGAAGAGTAATCAGGGTCAGGTGAATCTTACTGATCAAGGTGGGAGAGAAGAGTAATCAGGGTCAGGTGAAACATACTGATCAAGGTGGGAGAGATGAGTAATCAGGGTCAGGTGAAACATACTGATCAAGGTGGGAGAGATGAGTAATCAGGGTCAGGTGAAACATACTGATCAAGGTGGGAGAGATGAGTAATCAGGGTCAGGTGAAACATACTGATCAAGGTGGGAGAGAAGAGTAATCAGGGTCAGGTGCCCCTCCCGATGTAAGAAGATTCACTTTAATCCGCTACCACAGAAATGTTGTCAAGTCTCAATCAATGCATATCTTCGAACTACAACTTGATAGAGTAGCTAGTCCAATGCCCAACCCTTTGTAGACACTTCATGCTACAATCTTGCTGGTCATAGTGTTACTTTTCCTCGTTCCGGTGGCGGCACACTCAGGGATATGTTTGACGAGGGCCTACATACAAGAGCGTTTGCGTAATAGATGAGTTTGAGCGGATGGTCTCACGGCAAAGTGAACGGGTTTGTTTCTAGATCATGACACTCTCATGTCTACCATAGTGTAACTGTGTAACTGAACCACTGTTGGCGAAGAATGGACATTCCCCCTTTCCATCACAGGACAGTAACTAACACTGTATTCTAGGAAACTGGCCATTCTTGTAATCCCCATCATCTTAGCACTTAATCCAAAAGAACTGATTCTTCTTCTCCTCCTTCTTCATTCTTCTTCTTCTTCTCCTTCTTCATTCTTCTTCTTCTCCTTCTTCATTCTTCTTCTTCTCCTTCTTCTTCTCCTTCTTCATTCTTCTTCTCCTCCTTCTTCATTCTTCTTCTTCTCCTTCTTCATTCTTCTTCTTCATTCTTCTTCTTCTCCTTCTTCATTCTTCTCCTCCTTCTTCATTCTTCTTCTTCTCCTTCTTCATTCTTCTTCTTCTCCTTCTTCATTCTTCTTCTTCATTCTTCTTCTTCTACTTCTTCATTCTTCTTCTTCTTCTTCTCCTTCTTCATTCTTCTTCTTCTCCTTCTTCATTCTTCTCCTCCTTCTTCATTCTTCTTCTTCTCCTTCTTCATTCTTCTTCTTCTCCTTCTTCATTCTTCTTCTTCTCCTTCTTCATTCTTCTCCTCCTTCTTCATTCTTCTTCTTCTCCTTCTTCATTCTTCTTCTTCTCCTTCTTCATTCTTCTTCTTCATTCTTCTTCTTCTACTTCTTCATTCTTCTTCTTCTCATTCTTCTTCTTCTCCTTCTTCATTCTTCTTCTTCATTCTTCTTCTTCTCCTTCTTCATTCTTCTTCTTCTCCTTCTTCATTCTTCTTCTACTCCTTCTTCATTCTTCTTCTTCTTCTTCTTCATTCTTCTTCTTCTCCTTCTTCATTCTTCTTCTTCTTCTTCTTCATTCTTCTTCTTCTCCTTCTTCATTCTTCTTCTTCTTCTTCTTCATTCTTCTTCTTCTCCTTCATTCTTCTTCTTCTCCTTCTTCATTCTTCTTCTTCTCCTTCTTCATTCTTCTTCTTCTCCTTCTTCATTCTTCTTCTTCATTCTTCTTCTTCTACTTCTTCATTCTTCTTCTTATTCGACGTTCGTCCTGAAAATGGTATTGTGACGATCTGTCTATTTTACAGCGAAGCTGCGATATCTGTGCCTTTCGGCTCGACATATCTGATTTCAAATGGCGTCCTTTCGATAACGGGTTTGCCTTCCCGCTGCAATCACTTTTCCCTTAGCCAGATTACACTACTGAAGCCTGTTTTCAGGGCACTCCCTTTGGATGCGAAATGAGGTCTTGATCGGCTGGGGTTAGCTGACCTGATGCAAGCAGCCAATCTATGAGACGCTAATTGATGTCAGATGACGCACTGTCTTTGGTGACTTCCCTTCTGCATTTAGTATATACAAGAGTCAGTCAATAAGTAAAAGGCATTGTATGGATACATTGTTTTTTCAAAAAAGGAAGAACGAGAAATGGTGTGTTTTATTTTTCTACACAGTCCTCTTGTCTAGTAAAACACTTTGTTCACCTGCTCAGTACCTTGTGGATGCCTTCTAGAAAATAGTTTTTTAGTGTGAGCTTTAACCAATTTTGCACCGCCTCCATTACCTCGTTGTCATCTGCAAACGTATGACCCCTCTGCTACACACTTTCCTATAACGGAGCTCATCGTGGAAAATTGTTGGCGCCACGCCGTGACTCATGTTGAAATTTACGATAATATTATCAATAGTGACTGACATATTGCCCCGGACTAGCTAGTGGGTCGACTGTTTCTCTGTGTCAATCGGCACTCTTGCTGGTCTCCCAAACCACGGTTCATCAATGATGTTTTGGATTTTGTTTTGAAGTCTTTCTACCGATTCATTCACTCTCCACTAACTCAAACAACTGTCCCCATTCTGAACCTTAATTCTTCTGTAAATTTCAGAAGGCTTCACAACTTCTGAGCACAAGAAACGAAAAATATTTCGTTGTTCCTTCTCGGTGCAAGCCCCCAGTGGGGCGGCCATTTTGTACACTAAATTGCGCATGCCCATTGGCTTGATCGTCACAATCCCTACATAGGATATTGCGAATGAGTCAGTTTCTGTCTAAGAATAAGATACATACTTTTCGATGCACTTTATATTTAAAATGTATGTTACTGGATGACTGTCTGTCATACTTATTCCAAGTAAGTCTTTTATTAAATGTCAGGCGAAGACATACGGGCTACCGTCCTCCCTTGACCTGGATTGGCCCTGGATGTATGTTAACTGTTTGCTATTGAAAGGGAAGAGAGAACAGCGTTGTGGAAGAGGGTTGGGGGGGGGGGATGTTATGTCTCTATTGGGACGTGTCATTTATATTTCCCTTTCGTTAACCTGCGGACTGCATTCTGTAATGTGATGTAGTGACATGTTCCAATGGTCATCAGATTACCAGGCCCGAGTAGTTAGCATACCGGGTCTCTATGAGCTCTGACCGTGCCTTAGATTAGTTTTTTAGCTGGTGTGAATTGTGTAATACAAAACAAAGAAGAGCATACACAGTGCTTGCTACAGGCTTCCTGTCAGAGGATACTTTCAGCAGTGGCCCTATGCTTCTCGGGGCGAAATGGAGAAGACAAATGGAAAATTGTTTCCGCTCGACGCTGTTAGTACACACTCCTGGTTCGTTCTTTCCTGCGTCTCTCTTGCTTTGTATGTTTTTCTTTTTCGCTCTCTCTCTCTCTCTCTCTCTCACTCTCTCTCTCTTCTCTATCTCTCTAAATTTACATATCTATATCTATCTCTAATTCTCTCTATCTCTATCTCTAACTCTATCACTATTTCTTTCCAGCTCTAGCTATGTCTCGTTCTATATCTCTCCATCTCTCTCTATCTCGCTCTCTCTCTCTCTATCTCGCTCTCTCTCTCTCTATCTATATATATACATGTGTGTGTGTATCGCTATCTCTCTCTCTTTAAATATATATTATCTCTCTATCTCTCTAAATATATATTATCACTCTATCTCTCTAAATATACATTATCTCTCTATCTCTCTCTAAATATATATTATTTCTCTCTGTCTCTATATCCCTCTCTGTATCTCTCTTTATTTCTCCCTCTTTCTCTCTATCGCTCTCTCTCTCTCCCTCTCTCTCTCTCTCTCTATCGCTCTCTCTCTCTCTCGCTCTATCTCGCTATATATAAATATCTTGCAATTTCTTGTTGTTCATCCCCATCATTCTTTCGTACCCTATTTCTTTTCACTCTTTATCTCTATTTCCCTCTGTGTCTCCCTTTCCCCTTTTTAACGCTCTCTCTCTCTCATTTGCTCTCTCTCTCTTTCTCTCTCTTTCTCTCTCTCTCTCTCTCTCTCTCTCGCATTATGTATTGCCAACGCTTAATTGTCAAACTCGTGCCAATATTGTAAATTCATCGATTACTAGACACACTATAACATGCAAACCAGTAACTGATTGCTCTCCCTATCAACCTCTACAGGCTAGAAGACTCTCCAACCTATTACACTGTACACAGATTACGCCCGATCACTATAACAGGCAATCCCAAGACCAAAACAAACTTTGGCTTAGCAGCATCATCATGCCAAATTATTGTGATTTAAACACCACTGCGGATCCTCTGATAAAGACGTCCTGCTAACAGGCCACCTAAAAGTATAAGCACCCTCTGCATCAAAAGAGAACACGTTGCATGCGTCAGTCGATGCGGCATGTTATGATTTACGTAACTGACAATTAAAATGAAATATTGATATCGGAAAGGCAGATAATTCTGGTGTCGCCCACTAACTGTATGAAATCTACTTGAGTTATCTCCAGCGGCGTCTAAAAAACACGAACCAAGGTACAACGAAACGACCACTTCTAAAGCTTTTATCTGCTTCAACAACTTTTGCATAAAATGCATACAAATACATTATCTACATTTACACATATTTACATACCACACAATTATACGCGCTCGCGAACAAAATCCTTTAGACAAATATTTTCCTAATTGATGTTAGTAAAAGTGTACAATTAATTTTTAACGCTGATACAACTGTATTAGCTATCTTTTCGGGTGGTGTTTTTCTATGCTGTTTCAATTTGTTTCTTGTCTATGACGAAGACCTATTTTCAAATCTTCAGTAACACGAACCATTCACAATTTCGTTTCCAAATCATATCGTCTTCTTCTTCGTACGCTGTCAGACGCCAACTTGAATTTGTTCGACGAAAGCAGCTGTCATCCTGAGGCTGTTGACATTGCCATAGTCTGTTGTGGCCTGTGCAGAGTCTGAAGACCACGACCTGCTCTCTTCTGTTCCACTGGTAATAGGCATCATTTTTTGTGTAGCCAGTATGTTCTGTTTCCCATTTGGCCATGTATCTGGCCCTAATAAACCTTTTGGACTCTTCGTAGGTTCCAAATAAAAAAAATCGCTCCTTTTCTACGCCTGACAGTGTAGAAGTAAGTTTATTGCATATATTTGCCATCGAGTGCACAAATAAGTCGCTCCTTTTCTACGCCTGACAGTGTAGAAGTAAGTTTATTGCATATATTTGCCATCGAGTGCACAAATAAGTCGCTCCTTTTCTACGCCTGACAGTGTAGAAGTAAGTTGATTGCATATATTTGCCATCGCGTGCACAAATAAGTCGCTCCTTTTCTACGCCTGACAGTGTAGAAGTAAGTTGATTGCATATATTTGCCATCGAGTGCACAAATAAGTCGCTCCTTTTCTACGCCTGACAGTGTAGAAGTAAGTTGATTGCATATATTTGCCATCGAGTGCACAAATAAATCGCTCCTTTTCTACGCCTGACAGTGTAGAAGTACGTTTATTGCATATATTTGCCATCGAGTGCACAAATAAATCGCTCATTTTCTACGCCTGACAGTGTAGAAGTAAGTTGATTGCATATATTTGCCATCGAGTGCACAAACAAGGAGCTGATTTGCCTATTATGTCTTGGCGTGATGGATCTGTTCGTTTTCATTTGACCCACAAACAGGCCACAATCAGCTCATACAATACTGCCTAAGCCTCGTCCGCTGATCAGGAAAGAGATGATCAATGCTAACCCTAGAACCAACATCTCATACCCTTACAGCGTCAGCATGGTCATGTTGACTGGGAGGCGACTTGAGAGGGCATGAACAATCCATCGTCCATTGAACATCTTGTTACAAAAGAAGACGACTGGAAACAGGATTGGAATGCGCACACTATAAACTATCGTGCCGAGGAACGTGTCGCTTATGACGTATGACAATGACAGGCCTCAATTCGATAGACATTCTGTAATTGTCAGAATATTTGCCATGTTCAGCGGCTAACAATCTACTTTTTTCAATTTTAAACTGTCAATTGTTCTTATGTATGTACATCGTGTACATGGACCTTCAGAGTTTATCGTCCGTCTCCGACAGAACTAGGTGCTGAACTCACATTCCTTGAGACCAAAAGCTTAAATCTTGCAGGATTCGATCCACTGTTTCTTTCTTTCGTTTATTATGTGTTTTTAACACAAAAGACGAATTCCCCACTTTTGTTTTTTTGTTTTTTTTGCATTTGCCTTACTTCTCTATTCCCCAAGGCGGGTGTGCGTTGCACTGTGGTTTTTATTTTGCATTTTATGTAAGGGTCTGCTTCCTCCTGCATTTTCTAAGGGTTTGCTTCCCCGGGGTAACGGTCGGTGCTGTGATGGGGATCGAACCCAGCTCCTTTGGGTTGGGAGATGTGCCACTTAAACACTAGGCCACGCTGTCCCCTACACTTTGGTTTGTGTTTGAGGCAGAATCAGAAATTCACTGAAAATGATTAAATGATGACTTATCGCAGATAGTCTCCTCATGTGACATCTTCCAAGTGTAAGTAAAGTAAAGTAAAGTATCCCATAGCATTACTGCCGTAGGGGTGTGAGGTGTTAGCGATCTCACATTTCAAAGGCTCGGCTATATGAGGGCGGTAGCCATCTCCTCTCCCTCGCCGCTTTTACTTCCCGGACTGAACCGGTACCCATTTAAGGCTGGGTCGACCCGGGAGCCATTGCGGTCTGAAAAAAACATGACCGCCTCAACTGGGCAATGAACCCAGGACCACTCAGATGCGAAGCCAGCGCGCTAACCACTGCGCTATGCGGCTGCCAGTGTACGCTGGCATTATTATCGTCCCGTGTCATAAAATGAACTTTCCATCAAAACATCGGTGTATGAGACAAACATATTTTTTAAATAGTTTGTCCCCATCTGTTTTTGTTATTGCTTAATAATTTATGTTAATATTGAGTGATTTCAATTCTCAATATGGGACTAAAAACCTAAGCAGTGCATGAGCAGTAGCGGTCAGAGACACATAGCTGACTGCTAGAGTCAAGACCAGCGAGCTAGAGCTGCCAAGACCGTATTCACTTGTTCGGGGTGATCCTGGATAACAGGCTGCAACAGAGCAGACTGGCTATGGAGAAACGATGGAAGAGGAAAGGCTAACCCTATACCCAAAAATGTCATGCTGAAATCGGATGTGTAGGACCGAACATTGCAGTCAGACTGTAAAGACACAACGCATTCCGCTCTCTAGACTACATCATGTTACTTGGAAAGCCTTTTTCAGAGCTTGGTATCGGGAGTCTGAGAACGAGCGAAAAAGAAGAATTCCCCAATTGCCAATGATTGTATGCAACAGCAAGACTGGGGTCCAGTCGCTGGAAGCTAAGGTTATGTGTGCTGAACAAAGGAAACGTTGCACACGCACATGTGCTTGTGTGAGATGGACAGACACACAGTAGGACTTGTTTTTCAAGTTCATCAACTCCGTCAGAGGATCAATGTGACAGCAATGTCTTTTTCAATACTGATGATGGACAACAAGTTTAGACGAGCGAAGTTTATTTGGGCTTATGGGTGAAACGTACGTTTCACAATCCGAGCGCACCACGTTTGAATCACGATGGGTCCAGTTTAACAGGCACTCATTTTTATTTTTCGTCGCGATAGCGTGAGTGCGCGCATTCTGATCTACCTCGTCCCATGATTGTCTTGCTACTGGTACACAAGAGCTCGGGGCGAGAGAGCGAGGTTTATTGTCAGAGCATATAGCTTGCTCACAATAAACCAAATATAGCGCGTTACAACATCAAGACAGAACCGTGTGATTATGTCGCCATTATTGCTTGCATTTGGCAACTAACTAACGGAGAAATAGAAGTAATTATCCGAGAGCAAAGGACGAGAACAAGGCCGACAAAAAGTTGTAGTGGTTGTTTCGAGTGCTCACAATAAGTAGGTCTACTCTTTTGTGCGCCCTGAAAAGGTCGTTAAGTGCCGGGTTGTAGTAGCTTTCCTTACATTCCGAGCGTGCTGATGAAAGTGGACCGGAGTCCTCCGGGTGGTTGTGCTATGCTTGGTTTCATCTGCATGTTGCTCACTACTATGGGGATCACGTCGAACCCTCAACTTGTAGGCCAGGCTGCCATGAAAACAGCCCGTTTCAAGGAAGGGCTACGAGGAAGCCAAGGTGAGGGTATTGTCCAGTATGTTTTGCCTGACGTTGACATGTCTGATCATTATATTTTGCCTGACCAGACATTAGTCTTCCTCGACAAGTAGTAGTGGTAGTAGGGATAATAGAAGCAGCAGTAGCTGTAGTAGTAGTAGTAGTAGTAGTAATAATTGTAGTAGTAGTAGTAGTAGTAGTAGTAGAAGTAATAATTGTAGTAGTAGTAGTAGTAGAAGTAATTGTAGTAGTAGTAGTAGTAGTAGTAGTAATTGTAGTAGTAGTAGTAGTAGTAGTAGTAGTAGTAGTAGTAGTAATAATTGTAGTAGTAGTAGTAGTAGTAGTAGTAGTAATTGTAGTAGTAGTAGTAGTAGTAGTAGTAGTAGTAGTAATTGTAGTAGTAGTAGTAGTAGTAGTAGTAGTAATTGTAGTAGTAGTAGTAGTAGTAGTAGTAGTAGTAGTAATAATTGTAGTAGTAGTAGTAGTAGTAGTAGTAGAAGTAATAATTGTAGTAGTAGTAGTAGTAGAAGTAATAATTGTAGTAGTAGTAGTAGTAGTAGTAGTAGTAGTAGAAGTAATAATTGTAGTAGTAGTAGTAGTAGTAGTAGTAGTAGTAGTAGTAGAACTAATAATTGTAGTAGTAGTAGTAGTAAGAGTAATAGTAGTAAGAGTAATAGTTACAGAAGTAGTAGTCGTAGTAAGAGTAATAGTTGCAGTAGTAGTAGTAGTAGTAGTAGTAGTAGTAGTAGTAGTAGTAGTAAAAGTAATAGTTGTAGTAGTATTAGTAGCAGAAGTAGTAGTTGTAGTAGTAGTAATAATTGTAGTAGTAGTAGTAGTAGTCGTAGTTGCTCTTGTAGTAGTAGTAGTTGTAGTAGTAGTAGTAGTAGTAGTAGTTGTAGAAGTAATAGTTGTAGTAGTATTAGTAGTAGTAGTAGTAGTTGTAGTAGAAGCAGTATTAGTAGTAGTAGTAGTAGTTATAGTAGTAGTAGTAGTAGTAGTAGTAGTAGAAGTAGTAGGATTAGTAGTAGTAGTAGTAGTAGTACAAGAAGAAGTAGTTGTTGTTGTTGTTATTGTAATAGTTATACAACTGTTCTGTAAGTAACATATACTAAACGGAAACTTTGATGAGCTCCCTTAGCAATGGCTCTGTACTCGTTTATAAGCTGTCAGGTATTGGTGCACACTCTGTTGCAAGATCTCTGAAACAATGAACACTTGATTGTGATAAAGCCAACAGCTCGACAGGTCTAAGTCAATAACAACAACAATATTGACCTTTCATAAACTCAACCCATCTGCTTTCAAAACAGCAAATGGACACCTCCCATATAACTATCCGAAATTAACTGTCTAGTTCTAAAACACAATATTAACAGGTCAGTTCAGTTCATCCCGTAGCCCATCAGGTCGGTGGGGCACACTTGAAGACAGTCCCAAAATCCCACGCCAACCTTCTCTGTCTGTCGTCACCTGACGTATCTTACCGGGACGAAGGCTTGACCACTCAGTGGTGTTGTCCACCCACCTCTTCCTTGGACGTCCTCGCCCTCTCATTCCCGGTACGGAACCAAAGAGTTTCGAGATGGTAATTCCGTTGAACCTCGCGACGTGCCCGCACCAGGCCATCTTTCGTCTTTTGATTGTGGTGAACAGATCTTCAAAAGGACCAATAGCATCTTCAACTCTCTGTCGTATTTCTACGTTCGTGACACGATCTTTATATGTAACTTTTAGGAGTTTTCTATAGCACCTCATTTCCATTGCATGTATTCTGCCCTAGATATCTGCTGTAATGGTCCAGGTCTCGCAGGCATACATAAATATTGATAGCATTGATAGAATTATACACCTCACCTGAAATCAATCTATTTCGTTTCAAAACACAATACTGACATCTTCAATGTGATTATCTATAAATCAATCCACCTAGTTTCAATCTGGGGTAGTTGTCTCGCCGCAGCGACTCAATTTCAACCAGTGTTGGTAAAGCGATCTCAGTCCCCGCCAGGCGGAGCGATAGCGCGGGCTTGCGGAAAACGCTCGCCTGCCTTTCCCCGTAGTGCGAATTGGGTGCGGTTTGTGGTAGTGGCTCCTCCACCGAGGTGCCCTAGTCTGGTCCGTATCAGGAAACGTGGTCCGTCCGTGGTGATTTCTCTAAGGCTTATAGCAGAGCTCGACAGTACGTCTCGCTGGTGGTCCGACTCTCGCAAAGAGCTTGTGACCGGCAAATGGAAAGCAGGAATCGTTGCCTCGAGGCCCTGCGTTCTCTCCCTACGGAGAAGGGCAGGCCAAATGGTGTCTCTAGTCCCAGTGAAATTCGTCGCCGAGGTCGTTGGGATCCGTTCTGCACAGAGCGCTGCCATCCCTCCTCGAGCGAGCCCGGTCGGTCGGTCGTCTGGTGCGTGTGGAAGGCCCCTGTCAGGCGGTCCTAGGTCGACGGAGTGAGGGACGGGTGGAACAACCGTTCGTCCGTCCCGTCAGTCGGTCCCTGCGGCCGTCCCAGTGAGGCTTTTTACACACCCTTCCTCCGCCGACCGGTGTGCGCAGTACGTACGTCTCCGACAGATATCTGGTTGATCCTGCCAGTAGTCATATGCTTGTCTCAAAGATTAAGCCATGCATGTCTAAGTTCACACTGTCTCACGGTGAAACCGCGAATGGCTCATTAAATCAGTCGAGGTTCCTTAGATGACACGATCCTACTTGGATAACTGTGGCAATTCTAGAGCTAATACATGCTTACCAAGCTCCGACCCTCGCGGAAAGAGCGCTTTTATTAGTTCAAAACCAATCGTCGTTTCCCCTCGCGGGGTTGCGGCGTCCCCACTGGTGACTCTGGATAACTTTGTGCTGATCGCATGGCCTCATGTGCCGGCGACGCATCTTTCAAATGTCTGCCCTATCAAATGTCGATGGTACGTGACATGCCTACCATGTTTGTAACGGGTAACGGGGAATCAGGGTTCGATTCCGGAGAGGGAGCATGAGAAACGGCTACCACATCCAAGGAAGGCAGCAGGCGCGCAACTTACCCACTCCCGGCACGGGGAGGTAGTGACGAAAAATAACAATACGGGACTCTTTCGAGGCCCCGTAATTGGAATGAGTACACTTTAAACCCTTTAACGAGGATCTATTGGAGGGCAAGTCTGGTGCCAGCAGCCGCGGTAATTCCAGCTCCAATAGCGTATATTAAAGTTGTTGCAGTTAAAAAGCTCGTAGTTGGATCTCAGGCGCAGGCGGGCGGTCCGGCTCGCGCCGGTTCACTGCCCGTTGTCTCCTGCCCTACCGTCTGCCGGCTCTCTCCCACGGGTGCTCTTCGCTGAGCGTCCTGGGTGGCCGGCGCGTTTACTTTGAAAAAATTAGAGTGTTCAAAGCAGGCCTCGGCTGCCTGAATAATGGTGCATGGAATAATGGAATAGGACCTCGGTTCTATTTTGTTGGTTTTCGGAACTGGAGGTAATGATTAACAGGGACAAACGGGGGCATTCGTATTGCGGCGTTAGAGGTGAAATTCTTGGATCGCCGCAAGACGAGCTACTGCGAAAGCATTTGTCAAGAATGTTTTCATTAATCAAGAACGAAAGTCAGAGGCGCGAAGACGATCAGATACCGTCGTAGTTCTGACCATAAACGATGCCGACTAGCGATCCGCAGGAGTTGCTTCGATGACTCTGCGGGCAGCTTCCGGGAAACCAAAGTGTTTGGGTTCCGGGGGAAGTATGGTTGCAAAGCTGAAACTTAAAGGAATTGACGGAAGGGCACCACCAGGAGTGGAGCCTGCGGCTTAATTTGACTCAACACGGCCAACACTGAAATGAGTGACATGCCGAGACCATTCTTCTGGGGTCTAATATGGAACTGGTGCTGGACTTAGACCCCCAGAACTCTGGGGTTATGCCCCTGTGGCTCGGTTCTGTCTGCATCCAGTGTGTGATAAAGGAATTGACGGAAGCGCACTACCAGGAGTGGAGCCTGAGACCTAAGTTAACTTACCACGCCAATACTGCAGAATGACTATCAAAAAGTACACCTTCGCGGGGTCTAATAGAGAACATGTGCTGGAATTAGACCCTCGAAAATTTTGGGGCTACCCTCTAAGAAACTTGATTGTCTCGCTAAGAGAATTGACGGAAGGGCACCACCAGGTGTGGAATCTGCGGCTTAATTTGACTGAACACGCCAATACTGTAGAACAACTGACAAATCGAGAGCAATGCCCTTTGGGTCTAATAATGAACGTACGCTGGTATTAGACTCACGGATGACAAGTCAGCTCTCAAACACTCAAATGAAAGAACGCTACGGAAATCGTGTCTTAACTCTGCGGAAACCGCAGATTTCAAATACCTGGTCATTGACAAACAAAAGCCCTCAATAAATTCGTCTGACCAAATAGTGAACGGGTGCTGGAAATAGATCATCTGAAGACAGGTCAGTTTTACCCTACAAATGACAGGGCGTTGCTACGGAAAACCAGCTCAAATCGAGAG
This sequence comes from Ariolimax columbianus, assembly GCA_036924085.1. Lineage (NCBI taxonomy): Eukaryota > Metazoa > Mollusca > Gastropoda > Stylommatophora > Arionidae > Ariolimax > Ariolimax columbianus. Next base: position 5,404,674 of record JAVGWX010000021.1, read on the forward strand.
GAGCCGCAGACACTTTGGTTCACGTACCAGGCTGATAAGCCAAGGGCGCGAGGCTACCATGTGGGGGATTACGGCCGAAGCCTTGTAAGCCGCAATCCCGCCCAAAATCTCAGCACCACTGCAATGGGAGGCTCCTACATGCTCGGGACCTGGGGCTTGCGCCCCAGCCCTATCAGGTAGAGCCACAGTAAGAGGTCCTTGCCGCCCGCAAATCAAAGCGGGCGGACAAACTGCTTGATACTCACCCTATACGGCGATGGGGTGCGAAAAACACCAACCAAAGACTTAGAACCTGGTCGGGGTGTCGAAAACAGTAGAGCAGCCACCACACTGTGAACTGTCAAGACTCAACCACTGACCATGAGAGTTGTCCGCACACCAGGCGATCAACATCTCTGTGACATTACCAGGCTTGTCCTCTGGCTAAATACACTCCGGCTGCGATATCTACCTCTGTACGTTATCAACCATAACTATCATGCTGGACGCAGAAGAGATGCAGACCAGCGGACATTGCACACCTGCCCCACTGTGTCAACACCCCAGGTGGCGGGGAATGCTAGGCGTACCATCTCTGCATAGAAGCCAAGAAAATAAAATGAAAAAGAGATACCACACTCACATGCAAATGCTACGTTTCTGGCAGGACGTGACGATCCTGGGATACAGACACACTGGACTGCCTCTCTTCCGGGTAAACCAGTCCATCTCATATATCATCATCACTGCACCCTATAGACACGAGTAGTGAAGACTCGATAGTCTGGTAAGACAACTTCCATAGGAGAGAAAACTCTGATCGTAAACAACTGCTGCCTTGCAGATAGGCTGGGGACAGCCAAAGGCTAAGGAGGGCATCCCTACAGAAACGCCTGTTGAAATCGGATGCACGGGGCCGCAAGCCTAACAAAACAGTGCAACGTAAATCACAGTATGATGGCACAACCTATTCGAAAAACGTATGGCGCTCATCCTGAGGAGACCCGCCAGGCAGCGATAGCGCCGGGCCCCATGCCTCGAAGGGGCCCACCCTTGACTACTGGTGGTCACCCACCCATGTGTCGTGGAGTCAAGGCACATGGCTATGGGGAAACGACTATTGGCCAAAACATCAAGACCCTCAAAATATTACAGTGGAATGCGGAGGGAGTCATTAACAAAAAACTTTCCCTAACACACCACCTGCATGAAGGTAAGATTGACGTGGCATGTATCCAGGAAACACACCTCAACAATAACCATAAATTCTCAATCAGAGGATACCAGACTTTCCGTCTAGATAGAGAAGGCCACAAAGGAGGGGTCCTGATACTGACCAGAAACAGCATACCGAGTAGCGCGGTACCTGTCAATCACACCGGACAAGCAGAAATTGTAGGAGTTGACATAATGGCTCAAGAGACGAAGCTCCGCATTTTCAATCTGTACGGACCACCAAACAGAGACCTATCGCTCTCGAGCATGGAGGTCAGAGACTCCAACTGCATAGTAGTTGGAGATTTCAACAGCCACTCGGAGAGATGGGGATACTCTGACACAGACAGCAGAGGTGACGAAGTGGAAGATTGGGAGATAGATGCAAATCTCTCCCTAATCAATAGGCCGGAGGATAGCCCTAGCTTCTATTCAAGAACATGGCATACCACCTCGACTCCAGATTTGGCCTTCTCCACACAGGACATACACTATAAAATAGGCCGCCAGGTGCTAAACCAACTGGCAGGTAGCGACCACAGGCCGATCAGGCTAACCATTGACATGGAAGTAGGCCCACAGGAAACAAAACCGCTCCCACGTTGGAATTACAAACGAGCCGACTGGGACAGATTTGCAATCCTGACAGATGGGCTGTGTGAAACCATCAACACACGAAACACCAAAATGAAGCCCATGGTAGAGAGCCTAAGCAAGGCAATAATGCAAGCCGCCACTGAAACCATCCCAAGAGGAGCTAGGAAAAACTATAAGCCCTACTGGAATGATGAGTTGCAGAAAGTGGAAGATGCAGTAACAAATGCTAGGAACGTGGCAGAACGTGAAAAATCCATGGAGGCAAACATCGCCCTCAAAGCCGCCACGGCGAAGTACAAACACACTCTCAAGCAAACAGCAAGAGAAAGTTGGAAAAATAAAACAGAAAGTTTAAACCTGGACAAAGAAGGGAACAAGCTATGGAAGCTAGTCAGAGCCATGAACGACGAAACCCCGTCAAATAAACAAATTACTATCAAGCAGGGCGAGAACTTGATCACAGGTAAGAAAGCCGCAAACGCCTTTGTCGATCACTATGCCAGAGCAAACCACATCGAGGTCCCTGCAGATAAGCATACAGACATTAGCGAAGAGCTAATGGGACACGAAAACATAAATACGGCTCCTGAAGAGCACATGATGGCCAAACTAACCATGCGCGAAATGGAAGAGGCTATGAGAACACTAAAGAAAAGGAAATCTCCCGGAAAAGACGGGATAACAAACGAAATGCTGATGGGGCTGGGCCAAACAGCGAAGAAAAAACTACTATCAGTCCTGAACCAAAGCTGGAAAAGGGGTATTGTACCCCAGGCATGGAAGGATGCAATACTGGTACCAGTACCAAAAACAGGAAAGGACAAAACAGATCCGAATGGATACAGGCCCATAAGCCTACTGAGCTGTGTCGGCAAGCTGATGGAACGGATGATAAACACCAGACTGATGTGGCATCTGGAAGAAAAACGAATACTAATTCCACAGCAAGCCGGCTTTAGACAGCACAGATCCACTGAGGACCAGGTCATCCTCATAGCCCAGGAGATAGAAGATGCCTACCAGGCACAGAAACACACAGTAGCTGTTTGGGTGGATCTGGAAAAGGCATTTGACAAAGTCTGGAAGGACGGACTTAGAGTCAAGTTAAGAAGAAGTGATGTTTGTGGGAAGATGTACAAGTGGATCAACCACTACCTCAAACAAAGAACGGCCAGAGTCCAAGTACAAGGGCAGATGAGCAAAAAGGTGACACTCGAGCAGGGAGTACCCCAAGGGGGAGTACTGTCCCCCACACTCTTCCTGGTATATATAAACGATATTACAGAGAATATACCAAGAAGAGTCCATAGCTCAATGTTTGCAGACGATCTGGCTATGTGGACCTCTGAAAAGAATCTCACCATAGCAAGAAATCGGATGCAAACGGCCCTAACATCGCTGGAAGAGTGGGCGAACTCATGGCTGGTCGAAATAAACGAGGAGAAAACCACGTGCACAATATTCTCGCTCTCATTAAAACCCCAAAGTACCAAATTAAGCCTAAATGGCAAAATCCTGCAGCCAAACGACAACCCAACCTATCTGGGAGTCACATTTGATCGGCGCATGACACGGAAAAGTCAGATTGAGAGAAACCGAATGAAAGCCAGAGAAAGAATGGCGATCATGAGGAAACTTGCTGGCACAAGCTGGGGAGCAGACGAAGGCATACTAAAGAAACTGTACACTGGAAGAGTGAGACCAGTTCTCGAGTATGGCATCGCGGCATGGACAACAGCAGCGAAGGCGAACTTCGATAAAGTTAACAAACTTCAAAACCAAGCTATGAGAATCATAACAGGTGGCATGAAGTCAACGCCAATTGTAGAACTTGAAAAGATTACAAAACTGCAATCCATGACCGACAGAAGAGACTGCAGAGCCCAGCTGCAGTCAGAGAAACTCCGAAGACTGACGGACCATCCAATGTACCAGAGGCTAAACAATTTGGGAACTGGGAAACTAAAGCGGAGAAACTTTGCAGAAATAGCCAAAGCAAAGATGCACGAAGATCCCATAAACGCACTAACAACACCAAAACCCATCACTACTGTACGAAAACCTACTTGGAGGCAGGATATATTTCCAGAGGTGGTAGAAAATATACCAGGTATTGCAAACAAAAACTGCCAGACCGAAAAAGAAAGGAGAGACACTACCCTAAGCTTCATAACGAAAAGCTACCCAAGCATGGACTGGACCCATGCATACACCGACGGTTCTGTAACAAACACTACACAGAACGGAGGGGCAGGAGCATTCCTGAACCTACCAAATGGCAGAAAAATAACACTGTCATTCGCTACTGGTAAGTACACAAGCAATTTCAGAGCGGAGGCAGAGGCACTGAGGGCGGCAGTGGAAGAAATGGCAACACACAGTGAAAATGAGAGCCACATAGTCTTGCTGACAGATGCTCTCGCCGTAGTCACAGCGCTAAAAAGCCAGAAAAACACTGAGCTTAATGACTTAAGAGCAGCACTCTGCAAACTGTGCCAGCTGTCCGCACCAAAAAGGGTAGTGGTACAGTGGGTTCCGTCACACTGCAACATCCAAGGCAACGAGGAGGCAGACAGACTGGCAAAAGAAGGTGCAAGGCTACCACAAACAGATACCAGTATGACGTACGAAGAGTCAAAACGGCTTATCAAAGCCAGGTACATTACCAAATGGGAAACCGAACATACTGGTTACACCAAAAACGATGCCTATTACCAGTTGAACCGAAGAGAGCAGGTCGTTGTCTTCAGACTTCGCACTGGCCACAATAGACTGAGGTACCACCTATTCAACAAATTGAAGATAGGGTGTACCGACGAATGCCCGTGCGGTACTGGTAAAATGACAACTGAACATCTGCTGCAGAACTGCCCGACATACGGGGATCAGAGAGAGCAGATGTGGCCATTGCCAGTGGAACTGCAAGACAAGCTCTATGGTAGTGGCGAGAGTCTCAGGACGACCGCCGCTTTTTTCGAAAAAATAATGGTTGCTGTCTGACTGTGTACGCAGAAGAAGAAGAAGAAGTTTCAATGACAATATCGACTCCCTTCAAGTTATTATCTAAAAACAATTTATCTAGTTTTCAAATATATTAACAAATGGCACAGAAAGTTGCTACTCGGGGCGATGTCTGGGAAAAAAGTGAGCAGAGAAGATGGTGACACACCATGATGATGTACATCTTGCATGGCGTTACTTCTATTCCTTCCGTCTAGTTTTCAAAATAGAGAATGACAACGTATTGTTGCTTACATACGGTTAATAAAAACGTATAATTACTTACTAAAAGTATATGGCTTTTTACTTGAATATATTTACCTGAAAAGAAAATGTTTCGTGAAACAAGGGCATTAACGCAGAATCCACATGCGCTACTGTCGTTTCCTGTACATACCCCTAACACACGTGGTTGATAGACCAGGTAATGATATCGTCCGGACAAGACAGAAGCAGTAAAACTATTGGCCAGATCAAAACACCTGGTGTGCGAAACATGGCTCAATTAACTAGTACCTAGTTGATTGACTCTTACCTGTCCCGGGCGTAGTTCTCACGCGGGAACGCTTATCTCAAAGAGAGCATAGTGACCTCTTACGCGTGTGTGTAACCGGCAGGATGTGTTATCGAAAGCGTTTAGTGTCAAATCGAGGTATAATTCAGGGGCGTGTCCAATACTGCGTTCAGTAGTAGGAACAAACACGTCAAGATTGCAATCTTCTAATGGTTAAATCGAACTTCCCTTTTCTTGGTAATAAAAAAACGGAAGAAACGAAATGAAAATCAGAAAGAATCATTATCATGCAGCATGTCCTTTGCAGAACTTCGCTCCAATTACATGTCTTCTTAAAAGAAATTCGGGATCAAGATGCTGAGCAGTGCATGAGCTGCAGTGGTCAGCGACCCATAGCTGACTACTAGCGTCAGGGCCAGCGAACCAGAGCTGCTAAGACCCTTCTACACCTCGACGCGGTGATCCTGGATAACAGGATACAGCAGGGCAGACTGGCTAAGGAGAAGGGATCGAAGAGGGAATGCTAACCCGGTACTCAAAAAATGATTGCTGAAGTCGGATGTGTCGGACCGAAAGGTGCAAATATCGTAATCAAGCTGTAAACTATGACACAATGCATTCCGTTCTTCGGACTACATCCTGCTACTTGCAAAGCCGTTTTCAGAGTTTAATAGCGGGAGATTGAGAGCTAACGAAAAAGAAGAAGTTTATCGATGAAGAAGACAAAGAAGGTTCAGACCAGCAGTTGTAAGTTAGAAGATTGTCCTGTGGGGACGGTGTAGGTTAGTGGTTAAGTGACACGGTTCACAACCCGAAGGTGCTGGGTTCGATCCGCCTCACAGCACAGGCCGTTACCCCGGAGAAGCAAACGCATAGAAAATACAGGAGGAAGCAGACCCATACATAAAATGCATGCTGACGTCGGATGCACTGGGCCGACAGGCGTGAAATAAAAACCACAGTGCACCGCCTTGGAGAATTAGAGAAATAAAGGGATCAAGACGCTGAGTAGCGCATGAGCTGCAGTGGTCAGCGACCCATAGCTGATTGCTAGCGTCAGGGCCAGCAAACCATAGCTGCCAAGACCCTTCTACACCTCCACGCGGTGATCCTGGATAACAGCCTGCAGTAGGGCAGACTGGCTAAGGAGAAGGGATCAAAGAGGGAATGCTAACCCGGTACTCAAAAAATGCTTGCTGAAGTCGAATGTGTTGGACCGAAAGGTGCAAATATCTCAGTCAAGCTGTAAAATAAGACACAACGCATTCCGTTCTCTGGACTACATTCTGCTACTTGAGCCGTTTCAGGGTTTGGTAGCGGGAGATTGAGAACGAACGCAGAAGAAGAAGAAGAAGAAGAAGAAGAAGAAGAAGAAGAAGAAGAAGAAGACGAAGAAGAAGAAGAAAAAGAAGAAGAAGAAGAAGAAGAAGAAGAAGAAGAAGAAGAAGAAGAAGAAGAAGAAGAAGAAGAAGAGAAATAAAATGGTTTAAAAAGAAGAAGATTGTCCAACACATGAAATGTCATATTCCGACAAATCATGGGCCAGTGCCTGTAGAGTGTGGAATTGCTGTATGTGCCTATAAGAAAGTCATGGAAACAGTACAGCTATATAGTACAGGTATGATATAGTGAATGGCTCGTTTTATTTAGGATCAGAAGAAGATTTTCATCATAAGCAAGACAACTAAAACAACGAGAGAAAAAAACATGAATGCAATGAAATGAATAGAGTATGGTAGTAACACTCGAAAAGAAAGTTGATGAAATGAATAATTATTTGTCTTCTTCTTCATCGTTCGTTCTGGAAAAGATGTGATGCTTCGTAGTGAACAGCGAGCTTGCGATATCTGCACATTTTGGTCTAACACATCCAATTTCAACTTACTTTTTTAGTAGCTGTTTTACCTTCCAAATCTCTGGCTCTGAGGTGGCTGTCTGAGACATCTACAGCAGGAACATCCATCGCGTCAGGCTCCCAAACACTACTTCAGAAGGTGAGGAATGTGTGGCTGTGATATGAGTGGATAGCAGCACTGGAGAACTCAAAACTCCAGGGGCTGGTGTGGATCTACTGTCCTGGTCATGCGGGGGTTCCGGGCAACGAGCGAGCGGATTTTTTGGCTTCACGCGCACCCATAACAGGCACAGTGGAAATGGATAGAGGTGATATAGTGAAGGTTATCAAGGACCACCTGCTGGAAAACGACACTGCTTTGGATGAGTCTGCAAAGCACAGGCTGCGGCACTTTGGAATCAGGTTAGGATCCAGTGGATCAGGGAACCTGAGAGGACGAAACAGGAAGGTATACAACCAACAGGCTACTGCGACCATCAGCATTCACACCTTGCGCCGTCTGCTGAGAGAGACTGAGCACCTATGGGTATGCCCCGAGTGCAGTGAAGTCGACTCCTAGAACAGAACAGAACCTTCCAACAACAATCCCTATGCCCTGGCCAGACTACACTAGTGACTAGGGCTGTTTGTTTCCAGGGCTGTCTCGTGCGGAATATGGTCTTAATCAGTTATAGTCATCTGATCATGTTGCAAGCAGCCAGAAATTAGTCGCTGGCTGCTGTGAGCTAATGCACTGCTGCATCCTGGCCCCTTAAATAAATCATTGAAAAAAATGGATGCAGAGAAAAGACTATTTGTTCTCAGCGTGATTACTGTGGTGGGATTCCATGGCGAAGTGGTTAAGCCGTCGCCCTCATGATCTATCCGTGTGGGTTCGACTCCGAACTCCTTCGTCTTTTTCATCGGTGCTTGATGCGGAGTCCGCTGTATCTCGTAGTCGGCCCCTAGTCGTCTTGTTCGTGACTTGCCACTGGGGTTGGGCGGCTCGAGACGAGAGGGTGAGGAGAAATAGTAGCGCAGTTAATCCTTACTAAAAATAGCGCTAGCAAAATAAATTATGCCATCATCGTCTACGATGGACGGCGGCCTTTGCCTTTTGATTAATGTGGTAGACTTTAACTAAGAAACGATGGCAATGGTAGCTGTGCTCACTCGCCCTTTTCTCGACAAGTTCTTCTTCCTCTTCGTCACTCGTTCTCATGCTTCTGCAAGTAGTAGAATGTAGTTCGGAGAATAGAATGCGTTGTTTTGATATTTACAGCTTGACTACGATATTTGTACTTTTCGATCTAACACATCCGACTTCAGCAAGCATTTTTTTAATACTAGGTTAGCCTTCCTTCTTCGATGCCTTCTCCTTAGCCAGTCTGCTCTGTTCAGCCTATTATCCAGAAGTGGAGTTGGAGAAGCGTCTTGGCAGCTCTGGTTCGCTGGCCTTGATGCTAGCAGCCAGCTCTGGTTCGCTGGCCTTGATGCTAGCAGCCAGCTCTGGTTCGCTGGCCTTGATGCTAGCAGCCAGCTCTGGTTCGCTGGCCTTGATGCTAGCAGCCAGCTCTGGTTCGCTGGCCTTGATGCTAGCAGCCAGCTCTGGTTCGCTGGCCTTGATGCTAGCAGCCAGCTCTGGTTCGCTGGCCTTGATGCTAGCAGCCAGCTCTGGTTCGCTGGCCTTGATGCTAGCAGCCAGCTCTGGTTCGCTGGCCTTGATGCTAGCAGCCAGCTCTGGTTCGCTGGCCTTGATGCTAGCAGCCAGCTCTGGTTCGCTGGCCTTGATGCTAGCAGCCAGCTCTGGTTCGCTGGCCTTGATGCTAGCAGCCAGCTCTGGTTCGCTGGCCTTGATGCTAGCAGCCAGCTCTGGTTCGCTGGCCTTGATGCTAGCAGCCAGCTCTGGTTCGCTGGCCTTGATGCTAGCAGCCAGCTCTGGTTCGCTGGCCTTGATGCTAGCAGCCAGCTCTGGTTCGCTGGCCTTGATGCTAGCAGCCAGCTCTGGTTCGCTGGCCTTGATGCTAGCAGCCAGCTTTTGAGTCTCTGACCCCTACAGCACATGCAGTACTCAGCATCTTGATCCCTTACCTACAACAATTATGAAAATATTCTAGCCTATTGTTTGTGCGAGCATGAATACTTAAATACGTGGAGTCAAATACACAAAAACTGTCAATGTATGCGTTTTACACACGCAACGCCAAGACGGGTAGTAGATAAGAACAGAAGTTAGACGCGCCCTCGCTATCATCTTCTCTAGTGGTCGTATCGTTGCACTCTTGTTTGTTGTTCTATACACCACGGGAGATAACTGGAGGACGGTATTATGGACTTTGTAAGCGAAACTACAGTCATCTGACTTAAAGAGGTCAACACTAGCGGTGGATAAAGAAGATGTATTAAACGGTATACCAATGGTGCTGTAAGCTCCTGTGGGAGCAGTCACAAACGTGAGTTGTCTGGCTTGCAGGCGAAGCGGTACCAGGAAGGTGAAATCTCTATGAGACAGCTCGTGCCTCATTTTATGTATAGTGGTACTACAAGGTTGCCAAATACTTTAATCGTTAAAATAATCCTGCTGTACGAAAAAGACGGAAGGTCATCGATGTTGTCAAGAGAGACATAATGCGGAACGACGACATTCAAAGTATGGTCGGCACTACGTTTTCTGCTGAATATAATTCCAGGCAGAAAACGCATTGGTTTAGTCATCTCATAAGAATGCACCCTCATCAATATCCACTACTGGCTTACAACGCTGGTAGATGTGGCTACAGATGAAGAGGGCGCTTCCGGGAGGCAGGTAGATATATGACATTAGAGTGATTGTGCAGCGACACCGGCTCACATTGACCGACGCAACGCACTTGGCGCAGGAAAGACGACTTAAGCTCCCCACTGCGCTCAACGGCACAATTGGAAAGAAAACTAATTAACGAAATAAGGATCGGCTGTAACAGGCGACTAACTGTGTGACATAATTAGGTGATTGTTACGAGCAACATAGTTGGCGCCTAACAGGCTGTGGGTCTACTTTGCTGTAGTGTTTGAGTTTATCAAGATTTACTTGCACATCAGTTACCACCCACCGTGGCATTCATCTCAACATAACGGAGTAATAAGCTGCTCGAGCCTAGCCCACTAACCAGATAATCCTCTCCCGGCTACATCTAGTTCACATCAGAGCTGGGACCTATACAAGAGCATCCGTCCCTGCAGAAGTACAGGTCGACTGAGAGTCAGACTAAAACTAGGACGGAAAGTATCAATAATCAAAATCATAATTTCAACAACAACAACAAAAACAACAACTACATGTAAGAAAAAGGGATAGAAATAAATGTGGATGGAAAGAAATGTGGATAGAAATAAATGTGGATAGAAACAAATGTGGATAGAATGAAATGTGGATTGAAAGAAATGTGGATAGAAATAAATGTGGATAGACATAAATGTGGATAGAAATAAATGTGGATAGAAATAAATGTGGATAGAATGAAATGTGGATAGAATGAAATGTGGATAGAATGAAATGTGTATAGAATGAAATGTGGATTGAAAGAAATGTGGATAGAAATAAATGTGGATAGAAATAAATGTGGATAGAAAGAAATGTGACAGTAAATAAAAATGGATAGTAAAGAATATGGATAGAAAGTAATAGGGATAGTAAGAAGTGTGGATTGAAAGAATCGTGGATTGAAAGAAATGTGGATTGAAAGAAGTGTGGATTGAAAGAAATGTGGATTGAAAGAAGTGTGGATTGAAAGAAATGTGGATAGTCAGAAATGGGAATAGTAAGAAATGTGCAGTGAAAGCAAATGTGAATTGTAAGAAATGTTGTTTGTAAGAAATGGGGTTGTAATCTGGATTATTGTTAGTAAGAAATGTTGTTTGTAAGAAATGGGGTTGTAATCTGGATTATTGTTAGTAAGAAATGTTGTTTGTAAGAAATGGGGTTGTAATCTGGATTATTGTTAGTAAGAAATGTTGTTTGTAAGAAATGGGGTTGTAATCTGGATTATTGTTAGTAAGAAATGTGAGTGCAGATCGAGACACAGTAGAGAGACGAAGAGAGATTATGCTGAACGTAAGGTGAGGCTGCTGTGGTTTTGTCCGAAGATTGGCGTGCTGAGCTATCAACCTTTGACGAATTATCTTTAGTTGTAGCTGCTTTGTTTTGTTGCATGGGGTGTATTGAAGAAGTCACGGTAGTGCAGTGGTTAGTGCACTTAACTGCTTAGCCGAGCGATCTAGGCTCAATCCCCAGTTGATGAGGAATATTTTTTGATCGCAAACGACCCCCTGGTAGCAGAGCAATTGACATTATCAGCCTAGTGTGTCGTTCGTCAATGAAAAATATTGGCAATGGAGCACATGTCTTCTATAAATAAACGCTAACCCCCCACCCCCCCCCCCACCCCCACCCCCCCCTCCCCCACCCCTTTCGCATCTGTGTGGTCCTGGGTTGTGGTTGTTGTTGCTTAGATGTTTGCCTCACTAGTTTCTACTAGCGGAGCCGAGCCCATTCCACTCCAGACCGTAGTCCATTGGTTGATATCAGGACGCATAAACCAGAGCTTAGATGCATGTATGTACCTATGCTAGGTTTGTGCGTCCTCAGAAGCTAGCCCAACCAAAATGCAATGGAAGGGCCTCAACCTGAGGGCGCGTATGACAGTTATGCAAGAGTATGACTGTAGGACAGTGTCAAATGAATGCGATGAGAAGGGGAAAAGATTATGTCATCATTGTCCTGGGTCATTTCCACGTTCAGGTGGAACCGTGTTTCAAGACCACAACGGCTCCCGGACCAACCCAGCATTAAATGGGTCCTGGCTCATTCCGGGAAGTTAAAAGCGAGGATGAAGAGACGTGGCACCCGCCCTCATACAACCGAGCCTTGCCATGTGAGGTCGCTAACACTACGGCAGTAACGCTATGGGTTACTTTGACTGTTTTGAAACTTCCCTGTCGTGGGTCTTCAATTCCAGATCTGTCCATGTCTTCGAGCTCTTTTCTGTGTTTGATTTGGTCTCCATCTATTGTTCTTCTATTCCAGATATATCCCTGTCTTCGAGCTCTTTTCTCTATGTTTGATTTGGTCTGCATCTATTTTCTTCTATTCCAGATATGTCCATGTCTTCGAGCTCTTTTCTCTGTGTTTCATTTGGTCTCCATCTACTTTTCTTGTCTTGGAGCATTCCAGAAAGTGACTTGTTTCCTAAATACGACAGTGTCTTTACTTCATGGCATGTTTCCCGGATGTGTGTCTGGTTCTTTCCACGTTAGCTAGATCATCCTACCCTTCTTTTGTTTTTTCGTTCGCCTTATTTCTCTAATCCCCAAAGCGGTGTGTGTTGCACTGTGGTTTTTAATTTTGCGTCTGTTGGCCCACTGCATCCGACTTCAGCATGCATGTTTTGTAAGGGTCTGCTTCCTCCAGCATTTTCTAAGGGTTGCGTCCCCGGTGCAACGGCCGGTGCTGGGTTGGGGATCGAACCTAGCATCTTCTGGTTGTAAGCCGTGTCACTAAACCACTAGCTCACGCCGTCCCCTATTATATCCTTTCAATCTGGCTATTCTGTGCAGGCATCCACTTATGGAAGTCTGTGCCTTTTTTCGTTGTTGGTTTTGATTTATTTTGGTTTTTTTTGTGGTTTTTGTGTGTGTCTTTCTTGTTCAACCGGTAATAAGCATTATTCTGTGGGTAGCCATTTTGCTATGTTTCCCATTAGTCCATGTATCGGGCCCTAATAAAAGTTTTGGACTCTTTGTAAGTCACACCTGAATATGTGTTTTAACTTAGAAGGTTCCTAGTGTCACGACCTTACGTCATCGATGTAGCACAGTAACTGTTTCAGTGTTCCATCTGTTTTCGTGTTGTTCAGTCCTTGATATAGACTTTCTTATTCCTCAAATATCGTGCTGTTGAAATTTGAGATTCTCAATGTTGAAAATACTAAATACAACTGAAAGGTCACTTGAAACTCGTTTGACTGCTCTTCTTCTACGTGTTTAACATCTTCAAATACATCGTGTCTCTCCTTAACATATAACACTACCCTCCTGTATCACCAAATGCATGACCTTGTATCATAACACAAATCTAACCAATCAAATAAGTTCACGTTAGTTGTTATATGTGCTTCAACGTTCTAATCTATCTCACTTAATCTATCCTACTTTTTAAAAAAAACATTGTAACCTTATTTAGGGCCTATCATTTCAGAAACAACATAGCCAACAATTTGGACCTTAGAACTACGGTCGTGCAATGTTTATTCTCGAGTTCGTGTATTTTCTCCCTTCTTATCAGATGTGTAGATCTTCTTAACCGTAGTTACGTTCTCTCTCCCATTTGATTCAGCAATATTTGTTCTTTAGTAAGGCGAGTTTTCTCCTCGATTTGGGCTCTGATTTTGTAATGTGTGTCATCGGTGCTATTCTCTTAACGAATGCATTGTCTTGATATGCGAGTTCATCGTCTCTCTGGACCTGCTTATTTCCACAAAAACAAGTGCCCCAAAATAATGTTTATAGTTTTTTAACGTTCATAACTTGAACATAATTAGCAGAAAGCATCAACTTTTGTAGATGTCATATATTTTCAAGTTAAATTTTTTTTTAAATTTTAATTTAAATTCCCCCAACAAAATGTTCAAACTGTCAAACGACATTTTTCCCATTGATGGGGTAGTCGAGGGGTTTTAAAGGATGAGGACTAGAGGCCGCTTCGCCACTGCTGTCGCCACGTCGTGTGCTGGCTATGTTTGTTTATTTCACCCCCAACAGAAAAACAAGAAATACCCTACTTGAAACCGAACATACTGGTTACACCAAAAACGATGCCTATTACCAGTTGAACCGAAGAGAGCAGGTCGTTGTTTTCAGACTTCGCACTGGCCACAATAGACTGAGGTACCACCTATTCAACAAATTGAAGATAGGTGGTACCGACGAATGCCCGTGCGGTACCGGTAAAATGACCGCTGAACATCTGCTGCAGAACTGCCCGACATACGAGGATCAGAGAGAGCAGATGTGGCCATCACCAGTGGAACTGCAAGACAAGCTCTATGGCAGTGGCGACAGCCTCAGGATGACCGCCGCTTTTTTCGAAAAAATAATGGTTACTGTCTGACTGCGTACGAAGAAGAAGAAGATGAAGAAGATGCCCTACTTGTCTAGAAGTAGGCCTCGAAACCATTCGGCCACGCGCTCCTCAAAGTTAAAATTATTCCAAATATTAAATCAGTAAAATTGTCATTTTTGCGCATGTTCACAAACCACTCACAAAATTTGAGACGCCTGTCTGGGACGTCCTTATTCAGTTAATGCATTTAAGAATAGATTGGATGCGAATAGCTTTTAGAGCAGGGTAATGCAAATGTAACTGGCTGTATACAGACTCTGACGAGTCTTCTAAACCAGTATAAAAACATTAAGTTACAGCGCGAAGCAGTCTGTGAAGGTAGTAAGTCCACTTTATTTGCACTAAAATGCTATGAAAACTTGATTTAACTTGACTTAAATTTGCTTACACCTGATTCATGTGAAAGTCTGTAACATCGCCTCCGTAATTCTGTAATGTTTTCATCTGTTTTCGTTTTCTTCCTGCCTCGCCGTCCCTTCTGGTACACAGTTGCTTTCCTCTCCAACTTATCGTGTAATCTCGTTTTTGATACACGTGACGGTAGCGAAATATCAAATTATGTCCTCCATTGTCTGTGCATCTCAAACACATTCTGACATCTCCTAAAACACTTTAAAATCAACTTACCCTGCTCGAAAGAAAACTTGTTTACCTCTGCCATTTTGTCTAGTACATTTATGTCATTCGCCCGGTAACTAAAAACAGCAGAACGACAACACGCTCTCGCAGACACCGAAAGTAGTCATTAAAGTACCAAAAAACCCGGTTCAAACCGGTTATCTATAATAAGTTCTCTAAATCTAACGTTTAAATAGAGCACACATTTTCTAATGCTAACGTTGAAAAATAGCAAACAATATCTAATGCTAACGTTCAAAAAGAGCAAACATTATCTAATGCTAACGTTGAAAAAAGCAAACAATATCTAATGCTAACGATCAAATAGAGCAAACATTACCTAAAGCTAACGATCAAATAGAGCAAACATTATCTAATGCTAACGATCAAATAGAGCAAACATTATCTAAAGCTAACGATCAAATAGAGCAAACAATATCTAAAGCTAACGATCAAATAGAGCAAACATTATCTAATGCTAACAATCAAATAGAGCAAACATTATCTAATGCTAACGATCAAATAGAGCAAACATTATCTAATGCTAACGATCAAATAGAGCAAACATTATCTAAAGCTAACGATCAAATAGAGGAAACATTATCTAAAGCTAACGATCAAATAGAGCAAACATTATCTAATGCTAACGATCAAATAGAGCAAACATTATCTAAAGCTAACGATCAAATAGAGGAAACATTATCTAATGCTAACGATCAAATATAGCAAACATTATCTAAAGCTAACGATCAAATATAGCAAACATTATCTAAAGCTATCGATCAAATATAGCAAACATTATCTGAAGCTAACGATCAAATAGAGCAAACATTATCAAATGCTAACGATTAAATATAGCAAACATTATTTAAAGCTAACGATCAAATATAGCAAACATTATCTAAAGCTATCGATCAAATATAGCAAACATTATCTGAAGCTAACGATCAAATTGAGCAAACATTATGTGTGGACACTGTGTATATGCATGCGAAAATTGGAACACTAACGACAGTACTCCACAGACTAGAATGCCGAACTGAACGAGATGAGGATATACTTGGCGAGAATGTATCACGTCTTCCAGATAAAAGTGATACAGTGGATACCAAATCATTATAGCATTAAAGACAACGAGAGGTCAACAGTCTAGACAAACATAGAGCGAAAATGATACAGGAAGAAAAGCTGATCGCCCATATAGAAACAAAAGCGAAAATAAAAGGACAATACAATGTGAAGTGGCAGAAAGAATACTCCAAGCATCACGCAGATGAGGGATAATAACAACCGTTCAGAACAGACCAGGTTATCAAACTTCGTCTCCGAACTAATCACAACAGAATGAGACACCGCCTGAACACCACATTCAAGATAGGTACCACCAGCCTATGTTACTGCGGCCTAACAAACATGACAGGACAAGACTGCCTCAAGCACACAGATCTGAGGATGATGTGGCCTACGCCGACTCCCCTCGAATAGACACTCTAGGACAGTATTGAGACCCTGAAAGCAATATTTATTGAAGAATCTAGTCCCGGCGTAAATGAACAATGATCACAGACGAAGAAGTATATTTCCGAATTGTATTTCTCTTACTTTTTCGTTGTTTGAAAATGTGAAGAGTGTTGCTCTGGATTGTTTTGCGTTGATCTGCGCCATCCATTTTTCTGTATATGTTGTTATATTCTCTGCTGCTCCATGTATTCGGTTATGTGCAATTGATATGCGTTCTTCTACACACGACACGGTCAAGTCGACTGCGTATAAAGCGGTTCTTCCAACATTCCCTACTCTTTTCACATCATTGATAAACACGAGACACAGGCTGGGAGACGATACCGAGTCCTGAGGAATTCTGGTGTTTTAGGAACAAAATTTTGTTATTGTTAAAACGGACCATGGTAACTCTTGCTTTTCAGTTGTGTAGGAATGACTTCATCCATTTTCTCATGTTACTTTTGATTCCATTCCTTTGTGGTCTTGTCATTAATTCATCTTTCTGTGCCTTATCGAAGGATTTCTAGAAGTCTATCCATATTTTAAGGGCATTCTTTTTTCTTAGAAAGTTTCTTTAAAAATATTGGAATAAATATCGGATTTGTTTAGTGTACTGCCCCACTCTCTAAATACTGCTTGTTGTGGTATTAGTATTTTCTTCATCTAGGTACCCAACAACATTTATGTACCGTCCACAACGACATTTATGTACAGAACCCAACAACCTTTATGTACTGAACCCAACAACATTTATGTACAGAACTCAACAACACTTATTTATGTACATTATCCAACAACAATTACTGACGCCTTTTCTTTAAAATCAATTATCGATGTCCAATTATCAAATGTTCATCATCTACGTCACGGCTGTTATCGACCACAAAATGTGTTGGGTCGGTTATCGATTACTTTTCTGTACTCGCTCATGAACTACAGTCATGGAGTGGGTTATCGTAGCTAAAGTTATGCAAACAATCGTTGAGAATATCAATTACATGTGCTGAATTTTGTTAATATCGGACTGGAAGCAATACAGTCAGACGATAGACCGTATCATTCGAGCGATAACCCTGCGAGTGTAAATGATTGTGTAGGTTTGTAGCTTATTCACATGCCTCTTCAGTTTTTATCTCATCGGCTTTCCATGGCATGTGAATCATAGCTGATGTCACATCATCTGAGGAACTGCATAGCTAGTCTGGTCAGGCACAACATACTGACCAGGACGTCACGTCAGGTTTAGTTCAAAATATATTGAACAAGACCCCTATCTTTCTTCCATATTGACCAAGACCTCTATCTTTCTCCCATATTGACCAACACAACTATCTTTCTCCCATATTGACCAAGACCACTATCTTTCTCCCATATTGACCAAGACCAGTATATTTCTCTCATATTGACCAAGACAACTATCTTTCTCCTATATTGACCAACACCACTATCTTTCTCCCATATTGACCAAGACAACTATCTTTCTCCTATATTGACCAAGACCACAATATTTCTCCCAAAGTGATCAAGACCCCTATATTTCTCCCATTTTGACCAAGACCACTATTTTTCTCCCATATTGACCAAGACCCCTATCTTTCTCCCATATTGACCAAGACCAAAATCTTTCTCCCATATTGAGCAATATCTTTCTCCAATATAGCCCGCCATGGAAACAGGTTGTTTTCAAAGCAGTTTGTCTGATGAGATGGAGATCGACGTGATCGCTGTAGTACTGAGTGCCACACAGATTTTATAATTTATTTATAATTTTTAAAAATGTTTTTTTTTTGCGTGCGCCTTATTTCTCTTATCCCCAAGGCGGTGTACGTTGAACTGTGGTCTTTATTTTGCGCCTGTCGGCCCAGTGCATCCGACTTCAGCATGCATTTTATGTAAGGGTCTGCTTCCTCCTGCCTTTTCTAATGGCTTTTTGGGTTGTTTTTTTTTGCGTTCGCCTTATTTCTCTAATCCACAAGGCGATGTGATGGGGATCAAACCCAGCACCTGCCGGTTGTGAGCCGTGCCACTTAACCACTTTGCAACGCCGTCCCCTTCACAGATGAAGTCAATTATAGTACAACCGCCTGGAGGACCGCGGTTCACCTTCATTAGCACGCTCGGTATGTGAGGATAGCTACTATAAGTTTTTATTGTTGTTCTTGAATGCCCACAGTGAGACGGATTACTCTTTTGTGCGCCCTAAAAAGGACGTTAAGTGGCTGGTTGTTGTAGCTTTCCTTACATCCCGAACGTGCTGATGAAGGTGGACCGTGGTCGTCCAAGCGGTTGTACTATGCTTACTGACTAACATATCTGATCAGTATGTTTTGCCTGACCCTGACTAACATATCTGATCAGTATGTTGTGCCAGACCCTGACTAACATGTCTGATAAGTATGTTGTGCCTGACCCTGACTAACATGTCTGATCAGTATGTTGTGCATGACCCTGACTAACATGTCTGATCAGTATGTTGTGCCTGACCCTGACTAACATGTCTGATCAGTATGTTGTGTCTGACCCTGACTAACATGTCTGATAAGTATGTTGTGCCAGACCCTAACTAACATGTCTGATTAGTATGTTGTGCCAGACCCTAACTAACATGTCTGATAAGTATGTTGTGTCTGACCCTGACTAACATGGCTGATCAGTATGTTGTGCCTGACCCTGACTAACATGTCTGATCAGTATGTTGTGTCTGACCCTGACTAACATGTCTGATCAGTATGTTGTGTCTGACCCTGACTAACATGTCTGATAAGTATGTTGTGCCAGACCCTAACTAACATGTCTGATTAGTATGTTGTGCCAGACCCTAACTAACATGTCTGATAAGTATGTTGTGTCTGACCCTGACTAACATGGCTGATCAGTATGTTGTGCCTGACGAGACGTTAGTCCGCCTCCCCACACAAAAGATTAAAATGACTCATTGCATGCATTCAACAACAACCGCAACAGTTGTGCGTGTCGATCATTCAATTATTTTTACATAATAATAGATTTTCTTGGACATTCGACTTAAAAATGATGTTTTGTTACGGAGATTTGGCATCTGCGCCTTTCTAATCCACACATCCTACTTCAGCATGGTATTACGAGGACTGTGTTTGCCTTCCCACTTTTATCTCTATTCTTAGACAGACTGAATATGTGGAGTCTGATGTCTGTTTCCAGGACCACCCCTTGGTGATGGAAAAGGGTCTTTGACGGGGTTAGAAGATGCAGAACAGTAAATGAACTGGTAGTTTCCAGCGATTATTGACTGACTTCTTGCATCGGGGTCAGCGAACCATAGCAGAAGAAGCTCCAAACGGCGGTCCTGGAAACAAGCTTCACGCATGCAGTCTGGTTTAGTGAAAATAGATCATTGAAGTAAACGAAACCCGGTACCCAATACAGTCCCCTAAAGTCGGATGTGTCGGGCTGAAAGGCACAGATATCGCGGTCTCGTTGTAGACTATAGCACAGCGTCACAACGTCTTCATGGTCTTCTTCTTCCTCTTGTTCGCCGTGCTTTTTCTTGTTACGTCATCACGTGAAGTCCAGTTCTCTTGATAAAGGCTGCCGTAGTGGAGAGTTCTTCATGGCTTCGAATCAGCTTTGTGTGGATATTTGTCTTGGTGGGCCAGTGCTCAGTACACAATTGGCTAAGCATATAACAGTCTTTCATGGTATGTTCGGATGTCTATGCTGCCTGCTCATACATACACATTGGCGATGGAGCCCATTTTAGCCGGTGCAGATGGCTATTCAACATATGCCCCATTCTTAAGCGGAACTGAATCACTTGTTCTGTTCTTCATGATGACCGCCGGAGAAGAATAAAATGGACTTTTCCAGCTATGGTTCGCTGACGCTGCAGTAAGTTGCCAGCTATGGTTCGCTGACGCTGCAGTAAGTTGCCAGCTATGGTTCGCTGACGCTGCAGTAAGTTGCCAGTTATGGTTCGCTGACGCTGCAGCAAGTTGCCAGCTATTGTTCACTGACGCTGAAGAAAGCTGCCAGACATTAATCGCTGTCTGCTCTCAGGTCATTTATTGCAACTATTTTGGCCGGATTAAAACGATAATTTCATACACTACATAAGTAGCATTTCGCCCCTGGGACTCGCTACATCTTAACGTTCGCATTGACTTGCTGGCATGGTTCCTGTGAAATTGAACGGATTATAACAAACCTTAAATTACAATACATATTTATGGCGGTTTCGTACTACGCACGCGTAAAACCTTACATAATATATGTTGTTATTGTTTTTATTGTTGTTGTTATTATTTTGTTTTTGTTGTTGGTGTTGATGTGGTCGAGAGGTAAGGCAGTCGCCTCTCAAAGAGGTGAAGAGAAACAGCGTGGGTTCGAGCCCCACAGGTTTCAGCATCCCCTGGTCCCAAAGAGGTGGGACTAGAGAGACCGTATCCTGAATTACCTCCAGTCGTCTAAACTTATGTCTTACCATTGGTCCAGTGTAGCTCGGGACCAGAGAGTGAGGTTGATGACCAGTGCAGCTTCTTCCACACTATAATCCAAATACAGAGGGAGTTACATCAAGAAGACCAAAACCGTCTGCTGATGTCGTCATCATAACTTGCGAGGGGCAACTAACTGTTGTTAATGTCATTCGCATTAGAATTATGTATTTTTCATGACTTTCTTCGGTAGCAGGTTACAATGGCCTTCCTCACACTATGATGCGTATTTGAGTCGGTGCACCAGAGTGCTCCTGGCTGTAGTACAATTCTGGACTAACCAGTATGCTCAAAACTATGGTGATCACAGTACTCGTTCCTCAGACTTTCATGAAACAGCCTGTTTCCTGTGAAAATTACTTGGAAATGAGATTGGATATCGATCAATATGTTTTGGGTATCGATCAATATGTTTTGGGTATCGATCAGTAGGTTTTTGGGTTTCGGTCAGTATGTTTTGGGTATCGATCAGTATGTTTTGGGTATCGATCAGTATGTTTTGGGTATCGATCAGTATGTTTTTGGGTATCGATCAGTATGTTTTGGGTATCGATCAGTATGTTTTGGGTATCGATCAGTATGTTTTTGGGTATCGATCAGTATGTTTTGGGTATCGGTCAGTATGTTTTTGGGTATCGATCAGTATGTTTTGGGTATCGATCAGTATGATTTGGGTATCGATCAGTATGTTCCACCTGACCCTGACTAACATAGACTGGCCAGTATGTTTTGTCTTACCCTGACTAACATAGTCTGATCAGTGTGTTTTACCTGACCGACTATTAGTCTCCTGGCTCCTACATAATATAAAGAATAATCTCCTTATTTATGCAACAGAAACAGTGGTTCCAACATGAGACTCAGCATGCGTGTCAGGTCCGTTATGGGCAACGAGAGGTGGTCAGGCTGAACAGTTATGATATCGCCAATTCAACCAAATTGGTCGGGATTACCAAAATCATTAGTGTCTGTGTGTGTGTGTGTCTGTGTGTGTGTGTGTGAGAGAGAGAGAAAGAGAGAGAGAGAGAGAGAGAGAGAATGTGTGTGCTTGTGCGTTTACGCCTTAAAAATAGATTCCATTTAAACTTTGATTTACAACAGGATCAAGACGCTGAGCAGAGAATGAGTTGCAGTCATCAGCGACCTGTAGCTGGCTGCTAACGTTAGGGCCTGCGAACTGATGCTTCCAAAACCCTTCTACACCTCCTCGAGGTGATCCTGGATAACATGCTGCAACAGGGTAGACTGGCTAAGGAGAAGGGATCGAAGAGGGATGGCAACCCGAACTCAAAAATGCTTGCTGAAGTCGGATGTGTCGGATCGAAAGGTACAAATATCTCAGTCAAGCTGTAAACTACGACACAACGCATTCCATTCTCCGGACTATATTCTATTGCTTGCTAAGCCCTTTTCAGGGATTGATAGTGGGCAAATTGAGATGGAACGTAAAAAGATTTACAGCAACAATGGGAATTAACTTTGAAATGCTATCAGCATATTGAAATTCATGGGTTATCTGTCATGTTCATTAACTCTTCTTGTGAACCCCTTTGCCATTATTGCAACTGGTTCGATGACTAATCAGGATCAGGTGAAAAATGGTGATCATAACCCCGCATTACGTCATCATTCGTGTTGGTTGTGTAACAGCAGTCTGGCCAACGAGGTGGAGGCAACACTGCAATCTCAAAAATGATAAGCTTACTGAAACGACTCTTCTTAGCACTACAGACAAGAGGTTCTCCAGGGCCCTTTCTCAAGTACGTCTCAGAATGTAAAAAGAGTTGCTGAAACCGGCCACCACAGCAGCGTCGTCAAGAGCTAGGTTCTAATTCTTCTTTCTTCTTCTTCGTACGCTGTCAGACGTCAACCTGTATTTTTTCGAAAAAAGTAGCGGTCATCCTGAGGCTGTCGACACTGCCATAGAGCTTGTCTAGTTTTGCCACTGGTGATGGCCACATGTGCTTTCTCTGATCCTCGTATGTCGGGCAGTTTTGCAGCAGATGTTCAGCGGTCATTTTCCGGGTACCACAGGTGCATTCGTCAGTGCCACCCATCTTCAATTTATTGAATAGGTGGTACCTCAGTCTCTTGTGGCCTATGCGGAGTCTGAAGACCACGACCTGCTCTTTTCTGTTCAACTGGTAATAGGCATCGTTTTTTGTGTAGCCAGTATGTTCTGTTTCCCATTTGGTCATGTATCTGGCTCTAAAAAGTCTTTTGGACTCTTCGTAGGGAGCTAGGTTCAACTCAGCAAGAGTAGCTTAGAGCAGCAACAACAACAAGCAATGTACGAGGGGGATTCAAGTGAAAACTGTAAACGTGAAGTAGAAATGAGAAAAACCATTGTATTATGATTTCTTAATATGATTGCTAAGAATGTCAAGAGTGTCCTGCATATGCCATCGCGGTAGAGACAATTAATATAACGTCATAATTGCAGTTGAAAGATGGCCGCCCCACTATTAACATGCACCAAAGAGGATAAGAATTACATTGTTCGTATATTGAGAAGTGAAATGGAGAAAACTATAAATATTCATCGGCGAATGAAAGTCCAGCACGGTGATGCATGTATTTCACTCCAGCTTGTGTAGGAGTGAAGTAGGAAGCTACAAAACAGCGTGAGTTCTGTAACAGACTGTTTACAACCCGGTAAGGCACACCGAGTAGTGACTCCAGGAGTAAATTGCAGCCGTTGACTGGTTCGTAAAGTAAAATCGTCCATTGACTGTTAGTGAATGACATGCATCACCATACTCGACCTTCGTTGGCCGATGAATCTCTATAGGCTTCACCTTTTCGGTGCTCAACAAACGGACAACAAAACGTTGATCCTCTTTGGTGTATGACAATAGTTGAGCGGCCATCTTTTAATTGCAATTATGACGCCATGTTGTTCATCTGCACTGTGATGGCACCTGCACGACATTGTTGACATCCTTAGCAATCATATAAACAAGTTACATTAAAAAGGTTTAGTTATTCCAATGTATATCCCACTTTTAAGGTTTTCATTTAAAGCCACATCGTACATTTATTTGTTTATCAATTATTCAGCGAAAGGTACATGCCTTGGAGATGAGATGTATCCGAAGACTTTTAAACGGCCCATACAAAGATCGAGTTACAAATGAGGAAATACGAAGTAGAATTACAACAGCAATAGGGCCTTTTGAAGACCTCTTGGTAACTGTCAATAGAAGACAACTCGCTTGGTACAGTCACATATGGAGATCAAATGGTCTTGCAAATACGATTCTCCACGGAAAGGTGCAAGGCAGACGACGAAGAGGCCGTCCCAAAAAGAGATGGGAGGACAATATAAAAGAATGGACCAATCTCCTATCAGAAAAGGCACAGGCAGCGGCCGCTGACAGAGAAGGATTTCTTCATGTGTGCCCCAACGACCTCACCGGTTACGGGATGACTTGACCTGACCTGACCATTATTCAATGGTCTGTTTGCAGCTCGGCTTCGCAACTCAGCGATGTCGGGGTCAGCTAGCTCTTCTTCTAAGGGGGTAAAAGTGAGTAGCCTGCCAATAAAGTGAACACACAAGTCAACCTCACCTCCAAGTGGTGCACACTGGGAAACTATGGCCGCGAGACTGTAGGCCAGCTCCTCCAGGTCAGATGCAGATGTTGGCCCGCACCGGCTTGGAGAGGAGATGGGCTCCGCCAAGAGACAACCGCCCAAGACTCACTCATGAAGACACAATCAACCTGAGCTGACCATTATTCAAATCCAAATAGAAATATTGAGAATGATGTGTCCCTTTGGTAGGCGGGTGGGGAGGGGGGAAACGAGATATCAAATGCCACCAGCTTGAGACTTGTACCGATTTCAGATCTGAAGCAAGAACTGTTCATGCGGCAACTCAGATTATTATCAGCCAAAACATAAATACAAGGAAAACGGTCATTTTAACCGACTCCACGAATGTACTCTAAGCCATTTCAAGTCACAAACAAGATAAACTTTCACATGAAATAAAATACAACATAGGATTGCTGTCTAAAAAAAAAAGCAGATTTAGTCCTACAATGGATTCCGTCCCACTGGGGTATCCATGGAAACGAGAAAGCAGATTAGCTCGCAATAACCGGAAGTGGCGGCACGCAGACTCCCCATCCACAGAGCTATAAAGAAGCAAAGACACTCATCAAACGATCCATGAGGACAGAATGGAGAGAACAGCACAAAGAATAATCGCCAGAAAATGATAGCATAAACAAACTTGGCAGAGATGGGCAGACAAAGATCTTCAAACTCAGAATGGGACATTGTAGACTCAAGGCCAACCTCCACAGAATGGGTCTCAGAGACGATTGTGGAGCATCCAAGCAAACACCAGAACATATTCTGCAGAACTGCTCTATTTTTGCAGACCAAAGAGAGGCAGCCTGGTCTGGGGGAGCGACCATACTTGAAAAGCTGTGGGCGACCGGAGAAGACCTGAAACGCACAGTAATCTTCGTGAACCTCACCGGACTAGAAGCCTAGCATCAGTTGATCGGGAACCTCACCGAACTAGAAGTATAGCATCAGTTGATCGTGAACTTCACCGGACTAGAAGCATAGCATCAGTTGATCGTGAACCATTTAGAACATATCCTTCAGCTTTGACTCAGCAGATGATTTGTTCATATTTATTTTCTAAATTTGATCATCATTATTTGGAAGTTCGATGTGTTATGATTAAAGCTAATCAAATTATTTCTTTGTTACGTTTGGGATGGTTTGTTCAGGACACCTTGTATGTGTGTTACTTTTTCATCTTCTTCTACTTATTTTTTTTCTTCTTCTCCTCTACCTCCTCCTACATATCCTCCTTCTCTTGCTACATCTTCTCCTTCTCTTCCTGAGCCTCCTCAGACACCATATCATATTCTTCTTCTGTCTCCCCCACATCCTCCTCAGTCTCCTTTTCTGTTTCTTTTTCAATTTTTCCACACACGACCTCCAACTCCTCATCAGACTCTTCCTCCTATTCTTCTTCCTCGTCTTCTTCTTTCTCCTCTTCTTCTGTTTCTTCTTTTTCGTCTCCATTTTCTTCTTCTCTTTCTTTATCATCTCCTCCTTCTCCTTAGCCTTATGGGAGGAGGACTAACGTCTAGTAAGGCACAACATACTGATCAGACATGTTAGTCAGGGTCAGGCACAACATACTGATCATATATGTTAGTCAGTGTCAGGCACAACATACTGATCAGACATGGTAGTCAGGTTAAGGCACAACATACTGATAAGACATGTTAGTCAGGGTCAGGCACAACATACTGATCAGACATGTTAGTCAGGGTCAGGCAAAACATACTGATCAGACATGTTAGTCAGGGTCAGGCACAACATACTGATCATATATGTTAGTCAGTGTCAGGCACAACATACTGATCAGACATGGTAGTCAGGTTAAGGCACAACATACTGATAAGACATGTTAGTCAGGGTCAGGCACAACATACTGATCAGACATGTTAGTCAGGGTCAGACACAACATACTGATCAGACATGTTAGTCAGGGTCAGGCACAAGATACTGATCAGACATGTTAGTCAGGTTACGGCACAACATACTGATCAGACATGTTAGTTAGGGTCAGGCACAACATACTTATCAGACTTGTTAGTCAGGTTCAGGAATAACATACTGATCAGACATGTTAGTCAGGGTCAGGCACAACATACTGATCAGACATGTTAGTCAGGGTCAGGCACAACATACTGGTCAAGACCTTCACCTCGGCTTCCTAATTGCCATCACTGGAAACGGGCTGTTTTCATGGCAGCCTGGCTAACGAGGTGATGGATCGACGTGATCCTGTAGTAGTGAGCGACACGCAGATGAATCCCAGAATAGCACAGCCGCCTGAAGGTCCACCTTCATCAGCATGCTTGGGATGAAAGGAAAGCTACTGCAACTCGCCACGTAGCGTTCTTTTCAGGGGGCACAAAAAGAGTAAACAAAATTCTAAACAAAACTTCACCTCACACAAGGATCAGGTGACACACATACTGACCAAGACTCCACCTCACACAATGATCAGGTGACACACATACTGACCAAGACTCCACCTCACACAAGGATCAGGTGACACACATACTGACTAAGACTCCACCTGACACAAGGATCAGGTGACACACACGTACTGACCAAGACTCCACCTCACACAAGGATGAGATGACACACATACTGACCAAGACTCCACCTGACACAATGATCAGGTGACACACATACTGACCAAGACTCCACCTCCCACAAGGATCAGGTGACACACATACTGAACAAGACTCCACCTCACACAAGGATCAGGGGACACACATACTGACCAAGACCCTACCTCACAAAACGATCAGGGGACACACATATTGGCCAAGATTCTACCTCATACAAGGATCACGTAACAAATGAACTTATACACCGGCTATTCCACAGTGGGTCTCCAGATTGCATGTGTTGACATTATATATACAGATTTGGTTGGTTGTTTGGTTATTGATCCAGCGGCCTATGGGCTCCTGCTCTACGGCCCATATACACATTTGGTTGGTTATTGATCCAGCGGCCAATGGGCTCCAGCCCTACGGCCCATATACACATTTGGTTGGTAGTTTGGTTAGTGATCCAGTGGCCTACGGGCTCCTGCCCTTTGCCCCATATACATATTTAGGTTAGGTGAATTGTTTCCCGTCTGATCGATTCATGAACGGACTCTCAGAACGCCGTTTGAGAGACCACTTATACAACTTCTTCTACTGCAGCGTTCGTTTTAAATAGGACGTTGTGACGCTGTGTCATAATTTACATTGATGCTGCAATATCTGCGCCTTTCGGTCCAACACATCCGGTTTTAGCTGACTTTTTGGGGCCCGGGTTTGTCTTCTCACTGCGATCCCTATTCTCTTAAGAAGACTACAGTAGTGCATCCTGTTTCCAGTGCTGCTACTTGCAGACGGGATACGGTTTTGGTCAGCTCTGGTTTGCTGTCCCTAATGCACGCAGCCAACTATGAGACGCTGAATAATATCAGCTCATTCAATGTGCTGCATCTTCACCCCATTTCTGGAACTGATTCTTTAGAATTGTTCTTATGGTAAATTACAGATTCGATGGAAGGAGAAACATCGGAGACACAGAGGGGTCTAGGAGACGCCAATTCCAACAGGAACATGTTGATATATTGTCGCCAGATGTTCTATAAGTTGGAACAAACTCTAGCATGATCGTCAGATGTTCTTTAACTTGGAACAATCTCTAGCCAGGTCACCAGATGTTGTATTAGTTGGAACAAACTCTAGTCAGGTCGCCATATGTTGTCTAAGTTGGAACAAACTCTAGCCAGGTCGCCAGATGTTCTATAAGTTGGAACAAACTCTAGTCAGGTCGCCAGATGTTCTATAAGTCTGAACAAGTTCTAGTCCGGTAATAAAAGTTGTTGCAGAACACTCGTCAGTATAAACCGGCATGCGTTCAAGATATCAGCTGGTTGTTTGGTCTTGATGGCGAAGTAGGAGCAGAGCAGGTATTATGTGAGGTTGAAGGAGAGGAAAGAAGCGAGTCCTGGCAAGGTTATGTCTCTCCAGAGCTCAACAAAGACCTCAGATAACATAGGTTCTGAAAAAGTCCGTTACTATAATGCTGAATAAAACCTGTAATGATAATTTTGTATAATTAGTCCCAGAGCAAACACATGTGTTCTAGTAGATATCAAGTCTTAAGTCATCATCAGCAAAACTCGAGTCAAGTCATCTTAACAAAAATAAAGTCACACCACAAGTCAAGTCTAAATCGCAAGTCGAGTCTGAAGTCTTCATGTACCATTCCAAGTCAAGTCCTTTTAAGTCTTGTCTTCATTTATCGTGACAAATCAAGACTCCAGCCAAGTCCATCTAGGTCTAAAGAGTTCCAAGTCGTCGGTTATCAAGTCAAGTCTCAAGTCAAGTTATTCTAAAGTCTTCTAAGTCATAAATGCAATCCTAAGTCGGTACGACAGCGATGATTCCACAGAATAGTATTCCCCACGGCTCTCTTCCCATATCCCCATACGTTATGGGCTCTACTTGACTTTTTACAGGCCCCTAGATATTCGTGAACCCCCATTTGACATTTCACAGACCCCCATTCTGATCATGGAAACCCAGCCGTTAACCACTATCACACAAGACTGCATTGGCCCTAAACGAAGCCACGGTCACAACAATGCACGTTAATCCTTGTTGTCAAACACAGAAAGCTCAAGTATGAACCACGAAGCGGGGCAGTCAAGTGGAACCTATATGACCTGAACACGGACCTTTGGTTTTGTCTGGGGCAGGTATGTATGGCCATTATCGTGTGTGTGTTTATTAGTTATGGCTGGGGTGTGAGATAATGTCTTTTTATTATATACACAGAACACAGATTAAAAGAGATAGAGGAGTTGTCATCGGAGTAGTGATAATGAATAACCTACGATAAGCGAATGATACAGTTGTCATGGCTAAAAGTGAGATAGAATTACAGGAGCTTGTGACAACAATATACACAAAAAGTCAAGAGTTTGGATTAGACAAAAACATAAAGAAAACAAAGATTATGATACTTGGGGAAAGTGACAAGAAACCATGTATGCAGATACAAATAAAAGATCAGCTACTTAAAAATGTACATAGTTTCTCCTATCTAGGTCATATAATAACGGAAGAAGGAAGCTGAGAAAAAGCAATCAGAAAGATAATAATTATGGCCAAGATGGTATTCAGTAGCATGCGACACATACTGACATCCAAACAGATAAATCATAAAATGAAAATGAGAATTGTCAGGTGTTATGTAAACTCATGACTCGTTTATGGCCCACAAACATGAACAATGAATAACAAGTTAGAAAATAGTATTGAAGCCTTCGAAATGTGGGTATATAGACGATTGGTTCGCATTTCTCGGAAAGAGAAGAAAACAATTTGGAGGTATTGGAAAAGTTGGGGGTGAAAAGGGAATTAATGACCGAAATCAGGGATAGACAGTTTCGTTATTTTGGTCATATATTAAAGACCATACTAGAGGGTAGGGGGAAAGACAGTTTGAAGAGGCAGTTTTAAGAGAGGGGATAACATCAGAAGATGGACTGGAAAAAGCTTCTCAGATTGCACCTTTACGACAGGACATAAAGTAAGCTGAAGATCGATTGCAGCCGACCTATGATGCGGAGATTGCACTTGAACTGAATCGATTTGGTTAAATCATTTTGTCTATCAATGGCGGAAGATTATCGGAAGCCCATGTGTACATTAGAGAATAGAATAGGACTACTGACACACTGAAAGTGTGAGGTAAGAAGATATTTAAGGTGGAGTAGTACCCTTATTGATACCACTGAGTCCTTTCAATCATGTCGTTAAAGTCACTAAAAAAGGTGGTGCATGAGCTAGCAACATCATCAGGTAAAGCCACTACTGTTGAATGCATCACTGCCAGTGTTTGGATAAAGGTTTCTTGTAAAGAGACCTACTAGCGATGTCCTGGAGCTTTCATTAAAGGTGTTTTGTAAAGAGACCGACTCTAGCGATGTCCTGGAGCTTTCATTAAATGTTTCTTATAAAGATACCGACTCTAGCGATGTCCTGGCGCTTTCATTAAACATTAAAGGATCGGGGCCAAGTCCTATGTCCCATAATGCTAGAGGTACCCAGAGACGATCGGGGTCAAGTCCTATGTCCCATAATGCTAGAGGTACCCAGAGAAGATCGGGATCAAGTCCTATGTCCCATAATGCTAGAGGTACCCAGAGACGATCGGGGTCAAGTCCTACGTCCCATAATGCTAGAGGCACCCAAAGAAGATCGGGGTCAAGTCCTATGTCCCATAATGCTAGAGGTACCCAGAGAAGATCGGGGTCAAGTCCTACGTCCCATAATGCTAGAGGTACCCAGAGAAGATCGGGGTCAAGTCCTACGTCCCATAATGCTAGAGGTACCCAGAGAAGATCGGGGTCACGTCCTACGTCCCATAATGCTAGAGGTACCCAGAGAGGATCGGGGCCAAGTCCTAGGACCCAGAGAGCACCGGTTGATCTGACATTGCTCATGTAACGCACTGCGGGACAGTGAGTCAGAGTCCGTTTGTAGGTAGTTAGACAGTGACAGCACACAATTTTGTAACAATGATGACAATGAGTCATTTATAATGTTACAATGGAGTCAGCGAGTCACTTGCAATTTAAAACAGTGGAGACAGTGTGTCACAGACAATTTGTAACAATGGAAACAGGGAGTCACAGACAATTTGTAACAATAGAAACAGGGAGTCATAGACAATTTGTAACAGTGAACACATTGAGTCACAGACAGTTTATACATACGGAGTCGGTGACTTACAGACAATTTGTAACAGTGGAGAAAGAGCTGTAGTCATTGAGTAACAAACATTTGGTAAAACTGGAGATAGTAAGTCAAAGACAATTAGTAAAACTGGGGATAGTAAGTCAAAGAGAATTTGTAAAACTGGAAATAGTAAGTCAAAGACAATTGGTAAAACTGGAGATAGTAAGTCAAAGAGAATTGAAAAAACTGGAAGTAATAAGTCAAAGAGAATTGGTAAAACTGGAAATAGTAAGTCAAAGAGAATTGAAAAAACTGGAGATAGTAAGTCAAAGGCAATTGGTAAAACTGGAAATAGTAAGTCAAAGACAATTGGTCAAACGAAAATACATCAAAGATAGAGACAATTATAATCTGCTGAGTAGAAAAAACACTACATTTTCATGTGACAAGCACATAACTTGGGCCAGTTTTAGAAATAATATTTGTATACCAACTCTCCAATGCCAGTGTCAGACATGGTCACTGGCCAAGAAACATTGAAGAAAACCATGATATGGGAAATGGGGTGTTTGAGATAAGCGGGCGGTGACACAAGGTTGAAGCGTGCGAAACCAAGAATTCAGACAGAAGTTTTATACAAACTCCGTACATCGATTACGTGGGAAGGCAGCACATAAAGTGGTTCGTACACCAAGCAAGAACGTAAGCAAATCTGCCAGCCGCGCGGATCTATAACACCAGACAAGAGAGTTACAGAGCAAGAGGGAGACCAAGAGCAAGATGGATAGGTTGTTAAGTCAACTACTGAAGAAACACATAAGAATAAAAGCATCGTCGAACAATGTGGCACACGAAAGAAATCTACACCTCCCCACGACGTCTAACGACACAAGTGGATCGAATTAGAAGTGGAAGAAGTGACGGAAATAAGCTGACAATTGGTAATAATAACAACAGTTACTCAAACAAGGCAAATAAATCTTAGACCAAAGATGTACAATAACATTACAATAACGACAATTGTAGAAATATCTCCCATACACCACTGGCCATCTCCGTCTCACCGAATAGAGAACTGTCAGTTCGGCTGTCGTAAACGACTCATCATCATCATCAAGCTAATGAGTACAGAGACTGGCGTTGAAGTCTTCTGATTATGTCACATCACCGGACTCTGTTGGTCAGTCCAGAGACTGGTGTTAAAGTCTTCTGATCATGTCACTGTCCTCTGTTGATCAGTCCAGAGACTGGTGTTTTACATTCTTCTGATCATGTCACATCACCGGACTCTGTTGGTCAGTACAGACACTGGTGTTAAAGTCTTCTGATCATGTCACATCACCGGACTCTGTTGGTCAGTCCAGAGACTGGTGTTTTACATTCTTCTGATCATGTCACATCACCGGACTCTGTTGGTCAGTCCAGAGACTGGTGTTAAAGTCTTCTGATCATGTCACATCACCGGACTCTGTTGGTCAGTCCAGAGACTGGTGTTTTACATTCTTCTGATCATGTCACATCACCGGACTCTGTTGGTCAGTCCAGAGACTGGTGTTAAAGTCTTCTGATCATGTCACATCACCGGACTCTGTTGGTCAGTCCAGAGACTGGTGTTGAAGTCTTCTTATAGACAAGGTACATAGACACTAATGTTCCTGGTGTCTATCTTACTCAGTTATAGACAAGGTACATAATGCATTAATCCCAAATTTGATCTGAACGTCTTATTCTTCAACCTCTTCTTCTTTTTCTTTTTCGTCTTCTTCTTCTTCTTTTTTTTCTTCTTCGTCTTTCTCTTCTTTCTCTTCTTTTTCGTCTTCTTCTAAATACACTACTGACTAGTTCAACCTGTTCCAGGGGCCACCATGTGGAGGTCTGAGATGGTTTTGATTGGCTCTGGTTTGCAGCTCATTCACTTCGGCTTCTTGGCCTCTCCTTTCTAATGTGATGATTGTTGTGTCATCTATACCGAGAATCTTTCTCTTACATTACAGCGAAGAGTGGTCAGGTTTTCTTTATCTATTACACTTCGGATTTAAGAAGAGCTATCACAAACCGAGTCCAGAGAAAAATCAGCAATAGTGACGAATTCAATAATAGAATCTTGGAAAACAAAAATGTAATTGTTTCTATGTTCTTGTATCTGTCTCTAATTGTTCCTGTGTTATTGTTTCCAATTATGTTGTTTATATTATGCTGTTGTTATATTATTGTTTTTGTACTTCATTCGCCCCACCAGCGTTGAAGGCTTTAAGATGTTAATTTAGTATATTAGTTTATTATTTTGTTAGAGAGAACAGGCAAAGTACACGTGAGATATGACATGGAATAGAAGAAGGATAAGTTGTCTATATATCACTAGGTAATTGAAATTGGTAGAACTTATGTCTGGCTCGACTACATTGGCTAAGCAGACGGACAGACTAGATCTAGACGTTTCCTGTGCTCCACGACCACAAAACGTTCTACGAGGCGCTGAAAACACTTTCTGGTCCACAAAACTGTAGATGAATCAGACGAGGCCAAAGATTTTTCTCCTGGAAGAGCCGCCGGTGGAGACGCAATACCAGCAGAGGTATAAGCATCAGCGGTTGATATGCCTCACTAGGAAGCTCAGTGCACTCTTCTGCTTCATCTGGGCTGAAGGATTAGTCCCACAAGAAATGAAGGACGCGCCGATTATCTACAAGAAAAAAGGCAATCGCCAGAAGTATGACAATCACCGAGGATTTTCGCTGCTGTCTTTTATCGGCAATATCCTGGCGAGCGTGTCCCAACTCAGGATCAAGTCGTTTCTGTCGCGGGCTCGTGTCGTCCAATGGTACAGTTTTATATCTGTTGTGGCATCATGTGTGTCGTGCTTGTCTAGTGAATCTCCCCAGCGAGTTGGGGTCTTTTTGGGGTATTTTGGGGTCTTTTTGTCGCGTGGGTACCATATAGGGACTATAGTACTCCATCTTTTGACTTCTGGATATATAACCAGCCCAGCGGTGTTTTGAATGCTTGACGTGCTGTAAGACATCCTTGATGTGTGACATTCTCCGGATGTCGCTATTGTGTAGTTCGCTCTGCCGCTGTTGTCTGGTAGTTATGTCCACGAAGCGTCTTTTAAGATATACTTGTGCTGTTCTCAGTTGGTTCTCTGCTGCTTTTGTTAGAGACCAGGTTTTGCTACCATAGCAGAGCGCTGTCAGGACTGCCGAGTCGAGGATGTCCGCACGTAGTCTGGTGTCCTTTGTGGCGTCTGTTGCTGTCATGTAGGAGTTAACGGCTGCCCAACCCGCGCGTACCTGTCTTGCGATCTCAGGTTTAATGTTGTTCTCCAAATTGAAGAGCCTTCCCAGATAGGCATATTCGTCAGCATCCTCTAGGGATGTTCCACTCAAGAATATGGGGTTGGGCTCTGCGAAACGGTTGCGGATAGCCTTGGTTTTCCCTAGGCTAATGGCTAGTCCTGCCTTCCGTGTCTAGTGACCGCATCATCTCTGTCGCTACGATTCTAGGGACCTCTGCGATGAGGACGATGTCGTCTGTGAATCTGAGGTGATTCAGTCGTCTTTATCTATTTTGATGCCATAGTTGTCCCAGTAGGAGTGCCCCATCGTCGACTCCAGGCATGCAGAGAATAGGTTCGGCGAGTTCGGATCTCCCTGTCGTACTCCCGCCTCGATCATGATGCTGATGGGTTGAGTGAATGGGCGGATGACGGTGGTACATCCTTCATAGAATTTCTGGAGTATTTATGGAGTATTTCTATGTAGTGGAGGTCTACTCCTTGCTCGGCCAGCGCTTTCCACACGAATCTTGTTACAATCGAGCAAAATAGTTTTTGGAGTCAATGAATGTGAGTATCAGCGTTGTTTGGTGCTCTCGTGCCTTCTCGATCAGATTACAGCACGTCGGTATGTGATCTAGTGCACTGTAGGTTCGTCTGAATACAGCTTGTTCGGTTGTGTCTGCTCGAGGGTCCTGCGTATCCTTGCTATCAGACTTGAGCTCTCTAAATAAGGTCCAACTGATGAACAAGCAGAAGACACAATTAGTCAAAAGATAAGATTGATCTGTGTCACCAGTTTATTATGTAATAGAAAAATATTGTGGCTGCATCCCTTTGACCACTAAAAGAAAAATGTGTGCGTTACATCCCTTTGACCACTAAAAGACAAATTTGCGAGTTGCATCCCTTTGACAACAAAAACACACATCGTAGAAATACCCCAGTTATTGTCGTTTGTTTGTTTGTTGTTTGTCGTTAAATGTTTGCCCGTCTGAATCCTGCTGACGGAGGCTCGCCCTTTCCACCTGGACCGTGATCTTTTAGGCGATATCAGGACGTATTAACCAGTGCCTGGATGCACGTGTGCGTCTGTATTTTTTTTTTCTAAAGCGTTTGCCTCACTAGTTTCTACTGGCGGATGCGCGCCCATTCCACTCCAGACCTTAGTCCTTTGGGCGATATCAGGACGCATAAACTAGTGATTGGATGCATATGTGCGTCTGTATGTACCTATGCTAGGTTTGTGCGGCCTCAGAAGCTAGCCCAGCCAAAGTGCAATGGAAGGGCCTCACCATGAGGGCCTCACGCTCAGCGGATTGGTACAAACCCCGAAATATATTGACAAAGTAATACTCGAGCAAGGAGCCAGGGAGGTAATTAGATGAAGTCCTAACTACAGGGCCTCTTATGTAGACAACACATGCCATTAAAGCTTGTCACCATGTAGGAGTAAGATTGCTCACAAAGATCTTAAATCAGGTGTGGATTGAAGGGAGGGCACCTGTGATTGCCAAAGAGCGGTGGTTGTACCTATTTGTAAAAAACAAGGGCACCAGGAAGGATTACAGCTGGTATAGTCAAATATCCCTTCTTAGCCACCTCGGAAACATTTTCGCACGTCCCCTTGAACAGCGAGTACGAGCTATTGTGGAGCCACTACTCAGTGCTTTGGGATCACCACAATGGCTTCTTGCTCGAATGGCAAGAAATGTACGGATGCTATATTTACGCTCCAGACACTTAAGTGGAAACAAAACGTATAATACATACACAACAAATTCTCGTGGCCTTCATTTATCAGGAAGAGGTGTTTGACAGGGTAAACTGATGTAGGCCAGAGGAGGTAATGGAGAAATATGGTGTGGAGGGTCAACTACTGGATAACATTCGCGTTTATACGTAAACAGTGAAGGTTCAGTACGAACAAATGCCGGTATGACGGATTGGTTTCCAGTGATCAGTAGCGTACGGCAGGAACGTGTTCTTTCTCCACTTCTGTTCACAATTTATATGGATAAA
Source organism: Ariolimax columbianus (assembly GCA_036924085.1). NCBI lineage: Eukaryota > Metazoa > Mollusca > Gastropoda > Stylommatophora > Arionidae > Ariolimax > Ariolimax columbianus. The sequence continues at coordinate 5,441,165 of JAVGWX010000021.1, forward strand.
ATCACACAGTTAGCTAACCCTCATTAGAAGTCTGTAAATAAACTGTTGTTTGTTGATGATCAGGTCATCTACTAAAATGGAGAAGACCTACAACACCGCCTGACCTGTCTCAATTCCGCTTGTAACGAATATTACAAGACATGAACACAGATAAGCAAGACCGAGACTATGTTGATACCGCGTGAACACGAGCAGGGAAGTTTCCACATCAGTCACACAATTGTCAGGCCTCACGCAAGTACGGGTGTTAAAATACGTAGTTAGCATGTTCACTGTTGACGACAGAGTGGACAGAGGGATTGTACAGAGAATTCAGAAGAACAACAGATCTACTGTGTGCACCTATATGAAAACACTCTAGTGGGCTTCTTTCAACTAAGTAGAGATTCATCAATTCACTGTTTATTTCTACATTGTGTAACCAATGTCAGCCTTGGTCCTTACTAGAAGCACATAAGAGTAAGATCCAGGGATGTGGGATGCGCTGTGTGAGAAGTGCAGCCGGAAAGTCAATCCGTGATCGAACCCACAACACCACGCTGAGGCAGACAGTAGTTTGGTCCTTTAGTTAGAACGCATTTTGACCAACCTGCAGCATGAGCATATCATATGTAGGACTCCGGTCCACGAAATGCCTCAGTCATTGTGGGCAGGGAATGTAGGCATGATGTGAAGTCTTCATTTGACGGGCTTTTCTAGCCTGTCTCTGTTGTTCAGCTGCTATTGTTATGGTTGTCTCGCATGGCGCTCCACCGTCACGAAGAGATGTGCGCCATGATATTCGGTCTTGCACATCAGCATCAGTTTTTAATCACGCCTTAACCGTGTAACCCTGAAGCTGCAGTCACAAACTTGGACACAGACGGATCAGTCAAAGCGACACTTTTCGCTGGTTCTAGAAGCCACCGAGAAATTATACAGTCCCTTCAGATCCTGAGCAGGCCTCTGTAGACATGATCTGCTCACCTACACAGACATAGAAAGGGGCTAGAAATAGTGTCCTAAATATAGCCTGCTTTGACTTGCCCTGACCGACTGGAGGGAATCCAGCCAATGCGTTCGAACAAGAGCAAAGGAAAAACAGAAGGTCCTTGTCTTCAAGACGCGGAGCCTGCGAACGTTATAAAACAGCACGAATGCCAGAAGACCAGGAAAAAAGTGGCTCTGGTGGCCAGTGAACTGGACCCGTACAGCAGGGATATAGAAGCGATAAATGGGACACATCTACCCGATACGGTCCCGATCACAGAAGCTGTATGTGGCTACATAGTCTTTTGGAGTGAACGTGTCAGTTTAAAAAGGCGCGAGGCTGGTGTCGAATTCGCCATCAGATTTCAGGTCGTCAAAGCCCAAAAGGCGTCAGTGGTTGAATTCTGACCTGACAGCTTTCACTGGGAAACAAGAGGAACGTTTAGCTGATCTAAGTTCCCGTCGCAACAATGATAAACTCAGATAATACGATAAAAAGAAGTATGAGAAAATCAACTTTGTGATTTCTTCAGTTATAAAGTCCAAGAAAAACAAACCGTATTGGTTACCTGAAGTCCAACAGATGGGACCACAAACCGTATTGATCACCTGAAGTGAAACAGATGGGACCACAAACTGTATTGATCACCTGAAGTCCAACAAATGGGACCACAAACCGCATTGATCACCTGAAGTGAAACAGATGGGACCACAAACCGTATTGGTCACCTGAAGTCCAATATATGGGACTTCAACTAAAAGAGGCAAGAGATAAAGTGGAAGATGACCAAATCAAGAAAACAACATCGCACTCGAGGCAGCTGCTGCAAGATATAGAAAAACAGTCAACTAATGCAGGAACAGCTTCGCATGGACATACAGAAACCCTCAACTTTGATAGAGAGAACAAGAAGCTCTAAAAGCTAGCAAAGGCTTTGAGTGATGAAAACAGCTACAAGCCAACAATTGCGATTGAAAATAACGGAAATTACTCACTGGGCAAAAAGCGACGGATGTTCTAATTGAAAAATTATACAGAAACTAGTAGAAATAAAATACCAACAGACATGAAAAAGTATGTTAAGAAAGAAATAAACCACATGGAGCACTCAATACGAGTACCTGAGGAACATCTGATAGTAAAAATCACCAAGACAGAACTGGAGTCACCAATTACTAAACTCAAGAAAAGAAAAGCCCCAGGAAAGGATGCCATAAGTAATAAAATGCTCTCTAGCACGAGCATATTCCAATAATTTCCGTGCAGAAGCAGAGGCACTGAACGCCGCAGCTGAGCTTGTAATCTAAGATAAAGATATCCACCAAGAAAACATAGAGTTCGTTTTAGCAGCGCTAAAACAAAACAAAGATGAAGATCTCGAGCAATGTATGTTCTCCCTGACACCGCTCTCAGCAGAACACCCAAGATTGGTCATACAGTGGATCCCATCCCACTGCAATATTGAAGGCAATGAAGCTGCAGACAAACTAGCAAAGTGTGGAGGAGCATCCCCACAAACAGACCTGAGTATTACATAATTAGGCCAAAACCATAATTAAAGCCCTTCAGGGTAAAATGGGCTGATCAATACCTCGACTTCCGAAAAGAGGACAGCTACTTTAACTTAACTAGAGAAGAGCAGGTTATCATCTTCAGACTGAGAACTGGGCATAATAGACTCAAAGGTCATCTTTACAACAAAATGAGGATTTGGGCAGATGACAAGTGTTCATATGTGGAGCATATCATGACCGTGGAACACATCCTACAAAGCTGCATGCTCACTCAGGAAAAGAGAGAACAATACTGGCCTCGTGAGGCAGAAATGGGATAAAAGCTGTATGGAGATAAAACAGCCTTAGAGACAACGGTGTCCTTTGTAAGAGAAACCGGGACCTTGATTTGAGGATGAACAAAGAAGGAGAAGATATAACTTTCATCTATTTTTACCTTTCGCTTGATATTCTCCGCGTACATGTTGAATAAATATTGGAAAAGGATGCAGCCCTGCCTATCACCTTTTAGGGTCTCAAACCAATCTGAGGTGTGTTCGGTAATTCTCCCAGGGGCTTGTTAGGCACTGCCAAGTGTTTCTATTATATATTTTCCATGTGTAACGAAGCCCATGTATTTCATTATTTGCCACAGTTGCTGATGTTGTACACAGTCAAACGGTTTGGTGAAATCTATGAAGCATGTGTTTAGGTCAGCAATGTGTTCTCTGCATTTTTCAAAGCGGTTTCTCAAATTGAAGATCTGATCTCTTGTGCCTCTGCCTTATTTGAATCCTGCCTGTGTTTCATTTATTTCAATTTCCACTATCTTTTCTAGTCCCTTCATGATAATACGTAATAATATCTTGATGACGTGGATTATTAGGGCAATAGTTCGCTAGTTAGTGCATCATTTTAGGTTCCCTTTCCTTAGTACCGGAATATACACTGATCTTCTCCATTCTGCCGGCCATTCTGAACTGTACCAAATTTTTTTTGCAAAATGCTTGGTTTATGTGTATGCATGCGTCTCCTTCTATCTGTATTAGTTCTGCTGTTATGTCGTCACATCCTGGAGTCTTTCCTTTATTCATCTCTTTGATTGCTGCACGTACCTCATTCAATGTGGGTTCTGGCTCTCTATTCAGTATTCCTTCCATCTTTCTAGAATTTCTTTGTTCTCAGTCCTCACATCACTATTCTTGTCATTGATTGCCTGTAGTGATGGTTGGGATTCTCTCCTCAGTTTTCTGATTTCGTTGAAGGTTTCTTTTTCTTTCCCATGTTGTTGGAGTTCTTAAATTTTGTTGCAAGTGGTTGTTATGAATTGTTTCTTGTCTTTCCTGATCTTTCTTCTGATTTCTGTAGTGCAATCTCTGCATTCATCGCTATTGTGGTAAATACATGTTTGTCTTCGGTTTCTTCTTCCTTCTATGTTGTAGCACAGCTTCTGTGATCTAGTTCTGCTTCTGATACATTTTCCTAGGGATCAGATCCCGTGCTGCATCGAGTAAGACACCTCTCGTCTGTGTTGCCAATTCATTGAATGACATATGCTCGTGTGCAGGCATCAATACTTGGAATGTGTTTCCTACTTCAATGGTGTTTTCGATAAGTAAGGAAGAAGTTGACGAGAAAAAGAAGAAGAAGAAGAAAAAGTCGGTCGCACACATACAAGATGACCAGAACAAACTATCCCAAACGTAACAAAGAAATAATTTTATTTGCTTTTATCAGAACACATCAGTAACTTCCAAATAAAGTTGATCAAATATTGAAAATAGAACATGGAAATAAATATGAACAAATCATTTTCTGAGTCAAAGGTGAAGAACATGTTTCAAATGATCACCTTTCAATTAGTTTGTCTCAGGTTTACTGTACATCTCTCTCCAAACTTGGTGGTCTGTCTCAGGTCTACTGTACATCTATCTCCAAACTTGCTGGTCTGTCTCAGGTCTACTGTGCATCTCTCTCCAAACTTGCTGGTCTGTCTCAGGCGTCAGTGATCCCCATGCAGTTTGTTCCTCAGATGGAATCAGAAGGACCATGCTATCATTCTGCTCCTCTTAACGAGTCGACAGTGTTAGAGAACATGTTCTCCGTTCTATGAGAGCACGTCAGTAAATATATCACAACTGGATACATTACAAAAAATGATATACGAATTTTAAAACCATATATTGATGCAATTATATTGTACCTTATTTCTCCACATAATTTGCGCAAACATTGATACACTTATTCCGTCTCTTTATCATCGCAAGGAAAAAATTCCGTTCTGTTCATTTTGTATTTACAGTCACTAATCTGCGTACACACAGTGAGCAAACTTTCAGGAAATTCAATCGATCATGCATTATAATGTGGACTAAACTATGCTAACACTATGACATTTGCTACACTGTCTATCATTACTGGCCTGTTAGTTCTCCCACAGATCCCTCTATTGCAATCTGAAAGGGACGACCAGGTCAAGCTAAACCAGCAATGATGTCGCGGCACTTTGGGAATTTATCGAAAGTCAGAAAGCATTTCCTTTTCAATGTCCTTAGAAGTCATCTCCACTTCCCCCACCCCGGCCTCCCCCCCCCCCCAATAAATTCCAAATAAAACCAACTACACTACAGGATGCTATTATTGGTTTTAACTCTGTGAGTATGGATGCCATTGTGTTTCTGTGCTGCGCACGTACATACGACACCTAGCGTATGTTACCTAAGTAAGCACAAAACTAGATGTTGCTGCCCCCTAGCGTCTGTTACCTAAGTAACCACATAACTCAAGACACAAAAGTCTCAAGAGAACAGTGTTGGAAGTTATGGTACCAGGTAAAAGAGGAAGAGGTAGACCAAGAAGACGATGGCACCAAGATATTCAGGAATGCTTTGGTATGACTGTGGCGGAGGCTGGAGTTCTAGCAAGGGAATGAGTTGCTTTCAGACAGGCTGTTATGGGAGCGATGTTCTATAAAGGCCATGCTACATGATCATGACATGTTGTAAGATGCCACTAAAGGTTGTGCATTGATGTGGCAATTATTGCTACAGTACTGCAAATTACTAGAACAAGTATTTCCTAAAAGCTCGTAATGGTAACCCAGATACAGTGCTGGACCTGTGCTTCAACAAATGGAGAGGCGGGATCTTGATTTGGTTGATTGGACTCCATGCATGCATTGAAATGCGTGATTGAAGAGAGTTGTGCTTGAGACTAGCAACCTGATCATGCAAGCACATTGCTACAGAAACTCTTACTGCAAGAGGAGGCAAAGTTCTTTGCCGCAGGCTTCTTGATGAAGGTCCACTGTGCTGGTACTGTTGTGCTCCGACAAGAAGATAGATCGTCCTAGTTCGTCTTCAGACCTCGACTTCAATGACTTTAACAAAGGCAGCAGTCGTCTTGAGGGTCCGTGCACTTCCGTACAGCTTCTCGTGGAAGGACACTGGCTGTTGCCAAATGCTACTTCTGTTGTCGGTATATAATGGGCAGGACTGGAAAATGTGTACTGCTGCCATGGGGACTGTGCCGAGAAGAATGATGACCAGCTAGCGTGGAGGACAGATGGAGCAGAGGCGAAATGTTTCAGGCAGTTGTTCCACGGGTGACCTCACGGACGACTCCATTAGTGGTGAGGTCTTGTGTTTCGTGTGGTGTCAAAAGTAGATAACCTGCAAATAAAAGAAATATTTGTATAAGATGATCGTGTTTACTGTAGTCTTAGTCGACATGTGCTTCTATAGGAGCAGATGTTCATGTATGGGTACCCTTAGTGGACATGTACTTCTACAGGGGCAGATGTCCAGGTATAGGTCCCATTTAGTTGACCTGTACTTCTCCAGGGGCAGATGTCCAGGTGTAGGTCTCCTTAGTGGACCTGTGCTTCTACAATGGCAGATGTCCAGGTGTAGGTCCCATTTAGTTGACCTGTACTTCTCCAGGGGCAGATGTCCAGGTGTATGTCCTAGCTCTGGATTGAGCTGGATGTAGCCGGGATGAGGATTTCCTGCTTAGTGGGCTAGGCTCGAGCAGCGTATTGCTCCACTACATTGGGACAAGTGCCTCGGAGTGTGGTTAACAGAATGTGCAGGTCCATCTTAATAGACTCTAAACACTAGAGCAAAATTAACCCTAAGCCTGTTAAGCGCCATCTATGCTGCTCTTAAGAAACCACCTAACCATGACCTATGTTATGCCATGTCATATAGGGACTCTCCTCTTCCGACATACTCTCTGGGGCCAGTGGTGCTATTCTTGTCCTTGTAATTCACAGAACCATGCTGGCCACTCGGGATGTTTACTGAAGTACCCCGGTCATATAGTGGGTTAGAGGTAAGATGTTGCTTGTACAGAGAATCATAGGTGTTTTTATTGTGATTGCACAAAGCGACAAAGTGACATGTTGCTACTCAGACATTAAGCTCACAATATCGCTAGACCTATAAAATAATAAGGCAAATCAAAATGTATACATGTAATCCCTTAGTAGTGGATCAAATCTGAAGCATCGACTGGCTCATTTGAAAGTAAGCCTGTTTCTAACCATTTATTAACTTTTTATAGTTTTTTACCTGACCTTGACTAACATGTCCGATCAGTACGTTTTGCTTGACCATGCATCGGGGCTCTCGGCCTTCTACCAAATGCCATGTAATGGCATTTACACATGAATGTTAGTTGTTTAATGCCATACAATGTGTTCCATTGATCTGACGTCGGAGTAAAAAACATTTTACTAACACCGTTGAAAGCTGAGCACTCAAAAAAGGTCTAAAAGTGAGAGGTGAGGACAATTTACCGAAACAAAAGTTCTAAGTGTGTGCGGTGAGGACAATTTATTTTAACAAAAGTTCTAAAAGTGGGCTGTTAAGAAAAATTGTCATAGCAAAAGTCATAGAAGTGGGTGGTAAGGACAATTTAGCCACAAGAAATTATAAAAGTGGGCGGAAAGGACAATTTAGTGAAATGAAAGGTTATAAATCTAGGCACTCAGGACAATTTACCCAAGTGAAAGTTATACATGTGGGCGGTAAAGACAATTAACCCTCACGAAATTATAAAAGTCAGCGGTAAGGACAATTTACCCTCACGAAATTATAAATGTGGGCGGAAAGGACAATTTAGTGAAAAGAAGGAAAGAAATGTGGGCGGTAAGGACAATTTACCCAAATTAAAGGTTATAAATGTGGGCAATAAAGACAATTTACCCAATTGAAAGTAATACAAGTGAGCGGAAAAGACAATTTACCCAAATGAAAAATTATAAATGTGGGCGGTAAGGACAATTTACCCAATTGAAAGTAATAAAAATGGGTGGAAAAGACAATTTACCCAATTTAAAGTTATACAAGTGGGCGGTAAGGATAATTTACCTAAAAGAAAGATTATAAATGTGGGCGGTAAGGACAATTTACCCAATTGAAAAATTATAAATGTTGGCGGTAAGGAAAATTGACCCAACTGAAAGTCATAAAAGTGGGTGGAAAAGACAATATACCCATATGAAATTATAAAAGTCAGCGGAAAGGACAATTTACCCTCTAGTAATTATAAATGTATGCGGTAAGGTCAATTTAGCGAAATGAAAGGTTATAAATGTGGGCAGTAAGGACAATTTATTTTCAAGACAATTATAGAAGTGGGCGGTAAGGACAATTTATTTTCAAGACAATTATAGAAGTGGGTGGTAAGGACAATTTATTTTCAAGACATTTATAGAAGTGGGTGGTAAGGACAATTTATTTTCGCGAAATTTATAACAGTTGTCGGTAAGGACAATTTACCCTAATGAAAGGTTATAAATGTTGACGGTAAGGACAATTTACCCTCACGATAGTTATAAAAGCGGCAGTAAGAAAATTTACCCTCTCAAAAGGTATAAAAGTGGGACGTTAGGACAATATACCCTAGAGTAAGTTATAGAAGTGTGCGGTAAGGACAATCTATTTTTGTGAAATTTAAAAAGGTGGGCGGTAAGGAAAATTTACCCTCACAAAAGATGTAAATGTGAGTGGTAATGATAATTTACCCCCATGAAAGGTATAAAAGTGGGCGGTAAGGAAAATTTACCCTCACAAAAGGCATAAAAAGGGGTAGTGAGGACAATTTACCCTCACGAAAGATGTAAATGTAAGTGGTAAGGATAATTTACCCCCATGAAAGGTATAAAAGTGAGCGGTAAATATAATTTATCCTCATGATATGTATAAAAGTGGGAGCTGTAAAGACAATCTACTCTCACGAATGTTATAAATGTGGGCGTTAAGGAGAATTTACCATCACGAAAGGTACAACAGGGGGCGGCAAGAACAATTTACCCTCTCGAAAGGTATAAAAATGGGCGATAAGGAAAATTTACCCTCATGAAAGGTATAAAAGTGGGCGGTAAGGAAAATTCACCCACACAAAAGGTATAAAAGTGAACGCTAAGGACAATTTACTGTCTCGAAAGGTAATGTGTGTTTGTATAAGTACCTGGACTGTAAGAATGTGTCTCAACTGTTTGTTTACATTCAGGAATGTAGCAACTTGAGGTAATAAAACACGTTTATATAAACTACAAACAAATACATACTAAGGTAACCTATAGTTTCATGTTTACATGTTTCAAATGTTCCACTATGACTACTACGTCCACAATTATCTAGCCAACAGCAAACCTGCAAGACTCCATATGGTTGATGTTATTATAATGATAGTAGTTGACGATTTCTGCTTGAAAAAGTTCAGTGTAGCGTTTAGAGATTCGCAGTGAGATTGAACAGTTTATAGATGATTTGTTAGAGAAATGTATTTAAAAAATGACACATACCTTTGCTTACGTCTTGTTATTATCCAATACTCGAACAACACATAGAGCAATACACGTCTTTAGTATAAGATTTTAAGGGTTTTATTTCCGCTTCAATGGCGCATTTTGTATTTACATAGGGTCATTAACTTTCAATGAGTTTTTGTACAAAATGCAACCAGAGCAAAAAAACAATCAACTGAATATTATAATGAATTTTTACATGGTATTTACAAAAAATACATGCAGACAAATGTACACTCGTATACACAAACACACATACATTCACACATACATCACATTTCCAGGCAACCTAGAGGCAACTCTGTCTAAAACCATTGATCTTCATCCATCCATCACTTCTGCATACAACTTTCCATACATTACTGATTCTCCCACACACATGGGTACTCATGCATACACATTTATCCACATGTACAAGCATACACACTATTTACATCAATATTTTCATCCTAGTACCCGTGTGTTCACTTACACACACCATACATTCTCGTTCACACTCACTCGTACGAAAATCCATATATATCTATATTTTTCTCCCAGGCAGTCCGTAGGCCCTGCCCAGAATATTCACAGATCGTGAAACATCTGGGCAAAGAACCTACCCCTCCCCATAAATAAAGATAGAAAACTGCCTGGGTTAAAGGTGTGCCCGTGGTAGAGAGCTCTGCACCGACAGGTCCATACTAAATATCTGAACTCTGCCAGTATTGTTAAGAGTTTGTTTTGTGTGTCTCTGTCTGTCCATGGAAGTGTATGAAGCATTATGGCTCTAAACATGTCTACTTTTATTTTAATAAATTTGCTCATTATTTGTCTAATTTTACCTAGTGTTGTGCTGACTACTTTACAAAGGTAGAATAAATGATTTTCTGTTTCTTGTATGTTTCTGTTGCAAAGATGGCATTTTTGTGTTACGTGTCCTAGCTGGGTTTGAGTTTGTTTACGTATTGGTGTTGTTCCGAAAATTAGTCTGTAAGTAACTTCTTTAATGTGTGGTGATACTTTAATGTTGTGTAGATTACAAAAGTTATGTGTGTAATTAGTTATAAAATACCCGTATCCTCGTTTAATCCTATCTTTAAGTGGGGGTTCCTGTAATAATATAAGTTTTTTGTAAATCGTGTCTGGTTTTTGTGTGAGTAATGTTTCGTTTCCTGTAATGTGTCTAATGCATTGTTTGTAGAACATTGGTATTTTTGTAAAGCAGTGTGGGATATTGTTATTTAACTTGCATAATTTAGTTATCCTTAGTCCTAAATAATAATGGGATAGTGGGTATTCATTAGGGTATTTTATGATTTCTTGTACAAATTTTATTCTTAGTGATTGTATTTTAATTGTTGTGTCTTGTAGGGCGATCCCCCCTCGGTTTTTTTCTTGCATTAATGTTTTAGATTGGATATTATGTACTGTATTGCGGAATATGAAACTTCTAACTGCTTTATTTATTTCTTTGATTGTTGTTAGGGGTGGGCATAATATGTTTGCGACATTTATTATTTTGGGTATTATAACTGAGTTAACTATTATACTGCGCCCAAATATTGTTGTAATTTTGTATTCAAATTTTTTTAGGATGTTTTTAGTGTTTACAGTAATTTTCTCCCATATTTCTTTATTAGGGTCAAGTGGATTTGCAGGGTATATTATTCCATATATTTTAATTTTGTTTACTTGAAATGGAAAATCGAATTTATCTGTCCACTTGTTAATCCCCATTATGGATGATTTGGGGATATTAATTTTGGATCCGCTTTCTGTGCCGAATTGTGTGAAGGTTCTTAGGATTTTTTGAATTGACCTACTATTGGATGGAAAGAAAGCGGTATCGTCCGCGTAAACTATTAATTTTTGTTCCCCAGACCCTGGTACATGGGTCCCTACTATTGTTGGGTCCTGTCTAATCTTCTTTAGTAGGGGCTCCAAGACTAGGGTATATAGTGTTGGGGACAGCGGACACCCTTGCCTGACTGATCTTGTTAGGGAAAAACTATCTGTTAACTGATGATTAATCATTATTTTGCTTTCGAGTCTCTTATATATTATTTTTATCCAGTTGGTAAGGTATTCCCCAATATTATTTTTATTTAATATTTCGTGGAGAAAAGAATGTGAGACTCGAAAGCTTTTTCTTGGTCAATTGAGAGGATGGCAGATTGTATGTTTTTGTCGCTAGTATATTGTATAATGTCTCGTAGGAAATGTGCATGTTAACTGATTTTCCTATCCTTTACGCTACATTGTTGGTCTTTATGTACTAGATGTTGCATAAAGGGTCTAATCTTTAGTGTGAGGGCTTTGGTCAGAATTTTGTAGTCTACGTTCAGGAGAGAAATTGGTCTGTAGTTTTTGGCCTCTAGCTTGTCACTGTCCGGTTTAGGGATCAGTGTAATGTAAGCTTCGTTAAGGCTATTTGGCAATTCGCCTGTTTCAAATGCTTCATTTAAAACTTTTAAAAGGGTGGGTCCAATACTGTAGAAGAAGGTTACGTAGAACTCGACGGTCAAGCCGTCAGAGCCTGGGCTTTTGTTTTTCTGAAAGGAGTCGAGTGAGTTTTTTAAGTCAATTAAAGACAGGGGTGTACTGATGGCATCCCTGTCTGTGTCACTCAACTGCTTTGTATACTCAGAAAATTTTCCGCACCCAGTGTGCGTGGTATTCTCTGCAGAATACAACGTCGTGTAGTAGTCATGAAAGGTCTGTCGTATTTCGTGGGGTTCAGTTAAAATTTGTCCTGTTGGTCCCTTGATTTTGTGTATTTGTCGTGAACGTTGTATGTTCTGTTCTACCGCTAGGAACTGTTGTGTAGGGTTTTCCTGTAAAAGTATTGGTATTTTAGCTCTTAATTGGGCCCCTTGTAGTTTATAATTATCGATTTTGTCTAATTCGTCCTGTAAAAGTTGAATTTGGGGTAAGTTTTTATCAATTAATTTTGTCATTTTTATAGCATCTTCAATGATCTGTCTATTGCGTTTTGTATTTCTGTGTATTTGTTTTGAAATTGTCTGTGTGCGGTCCCTGATTGTACTTTTAATTAAATCCCAATAACTGTTTAGGTTTGTGTCTGGTAGGTGTTCTGTGAGATCTCTTATTAAATTGGATATGGTTTTTACAAAATTGTTGTTATTAAGTAGTGAGTTGTTGAATTTCCAGTGTTGTGATTGTGTGTGACTATTTGATATGTGTGTGCCGTTAACTATAATAGCTACTGTTTTGGGGTCTGTAAAGGGGGTTGTGTCTATGTGGTGTTTTTGATTAACTGTGTATGTTTTTGGTGTGTAAATCCTATCAATTCTAGTGTGTGTTGTACCGTGCTGTGAGTGGGTTGTATGAGTCGTGTCTGTTCCATTAGGGTAAGTATTCCTGTATGCGTCTATAAGGTTATTTTTGTCTAACATTATTTCTAAACTTGTTGTTCGTGTTTTTCTTGTCTGTGTTAGTGATGTGTCTGAGTTACTTGGTGTGCAATTGAAATCCCCAGCAAGTATCATGTTTTGATTTTTAAAATGTTGTTTTATTGTTTTTATTAGATTCTCATAAAAGGGTGTTTGTTGTAGAGGTTTTGCTGGGGCGTAAATGTTAATTAAAGTGTGTTTGTCTGTACCGTCGTGTGTATTGTGTACCTGTACTATCTGTATTCTGCCCTCTGTATCCCTGTGACTATGTGAGACTATCCATTCGTCAGATGTTTGTAGAATGGCTACGCCTGTGTGTTGTCCTAAACTAAACCAACTATTTTTTAAGCCTAGTGTTGTTGTGATTTGTTTTGCATGTATAATTTCGTGTATGTGTGTTTCTTGTAAAAAAATGAAATCCGGTTTGTATTTCTTTATTATGTTGACTACGTGTTGTTGTTTCTGTTTTAATCCGTTAATATTAATAGAAAAAATGTGTATGGAGCCTAGTGTAGACATTGGACGGATACAAAGTATTGGGCCTGTCGGGGCAACAGCTCTCCACTGACTAGGGTCAGATGGGGATACTGAAATACATGTGTGGGGAAACATATGAAAATAAATAACAATGTAAAAAACAACAATTTCTGGGGATTATACGATGGTCGCCCACTTGGGTGGGCGAGCACTGCTGACTTATAATAACAACAAAGATAATAATAATGATAATAATAATAGTAACAGTAATAACAGTAATAATAACAAAGATAACAATAAATTAACACACTTGTTACAGTCACACCATCGCATTTAAACAAAAACACATCTACACTAAATTCGCACACAAAAAGTTTTTTGTCTCTAAAATTCTGTGAAGGCTCCTGCCAGGCGTCTCCGGAAACAAAGTTAATTGTCAACATTGACCGCTGGACAAGGACGTGAGCATCCCTTTTGTGGTTGGGTGACTACTCAGTCCTTGCCCAGCTCCAGCCCGTCCATCATTTTTGACCAGAGCAGATGGCCCGGCTCGCCGTCGTCCGAGCTAATGTCCTCCAGCCTCAGTGAGGGCATGGGAGACATCTGGTCGTCGGTGTCCCGACTTGGCGGGGACACCGGACCAACGCTGTCTGTCCGCTCCTGTGACGGCTCTGGTGACGGCTCCGGCGATGGCTCTGGTGACGGCTCCGGCGACGGCTCCGGTGACGGTTCTGGAGCCAGTTCCGATCCCGGTTCTGGAACGGGCTCTGGCAGGGTCTCTGGCTCGGCTTCTACTGTCATGTTTTCGGGGGCCGGCGGTGTGTTGCCGGTCCTCATTTTGGTGGCTGGAGGAGAGGAACTCCTCTTCCTCTAATTCCTCTTGCGCTTTCTTTTTCGGTCCACCTCGGTGTACCCATCATCCGAGGTAGCGGGATGCTCCTCGGTGAAGGGTGGAGGTGGGCAGGCTGGAGGTGGTGGAGGCTGAGCTTCAGCCAGCTTTGGGTTTAGCTGTCGCTCAGCCTCTCTTATAATCTCTGGACGTCTCCTCTTGTTACATTGGCTCGTCCAATGTGTTTCTGCTCCGCATGACTCACACGGGGTGCGGCGGCCGGTGATGGTGACCCACAGCCTTATTGGTTTGGCGTCCCCACTCAAGAATCTGACGGTTACATAGTGGGGCACCTCCACTTTGCTCTTCTTGTAAGCAAAGACCCACTTGTCCGAGATGTTCCTCTGGGGGAACACCTCGGCGTTCTGGTCTTTGGTGATTCTTTTCACCACCGCCTTGACCGACTCCAGTTTCGTTGTTTCGGGAACCCAGTTGAGCATCCCTCTCTCCCTCTCCTGCTCCTGGTGCTCAATGCTTAAGGAAAGTTTCGGAGTCATGCACTCCACTTTCTTGCTGTGAAGGCTCTTGAAGTGTAGTATGTGGGCTGACTGGGTCAGCCGCACATACTTCTTCTTCTTCTTCTTCTTCTTCTTCTTCGTACGCAGTCAGACAGTAACCATTATTTTTTCGAAAAAAGCGGCGGTCATCCTGAGGCTGTCGACACTGCCATAGAGCTTGTCTTGCAGTTCCACTGGTGATGGCCACATCTGCTCTCTCTGATCCTCGTATGTCGGGCAGTTCTGCAGCAGATGTTCAGCGGTCATTTTACCGGTACCGCACGGGCATTCGTCGGTACCACCTATCTTCAATTTGTTGAATAGGTGGTACCTCAGTCTATTGGGGCCAGTGCGAAGTCTGAAGACAACGACCTGCTCTCTTCGGTTCAACTGGTAATAGGCATCGTTTTTGGTGTAACCAGTATGTTCGGTTTCCCATTTGGTCATGTATCTGGCTTTGATAAGCCGTTTTGACTCTTCGTACGTCATACTAGTATATATTTGTGTTAGTCTTGCACCTTCTTTTGCCAGTCTGTCTGCCTCCTCGTTGCCTTGGATGTTGCAGTGTGATGGGACCCACTGTACCACTACCCTTTTTGGTGCGGACTGCTGGCACAGTTTGCAGAGTGCTGCTCTTATCATAGAGGGGATATAAACATGCTGGAAAGGATACAAAAAAGAGCGACAAAGCTGAAAGTGGGATTTCAAAATTACAGTTATGAGGAAAGACTAAGAAAAACCGGCCATCAGTGTCTAGAAGAGAGAAGAATTCGAGGTGACTACAGGTTTATAAGAAGATCAGACTAATGGATAAATTAGACTATAACAAGTTTTTTTTCAAAATACAGCCACCCACAAGAGCAAGAGGGCGTAGCTACAAATTAACTAAATAGAGGTACAGATTAGATATTAGGAAATATTGTTTTAGTCAGAGAGGGGTGAATGCTCGTATTGCATTGCCACGGGAAGAGGTAGTGAAGGCAGGGACAATTAATGGATATAAGAATAAATTGGATGCGCATAGCTTTTAGAGCAAGGTAATTTAAATTAAACTGCAGTCTTCTTCTTTCTCCTTCTTAGCGTTCAGGATCTTTTGGTCATGCTATATCTGCAGGCCAGTCGCCATGATGAAGTCTGTAGTCTTCACCAGGTCGGACCGGCTGCCCCACATCTTTTGGTCATGCTATATCTGCAGGCCAGTCGCCATGATGAAGTCTGTAGTCTTCACCAGGTCGGAGCGGCTGCTCCACAGATTTTGTCACAGCTCTGCATCCTCTGGCCAGGTCTGGCATCTCATTTCCCTATAGAGTGGGCATTCCTGTAGAATATGCTCAGGTTTCTGGCATCCTGTTTCACATGGGCACTCATTGGTGTGTGAGATCTTCAGTCGGTACAGATGTTCTAGTAGTCTGCAGTGTCCAGTTCTCAGACGAAATAAGGTAGTTTGTTGATTTTATTTGAGTTGGTGAATTGGGTCTGGTGTACTGTTCCTGTCTTCTCTCCATTGGTGTTTATACTGATTTCTGATGATGTTCTTGATTTCTCTGTATTGTACTCGATGATTAAATTGTGCCATTTTGCTGCCATCTTTTGCCAGAGTGTCAGCTCTCTCGTTTCCCGTGATTTCGCATTTGGAGGGTAGCAACTGGAGGGCTATTGTGAAGTATCCCTGGAGTTTTCCCGGTTCTGATCTGATCTCTGATAACAGTGGTTCGTTATTTGTTTTTGTTAATGTCTCTAATAGTAGCAGGGTGTTATAAACCAGTATAAAGACGTTAGGTTAAGTTTCGTTTCACCGGCTTACAGTGTCGTTCGTATGACAATGTGTGATCCATTGTATTTCCCAGGTACGTATGTGTATCGTTATGTTCAAGTTCTTGTCCCTGCCAACTAATCTTTCAAACTCAGAGGGTTATTCTAACATGCTACTGTGGCTTGTGAAGCTAGGTTGTCTATTCATTCATTGCTATAAACTACACAGTAAAGAGGGATCGCATCAAGAGGTAATTGCAAGAATAGCACAAACAACAGCGACGCTTACTCGGCTGAAACCTATATGGCAAGACAAGCGGCTTGTCCTCGGCATAAAAGTTAGACTAAAGCGCTCTCTGGTCATCTCAATATTTCTGTATGCCTGCGAGACCTGGACCATTACAGCAGATATACAGGGCATAATACATGCAATGGAAATGAGGTGTTATAGAAAACTCCTAAATGTTACATATAAAGATCGTGTCACGAACGTAGAAATACGACAGAGAGTTGAAAACGCTATTGGTCCTTTTGAAGATTTGTTCACAACAATCAAAAGACGAAAGATGGCCTGGTGCGGGCACGTCGCGAGGTCCAACGGAATTACCAACTCGATACTCTTTGGTTCCGTGCCGGGAATAAGAGGGCGAGAACGTCCAAGGAAGAGGTGGGTGGACAACATCACTGAGTGGTCAAGCCTTCGTCCCGGTGAGATACGACAGGTGGCGGCTGACAGAGAAAGTTGGCGTGGGATTTTGGGAGTGTCTTCAAGTGTGCTCCAACGACCTGATGGGTTACAGGATGAACTGAACTGATACAGCAGCAATGATTACAAGCAATGCTATCACGGCATGGATCAAGTCACACACTGATTCTAACCCATATCATGTTATGTCTCCAATGTTAGGCGTATAGACTTATGCACCTGTCTGATTGTGTGATCAGACTCTCAACTCTATCAAATAATGACTGTATCGTGTCTTTGATGGAAATGTAGAGAGTACAGGAGTTGACCACCACACCTGATAAAAAGCTGAGTATTTGTGCATGGCTTGTACACGTCTCTGACACTGTATCCTTGACAGCAGTGAGTGCTATTTGATTACCTTTGCATCATCTCTCCACAATCATTTACCTTGCATCTTTTTTAACACCTGCAACCATTAGCAGTCATATAACAATGTACGTCTCTCTTTCTGTTCTTCCTCTCTCTCTCTCTCACTTCCTCTCTCTCTCTCTCTCTCTCTCTCTCTCTCTCTCTCTCTCTCCCTACTTTGGTTTCTGTTTCTCTGTACTATCAATAAACAAATTTGACCAACTAATGTGTGACAAAAATGAACTGTTGTGATCATATAAGAAATTCCAATGTTTACTGCCCACTGCTAGGCGCAACACAAAATGCACAAGGAAGTAAAGCTCACGAACAAAAACTAGCCTTGAAAATCTGCCAACCGTAACGGCTATCCCAACAACAAACTATTGGTTATGTTAAGGTAAGAATGTAAAAATACATTGCGAACTCGCTGTTCATACTCATGGATGTATCAAATAATACAAAAACTGCAGTCGGGGATGAAGTGGTAGCATCTTTACTATAAGAGAGAGATCTCAGCTTTTGTGAAATGAGGGTAGCCAGTTCCCTTGCTCGCTGTCTTGACTTAATTACATATTAAGGATAGGTAAATTTAGTTCCATATCAGTAATTACAGGCACATATGAGGTACTAGAGACTTCATTGTTCGGATGCACACACCAATCCCTACACTGACCAATACGCCCTGATACCGCCTTAAAGACTACGGTCTGGGGTGGGAAAGGGCGAGCCTTTGTCAATAGAAACCAGAAAGGCAATCCTTAATTGGAACCAAAAACTTCAGCTTTTGTTAAAACCACTTCTTGTCCCTATGTTATATTTTTTCTAACAGTAAATCAGGTTCTCAGTTACAGCTGGGTTAGTTGGAACCACCATCCGTTAGCGCTTGTCCCAACGCAGGAAATGCTGTTTGCGTCTAGCCCGCTAAGAAGGAAGCCCTTCTGCCGACTACATCCAGCTCATACCGCTCCTGTAGAAGAATGTCGACGAAAATCAATGCAAGGGATATAACCCATAAAATGTAAAAATAAGTCATATTTAGAGTTATCCCATCATAAAAAATTCGCGTGAGAGGTTCTGGCTTGGGCTTCTCCCCTCTTTATCCAGGTACAACCTAGAACGAGTGAGCTATGGCCCTACACCAGAACCACATGGACGTGTACATTGGCATCTGTACACTGAAGGCGATAGGTGTTAATTATCCACCCGACCAAATTTCTCACGCTTGTTGTCGTCCTCGTGCACGACATATGGGGAGGAACAGCTCGCGACCCCAGGCGCTCGTCGGCGACGATTGTGACAGCAAAGCCGTGCTTATCACAAGAGCTGAACCTTGACCTTGACCGGCGTCGAAGTCATGGAGCGAACTAGACAAGTAACTGGCAGAAGACAACACTGGCTGCTCCTGTAGCTGTTAATAGTAATGTTACAGTTAACATATATGCTGATGTCTGTTTAAACTAGTTCTGTTGTGGTAACAACGTCTTGCATATTGTTTTTAAAATGAATCTAATAATATCAATAAAATGCAACTAAATGTTATAAATTATACTAGAGTAGAGTTTGTCTAGAATGCTGCATTAAACAAACACAAACTATTAGAATGGTTTGCTTATTTGCGTGTAATTATTAAAGTATGTATATTATTGTGATGCATTTATTACTTCCCTTTCTTTTGAATACATAACCATTGAGAGGAAGTAAACATTGTGCATGTAAATACAGTTCACTACTAGGCCATGAATCTATTATCTAGCTAACCGAAGATTATGTGCTGTCAGTTGTTTATGAATAAGCGTGCTAATATTGCGTGTGTGCTACTTCACAAATTGTTCAGCTTTGGATATAATGAATATATGAAAGAAAAAGTATGTAAACTTTCTTTTTATACATTTGTCAAAAATTGTTAATCTCACTGTGGATATCCAAACTTTAAACTGTACTTTTTCTAGAACAGCAAACACCTTACCATCATTATAATAACACCAGTGATATGGAATCGTGCATGTTCACTGCTTGCTGAATAAATGTAAATGTAATAGTCACAATATGTCATTTGAAATACGTAAAAATCAAACTGAATCTTATTCTAGTGTATGAATTTTCATTGTTAATTTTTTAATTCACAATATGCATAAGTTGGCATGTCCAAGAATGTAAACAAACAGCTGCTAAAGTACACATTCATGCTGTCCTGTGTATTGATGAAATTGCATGTTGCACACATTTGGTATATTCAAATAATGGCACTATTAACAGACACAAAAAGGAAAAGGCCTGGCAGTAATACATGCCTTATTATGTCAGACATATTGTTGCTCATATGTCGGCACTACGTCTTGTGCCGAATACATTTCCAGGCAGAAAATAAATTGGTTTTGTCATCTCATGAGAATGCACCCTCATCATCTTCCACTGGTGGCTTACCATGCTGGTAGATCTGCTTACAGGGTAAGGAGATGGCTGCGAGGTAGGTGGATAGAAAACATTACAGTGATTGTGCAATGACAAGGGCTCACATCGACCGACGCAACGCACTTGGCGCAGGATAGATGACTTAAGCGCCCCACAACGCTAAATGGCACAAGTGGAAAGAAAACTAACTAACTAATTTGCACATACACATATTTCTTTGTGTGTTTGTGTGTAAGCTCTACATTATAGACGAATTTTAATAAACGTTATAAAACATTTTACATATTGTTCCTGATGGTTTTTAACAAAATGCAGCTTTAGAATTGCTTGCAGAACCACTTTGTTTGGTTTTGTTGTTGATGCAACAATTTAGCTACTTCCAACTCAGTAGGAGGTTGGTTTATTTTTAAATGTTTGAATGTCCAAATCTAAGGATTTGAGAGTTTTCAATGCTATTGAGGTTTACATGTTCACATCAAGATAATATGTAGGAACTTAAAGACTGGTGTTGATGTGTTAACTTGGGGATAGTAAGATACTATGTAGTAGATTAAAACTTGGTGTCAGTCTGCTAACATGTGGATAGTAAGATAATATGTAGTAGATTAAAACTTGGTGTCAGTCTGCTAACATGTGGATAGTAAGATACTATGTAGTAGATTAAAACTTGGTGTCAGTCTGCTAACATGTGGATAGTAATATACTATGTAGTAGATTAAAACTTTGTGTCAGTCTGCTAACATTTGGATAGTAAGATACTATGTAGACTCTTAAAACTTAGTACTGGGCTGTTGATGTGTGGTTAAAGTGATCATATGTAGAACATTAACGCTCTCAATTTCGGTCCACTAACATGTTAAAAGTATTCTTTCTTCTTTGCTTTCAGGATCCTTTGGTCATGTTATAACTACAGACCAGTTGTCAATATGATGTGTGTAGTCATCACCAGATCAGAGTTGCTGCACAGCAACTATTGCCTCAGCTCCTCACTCTCTGACTACATCTGACATCTCCCTTCGCTACAAAAGAAGTATTCCTGTAGAATATTTTCAGAATTCTGTTCCACATGGGCACTCATCAGTGTATGAGATCTTTAGTCAGTATAGATTTTCTAGTATTCTTCAGTGTCCAGTTTTCAAGTGAAATAAGGTATTTTGTTGGTTTATTTTGAGTTAGTGAATTCTTTCCGTTGGTGTATTTAATGATTTCTGCTGATGTTTAGATGTCTCTATGTCAGAAGTAAGATAATGCTAGTATTTGTTTGTTAATTTGTGGGTAGTAACATGATATGCAGGACAGTAGAGCTCACCTTTGGTCTGTTAGCATGTGAGTAGGAAGATACTATATAGGACCTTAAAGCTCGGTGTCGGCTTACATCTTGTATCACGCTGTTACTATATAGGACCTTAAAGCTTGGGGTCAGCTTACATCTTGTGTCACGCTGATACTGATACTATATAGGACCTTAAAGCTCGGGGTCGGCTTACATCTTGTGTCACGCTGATACTGATACTATATAGGACCTTAAAGCTTGGGGTCAGCTTACATCTTGTGTCACACTGATACTGATACTATATAGGACCTTAAAGCTTGAGGTTGGCTTACATCTTGTGTCACGCTGATACTGATACTATATAGGACCTTAAAGCTTGAGATCGGCTTACATCTTTTGTCATGCTGATACTATATAGGACCTTAAAGCTTGAGATCGGCTTACATCTTTTGTCATGCTGATACTATATAGGACCTTAAAGCTTGAGGTCGGCTTACATCTTGTGTCACGCTGATACTGATACTATATAGGACCTTAAAGCTTGGGGTCGGCTTCCATATTTGTCACGCTGATACAGATACTATATAGAACCTTAAAGCTTGGGGTAGGCTTACATCTTGTGTCACACTGATACTGATACTATATAGGACCTTAAAGCTTGGGGTCGGCTTCCATATTTGTCACGCTGATACAGATACTATATAGGACCTTAAAGCTCGATTTTGGCTTACATCTTTTGTCATGATGATACTATATAGGACCTTAAAGCTTGTTGTGAATCTGTTAACATGGTGACTGTTAAGATACTATGGGGACACTAATGTTCATGATTGGCCTTAACTTAACTTCATTATACTGGTTTATAAGGTTCTGCAGAGTCTATATACAACCAGTTGATTGCTATTTGTGAATGCATTAACTGACTCTACTTCCAGTACATCCTGCGGCAATGCATTTCAGGAACTCACCACTCTCTTACTACAAAATTTTTTACGAATATCTAATATGGACTTGTCTTTAAACAATTTGTAGCTGTGCCCTCTTGTTCTTGTAGCCGACCATGTTTAAAAAATTGGTATAGTGTAATTTATTCTTTTCCATTAATTAATTTATAAAAGATCCCGTCAAGTTGTGTGGCGCATAAGACATATGGTGTTAGGCTCATTTTATTTTGTAACCATCGGCATATAGTGGATGATGTGGTCAACATCACGCTGGCCGGCTTTATTTCCCAGATTTTTCTGGTACCCAATTTCGGTAGCTGAGTCGACTATAGGGGCCAGTTTGTGATTAGAAAAAAACAACTAAATTAATTTATACACTTGTATTAATTCGCCGGTCTGCTAACACGTGGTCGATAAGATACTGCTTAGGACAGTATTTTTTTTTTAATGTTGTTGTTGACATTTGCTTATTTCACTATTCCCGAAGACAGTGTGCGTTGCACTACGGCTTTTATTTTGCACCTGTTAGCCCAGTGCACCCTGACTTTAGCATGCATTTTATTTTAGTGTCTGCTTCCACCTACATTTTCTAAGGATTTGCTTCTCCAGGGTAACGGCTGGTGCTGTAATGGGCATCGAACCCAGCACCTTCGGTTTGTAAGCCGTGTCAATTAACCACTAGCCCACTCCATCCTCGCTTAAGACAGTAAAATTCTTTATCGGTCTATATCTGTTGACATGTGGATACAAAGAGACCACAGAACAAAAAAGATTGGTGTCAGTCTATGAACATGTGCATAGAAAGTTAATAGGTATGACATTATATCTCGGTGCTGGTCTGTTAACATGGGGACAGATGAAATATCTTGGTGCTGGTCTGTTAACATGGGGACAGATGACATTATATCTCGGTGCTGGTCTGTTAACAAAGGGACAGATGACAAATTTTGGTGCTGGTCTGTTAACATGGGGACAGATGACATATCTCGGTGCTTGTCTGTAAAAATAGGGGACAGTAAGACACTTTGTAGGATGTTAAAGCTCGGTGTTAGTCTCTTTACATATGGAAAGAAAAATACTATGCTAGTTAGTTAGTTTAGTTAGTTTTCTTTTCACTTGTGTTGTTGAACGTCGTGGGAAGCTTAAGTCGTCTATTCTGTGCCAAGTGCATTGTGTCGGTCAATGTGAGCCCTTGTAACTGCACAATCACTCTATCATCTATCCATCTACCTTACAGCCGCCCCCTTGTCCTGTAGCCAAATCTGCCAGCACTGTAAGCTATCTGTGGAAGCTTATGAGGGTACATTTTCATGAGATGACCAAACCAACTTATTTTCTGTCTGGAAATGTAAACGGCACAAGACGTAGTGCGGTCCATACTATGAATGTCGTCGATCCACATTCTGTCTTTCTTGGTAACACTGATGACCTTCCTTTCACAAGTCAAAATTCTGTTCCCACATGCCCTAGACAGAGGCCATGTTTGACACTGGCAGCACAGAGTCTGCATAAACATACTGTTTGTCAGCTGTTGCTTTGTTGCCAATTTAATGCTCGGGTTCCTAAGCCTTGGTGACAGCTGATAAGTTACCGCAGATGCTTTCTTACACCTAGTCTCAATTTTCTTGTTGATCTTGCCGTCTGCCGAACAGATACTGCCCACATAGTTGAACTCATTGAAATACTTTGCAGGATATTAAATCACAGAGTTAGTCTGTTAACATAGGGATAGTAAATACTTTGTTGGATATTAAATCTCAGA
This sequence comes from Ariolimax columbianus, assembly GCA_036924085.1. Classification (NCBI taxonomy): domain Eukaryota; kingdom Metazoa; phylum Mollusca; class Gastropoda; order Stylommatophora; family Arionidae; genus Ariolimax; species Ariolimax columbianus. The sequence goes on from JAVGWX010000021.1 coordinate 5,464,939, forward strand.
GTTAGTCTGTTAACATGGGGATAGTAAATGCTATGTTGGATATTAAATCTCAGAGTTAGTCAGTTAACATGGGGATAGTAAATACTATGTTGGATATGAAATCTCAGAGTTAGTCTGTTAACATGGGGATAGTAAATACTATGTTGGATATGAAATCTCAGAGTTAGTCTGTTAACATGGGGATAGTAAATACTTTGTTGGATATTAAATCTCAGAGTTAGTCTGTTAACATGGGGATAGTAAATACTATGATGAATACTAAATCTCAGTTGGATCAAATCTGTTGACATACAGATACTATGATGATGTTATGTAGAACAATAAAGATAGATGTCAGTCTGCTAACATGGATACAGTGAAATGCTATGTAGGACAATAAATATTGGTGTCAGTATGTTAACATGGATACAGTAAAATGCTATGTAGGACAATAAATATTGGTGTCAGTATGTTAACATGGATACAGTAAAATGCTATGTAGGACAATAAATATTGGTGTCAGTATGTTAACATGGATACAGTAAAATGCTATGTAAGACATAAAAGCTTGGTTAGGTCTGTTAACATGATGTTAATTTGTTGCCATGTGGAAAGTAAGATAATATGTAGGATGTTAAAGGTTATTGTCAGTCTTTTTACATGCAAAATGTAAGATTCTATTTTTAACAGTAAGGCTCTGTGTAGGTCTTAAAAACATGTGGATAGTATATTATTTAGGATATTAAAGATTGTTGTCAGTCTATTAACATGTAGGCATCAAGATAACACGAGTTCACTAACAAACGGTGTTAGTTTGTTACAAATGTGGATAGTAAGATATTTTATAGGACATTTAAATTCACCATTGGTCTGTTAGGAATTTGGATAGTAAGATATTGTGTAGAACATTAAAATTCAACATATGTCTGTTAGAAATTTGGATAGTAAGATATTATGTTAGTTACTTTGTTTTCTTTCCACTTGTGCCGTTTAGCATCGTGGGGAGCTTGAGTCGTCTATCCTGCACCAAGTGCGTTGTGTCGGTCAATGTGAGCCCTTGTCGTTGCCCAATCACTCTGCATCTATCCACCTACCTCGCAGGCCGCCCCCTTGCCCTGTAACCAGATTTATCTACCAGCATTGTAAGCCATCAGTGGAAGATGTAGGACATTAAAATTCAACATTGGTCTGTTAGAAATTTGGATGGTAAGATATTATGTCATCATCATCATGTAGCATGTCCTTTGTAGAACGTCGCTCCCATCACAGTCTATCTGAAAGAAACTCGTTCCCTTGCCAAGACACCAGCTTCCGCCACTGTCATACTCAGGCATTCCTGGATATCTTGGTGCCATCGTCTTCTTGGTCTACCCCTTCCTCTTTTGCCTGGCACCATACCTTCCATCACCGTTCTCTCAAGACCATTGTGTCTCTTGATGTGACCAAAGTATTTGCATTATCTAGCCAAAATGGAATTGATAAACCAGTTCTCCTCTATGCTCAACTCTTGCCGAATGTCTACATTTGTTCTTTTCTCTGTCCAGGGTATTCTGAGCATCTTTCTGTAACATTTTGACTCGAAGGATTCGATTCTTTGTCTAGAAGTTTTGGTAATCGTCCATGCTTCACAACCATAAGCTGCCACAAGAAAAACACAGGCTCTCAAGACTTTTACTTTTATCGTTTTGTTGGTGCCCTGCCATAATTTCTTCAGGCTGTTCAGTCTCTGCATTGCCATAGCTAGTCTTCATCTGATTTCTTTCGAGCAGTCACCATTTTTGTCAATTCTGGAGCCCAGATATTCAAAATGTGTGACCTGATCTATTTCCTCACCACCCACTGTAAATTTAGCTGCCATTGTGTTTTATTATGTAGGACATTAAAATTCAACATTGGTCTGTTACAAATTTGGATAGTAAGATATTATGGCCATGTCTGAAGGTCAAAGGGACTTGCAGATACCATATTACAGGGCACAGTATAGGGCAAGCAAAGATGAGGATCTCTGAGAAAATTAATGGAAGATAACATCTATGAATAGACTAACCTACGACTCAAGGAGGCACAAAAAGCAACTGCAGACAGAGAGGGAGGGCGCAGGATTGTGGAGGTGTCAGCAGGAGTGCCCCAACAATCTCAAGAGATCACAGGATGAACTGAACTGAACGGAGACACTATGTAGGACAGTAAAGATTGATGTTGATCTGTTAAAATATAAATCGGAATATTGAAAATGTTGGTCAATGTTTCTCATGGTAGGTCTACTAACATGTGGATAATAAAGTACTATTAGGTCAGGTCATACCGTAACCGGTGAGGTCAATGGGGCACACATGAAGACTCCCTCACAACTTCACGCCATGCTTCTCTGTCAGCGGCCGCTGCCTGTGCCTCTTCTGGTCGGAGATTGGTCCATTTTTTTAATGTTGTCCTCCCACCTCTTTTTGGGACGACTTCTTCGTCGTCTGCCTTGCACCTTTCCGTGCAGGATCGTATTTGCAAAACTATTTGATCTCGATATGTGACCATACCCAAACGAGTTTCCTTCTTTTGACAATTGCCAAGAGGTCTTCAAAAGGGCCTACACAGTATATTAATGCTCAGGTTCCGTCTGTTAACATGTGGATAATAAGAGAATAGGTAGGAAAGGAAAGTTCAGTTTTGGTCTACATCTTAGGACATGTAGATAGTGAAATACTATCTAGGTCATGTGGGTAGTGAAATACTATCTAGGTCATGTGGATAGTGAAATACTATCTAGGTCATGTGGATAGTGAAATACTATCTAGGTCATGTGGATAGTGAAATACTATCTAGGTCATGTGGATAGTGAAATACTATCTAGGTCATGTGGATAGCGCTATACTATCTAGGTCATGTGGATAGTGAAATACTATCTAGGTCATGTGGATAGTGAAATACTATCTAGGTCATGTGGATAGTGCTATACTATCTAGGTCATGTGGATAGTGAAATACTATCTAGGTCATGTGGATAGTGAAATACTATCTAGGTCATGTGGATAGTGAAATACTATCTAGGTCATGTGGATAGTGAAATACTATCTAGGTCATGTGGATAGTGAAATACTATCTAGGTCATGTGGATAGTGAAAAACTATCTAGGTCATGTGGATAGTGAAATACTATGTAGGTCATGTGGATAGTGAAATTCTATCTAGGTCATGTGGAGTTTATGATGGTGAATCTAAATGGACCTCTACTGCCACAAGTTAAACCTACTAAAGCCATTGATAAATGGTACTTCAGTGCTAAAACTACCAAGCATGTGCAAGGACACAAACGCCATGCCTCAAATAGCAATACATTTTTTCTTAATATGAAAAATGCTAATACTATTTAAGTTTTACAATATATTTTGGTTTGGTACACATTGTTCTGTAGAAATAACGGGGAAATAGTGCCTAGTTAAAATTGTTAACTTAAATTGAAGGACTGGTGAGCCGCTCTAAAAGTGTTTAAGCCATGTTCTTGGCCCGAAGCAAGGATGACCTATTTTTTAACCAAAATTCAATGCTGTTCTGTGGATTTTGCTTATTTAGTCTTAAATAAAAAATCAGTGATGCTACAAGGATAGGCATTTAGAAGTATACTGCCATTCGGGGAACTTGGCTTGGCTTGGCTTCGTTCGCTCTCAATCTCCCGCTACTAAACCCTAAAAGGGCTTAAGCAGCAGAATGTAATCCAGAGAAAGGAATGCGTTGTGTCGTAGTTTACAGCTTGACTGCGATATTTGCGCCTTTCCGTCCAACACATCCGACTTCAGCAAGCATTTTTTGAGTACCGGATTAGCATTCCCTCTTCGATCCCTTCTCCTTAGCCAGTCTGCTCTGTTCCAGCCTGTTATCCATGATCATTGCGTGGAGATGTAGAAGGGTCATGGCAGCTCTGGTTCGCTGGCCCTGACGCTAGCAGTCAGCTATGGGTCGATGACCGCTGCAGCTCATGCGCTTCATACGGGGAACTGAGACGCTAGTCTAGCCAGGCACAACATACTGACCAAGACGTTGTGTCAGGGTCAGGCACAACACACTGACCAAGACCATAATCTCGCTTCCATGTAGCCTTCCCTGGAAACAGGCTGTTTTCAGGCAGTCTTGCTGACAAAGTGTAATCTCCTTAATAGTGCGCAACACGCAGATGTAAAACCGTCAGAAAGGCCATCTTCATCGCCATGACAGAGACGGGATGAAAGCTACCACAGCCTGCCACTTAACTCTTTTCAGGGCGCACAAAAGAGTAAACTTACTCACTGTGGGCATTGAACAACAACATCCTCCGTCTTAATTGTACGCTGTCAGACGTCAACTTGAATTTGTTCGAAGAAAGTAGCGGTCATCCTGAGGCTGTCAGACGTCATTTTGAATTTGTTAGAAGAAAGAAGCGGTCATCCTCAGGCTGTCAGACGTCAATTTGAATTTGTTCGAAGAAAGAAGCGGTCATCCTGAGGCTGTCAGACGTCAAGATGAATTTGTTCGAAAAAAGAAGCGGTCATCCTGAGGTTGTCCGACGTCAAGTTGAATTTGTTCGAAAAAAGAAGCGGTCATCCTGTTGCTGTCCGATGTCAATTTGAATTTGTTCGAAGAAAGCAGCAGTCATCGTGAGGCTGTCGACACTGCCGTAGAGCTTGTCTAGTGTTGGCACTGGTGATGGCCACATGTACTTTCTCTAGTCATCGTATGTCGGGTAAATTTGCAGCAGATGTTCTGGAGTAATTTTCCCTGTACCACAGGTGCATTCATCAGTAGCACCTATCTTCAGTTTATTGAATAGATGGTACCTTAGTCTGTTGTGGCCTGTGCGGAGTCTGAAGACTACCATCTGCTCTCTTATGTTCAACTGGTAATAAGCATCTTTTTTTGTGTAGCCAGTATGTTCTGTTTTCCTCTTGTCCATGTATCTGGCCCTAATAAACCTTTTGGACTCTTCGTAGGTCACACTAGAATCTGGTTGTGGTAGTCTTGCGCCTTCTTTTGCCAGTCTGTCTGCCTCCTCGTTGCCTTGGATGTTAAAGTGGGATGGAACCCACTGTACCCGTACTATTTTGGTTGTGGACTGCTGGCATAATTGACAAAGTACTGCTCTTAAGTCATTAAGTTATTCATTTATCTGGCTTTTTAGTGCTGTAACCACGGACAGGGCATCTGTAAACAAGCAAAAACATCCAGTCGCAAATTTCCGTGTTTCGTTCAAAAAGTACTCCCGTCTCAAAGCTGTAATTCAGTTACAAGCTAGTTAACGGATATTTCGTGTTAAAAAAAAGGAAAACTGGACCGCTCCACACCGATTGGTTTAATGGTGTGTAATGTGTTGTTGGATGCCCGTGATGAATTATGTTACTATTTTGTGAGCCTGTCGGTCGTTAGGTGACGTGTTGCAGTAGCTTTCTTCACTTACCGAGTGTTCTGATGAAGGTGGATCGGGATCCTCCAAGAGATTACGCTCACTACTACGGAAATCACGTTGCTTACCACATCGTTAGCCAGTCTGTTTTCGGGAAGAACTGCATGGAAGGGAGAGGTCCTTCGTCAGTGCGTTTACCTGACCCTAACTAACATTGTCTGATCAGTATGTTTTACCTGTCCGTGACTAACATTGTCTGTTCAGTATATTTTACCTGACTTTGACTAACATTGTCTGATCGGTATGTTTTACTTGTCCCCACATCGTCCGATCAGTATGATTTACCTGACCCCGGCTAACATTGTCTGATCAGTATGTTTTACCTGACCCCGGCTAACATTGTCTGATCGGTATGTTTTACCTGACCCTGGATAACATTGTCCGATCGGTATGTTTTACCTGAACCTGGATAACATTGTCTGATCGGTATGTTTTACCTGACCCTGGATAACATTGTCTGATCGGTATGTTTTACCTGACCCTGGATAACATTGTCTGATCGGTATGTTTTACCTGACCCTGGATAACATTGTTTGATCAGTATGTTTTACCTGACCCTGGATAACATTGTCTGATCGGTATGTTTTACCTGACTCTGGATAACATTGTCCGATCAGTATGTTTTACCTGACCCTGGATAACATTGTCTGATCGGTATGTTTTACCTGACCCTGGATAACATTGTCTGATCGGTATGTTTTACCTGACTCTGGATAACATTGTCCGATCAGTATGTTTTACCTGACCCTGGATAACATTGTCTGATCGGTATGTTTTACCTGACCCTGGATAACATTGTCTGATCAGTATGTTTTACCTGACCGGGCGTAGGTCTCCTTTCCCTATGCCCAATGTGTATTCGATGTTGTCATATTTCAGTGGCGATTCAATAAACATTTTGTTTTCCTGTAAAACAAATGGAAAGAATCTACTTCATTATTAACTGATGAGTTTGAAGAGCACATTCATGTCTTTGGAGAATGTGACAGTATTATTATATATCTACTTCTGCATGAAGCTAATAGGGCTCGTTTGCATCATGACATCCAAGAACCTATAAAGATAAATCCACTTATACACAAAACTAATCTACTATAAATATATCAAAGTTCGCGTTAACAAATTCGCTTTTACATAAAACTGGTCTTTTATAACAGTGAAGTAACAGTAGGCCGAGAGATGATTATTTTGAAAGACAGCTATATGTTTAGCAACGGTAAGGCCGAAACTTGATGTTTTGACAGAGATCTCAGTGTGTAATAACTGTGTGGCACAGACTTGACTGTTTTGACAGAGATCTGTGCGTGGTAGATTAATTATATTATTGAATTTTTGTATTGCTGTTTGTGTTGACAGAATTATAACTTTTAGAACACAAGTGAGACAAATTGTCATGTATTTTATCTTATTAGTACTACTGGTCTACTAAAATAGCAATAGCACGCAAACAAATCAAACTAGAACCTTTAAACTTGACACTTCCACAGAAACTAAGATAAAACTTTCAAACTCTCACAGCTGACCACATAAATTAAGCTAGAGCCTTTAAACTTTCACAGTAGTCTACAGAAATCATGCTAGAACGTTCTTCTTCTTCTTCGTACGCTGTCACACGTCAACTTGAATTTGCTCGAAGAAAGCAGCTGTCATCCTGAGGCTGTCGACACTGCCATAGAGCTTGTCTAGTGTTGGCACTGGTGATGGCCACATGTGCTTTCTCGGGTCCGTGTATGTCAGGCAATTTTACAGCGGATGTTCAGCGGTCATTTTCCCTGTACCACAGGTGCATTCGTCAGTGCCCCCTATCTTCAGTTTATTGAACAGATGGTACCTCAGTCTGTTGTGGCCTGTGCGGAGTCTGAAGACCATGACCTGCTCTTTTCTGTTCAACTAGTAGTAGGCATCATTTTTTGTGTAGCCAGTATGTTCTGTTTCCCATTTAGCCATGTATCTGGCCCTAATAAACCTTTTGGACTCTTCGTAGGTCACACTAGAATCTGGTTGTGGTAGTCTTGCACCTTCTTTTGCCAGTATGTCTTCCTCATTGTTGCCTTGGATGTTACAGTGGGATTGAACCCAATGTACCACTACTCTTTTTGGTGCGGACTGCTGGCATAGTTGACAGAGTACTGCTCTTAAATCATTAAGTTCAGTATTTTTCTGGCTTTTTAGTGCTGTAAACAGGACTATCTGGCTTTCATTGCTTTTACTGCAGCCTTCAGTGCCTCTGCCTCCGCTCTGAAATTGCTAGAGAATTTTCCAATTGCCACTGACAGTGTTATTGTTCTACCATTTGTTAGGCTCAGGAATACCCATCCCCCTCCACTCTGTGTTGCGTTTGTTACAGAACCGTCAGTGTAGGCATGGGTCTAGTCCATGCTTGGGTAGTTTTCCGCTATGTACGTGTTATGTCTCTTCTTTCTGTTTCAGATTGGCTGTTCTTGTTTCCAATAGCTGGTATATTTTCCACCACCTCCGGATTGATATGCTGCTTCCATGTGGGTTTGCGTACAGTAGGGATGGGCTTTGGTGTTGTTATGGTGTTCATAGGGTCTTCGCTCATCTTTGCTTTGGCAATTTCTGCAAAAATTCTCCGCTTTAGTTTCCCTTTTCCAACTCTATTTAGTCTCTGTTGCATTGGATGGTCTGTCAGTCTCCTTAGTTTCTCCGCTTGCTGCTGGGCTCTGCAGTCTCTTCTGTCGGTCATGGATTGCAGATTTGTAATCTTTTCAAGTTCTACAATTGGCGTTGACTTCATGCCTCCTGTTATAACTCTCACGGCTTGGTTTTGATGTTTGCTAATTGTATCAAAGTTCGCCTTTGCTGCTGTTGCCCATGCCGCAATGCCATACTCTAGAACTGGTCTCACTCTTCCAGTGTACAGTTTCTTAAGAATTCTTCCGTCTGCTCCCAAGCTTGTGCCAGCAAGTTTCTTCGTGATTGCCATTCTTTGTCTGGCTCTCATTCAGTTTTCTTTCGATCTGACTTTTCCATGTCATGCGCTGATCAAATGTAACGCCCAGGTAGTTTGGTTTGTCGTTTGGCCGCAGATATTTGCCGTTAAGACTTATTTTGGTGTTCTGTGGTTTATTTGAATACGAGAATATCGTACATGTTGTTTTTTCTTCATTTATTTTGACCAGCCATGATTTCGCCCACTCCTCCAACGATGTTAGGGCCTGCATCATCCGATTGTTTGCTACGGTGAGATTTTTTTCAGAGGTCCACATAGCCAGATCGTCTGCAAACATGGAGCTGTGGACTCTTCTTGGTATACTCTCTATGACGTTGTTTATATACACCAGAAAAAGTGTGGGTGACAGTACTCCTCCTTGGGGTAATCCTTGCTCCAATGTCACTTTTTTGCTCATCTGCCCTTGTACTTGAACTCTGGCTGTTCTGTTTTCGAGGTAGGGGCTGATCCATCTGTGCATTTTTCCAGATGCTTTATTTCTTCGTAGCTTGACTTTAAGTCCCTCTTTCCACACCTTGTCAAATGCCTTCTCTAGATTCACCCAAACCGCTACTGGATGCTTTTTCTCTTGGTAAGCATTATTTATTTCCTGTGCTATGAGAGTGATCTGGTCCTCAGCGGATCTGTGTTGTCTAAATCCTGCTTGCTGTGGAATTAGTATGTGTTTTTCTTCCAGGTGCCACATCAGTCTGGTATTTATCATACGCTCCATCAGTTTACCTACACAGCTCAGTAGACGGATAGGCCTGTATCCATTTGGATCTGTTCTATCTTTTTCTTTCTTTGGTACGGGTATAAGTACAGCATCTTTCCATGCCTCCGGTACAATTCCCCTTTTCCAGCTTTGGCTCAGGACTGACAGTAACTTCCTTTTTGCTGTTTGGCCCAACCCCATCAGCATTTCATTTGTTACCCCATCTTTTCCGTGCGATTTATTTTTCTTTAAAGTTCTCATGTCCTCATTCATTTCATTAATCGTTAAGCTAGAACGTTCAAACTTTCACAGTTGTTCACATAAAAAGAGCTAAAGCCTTAAAACTCTCACAGTAGTCCACAGAAGTCAAGTTAGAACATTCAAATTCTCACAGTTGTACACATAAACCAAGCTAGAACATTCAAACCTTCGCCGTAGTTCATAGAAATCAAATTAGAACTTCCAAATTCACAGTAATCTACATAAATCAAGTTATATAGGACCTTCAAACATTCACAGTAGTCCACAGAAACAAAGAAACTTACTTGGGATACCATCAATTGCGACCACTCCCAGTATATGCCTGGTTAAGAATGACTGTACATATGTAGCTGATTCGAGCATCTATTACAAACGAAAATGTGTAGCAATGAAAAATGCGACGGCGAATTCTGACCGACTAATGACCACGAGTCACGGTCTGGTGGCTGGAAAAGTGAGAAAGTAGACTTAATGCGTGTCAATGAGCAGGTGTGTTAAGTTAGCTAGCTTTAACCGCATCCATTTTACCGGCCTTTTACGTCTTTTCTTTGGTGGTCACAAAGCCATTTTCTATCTTATCCAAGTATCTCTAGATGTTGGCCTAATCTTATTCAAGTATCTCTAGATGTTGACCTAATCTTATTCAAGTATCTCTAGATGTTGGCCTAATCTTATTCAAGTATCTCTAGATGTTGACCTAATCTTATCCAAGTATCTCTAGATGTTGACCTAATCTTATCCAAGTATCTCTAAATGTTGACATAATCTTATCCAAGTATCTCTAGACGTAGACATAATCTTACCAAGTATCTGTAGACGTAGACATGATCTTGTCCAAGTATCTCTAGACGTAGACATAATCGTATCCAAGTATCTCTAGACTTAGACATGATCTTGTCCAAGTATCTCTAGACATAGACATAATCGTATCCAAGTATCTCTAGACGTAGACATAACCTTATCCAAGTATCTTTAGACGTAGACATAATCTTATCCAAGTATTTCTAGATGTAGACCTAACCTTATCCAAGTATATCTAGACGTAGACATGATCTTGTCCAAGTATCTCTAAGATGTAGACATGATCTTATTCAAGTATCTACACACGTAGACAATCTTATCCAAGTATCTGTAGACGTAGACATGATCTTATCCAAGTATCTCTAGACGTAGACATAATCTTTTCCAAGTATTTGTAGACGTAGACATGACATTATCCAAGTATCTCTTGACATAGACATGATCTTATTCAAGTATCTCTAGACGTAGACATAACCTTATCCAAGTGTCTCTAGACGTAGACATAACCTTATCCAAGTATCGCTAAATGTTAACCACATTTTCATTTCTCATAGAGTGGATCCATGAGCACTACCACACATGACAACGTCAAGGTAGACAGACTAGCGAAGAAGGGATAAAGACAAGAACTTCCGCACGCTGCGACATCCCTACAACAGCCAAACAGCTCATACCAGCAAACAAAGAGACGTGTCTGAACAGATAGACTATGGGAAACACGGGAATGGAGATCACAAACGGCAAGCCCCAATCTAAATTACAGCATCAATCAACTCACATAGAAAGAATCATAGTACCATTTTCTGGATGAGAGACAAACACATTCCACGTAACACGTACCTGAACATAATCCAACCACAACACACACCACAGTGTCAGCTGTGTACACACCCATATGCCACAGTTGGTCATTATCTCTTTAAGTGATCGGCGCTCAACGATGTTAGGAGAATGCTTCTTCCTATGAAGCCAGATAAATGGAACACTATGTATGGCACTAGACAACAACTAACAACCACGTCCAGATGACAGTATATGGCATTGGGTCGAAGAGTGTGAGCACCGATGCTTCTGGATCCGTAACAAAGTCTGGTCAGGCAAAACATACTGATCGGACATGTTAGTCAGGGTCAGGTAAAATAACAGTAAAACAACAACAAATTATAAGAAACAGGCATACTTCTAAATGACACTTCACATCGGATCCACAACTTGGGGATTGTATGTTAAGTTTTGATTGCAGTTATTCTTTTATAAGTCTAGTGATATTGCGAGCTTAATATCTGAGTAGCAACATGTCACGTTGTCGGCTTGTGCATTCACAAGTAAAAACAACTTTGGTTCTCTGTATAAGTGAAATCTTACCTCTAAATCAGCCATATAATCGATGTACTACAGTAAACACAAAATCTTACCTCTATCCCACCGTATAATCGATGTACTACAGTAAACACAAAATCTTACCTCTATCTCACCATATAATCGATAGGAAAGAATCATCACCAATCACACAGACTGGTGCAGCACTATTGCTGAGGGTGTTAAGAGACAAGAGTCATCAAGAATAGATGAGGCCATCCAGAGACAAGAGTCATCAAGAATAGATGAGGCCATCCAGAGACAAGAGTCATCAAGAATAGATGAGGCCATCCAGAGACAAGAGTCATCTAGAATAGGTGAGGCCATCCAGAGACAAGAGTCATCAAGAATAGATGAGGCCATCCAGAGACAAGAGTCATCAAGAATATATGAGGCCATCCAGAGACAAGAGTCATCAAGAATAGATGAGGCCATCCAGAGATAAGAGTCATCAAGAATAGATGAGGCCATCCAGAGACAAGAGTCATCAAGAATAGATGAGGCCATCCAGAGACAAGAGTCATCAAGAATAGATGAGGCCATCCAGAGACAAGAGTCATCAAGAATAGATGAGGCCATCCAGAGACAAGAGTCATCAAAAATAGATGAGGCCATCCAGAGACAAGCGTCATCAAGAATAGATGAGGCCATCCAGAGACAAGAGTCATCAAGAATAGATGAGGCCATCCAGAGACAAGAGTCATCAAGAATAGATGAGGCCATCCAGAGACAAGAGTCATCAAGAATAGATGAGGCCATCCAGAGACGCTCGCTCTGCAAGTCAACTCACATCAACCCTTCTTCAACCCCGGTGGAAGGATGTGTCTTATTTCCCTGTACAAAGTACAACAGACAATTCAAGGCTCAGAATGGCTTATTTATCCATCTGCGAACTCATGTGAACAGTTTACAGTGAATGCTGACATGTGAACAGTTTACAGTGAATGCTGACAAAGCGGTCCTCATCGATTACGATGGACTAACAACAATCGGTGTACTACAGTAAACACTAAATCTTACCTCTAGCTCACTGTATGGTCGGTTTAGTACAGTAAACACAAAATCTTACCTCTAGCCCACTGAATGGTCGGTTTACTACAGTAAACACTAAATCGTACCTGTAACCCACCATATGGTCGGTGCACTACAGTAAACACAAAATCTTATACAAAATTTTTCCTTTGTTGCAGGTTGTGCATTGTTTACACCATACGAAAAACAGGACCACTAATTGAGTCGTCACCGGATTCTTCCGCGCAACACTTTGTTGAGACATTTCGCATCTACTACCACATATCCTACACGGTGCCCAGGACTCATCACCCGTTGTCGTGGACGATCAACGCTAAAGGCACTGGTTGGATATGCTGATTGCTTGACTTGACTTGAAGCACGAGGCACCAACTATAGCTGGTCCTCTTTCTTGTCCTTTTTTTCACGCCAGCCGAAGCACAGCGGTACCAGCAAAGTCGACCTCTATCAAGAAACCTGCGACAAAGAACGTTGCATGCTCCTGCAGTAGTCGATTCTGTAACTATTGTCTATCATGATGAGGCTGCTAGTATAATGCACAACTCTCTTTAGTCGTCCCTTTTAATGCATGCATGGAATTCATGGAATCGAATCAAAATCACGTCCCTTCATTTCTTGAATCACATGTCCAGCCCTGTAGTTTACTTAACAAAACGAGCTTTTAGAAAACATAATTCTTTTCATTTGCAGTACGGTAGAAATAATTTTTACATTGTTATTTTGCCACATCCATGCACAACCTTTAGTCGCATCTTACAACTTGCAAGGCATTAAATACTTTACCTTATTTTCTTCACAACTCAGGAGAAATAAATACATCGCTCACCTTCACATATTTTGTCCTGGACTGTGGCAATATTTGGCAGTGGTTATATCCTTTCAGTTGCCAAGTGGTCTTCAAAAAGCCATATTGCTGTTGTATTTCTATCTCGATTTTCTCATTTGTAACTCGATCTTTGTACGTGACGTTTAAAAGTCTTCGGAAACATCTCATCTCCAAGGTTTGTATCCTTCGCTGAAGGTCAGCTGTACCTGTCCATGTTTCACAAGCATATATGGATTATTGACAGTGCCAATGTAGGCATTAATCTGATTTTCGTGCATAGTGCTAGCCGTTTATCCTGCTTGATTTTTTTAAGCCGTGCAAGCGCCGTTATTGTCTGTTCTATTCTGGCCAACACCTCACATTTTTATCCTTTATTACTGACAATCGAACCAAGATATTTAAAACGGAAACTCGCTTGGTACGGTCACATATCGAAATCAAATGGTCTTGCAAATACGATCCTCCACGGAAAGGTGTAAAGCAGACGACGAAAAAGTCGGCCCAAATAGAGGTCGGAGGACAACATAAAAGAATGGACCAGAAGAGGTACAGGCAGCGGCCGCTGACAGAGAAGGGTGGCGTGGAGTTGTGAGGATGTCTTCATGTGTCCCCCAACGACCTCACCGGTTACGGGATGACCTGACCTGATATCCTGTCATTCCCAGTAAGGGGCCACGGGATCCACTGGTTGAGGTAATCTTATTGGCAGGTGTGAAACATGCGGCAACAACGATAAAAAAAGATATGAATGTAGCTTTCCCAAAGTGCTAGCTACATTGGCTTACAAACGGAGAACATGTCTGTGTTCATAATCCTGAACCTGCAGGGACGGAAACCTATGAGATGTGAGTCCATTTAAAGTTTGTACTGACTGTGGATTCACCAGAATGTAAGATGCTAAACACTTAGTACTTCGTGTTAGGAAACACAGTGAACGATGTAAACAAAATATGTGACATTGTACTGTACTTGAAATACTTGGCATACTTGTATTCAAACATACATGTTTAGGTGATCAAGATGCTGAGCAGCGCATGAACTGCAGTGGTCAGCGACCCATAGCTGACTGCTAGCGTCAGGGCCAGCGAACCAGAGCTGCCAAGACCCTTCTTCACCTCCAAGCGGTGATCCTGGATAACAGGCTGCAACCGAGCAGACTGGCTAATGAGAAGGGATCGAAGAAGGAATGCTAACCCGGTACTCAAAAAATGATTGCTGAAGTCGATTGTGTTGGACCGAAGGGTGCAAATATCGCAGTCAAGCTGTAAACTACGACACAACGCATTCCGTTCTCTGGACTTCATTCTGCTGCTTAGGCCCGTGTCAGGGTTTGGTAGCGGTAGATTGAGAACGAACGAACGAAGCAAAGCCAAGCCAAGCCAAGCCAAACATGCATTAGTATTGCCAGGTAACCGAAGGCTTGGGCTGTGTAGTAGGTTTTTTAGAACTTCCTGCGGCTTACTATATAATTCAATATAAACGGTATATTGTTTTCTCTAGTTTTTCATTCTATGTTTTTAATTATACAATATACAGAAGTAAGTCAGTAAATAGATCACACATCGATATGGAATAGCTGAACGACGTAGCTGATAGTTTCTAAAGGTGTCAAAAGTTAGCAGCAACATCCAGCTTTGTGATTACTTATTTAGCAGACGCAAGGTGTCGCATGCACGTGCGTAGCCGAGATTAAATATGGCGTTTTTTCTCACAGAGAGTACATTAAAAAAAAACAGCTCTTGTGTAGTGGGGTTTATTTAAGGGGGTGGGAAGAGAGAGGGAAAATGTACTTCAAATGATATTCATAAGGAAATGCTTTCTGTTTATGGTGCGAAGTGTTTGTCAGATAAAGCGGTGCAATAATTGTGGAAAAGTTTTCTCAAGGACGCTTTTAAAATGCCGATTGAAGCACTATCTGGACATCCTGTTAAGATTACAACAGAAGCATTTGTGTGAAGGGTAGAAGAGATGATTTTAGCGGAAAGAATAGCAACTATGGACAGTTCAGCAACTGCAATACTGTGTTCGCGTGGTTTAGTCTACAGCATAATGCACGATCGATTGAATTTCTGGAAAGTGCGCTCATCATGGGTACACAGACTATGGCCGTTTGCGCCTTGACAGACGGTCAGTCAGCTGGTCTGTTGAAAAGATGGTGATGGCAGCACCTGTCCTGGAGGAACACCGACTTAGGTCTCTGATTTTGCTGATTCTCGATTGACAGAGATGACAGCAGTGTAAACAGAAAAGTTCGATTTGTGTGGTGTAGACTCCTTTCTGTTGCGTCGCTTGTCTTCCATCTTTGTCATCAGACCTAGCTCTGATGCCTCGATGCCCGTTTTCAAGGTCGCTCTATCCTCTGCAATCTCCTTCCATGTATTTGGATTGATCGTAAAATCGTTCATGGATCTTTTGCAAATGTTCTTGTATCTTAATTTACGCCATCATTGGGATCTGGTTCCCGATACAAGTTCACCCAGTAGTAACTGCTTCGGAATGCGGGTATTTGACATTCGTTTCGCGTGACCCAACCATCTCAGTCTCTTGTTGCTCAGAGTCGAGAAAAGGGAAGGTATCATGGCACGTTTCAGTATTTCCGAGTTGGTCCCTTTGTCCTGCCATCTTATGTTCATAATACTGCGAAGACATCGCATATGACAACTGTTTAACCTCTTCTCGTGTCTTGAAGCAGTTTTCATAAGCAGTTTTCATAGTACCCAGGCTATTGTTGACTGGCGAACGCAAATAGAACCAAATGAGCCATTTTTTTCCTGCACTGATTAAGCACTGGAATAAATGCATTAATATTAGTGGGAATTATGTTAAGATATACAGGACAATGTTAGTGCAACAATAAATGGTTTCCAAATTGGTATCTAATTTATTTTCTTTTAATTGCCAATTGTGACCAATTTACTGACTTGTATGATGCTGGTATGACGGAGAACATGTTCTGAAGACTGGGGTATCTTTGAGTGGGGCAGAATTAGAGCACGGCGCTCATCCATCTGTAAAACAAAATGTACGGTGATCACATACGTCTGAGACAGACCACCATGTTTAGAGGGAGATGTACGGTAAACCCTTTTAAACAACCAGTTCAAATGTGGTCATTTGGAACATGTTCTGAACCTTTGACGCAGCAAATAGTTTGATCACATTTATTTCCATGTTTGATTTTCTGTATTGGATAATCATTAGTTGTGTTCTGATGAAAACTAATAAAGTTATTTCTTTGTTACGTTTGAAATGGTTTGTTCGGGTCATTTCGTATGTGAGCGACTACTTTTTCTACTTCTTCTTTTTCTACTTTTTTTCTACTTCTTCTTCTTTTTCTTCTTCTTATTATTTTTTCTTATTCTTCATCTCCTACCACACCTACTCTTCAGCCTCCTCCTCATCTTCTTCTTTTTCTCTAACTCTCCACCTCCTCCTCCACCTTTTTCTTCTCCTCCTCAGCCTTCTCTTCGGACATATTTTTTTCGTCTTTTCACCTACTCCCACATCTCTTCATTCTTCTCTTCACCTACTCCCACATCTCTTCATTCTTCTTCTCTTCACCTACTCCCACATCTCTTCATTCTTCTTCTCTTCACCTACTCCCACATCTCTTCATCTCTTCACCTACTCCCACATCTCTTCATTCTTCTTCTCTTCACCTACTCCCACATCTCTTCATTATTCTTCTCTCCACCTACTCTCACATCTCTTCATTCTTCTTCTCTTCACCTACTCCCACATCTCTTCATTCTTCTTCTCTTCACCTACTCCCACATCTCTTCATCTCTTCACCTACTCCCACATCTCTTCATTCTTCTTCTCTTCACCTACTCCCACATCTCTTCATTCTTCTTCTCTTCACCTACTCCCACATCTCTTCATTCTTCTTCTCTTCACCTACTCCCACATCTCTTTATCTCTTCACCTACTCCCACATCTCTTCATTCTTCTTCTTTTCACCTACTCCCACATCTCTTCATCTCTTCACCTACTCCCACATCTCTTCATTCTTCTTCTCTTCACCTACTCCTACATCTCTTCATTCGTCTTCTCTTCACCTACTCCCACATCTCTTCATTCTTCTTCTCTTCACCTACTCCCATATCTCTTCATCTCTTCACCTACTCCCACATCTCTTCATTCTTCTTCTCTTCACCTACTCACACATCTCTTCATCTCTTCACCTACTCCCACATCTCTTCATTCTTCTTCTCTTCACCTACTCCATCTCTTCATTCTTCTTCTCTTCACCTACTCCCACATCTCTTCATCTCTTCACCTACTCCCACATCTCTTCATTCTTTTTCTTTTCCCCTACTCCCACATCTCTTCATCTCTTCACCTACTCCCACATCTCTGCATTCTTCTTCTCTTCACCTACTCCCACATTTCTTCATCTCTTCACCTACTCCCACATCTCTTCATTCTTCTTCTCTTCACCTACTCCCACATCTCTTCATTCTTCTTCTCTTCACCTACTCCCACATCTCTTCATCTCTTCACCTACTCCCACATCTCTTCATTCTTCTTCTCTTCACCTACTCCCACATCTCTTCATCTCTTCACCTACTCCCACATCTCTTCATTCTTCTTCTCTTCACCTACTCCCACATCTCTTCATCTCTTCACCTACTCCCACATCTCTTCATTCTTCTTCTCTTCACCTACTCCCACATCTCTTCATCTCTTCACCTACTCCCACATCTCTTCATTCTTCTGCTCTTCACCTACTCCCACATCTCTTCATCTCTTCACCTACTCCCACATCTCTTCATCTCTTCACCTACTCCCACATCTCTTCATTCTTCTTCTCTTCACCTACTCCCACATCTTTTCATCTCTTCACCTACTCCCATATCTCTTCATTCTTCTTCTCTTCACCTACTCCCACATCTCTTCATTCTTCTTCTCTTCACCTACTCCCACATCTCTTCATCTCTTCACCTACTCCCACATCTCTTCATTCTTCTTCTCTTCACCTACTCCCACATCTGTTCATCTCTTCACCTACTCCCACATCTCTTCATTCTTCATCTCTTCACCTATTCCCACATCTCTTCATTCTTCATCTCTTCATCTACTCCCACATCTCTTCATTCTTCATCTCTTCATCTACTCCCACATCTCTTCATTCTTCATCTCTTCATCTACTCCCACATCTCTTCATCTCTTCACCTTCTCCCACATCTCTTCTTCTCTTCATCTCTTCATCTACTCCCACATCTCTTCATTCTTCATCTCTTCATCTACTCCCACATCTCTTCATTCTTCATCTCTTCATCTACTCCCACATCTCTTCATCTCTTCACCTACTCCCACATTTCTTCATTCTTCATCTCTTCATCTACTCCCACATCTCTTCATTCTTCTTCTCTTCATCTACTCCCACATCTCTTCATCTACTCCCACATCTCTTCATTCTTCTTCTCTTCATCTACTCCCACATCTTTTCTTCTTCTTCTCCTCCTCCTCCTCGACCTCCTTAGTCTCATCCTCATCTCGTTCATCTTTTTCTTTGTAGTTCGTTCTGAAAAGGTTTTGTAGCTTGTAGCGAGGCTGCGATGTCTGCGCGATACATCTAATTTCATCTGGCTTCATTCGGGATACTGCATGGCCTAGAGGTGAAGCGTCCGTGTCCCACTCTTAACGCACCGGGCTCAAATCACGCTCGTGTCCAGTTTGGGTGGTCAGACATGGGTGGTTCCGCTCCTCCACGTACGGAAAGTAATAACAACCTACCGTACTACACACTTGCCAAGAAATTTGTAGGTGACGGTTGTAAGAAGCGGCGTTCTGCAAAGGATATGCTACTTACTTTTACTTTGTATTCTGGTATCGAGTCTGCCTTTCCATATGCCGCTCATTCCTATAGTAATCACGTAATGTGCAGGCAAAGTATTTCACTCCGTATAAAAGACAGGATTTTAAACACGTGCGCTATCGGTAATTCATGTCCCTTTTTCACTCCCGCCGGAGCATAAAGTCACCACTACAGGTGACCTTCTTTATAAAATGTACACCAAAGCATTGTGTCTGCTTTTGCTAATGTGGTTTCTGTAACAATTTATTTGACACGGTACACTTTAGCCCCATGTACAACTCTCTTTCGTCACCTTTTACCACATGCATGAATGTGCAGGTGTGTACTTTCCTTCCCCGCTAAAGGGTTCTGGGACCCACTGGGGAAATCCTCTCGGTTAGAAGACAACGAATCTAAGCCGCGTATTCGCCCAGACCTCCCAATGCAGTTACATTGTAATAACGTATCCTGCTTCCTAAACCGTACACTTGTATAGGCTCGAAGGATTTATCATTCCCGTAAGGGGTTTTTGCATTGGGACTACCCTAGCATTTATGCAACACCGAATCAAAGCGACCTAGATAATCGGCCCTATTTATGTTCTGCTCTGCATGCAGCGCTCTGCATAGGCATTAAAACGTATAGTGACCTGGAATCAAAACAACACTTGGGAAATCCTTATGCAGAATTTCAAAAACTCTGAACAGCTCAATTGAAGAAAAGCAACTGAGTTCTCAGCAACAAAAACGTATGATCAATTCAATCGTTCGGGTCAAGGTCGCAGTGAACTGAAATCAGCTGTCAAAGAGACTGCTTGTGTCATGGTTTGCAGACCAGGATTGTCCAATTCCTCAAAGCGTCACCATGTATACACCATGTCGCATACGATGAAAGGACTCACAAATAAATAATTACGCAGCTACTTCCTGGTCCCGTGTGGACATATTGACATGGGTAGCGGGAATTCCCCAAGTGCAGAGATCGGCAAACGTATTTGGTCAAATGCCAGAGTAAGTATTTTAGGGCCTGTAAACACTCGAGAACATGTGTGTAGGAAGACCTACTTAAATAACAAAGAAAATAAATCATTTTCACACATTTATTGAACAAAATGTAAAATAATAGTAAAAATAATAAGACTAATTATTTTAAATACAGCTCAATTAAATAGAATAAAAATCTTGCTTATTTCACTTGGGTTTTCTGATAAAAATTCTCCTGATCTCTGGGTAGTGAGATCGGACTCCCGTGTTCAGTGTTGAGCACGTAATAAATACTTTGGCAGTTAGAAATTGAAAAGAGAAGGTCTAAATTCAAGTTAAAAATCTACCCAAATTATGTGCATCTTCCCACAGGCCTAGTAAGCCGCAGGACGTTGTCAAATACCTTTAGCCGAAGCATTCAGCTACCTGGCAACATACATTAACATGCCTATTTGTTTATCAGGATTCCAAGTGTTCCAAGATAGGATTTCACCAAATTTGGGTTTAAAGTTAGAACACCCTTGCATCAAAATTGATTGCAAATGTTCATCTGTTAATGCCGATCTGTTTTGAGATTTTACATATTTCATCTTTCAAAATGTCTTTTCGCACAGGTAGGTGCTGCCAGATACAGATATAAATCCGCGAGTAGATGTTTTGTTTTTGTTTAAATATTCATCGCTTGAATGACATTTACATAATTGTTAGATTCTTCTCCTGAAATATGTCGTTTAGCGTGTCATCACAAGCAGATTAATCACTTCCAAATGAAAGTTTGATGGAAGCTGCTCAATTGCACATTCCTTTACATTTTAAAGAATTTGAAAACGCAAAATCCATTCTTAGCTCGAGAGCCTTAAAAAAGAAACGACGGACTGGATTTGACTCGCGGGCAGTAGCACGCCATCCTACTTTAGTCTCCCTCTTCTTCTCGTTCGTCTTGCTTTTTCTTGTTACATTTACACGTGAAGTCCAGTTTTATTGATAAAGGTTGCTGCATTGGAGAGCTCTTCAAGACTTCCAAACAGCTTTGTGTGGAGGCTCGGCTCCGTGGGACAGTTCTCAGTACGCAATTGGCTAAACACATAACGGTCTTGTAGGATATGTTTGAATTTCTGTGCTGCCTGCTCGCACATATATACTGGCTATGACGCCAATTTTAGCCGGTGTAAGTGGCTATTCAATACGTTATGTCCCATTCTCAAACGGAGCAGGTTCACTTGTTCTGTTCGATCAAGACAGTGATAGTTGTCCCTCGTTTGCTCAATTATCCCTATGGCTTGGATCTTCTACTTCTTCTTTGCGTTCCCCTTATTTCTCTATTCCCTAGTGCGATGAGCGTTGCACTGTGGCTTTTATTTTGCGCCTGTGGGCCCAGTGCATCCGACTTCGGCATGCAATTTTATGTAATGGTCTGCTTCTTCCTGCATTTTCTAAGGGTTTCCCCGAGGTAACGCCCGGTGCTGTGATGGAGATCGAACCCAGCACCTTCGGGTTGTGAGCCGTGCCACTTAACCACTAGCCCACGCCGTCCCCTATGGCTTAGATAATTGTCTTCTTTTCTTGGAAGGTCTTTGTTTTGTTCGTGTTGTTCTCGTGTTGCTCCCTCGTTTGCTTCTCTGTCTGCAGTCTCCTTTCCTGGTATGTCATAGTGTGATGTAAGTAAGGAGGTTTATCATAACTAACGTTGTGGTAAGAAAGTTCTCTGAAAAATGCCATTAAAAACGGAAGAGAACATCTACCTTTAAAACGTCAATACATAGAAGAACAAACCCTCTTCTCTGTACAGAAAAGAAAACAAATAAAGAAATATTAGAGGTGCATACACAATTGATGAATGAAATTACAGTTATACATTTACAACATTATGGCCACATCAGAGGATATAATACAAGTCCGAAAACATTCATTGAGGGACACGTGCAGAGCAGACGTCTTTTAAAACAAGTTCATTGGCCATCGCAAGCGACGATTGAGTCATCATCAGACGTTTTTGTCTTGATGATGTAACTTGTGCTGTATTTGTATTCAGGTGAGGAAGATGCTGCAATGGTCATCAACCTCACTTTCTAGTCATAAGCTACCTTGTGCCAGTGGCAAGAAGATAAGTCGAGACGACTGCAGGTAATTCAGGATGCTCTGGCCTCACCTTCTTTGAGACAAGGAGTACCTTGAAATCTACAGGGCTTGAACCCCACACTTTCCGTTCATCGCTTTGAGAGGCGAGTGCATTACCTCTGACCACTGCGACCCCCGCAGAGCAAACTAAATGTGGGTTAACACCAATATAATTGGGAGGGAAGCAACAACAGATAGAACGGGAAAACTTTCAGATCTCACCAAAACCTGGCAGATTGCTCCATCAAGGCAAGAGAAGGAGAACGTTGGAGATCATTTGCAGCCGACCTTAAATATAGATATGGCACTTGAATTGTTGTTGTTGTTGTTGAATGCCCATAGTGAGTAAGTTAATTCTTTTGTGCGCCCTGAATAGGACGTTAAGTGGTGGATTGTAGCAGCTTTCCTAACATCCTGAGCGTGCTAATGAAGGTTGACCGCCATTTTTCAGGCGGGTGGGCTATGTTTTGCTTCATCTGCGTGAGGCTAACTACTACAGAGATTACGAATTCCAAGTACAGTACAATGTGACATATTTTGTTTACATCATTCACTGCGTTTCCTAAGACGAAGTACTAAGTGTTTTGCAGCTTACATTCTGGTGAATCCACATTCGGTACGAACTTTAAATGGACTCACATCCCATAGGTTTCCTTCCCTGCAGGTTCATGAATCTGAAAAGAGACATGGTCTCTGCTTAAGAGCCAGTGTAGCCACACCGTGATTTTGAGCACTTGGACTTCAGAACTTTTCTATCGTTGTCGTTGTATGTTTCACACCTGCCAATAAGATGACCTCCCCTAGTGGATCCCGGTGCCCCTTACCGGGAATCACAGGTTATCAGGTCAGGTCAGGTCATCCCGTAACCGGTGAGGTTTTTGGGGCACACAAGAAGACATCCTCACAACCCCATGCCACCCTTCTCTGTCAGAAGCCGCTGCCTGTGCCCCTTCTGGTCGGAGATTGGTCCATTCTTTCATGTTGTCCTCTTACCTCTTTTTGGGATGGGCTCTTCGTCGTCTGCCTTGCACCTTTCCGTGGAGGATCGTATTTGCAAGACCATTTAATCGCGATATGTGACCGTACCAAGCGAGTTTCCGTTTTGAATATCTTGGTTCGATTGTCAGTTATGAAGGATCGCAATGTGAGGTGTTGGCCAGAATAGCACAGGCAGTGGCGGCGCTTGCACGGCTTAACAAAATCAGGCAAGATAAACGGTTAGCACTATGCACGAAAATTAGATTAATGACTACACTGGTCCTGTCAATATTCCTCTATGCTTGTGAGACATGGACAGTTACAGCCGACATTAAGCGAAGGATACAGACCTTGGAGATGAGATTTTTCCGGAGACTTTTAAACGACACGTACGGTTCTGTAACAAACACTACACAGAACGGAGGGGCAGGAGCATTCCTGAACCTACCAAATGGCAGAAAAATAACACTGTCATTCGCTACTGGTAAGTACACAAGCAATTTCAGAGCAGAGGCAGAGGCACTGAGGGCGGCAGTGGAAGAAATGGTAACACACAGTGAAAATGAGAGCCATATAGTCTTGCTGACAGATGCTCTCGAAGTAGTCACAGCGCTAAAAAGCCAGAAGAACACTGAGCTTAATGACTTAAGAGCAGCACTCTGCAAACTGTGCCAGCAGTCCGCACCAAAAAGGGTGGTGGTACAGTGGGTTCCGTCACACTGCAACATCCAAGGCAACGAGGAGGCAGACAGACTGGCAAAAGAAGGTGCAAGGCTACCACAAACAGATACCAGTATGACGTACGAAGAGTCAAAACGGCTTATCAAAGCCAGATACATGTCCAAATGGGAAACCGAACATACTGGTTACACCAAAAACGATGCCTATTACCAGTTGAACCGAAGAGAGCAGGTCGTTGTCTTCAGACTTCGCACTGGCCACAACAGACTGAGGTACCACCTATTCAACAAACTGAAGATAGGGTGTACCGACGAATGCCCGTGCGGTACTGGTAAAATGACCACTGAACATCTGCTGCAGAACTGCCCGACATACGAGGATCAGAGAGAGCAGATGTGGCCATTGCCAGTGGAACTGCAAGACAAGCTGTATGGTAGTGGTGAGAGTCTCAGGATGACCGCTGCTTTTTTCGAAAAAATAATGGTTACTGTCTGACTGTGTACGCAGAAGAAGAAGAAGAAGAAACGACACGTACACAGATCGAGTTACAAATGAGGAAATACGAGATAGAATTACAACAGCAATATGGCCTTTTGAAGATCTTTTGGCAACTGAAAGGGTATAACCACTGCCAAATATTGCCACAATAAGTATAGGACAAAATATGTCAAGGTGGGCGATGTATTTATTTCTCCTGAGTGGTAAAGAAAATAGGATAAATTATTTAATGCTTTGCATGTTGTAAAATGCGACTAAGGGTTGAGCATGGACGTGGCAAAATAACAATGTAAAAATTATTTTTACCGTACTGCAAATGAGAAGAATCGTGTTTTCTAAAAGCTGGTTATGTTAAGAAGTTCAGGGCTGGACATGTGATTCAAGAAATGACGGGACGTGATTTTGATTTGATTCCATGAACTCCATGCATGCATTGAAAGGGACAACTAAAGAGAGTTGTGCATTATACTAGCAGCCTCATCATGTTAGACAATAGTTACAGATTTCACTACTGCAAGAGCATGCAACGTTCTTTGTCGCAGGTTTCTTGATGGAGGTCGACTGGATTATGTTCAGGTACGTGTTTCGTGGAATGTGTTTGGTTCTCAGCCAGAAAGTGGTACTATACTTCTGTCCAAGTCAGTTGATTGTTGCTGTAATTTAGATTGGGGTTTGCCGTTTGTGATCTCCATTCCCGTGTTTCTCATGGTCCATCTGTTCAGGCCTATCTTTGTTTGCTAGTATGAGCTGTTTGGCTATTGCAGAGAGGTCGCAGCGTGTGGTAGGTCTTGTCTTTATTCCATCTTTGCTAGTCTGTCTACCTTGTCGTTGTCATGTGTGGTAGTGTTCATGGATCCACTGTATGAGAAATGAAAATGTGGTTAACGTTTAGAGATACTTGGATACGATTATGTCTACGTCTAGAGATACTTGGATAAGGTTATGTCTACGTCTAGAGATACTTGGATAAGGTTATGTCTACGTCTAGAGATACTTGGATAAGGTTATGTCTACGTCTAGAGATACTTGGATAAGGTTATGACTACGTCTAGAGATACTTGGATAAGGTTATGTCTACGTCTAGAGATACTTGGACAAGATCATGTCTACGTCTAGAGATATTTGGATAAGATTAGGTCAACATTTAGAGATTCTTGGATAAGATTAGGTCAACATCTAGAGATACTTGAATAAGATTAGGTGAACATCTAGAGATACTTGGATGAGATATAAAATGGCTTTGTGACCCCCAAAGAAAAGCCGTAAACGGCGGCCAAAATGGATGCGGTTAAAACTAGCTAACTTAAGACACCTGCTAATTGACACACATTAATTCTACTTTCTTACTTTTCCAGCCACTAGACCGTGACTCGTGGTCATTAGTCGGCCAGAACTCGCCGTCACATTTTTCATTGCTACACATTTTCGTTTGTAATAGAGGCTCGAATCAGCTACGTCTATACAATCACTCTTACCCAGGCATTCACTGGGTGTGGTCGCAATTGTTGGTATCTCAAGTAAGTTTCTTTGTTTATGGACACTATTGTGAGTTTAAATGTTCTAGCTTGATTTATGTGGACTATTATGAAAGTTTGATGGTTTTTGCTCGATTTCTGTGGATTACTCTGAACGTTTGAAGGTTCTCGCTTGATATATGTGGACTATTGTGAAATTTTGAATGTCCTAGTATGAATTCGGCGGACTATTGTGAACGTTTGAAAGTTCTAACTTGATTTATATGAACTACTGTAAACGTTTGAAGGTTCTACCTTGATTTATGTGTATAAGTGATAATGTTGAGATTATAGCTTGATTTATGTGCGCAACTGTGAAAGATTGAAGGCTCTAGCTTAATTTATGTGGACAGCTGTGAAAAGTTTGACGGCTCTAGCTTAATTTATGTGGACAGCTGTGAGAGTTTGAAAGTTTTATCTTAGTTTCTGTGGACGTGACAAGTTTGAAGGTTCTAGTTTAATTTGTTTGCGTGCTATTGCTGTTTTCGTAGCCCAGTGGTACTAAGAAGATAAAATATACAACATATTGTCTCACTTGTGTTCTAAAAGTTATAATTCTGCCAACACAAACAGCAATACAAAAATTCAATCATATAATTAATCTACCACGCACAGATCTCTGCCAAAAGAATCACGTCTCGGTCACACAGTTATTACACACTAAGATCTCTGCAAAAACAATCAAGTCTCGGTCACACAGTTATTACACACTGAGATCTCTGCAAAAACAATCAAGTCTCGGTCACACAGTTATTACACACTGAGATCTCTGCCAAAAACAATCAAGTCTCGGCTTTACCGTTGCTACACATATAGCTGTCTCTCAGAATAATCAACTCTCGGCCTATTGTTACTACACTGTTATAAGAGACTAATTTTGTATAAAAGTGGATTTCTCTTCTTATGTTCTTGGATGTCATGATGCAAACGAGCCCTATTAGCTTCCTGCAGTACCTATATAATAGTACAGTCACCTTCTCTAAATACATGAATGTGCTCTTCAAACTCATCAGTTTATAATGAAGTAGATTCTTTCGATTTGTTTTACAGGAAAACGAAATACTTATTTAATCGCCACTTAAATATGACAACATCAAATACACATTACACATGAGGAAAGGAGACTTACGTCCGGTCAGGTACAATATACTGATCAGACAATGTTAGCCAGGATCAGGTAAAACACACTGATCAGACAATGTTAGCCAGGGTCAGGTAAACACACTGATCAGACAATGTTAGCGAGGGTCAGGTAAACACACTGATCAGACAATGTTAGCGAGGGTCAGGTAAACACACTGATCAGACAATGTTAGCCAGGATCAGGTAAACACACTGATCAGACAATGTTAGCCAGGATCAGGTAAAACACACTGATCAGACAATGTTAGACAGGATCTGCGAAAACACACTGATCAGACAATGTTAGCTAGGATCAGATAAAACACACTAATCAGACAATGTTAGCCAGGATCAGGCAAAACACACTGATCAGAAAATGTTAGCGAGGGTCAAGTAAACACACTAATAAGACAATGTTAGCCAGGATCAGGTAAAACACACTGATCAGACAATGTTAGCCAGGATCAGGTAAACACACTGATCAGACAATGTTAGCCAGGATCAGATAAAACACACTGATCAGACAATGTTAGCCAGGTTTAGGTAAACACACTGATCAGACAATGTTAGCCAGGATCAGGTAAAACACATTGATCAGACAATGTTAGCCAGGATCAGGTAAACACACTGATCAGACAATGTTAGCCAGTATCAGGTAAAACACACTGATCAGACAATGTTAGCAAGGTTCAGGTAAACACACTGATCAGACAATGTTAGCGAGGGTCAGGTAAACACACTGATCAGACAATGTTAGCCAGGATCAGGTAAACACACTGACCAAGGAATCCTTCGCCCCTCACCATCCCCGCCACACACACACACACACACACACACTTCCATGCAGTTCTCCCTGGAAACATGCTGTTTCAGCATGGCTAACGATGTGGTGATCGACCTGATCTCCGTAGTAGTGAGCGTAAGCTCCTGGAGGATCCCGATCCACCTTCATCAGCACACTCGGTAAGTGAAGAAAGCTACTGCAACACGTCACCTAACGACCGTCAGGCTCACAAAATAGTAACGTAATTCATCACGGACATCCAACAGCACATTACACATCATTAACCAATCGGTGTAGAGCGGTCCAGTTTTCTATTTTTTAGCACGAAATACTCGTTTACAAGCTTGTAATTGAATTACAACTTTGAGACGCGAGGACTTTTTGAACGGGACATGGAAATGTGCGGCTGGATGTTGTTGCTTTTTCACAGATGACCTGTCCGTGGTTACAGCACTAAAAAGCCAGAAAAATACAGAACTTAATGACTTAAGAGCAGTACTTTGTCAACTATGACAGCAGTCCACACCCAAAAGAGTAGGTGAACAGTGGGTTCCATCCCATTGTAACATCCAAGCCAACGAGGAGGCAGACAGACTGGCAAAAGAAGGTGCAAGGTTACCACAACCAGATTATAGTGTGACCTACGAAGAGTCCAAAAAGTTTATTAAGGCAAGATGCATGGCCAAATGGGAAACAGAGCATTCTGGCTACACAAAAAATGATGCTTATTACCAGTTGAACAGAAGAGAGCAGGTCGTGGTCTTCAGACTCCGCACAGGCCACAACAGACTGGGGTACCATCTATTCAATAAACTGAAGATATATGCTACTGATGAATGCACCTGTGGTACAGGGAAAATGACTCCTGTACATCTGCTGCAAAATTGCCCGACATACAAGGACCAGAGAAAGCACATGTGGCCATCACCAGTGCCAACACTAGACAAGCTCTATGGCAGTGTCGACAGCCTCAGGATGACTGATGCTTTCTTCGAACAAATTCAAGTTGACGTCTGACAGCTTACGATGAAGACGGAGGATGTTGTTGTTCAATGCCCACAGTGAGTAAGTTTACTCTTTTGTGCGCCCTGAAAAGAGTTAAGTGGCAGGCTGTGGTAGCTTTCGTCCCATCCCTGTCATGCCGATGAAGGTGGCCTTCCTGGCGGTTTTTCATCTGCATGGCGCTCACTATTAGGGAGATCGCACCTCGTCAGCCACACTGCCTGAAAACAGCCTGTTTACAGTTAACGCTATTTGGAAGAGAGATTGTGGTCTTTGTCAGTGTATTGTGCCTGATCCTGACACGACGTCCTGGTCAGTATGTTGTGCCTGCCTAGACTATCGTCACAAACATTCACTTTTTTCAAGCCCTGGTCATGACTATAAAAAGTCAACACACAAAATAGCATTATATTCAGTCAAAGAGATGAAGTTATAGATCGCTAAAGTGTGACAATGTCATATACACCGAAGGATGAGTCGTGCGCAGTCGGACATGAGGCTGGGGTTTCTCGGTTAGAGTGAGAGAAGAGATCGTTGCTGAGCGCAGTAGGGCATACATGTCAACAACCTCCAGTATGATAATGGAGACGGAAGCAGTGACCGCAGCACTGAAATGGATATCTGAGACTTCTATAACAAGGGCAGTCATCATAACAGACGCGCAAGCCGTACTTCAGAAAGTACAGAAGGGATGGCTTAGGTACGAGTGGATAGCTGCTGTTGAGGCCTAAAACCTCCAGAGGTTGACATGGATCTGCTGTCCTGCTCATGCCGGAGTTCAGGGCAATGGAAGAGCTGACATCTTTGCCTCATAAGCTGCCATTATGGGCACATTAGTGATGGATAGAAGTGACATTCTGAAATCAATCAATGACTGCCTGCTGGATGAAGACGCCGCAATAAATGGAGTAGCAATCCACAGACTGCAAAGTTTCGACATTAAACGAGGTTCGAGAGAAGTGGGGCGCATGGCAGGAAGGCGCAGGAGAGTGTATAACCAGCGAGCTACATGGACCATCAGCATCCACACCTTACGCCATTTGATGAGAGACACTGAGCACCTATGGAGCCCGGAGTGCAGTGACGTCGATTTTTAGAAACAGAAATCGCTATAGACAGGCACGCATTTTGGAGCGCACTCGACTAGCACAACTGCTACGTAAGGGGAAGTAAGTTACTTCCAGGCAGGTCTTCCATGAAACGCGCTGTTATCATGGCAGGTTGGCTAACGAGGAAGGTGATCGACGTACAGAGGAAACCACACATAGCAAAATCGCATGGACAGCCCCGGTCCTCCTCTATCAGCACACTCGGGATGTGAGGAAAACTACTGCAACCTTTGTTAAACGCACTTTTCAGCATGCAGCAAATCTTACTCACTGTGCGCATTCTTCAACAACAACAACAACAACAACGACGGACGACAACAACAACAACAACAACGACGGACGACGACATGTTTCGACAGTCAGAAAATGTTATGTTTGGGGTAGAGGCCAATGATTCATTCACACCTTCAACACGTTTGAGTTGGAAACATCAGTGCATGCACACTTACACGCACACACACAGACAGACACATACAGACAGACACACACAGACAGACAGACACACAGACAGAGACACACAGACAGACACATACAGACAGACACATACGGACAGACATACACAGACAGACACATACAGACAGACACATACAGACAGACACACACAGACAGACACATACAGACAGACACACACAGACAGACACACACACACAGACTTACAAACACACATACCCATTGGGGATCAAAATGCTGAGCAGCGCATGAGCTGCAGTGGTCAGCAACCCATAGCTGACTGCTAGCGTCAGGGCCAGCGAAACCCGGTACTGAAGTCGGATGTGTTGGACAGAAAGGTGCAAATATCACAATGAAGCTGTAAACTACGACACAGCGCATTCCGTTCTCTGGACTACATTCTGCTACTTAAGCGCTTTCAGTGTTTGGTAGTGGGAAATTGATAATGAACGAAGCCAAGCCAAGCCATACCAATAGAGACAGGCACATACACTTACTTACATACACACATAGACAGACAAACATACATTCATGCATGGAGACAAACACACATACAGACAGATAGTGACACCGACAGACGCATATGTTGACTTTACAGAGACACAAAGACACGGACAGAAACAGACACACGAATAGAAATAGACACACAGATAGAGATAGACAGAAACACATACACAGCAATACACACTTACAGACATACACACAGAGAGACATACTAACACAGCCATTTACACACATACATACACACAGAGATACATACACATAGAGAGACATAACACACACAGAGACAGACATACACACAGAGACTAGATATTGGGACAGACACGCACAAAGACATACATACACGCACATGTCCAAACAAATACAAACAGACAGAGACAGACAGATACACACACAAACAGATACAGACACAAACAGACATACACAGAGACAGATACACACATACAGACACACAAACACAAACAGATAGGTAATGACAGACACACAAAGGCAGACACACACCTACATAGACACACACACAGATAACACACACACATAGACAGAGCCACACATAGACAGACACGCACAAATACAAACAGAGCCACATGCCACCACACGCCCACACACACGGGCTCTCACTCAAGAAAACTACGAAATGAAGGCACAAATAAACTGACTCTACATGAACTCTTCCTCCACAAGGGAAACACGCACATACGTCCCAGAAGACAACACCGACACGAAATAGATGACATTCTATCCAACTCCAAAAATCAACTCCATATCAGAAACCGCCAGACGCCCGGCACCAAACCACAATATTAATAAAATATCGCAAGCTTCACAAGCACACATAGAAGAGAGGCCGAACATGTTCTCCAACACTGTCACGAGCACACATAGAAGAGAGGCCGAACATGTTCTCCAACACTGTCACGAGCACACATAGAAGAGAGGCCGAACATGTTCTCCAACACTGTCACGAGCACACATAGAAGAGAGGCCGAACATGTTCTCCAACACTGTCACGAGCACACATAGAAGAGAGGCCGAACATGTTCTCCAACACTGTCACGAGCACACATAGAAGAGAGGCCGAACATGTTCTCCAACTCTGTAGCTTTCAGTGCCTTCATCTCAATCAGCCGTCAAAACCCCAAAGACGACTATGAAGAGTTTGCCGTCAACGCCTTCTTGCAGCGGCAGAGTTCTGACGCAACTTAAAGCTAGCTTCTCAACACATCGCCGAGCATCACCATGTCAGTCACTGCCTGAAATCGCCTAATGAGTCCCGAACTACATCAAGCTCTGTAAGTGACCAGAGTTCTGACGCAACTTAAAGCTAGCTTCTTAACACATCGCCGAGCATCACCATGTCAGTCACTGCCTGAAATCGCCTAACGAGTCCCGAACTACATCAAGCTCTGTAAGTGACCAGAGTTCTGCTGACCATCCACCATCACAACCCAATCCCCCCTTCCATCCCTTTCCAAACTTTCTACTCTCAGAAATCCGCCACGCCCTTGAGAGTATGCCACCTAAGACTTCACAGAGGAAGATAACATCACTACAGATGACCTCAAAACCCTGGCTAAATGTTATAAAGCATGTTTCCACACAGAAACAATACCTACAGTCTGGCGTAACTCCAAAACGATACTTCTACATAAAAAAGGAGACAAGGAAGACCTTGGAAACTATTGCCTAATTACGCTTCTCCTGGTCACTTACAAACTCTAAAAACTATATGTATACTCGCTAGGATCCGTCACCTCCTCAGGGCAGCGTAACCGATCGAACAGGCAGGTTTATCGGAGAGTAACTAGCACAATGGACCACATCTAAACCGGATGCCGCCTGATTGAAACAACCAGAGAGTACGAAACCCTTTTAATCTTCACCTTTATCAACTTTAAGAAAGCATTTGAACTCTGGACAACCATTTTTCGTCTGGCAATCGCTGCTGGACCAAGACATTGATCTCTGGTGTGTCAGAACCCTTTTCTAAGTCCTACTTGAAACTGTACGAAAACCTTTTCATCCAATTCAAAGACCAGTAATAGTATCCGTCCAGGAAGGTGTTCGCCAGGGACATCCTACTTGACTAAGTTTCTTTTACGCATAGCTAGAATCCATTATCAGCCAATGTGGCAGAACCCCCTCCCCCCTCCCCTTTAGCACCAACATCAACGGTACGTGACTTAACAACTTCTGCTTCGCAGATATGGTCCTCATTACAGAAACAGACAAAGATGCCAACCAGGTGGTAGCTATGTTTCATTAAGACTACATTCTGCTACTTAAGCCCTTTCATGGTTTGGTAGCCGGAGATTGAGAACTAACGCAGAAGAAGAAGAAACTCCACAGTTCTCTCTGCAATATACCATGCCACACTATCCACAACATGTCCTATATAGTATTTCACTATGCACAACATGTCCTATATAGTATTTCACTATTCACATGTCCTATATAGTATTTCACTATTCACATGTCCTAAGATGTAGACCAAAACTGAACTTTACTGTCCACACAGTACATTATTATCCACATGTTAACAGACAGAACCTGAGCACTAATATGCTGTGTAGTACTTTATTATTCTCATATTAGTGGACCTACCCTGAGAAGTATTGTCCAACATTTGATCTTACTACCCATATTTTAACAGAGAAACATCGAGCTTTTCTCTTCTACACAGTGTTTCAGTTCAGTTCAGTTCATCCTGTGATCTCTTGAAATTGTTGGGGAACCCCTGCTGACACCTCCACAATTCTGCGCCATCCATCTCTGTCTGCAGTTGGTTTTTGTGCCTTCTCTAGATGTAGGTTAATCAATTCATAGATGTTATCTTCCCATCGTTTTCTCGGACATAAACGTCTTCGCTTGCTCTATAATGTGCCCTGTAGTATGGTATCTGCAAGTCCCTTTGATCTTTAGGCATGGCCATAATAACTTACTATTCAAATTTCTAACAGACCAATGTTGAATTTGAATGTCCTACATAATATCTTACTATCCACATTTTAAACAAACTGACACCGTTTGTTAACGAGCTCATG
The DNA here is from genome assembly GCA_036924085.1 of Ariolimax columbianus. Classification (NCBI taxonomy): domain Eukaryota; kingdom Metazoa; phylum Mollusca; class Gastropoda; order Stylommatophora; family Arionidae; genus Ariolimax; species Ariolimax columbianus. The sequence continues at coordinate 5,498,869 of JAVGWX010000021.1, forward strand.
TTATCTTGATGCCTACATGTTAACAGACTGACACTGTTTATTAGCAAACTCATGTTATCTTGATGCCTACATGTTAACAGACTGACACTGTTTGTTTGCAAACTCATGTTATCTTGATGCCCACATGTTAACAGACTGAAAACAATCTGTAATATCCTAAGTAATATACTATACACATGCTTATAAGACCTACACAGAAACTTACTGTTAAAAATAGAATCTTACATTTTGCATATAAAAAGACTGATAATAACTTTTAACATCCTACATAGAATCTTACTTTCCACCAGGCAACATATTAACATCATATTAACAGACCTCACCAAGCTTTTATGTACTACATAACAATTTACTGTATCCATGTTATCAGACTGACACCTATCTTTATTGTCCTACATAAGATTTTACTGTATCCATGTTATCAGACTGACACCTATCTTTTTTGTCCTACATAAGATTTTACTGTATCCATGTTATCAAACTGACACCTATCTTTATTGTCCTACATAAGATTTTACTGTATCCATGTTATCAGACTGACACCTATCTTTTTTGTCCTACATAGCATCATCATAGTATCTGTATGTCAACAGATTTGATCCAACTCTGAGATTTAATATCCAACATAGTTTTTACTATCCCCATGTTAACAGACTAACTCTGAGATTTAATATCCTACATAGTATTTACTATCCACGTGTTAAGAGCAGCAAAGATGGCCCCATAACATAACAGACAAGCACCGAGATATAATGTCATCTGTCCCCATGTTAACATACCAGCACCAAGATCTAATGTCATCTGTCCCCATGTTAACATACCAGCACCATGATATAATGTCATCTGTCCCCATGTTAACATACCAGCACCATGATATAATGTCATCTGTCCCCATGTTAACATACCAGCACCATGATATAATGTCATCTGTCCCCATGTTAACATACCAGCACCATGATATAATGTCATCTGTCCCCATGTTAACATACCAGCACCATGATATAATGTCATCTGTCCCCATGTTAACATACCAGCACCATGATATAATGTCATACCTATAAACTTTCTTTGCACATGTTCATAGACTGACACCAATCGTTGTTCTGGGACTTCTTTGTATCCACATTTCAACAGATATAGACTGATGAAGAATTTTACTGTCCTAGTGGTTAATTGACACGGCTTACAAGCCGAATGTGCTGGGTTCGATACCCATCACAGCACCGGCCGTTACCCTGGGGAAGCAAATCCTTAGAAAATGCAGGTGAAAGCAGACACTAAAATAAAATGCATGCCAAAGTCGGATGCGCTGGGCTAACAGGTGCAAAATAAAAACCGTAGTGCTACTACGCACACCACATTGGGGAATAGAGAAATGAGGCAAAGATCAACAACAACATTTTTTTAAAATACTGTCCTAAGCAGTATCTGATCAACCACATGTTAACAGACTGGTGACTTAATTCAAGTGTATAAATTAATTTAGTTGACCACAAACTGGCCTCTATGGTCAACTCAGCTACAGAAATGGGGTACCAGAAAAATCTGAGAAGTAAAGCCGGCCGGCATGATGCTGATGACATCATCCACTATATGCCTTTGGTTACAAAATAATATGGGCCTAACACTATATTTCCCATACGCCGCATAGCGTGACAGGATCTTTTATAAATTAATTAATGGAAAGGATATATTAGACTATACCAGGTTTTTAAAACATGGCCGGCTACAAGAACAAGAGGGTACGGATACAGCCGGCTACAAGAACAAGAGGGTACAGATAAAAATTGTTTCAAGATAGGTCCATATTAGATATTAGGAAAAATTTGTGTACTGAGAGAGTGGTGAGTTCTTGAAATGCATTGCCGCAGGATGTAGAAGAAGTAGAGTCAGCTAATGAATTCACAAATAGCAATAAACTGGTTGTATACAGACTCTGCACAGCCTTCTAAACCAGTATAATGAAGTTAAGTTAAGGCCAATCATGAACATTAGTGTCCCCATAGTATCTTAACAATCACCATGTTTACAGATTCACTCCGAGCTTTAAGGTCCTACATAGTACCTTACTATCAGCATGACAAAAGATGTAAGCCAACACCGAGCTTTAAGGTCCTATATAGTATGTTATTATCAGCATGACAAAAGATGTAAGCCAAAACCGAGCTTTAAGGTCCTATATAGTATCAGTATCAGCATGACAAAAAATGTAAGCCGACCCCCAGCTTTAAGGTTCTATATAGTATCTTAGTATCAGCGTGACAAAAGATATAAGCCGACCCTGATCTTTAAGGTCATATATAGTATCTTCCTACTCACATGCTAACAGACCAAATGTGAGCTCTACTGACCTGCATATCATGTTACTACCCACACATTTAACAAACAAATACCAGTATTATCTTACTACTGACATAGAGACATCAAAACATCAACAGAAATCATTAAATACACCAATGGAGAGAAGACCCAATTCTACAGGAATACTCATTTTGTAGCAAAGTGAGATGTCAGATGTAGTAAGAGAGTGCGGAGCTGAGGCAAAAGTTGCTGTGCAGCAACTCTGATCTGGTGAAGACTGCACACATCATATTGACAACTGGTCTGTAGATATAACATGACCAAAGGATCCTGAAAACAAAGAAGAAAGAAGAATTTTAACATGTTAGTGGGCCAAAATTGAGCGTTAATGTCCTACATATGATCACTTTTACCACATGTCAACAGCCCAGCACTAAGTTTTAAGAGTCTACATATTATCTTACTATCCACATGTTAGCAGACTGACACAGAGTTTTAATCTACTACATAGTATCTTATTATCCACATGTTAGCAGACTGACACCAAGTTTTAATCTACTACATATTATCTTACTATCTACATGTTAGCAGACTGACACCAAGTTTTAATCTACTACATAGTATCTTACTATCCACATGTTAGCAGACTGACACCAAGTTTTAATCTACTACATATTATCTTACTATCCACATGTTAGCAGACTGACACCAAGTTTTAATCTACTACATAGTATCTTACTATCCACATGTTAGCAGACTGATACCAAGTTTTAATCTACTACATAGTATATTACTATCCACACGTTAGCAGACTGACACCAAGTTTTAATCTACTACATAGTATCTTACTATCTCCAAGTTAACAAATCAACACCAGTCTTTAAGTTCCTACATATTATCTTGATGTGAACATGTAAACCTCAATAGCATTGAAGACTCTCAAATCCTTAGTTTTGAACATTCCAACATTTAAAAATAAACCAACCTCCTACTGAGTTGGAAGTAGCTAAATTGTTGCATCAACAACAAAACCAAACAAAGTGGTTCTGCAAGCAATTCTAAAGCTGCATTTTGTTAAAAACCATCAGGAACAATATGTAAAATGTGTCGTGGGGAGCTTAAGTCGCATATCCTGCGCCAAGTTTGTTGTGTCGGTCAATGTGAGCCCTTGTCATTGCACAATCACTGTAATGTTTTCTATCCACCTACCTCGCAGCCATCTCCTTACCCTGTAGCCAGATCTACCAGCATGGTAAGCCACCAGTGGAAGATGATGAGGGTGCATTCTCATGATATGACCAAACCAATTTATTTTCTGCCTGGAAATGTATTCGGCACAAGACGTAGTGCCGACATATGTGCAAACATGTGTCTGATATAATAAGGCATGTATTACTGCCAGGCCTTTGCCTTTTTGTATCTGTTAATAGTGCCATTATTTGAATATACCAAATGTGTGCAACATGCAATTTCATCAATACATAGGACAGCATGAATGTGTACTTTAGCAGCCGTTTGTTTACATTCTTGGACATGCCAACTTATGCATATTGTGAATTAAAAAATTAACAATGAAAATTCATACACTAGAATAAGATTCAGTTTGATTTTTACGTATTTCAAATGACATATTATGACTATTACATTTACATTTATTCAGCAAGCAGTGAACATGCACGATTCCATATCACTGGTGTTATTATAATGATGGTAAGGGGTGTGCTGTTTTTGAAACAGTACAGTTTAAATTTTGGATATCCACAGTGAGATTAACAATTTTCGACAAATGTATAAAAAGAAAGTTTACATACCTTTTCTTTCATATATTCATTATATCCAAAGCTGAACAATTTATGAAGTAGCACACACGCAATATAAGATTTTAAGGGTTTTATTTCCGCTTCAATGGCGCATTTTGTATTTACATATTGTCATTAACTTTCAATGAGTTTTTGTACAAAATGCAACCAGAGCAAAAAAAAAACAATCACATGAATAGTATAATGTATTTTTACATGTTATTTACAACAACAACAACAACATAAAAAAAAAAAAAAAAAAACAAACAAACAAACAAACAAACAAACAAACAAACAAACAAACAAACAAACAAACAAACAAACAAACAAACAGACAGACAAACATGCATACATATGTACACTCGTATACACAAACACGCATATTCACACAGAGGCATCTCTGTCTAAAAAACATTTATCTTCATACATCCATCACTTCTGCATACAACTTTCCATACATTACTGATTCTCCCACACACATGGGTACTCATGCATACACGTTTATCCACATGTACAGGCATACACACTATTTACATCAATATTCTCGTCCTAGTACCCGTGTGTTCACTTACACATACCATACATTCTCGTTCACACTCACTCGTACGAAAATCCATATATATATCTATATTTTTCTTCCCCCAGGCAGTCCGTAGGTCCTGCCCAGAAAATTCACAGATCGTGAAACATCTGGGCAAAGAACCTACTCATCCCCATAAATAAAGATAGAAAGCTGCCTGGGTTAAAAGTGTGCCCGTGGTAGAGAGCTCTGCACCGACAGGTCCATACTAAATATCTGAACTCTGCCAGTATTGTTAAGAGTTTGTTTTGTGTGTCTCTGTCTGTCCATGGAAGTGTATGAAGCATTATGGCTCTAAACATGTCTACTTTTATTTTAATAAATTTGCTCATTATTTGTCTAATTTTACCTAGTGTTGTGCTGACTACTTTACAAAGGTAGAATAAATGATTTTCTGTTTCTTGTATGTTTCTGTTGCAAAGATGGCATTTTTGTGTTACGTGTCCTAGCTGGGTTTGAGTTTGTTTACGTATTGGTGTTGTTCCGAAAATTAGTCTGTAAGTAACTTCTTTAATGTGTGGTGATACTTTAATGTTGTGTAGATTACAAAAGTTATGTGTGTAATTAGTTATAAAATACCCGTATCCTCGTTTAATCCTATCTTTAAGTGGGGGTTCCTGTAATAATATCAGTTTTTTGTAAATCGTGTCTGGGTTTTGTGTGAGTAATGTTTCGTTTCCTGTAATGTGTCTAATGCATTGTTTGTAGAACATTGGTATTTTTGTAAAGCAGTGTGGGATATTGTTATTTAACTTGCATAATTTAGTTATCCTTAGTCCTAAATAATAATGGGATAGTGGGTATTCATTAGGGTATTTTATGATTTCTTGTACAAATTTTATTCTTAGTGATTGTATTTTAATTGTTGTGTCTTGTAGGGCGATCCCCCCTCGATTTTTTCCTTGCATTAATGTTTTCGATTGGATATTATGTATTGTGTTGCGGAATATGAAGCTTCTAACTGCTTTATTTATATCTTTGATTGTTGTTAGGGGTGGGCATAATATGTTTGCGACATATATTATTTTGGGTATTATAACTGAGTTAACTATTATACTGCGCCCAAATATTGTTGTAATTTTGTATTCAAATTTTTTTAGGATGTTTTTAGTGTTTACAGTAATTTTCTCCCATATTTCTTTATTAGGGTCAAGTGGATTTGCAGGGTATATTATTCCATATATTTTAATTTTGTTTACTTGATTTAATTGAAATGGAAAATCGAATTTATTTGTCCACTTGCCAATCCCCATTATGGATGATTTGGGGATATTAATTTTGGATCCGCTTTCTGTGCCGAATTGTGTGAAGGTGTTTAGGATTTTTTGAATTGACCTACTATTGGATGGAAAGAAAGCGGTATCGTCCGCGTAAGCTATTAATTTTTGTTCCCCAGACCCCGGTACATGGGTCCCTACTATTGTTGGGTCCTGTCTAATCTTCTCTAATAGGGGCTCCAAGACTAGGGTATATAGTGTTGGGGACAGCGGACACCCTTGCCTGACTGATCTTGTTAGGGAGAAACTATCTGTTAACTGATGATTAATCATTATTTTGCTTTCGGGTCTCTTATATATTATTTTTATCCAGTTGGTAAGGTATTCCCCAATGTTATTTTTCTTTAAAATTTCGTGGAGAAAAGAATGTGAGACTCTGTCGAAAGCTTTTTCTTGGTCAATTGAGAGGATTGCAGCTTGTATGTTTTTGTCGCTAGTATATTGTATAATGTCTCGTAGGAAATGTGCATGTTTACTGATTTTCCTATCCTTTACGCTACATTGTTGGTCTTTATGTACTAGATGTTGCATAAAGGGTCTAATCTTTAGTGTGAGGGCTTTGGTCAGAATTTTGTAGTCTACGTTCAGGAGAGAAATTGGTCTGTAGTTTTTGGCCTCTAGCTTGTCACTGTCCGGTTTAGGGATCAGTGTAATGTAAGCTTCGTTAAGGCTATTTGGCAATTCGCCTGTTTCAAATGCTTCATTTAAAACTTTTAAAAGGGTGGGTCCAATACTGTCAAAGAAGGTTATGTAGAACTCGACGGTCAAGCCGTCAGAGCCTGGGCTTTTGTTTTTCTGAAAGGAGTCGAGTGAGTTTTTTAAGTCAATTAAAGACAGGGGTGTACTAATTGCATCCCTGTCTGTGTCACTCAACTGCTTTGTATACTCAGAAAATTTTCCGCACTCAGTGTGCGTGGTATTCTCTGCAGAATACAACGTCGTGTAGTAGTCATGAAAGGTCTGTCGTATTTCGTGGGGTTCAGTTAAAATTTGTCCTGTTGGTCCCTTGATTTTGTGTATTTGTCGTGAACGTTGTATGTTCTGTTCTACCGCTAGGTACTGTTGTGTAGGGTTTTCCTGTAAAAGTATTGGTATTTTAGCTCTTAATTGGGCCCCTTGTAGTTTATAATTATCGATTTTGTCTAATTCGTCCTGTAAAAGTTGAATTTGGGGTAAGTTTTTATCAATTAATTTTGTCATTTTTATAGCATCTTCAATGATCTGTCTATTGCGTTTTGTATTTCTGTGTATTTGTTTTGAAATTGTCTGTGTGCGGTCCCTGATTGTGCTTTTAATTAAATCCCAATAACTGTTTAGGTCTGTGTCTGGTAGGTGTTCTGTGAGATCTCTTATTAAATTGGATATGGTTTTTACAAATTTGTTGTTATTAAGTAGTGAATTGTTGAATTTCCAGTGTTGTGATTGTGTGTGACTATTTGATATGTGTGTGCCGTTAACTATAATAGCTACTGCTTTGTGGTCTGTAAAGGGGGTTGTGTCTATGTGGTGTATTTCATTAACTGTGTATGTTTTTGGTGTGTAAATCCTATCAATTCTAGTGTGTGTTGTCCCGTGCTGTGAGTGGGTTGTATGAGTCGTGTCTGTTCCATTAGGGTAAGTGTTCCTGTATGCGTCTATAAGGTTATTTTTGTCTAACATTATTTCTAAACTTGTTGTTCGTGTTTTACTTGTATGTGTACGTGATGTGTCTAAGTTACTTAGTGTGCAATTGAAATCCCCAGCAAGTATCATGTTTTGATTTTTAAAATGTTGTTTTATTGTTTTTATTAGATTCTCATAAAAGGGTGTTTGTTGTAGAGGTTGTGCTGGGGCGTAAATGTTAATTAAAGTGTGTTTGTCTGTACCGTCGTGTGTATTGTGTACCTGTACTATCTGTATTCTGCCCTCTGTATCCCTGTGACTATGTGAGACTATCCATTCGTCAGATGTTTGTAGAATGGCTACGCCTGTGTGTTGTCCTAAACTAAACCAACTATTTTTTAAGCCTAGTGTTGTTGTGATTTGTTTTGCATGTATGATTTCGTGTATGTGTGTTTCTTGTAAAAAAATGAAATCCGGTTTATATTTCTTTATTATGTTGACTACGTGTTGTTGTTTCTGTTTTAATCCGTTAATATTAATAGAAAAAATGTGTATGGAACTTAGTGTGGACATTGGACGGATACAAAGTATTGGGCCTGTCGGGACAACAGCTCTCCACTGACTAGGGTCAGATGGGGATACTGAAATACATGGGGGGGAAACATACGAAAATAAAAAACAATGTAAAAAAACAACAATTTCTGGGGATTATACGATGGTCGCCCACTTGGGTGGGCGAGCACTGCTGACATATAATAACAAGGATAATAGTAATAATAATAATAATAGAAACAGTAATAATAACACAGATAACAATAAATTAACACACTTGTTACAGTCACACCACCGCGTTTAAACAAATTCACATCTATACTAAATTCGCACACACAAAGTTTTTTGTCTCTAGAAGTCCGTGGAAGCTCCCGCCAGGCGTCCCTGCAAACAAAGTTAATTGTCAACATTGACCGCTGGACAAGGACGTGAGCATCCCTTTTGTGGTTGGGTGACTACTCAGTCCTTGCCCAGCTCCAGCCCGTCCATCATTGTTGTCCAGAGCAGACGCTCCGGGTCGCCGTCGTCTGAGCTGATGTCTTCCAGCCTTATTGAGGGCATGGGAGACATCTGATCGTCGGTGTCCCGACTTGGCGGGGACACCGGACCAACGCTGTCTGTCCGCTCCTGTGACGGCTCTGGTGACGGTTCCGGCGACGGCTCTGGTGACGGCTCCGGTGACGGTTCTGTAGCCAATTCCGATCCCGGTTCTGGCGCCGGTTCCGGAACGGGCTCTGGCAGGGTCTCTGGCTCGGCCTCTAGGGCCATTTCTTCGGGGGCCGGTGGTGTGATTCCGGTCCCCATTTTGGAGGCTGGAGGAGAGGAACTCCTCTTCCTCGAACTTCTCTTTCTCCTTCTTTTCCGGTCCACCTCGGTGTACCCATCATCCGAGGTGGCGGGGTGCTCCTCGACGGAGGGGGGAGGTGGGCAGGCTGGAGGTGGTGGAGGCTGAGCTTCAGCCAGCTTTGGTTTTGGCTGTCGCTCAGCCTCTCTTATGATATCTTGCCGTCTTCTCTTGTTGCACTGGCTGGTCCAGTGCGTTATTTCTCCGCATGTCTCACAGGGGGTGCGGCGGCCGGTTATGGTCACCCACAACCTTATGGGCTTGGCGTCCCCACTCCGGAACTTGACGGTCACGTAGTGGGGTACCTCTGTTTGGCTTTTTTTGTAGGCAAAGACCCACTTGTCCGAGATGTTCCTCTGGGGGGAACACCTCGGCGTTCTGGTCTCTGGTTATTGTTTTTACCACTGCCTTTACCGACTCCACTTTTGTGGTTTCGGGCACCCAGTTGAGCACCCCTCTCTCCCTCTCCTGCTCCTGGTGTTCAATGCTCAGTGAGAGCTTTGGAGTCATGCACTCCACCTTTTTGCCGTGAAGGCTCTTAAAGTGTAATATGTGGGCTGACTGGGTCAGCCGCACATACCACACTCGGGGGTTTGCGAAACGGCATATGGCGATGACTCCCGAGGGCCCAATGCCCACTGGTCCGGCCATGATGCTTGCCATCTCATGTGGCTTCAGGCTGGCTGACATTTCGCCAGTGACGGTGATCTTTAATGTGCCCTTGCGAAACACAGTGCCGTCGTCCATAAAGGTATCTGGGCTGTCGAATTCCATAATCTCATCAAGAACGTTCATTTTTGAACTCATCCTAAATATTACTATAGGAATTAACACCAACAACAACAAAAACAGTCCAAAAAGCTCCACCGAAATCACACAAGGCGAGAGCAGATCGCAAACGCGTCCGCCCTCACACACACAATATAAGCACGCTTGACCATAAACAACTCCCAGCATAGATCTTCGATAGCTAGATAAAAGTTACACGGCCTAGTAGTGAACTGTATTTACACGGACAATAATTACTTCGCCACAAGGGCAATGTATTCAAAAGAAAGGGATGTAATAAATGCATCACACTAGTATATATTATTTAATAATTAAATTTAAAAAATCTAATATTTCTAATAGTTAAGGGTGTGTTTAATGCAGCATAATATACAAAATTTACTCTTGGGCAAATTCTAACATTTATTTGCATTTTATGGATATTATTAAATTACTTTTTGAAAACAATATGCAAGTCGCTGTTACCACAACAGAGCTCGCTTAAACAGACATCAGAATCTGGTTGTGGTAGTCTTGCACCTTCTTTTGCCAGTCTGTCTGCCTCCTCGTTGCCTTGGATGTTACAGTGGGATGGAACCCACTGTACCACTACTCTTTTTGGTGCGGACTGCCGGCATAGTTGACAGAGTACTGCTCTTACATCATTAAGTTCAGTATTTTTCTGGCTTTTTAGTGCTGTAACTACGGCCAGGGCATCTGTGAATAGGACTATCTAGCTTCCATTGCTTTCGCCGATCAGCTAAATAAATGCAGAAAACGTCATCAATTATTGTGAAGATCAACCCTAGAAATATGGCGGTGCAATAAATAGAAATTGTTGATATTTGGAACATTATTTAATAAAAGTATCAAACATCAATGACAATCACACGTTTTAACAAGTTTTACTTTTATATTTTTAAATATGTGTTACCTGTGTTTATGTAATAAGCAGCGGAGTGGTACACGTACTGAAATAACAAAGTTTAATGTCATCTTTGAGTAAAGATGGTCCGCAGCAACATCTGACTGCGCTCAACTTTGTGGGCGAAAGATGCAGAATGAGAGTTAATACATCCAAAACAGGAACTATGCAAATAAGCAGATAGTCTGAAAACAGAAACATTACGGTAAACGGGACCAAGATCAAACAAGTGCAGGAGTTCCAGTACTTGGCCAGTGTTGTCGCACATGATGGACATTTGTATAGAGAGATTGAGATCAGGTGACAAAAAGCAAATACAATTGCATACCAGCTGTCTCCATTATTGTAACACCCTAACATAAACATGTCCTACCAGCTGTCACCATTATTGAAACACCCTAACATAAACATGTCCTACCAGCTGTCTCCATTATTGTAACACCCTAACATAAACATGTCCTACCAGCTGTCACCATTATTGAAACACCCTAACATAAACATGTCCTACCAGCTGTCTCCATTATTGTAACACCCTAACATAAACATGTCCTACCAGCTGTCACCATTATTGAAACACCCTAACATAAACATGTCCTACCAGCTGTCTCCATTATTGTAACACCCTAACATAAACATGTCCTACCAGCTGTCACCATTATTGAAACACCCTAACATAAACATGTCCTACCAGCTGTCACCATTATTGAAACACCCTAACATAAACATGTCCTACCAGCTGTCACCATTATTGAAACACCCTAACATAAACATGTCCTACCAGCTGTCACCATTATTGAAACACCCTAACATAAACATGTCCTACCAGCTGTCACCATTATTGAAACACCCTAACATAAACATGTCCTACCAGCTGTATTATTATTGAAACAACCAAACATAAACGTGTCCACAAAAATAATGCTAATCAACAGTATATTCATGCCAACCCTCTGCTGCCAGCGCCAAACATGGACTTTAACAAAAACTCTAGAGAGAAAGATCACGACATGTGAGATGAGATGCCTCCGTAACTAGGAGAGACAGAACGCCCAATGAAGATGTGAGAAGAATAGTTGAAGCATGACCTTGACCTGAATATATTGATGAGTTGAAGCAGGACCTTGACCTGAATATATTGATGAGTTGAAGCAGGACCTTGACCTGAATATATTGATGAGTTGAAGCAGGACCTTGACCTGAATATATTGATGAGTTAAAGCAGTACCTTGACCTGAATATATTGATGAGTTGAAGCAGGACCTTGACCTGAATATATTGATGAGTTGAAGCAGGACCTTGACCTGAATATATTGATGAGTTAAAGCAGGACCTTGACCTGAATATATTGATGAGTTGAAGCAGGACCTTGACCTGAATATATTGATGAGTTGAAGCAGGACCTTGATCTGAATATATTGATGAGTTGAAGCAGGACCTTGACCTGAATATATTGATGAGTTGAAGCAGGACCTTGACCTGAATATATTGATGAGTTGAAGCAGGACCTTGATCTGAATATATTGATGAGGAGATAATCAACTGGGTTGGTCACCTAATAAGAATGTAACCTGATCAACTACCCCTGTGCACCTATAACGCATGCCGTTCGGATTTTCTAAACCGTGGTAGACCGAGAACTAGATGGATAGGAAATGTTGCGGATATTCTAAGTCATTATGGGATGACGACTACTTCAGCGACACGTCTGGCCCTAGACAGAAAACTACAGCTCCCAACGACGCCTTGTTGCACAAGTGGACAAGACGAGACGGGACGTTACGTCCTTGAGACGTGACGTGACGTCCTTAAGACGTGACGTCCTTAAGACGTGACGTCCTTGTGACGTGACGTCCTTGTGACGTGACGTCCTTAAGACAAGACAAGACGTGACGTCCTTAAGACGAGACGTGACGTAACGTCCTTGAGACGTGACGTGACGTCCTCAAGACAAGACGTGACGTCCTTAAGACAAGACAAGACGTCCTCAAGACAAGACAATATTTCATGCATGTTCTATAGGGCAACTAAATAAGGATGCGCGTGGGACTAGCAACCTTATTGTAAAATTTCTGCTTCTAGAAACCGCTACCAGATGTGCTCGGATAGATGCGTCCTTGGAAAGGGACCACTGTAGTTTCCCCTATACATTAGGGGCTGAACATGCAGCATTGTGAATGATCTGACAGGGTCAGAGAACCAGAGCTGACTCCAATCAGCGGCCCTAGAAACAGGCTGAAATAGTGCATTTAGGAAGGCAAACCCGGTTACTGTCAACCGACATTTTTCCCATTGCTGGGGTAGTCGAGGGGTTTTGAAGGCTGAGGACTACAGACCGCTTCGCTACTGCTGTCGCCACATCATGTGCTTGGCTATGTTTGTTTATTTCACCCCCAACAGAAAAACAGCACATACCATACCGGGGATTTGAACCGCTGCCCTCCTATTCGGCAGGCAGGCCTCGAAACCATTCGGCCACACGCTCCACACGGTACCCATAGAAAATCAGCTGAAACCGGATGTATCAGGCAGGATGGCGCAGATATCGCATCCTCGCTGTAAACTAGACAACGACCTTTTCAGAACGAACACTGACAGAGGAGAAAGATGTCGATTCTTGAAAGACGTCGTGCCAGGTGTGGGATTCTCGTCATCAATGCAACTTAAATGATTCTGACATGAAGAGCTACACCGCAATGATAGTCACTTCTTACCACAGGTTGTTCGGTGCGTCAGTGGTCGTACGTTCTCTTTCATTCAGGATCTTCTGGTCATGCTATATCTGCAGGCCAGTCGCCATGATGGAGTCTGTAGTCTTCACCAGGTCGGAGCGGCTGCCCCACAGCTTTTCTCTCAGCTCCGCACCCTCTGGCCAGGTCTGGCATCTCATTTCCCTATAGATTGGGCATTCCTGTAGAATATGCTCTGGGTTCTGGCCCCCTGTTCCACATGGGCACTCATCAGTGTGTGAGATCTTCAGTCGGTATAGATGTTCTAGTAGTCTGCAGTGTCCAGTTCTGAGACGAAATAAGGTAGTTTGTTGGGCTTTTTTGAATTGGTGAATTGGGTCTTCTCTCCATTGGTGTAAAGGCTGATTTCTGATGATGTTCTTGATCTAACTGTTTGGTACTGGATTAAATTGTACCTTCTTGCTGCCATCTTTTGCTAGAGCGTCAGCTCTCTCGTATCCCGTGATTCCTCAGTGGGAGGGTAGCCACTGGAGCGCTATTGTTAACTGCGATGGACGCCTTGTCATGCAAGTGTTCAAGGACCGTTATAATATGTCCATTGATTTTATACATCCTCATGGTTGCCCATAGCACTTTATGCCATACCCTATTAAACGCCTTCTTGAAATCAACAAACACATGATACAGTTTTTGCTGCTGTTCTATATATTTATCGCTTAGCAGCCTTAAATTAAATATCTGTTCTATAGTGTTTCTTCCCTGTCTGAACCCTGCTTGCTTCTCGGCAATAATGTTCTCTGCTTGGGGTTTCAATCGGTCAAGGATTAATCTAAACATGACCTTGCTAGGGTGGCTAATGAGGCTTATTGTTCTGTCATTTTGGCACAGCTTTAGGTTAATAGACTTATGTAACGGTATAACCATTGATTTTGTCCATAAGTCCGGCCAGTTTCCTGTCGCCCATATTTTGTTGCAGATGTGTGTCAGGCCTTCCACCACTACCTCTCCACCTGCATGTAAGAGCTCTGCTGGTATATTGTCCCCGCCGGCCGCCCTTGCCTCTTAATACCTTTACCGCTGCACGAAAGGCCACACGAGCAAAAAACTCTTGATTTTCTATGAGTTCAAGAAGCAAGAGAGCGTTTTGAAGATGAAGTAAAGATATGTAGCTGTGTGGTGTTACATCCTCAAGTGAGTCAAAACAGCACGCGATATTGCTTCAATACTAAGTGAACTGACCTTTTTTGTGACGCCATTGATATCTTCGCATTGATGGCAACGAAACCAATACCACAATTATTCCCATTAGTGTCCAACTCGTGGACATCAAGAATATCATGTGAACTAAACTACGAACTCTTTATCTTTAGACCCCACCCATCAAATATTATATCTCCCACCCTGGTGGTACACACGGACAATGGATATCCAACATTCTCTATCTCTCACCCTTGTGGTACACCCGGACAATGAATATCCAACATTCTCTATCTCTCACCCTTGTGGTACACCCGGACAATGAATATCCAACATTCTCTATCTCTCACCCTTGTGGTACTCCAGGGACAATGAATATTCAACATTCTCTATCTCTCACCCTTGTGGTACACCCGGACAATGAATATCCAACATTCTCTATCTCTCACCCTTCTGCATTTTCTAAATGTTTGCTTCACCGGGGTAACGGCCAG
This sequence comes from Ariolimax columbianus, assembly GCA_036924085.1. Classification (NCBI taxonomy): domain Eukaryota; kingdom Metazoa; phylum Mollusca; class Gastropoda; order Stylommatophora; family Arionidae; genus Ariolimax; species Ariolimax columbianus. Next base: position 5,513,895 of record JAVGWX010000021.1, read on the forward strand.
TGCTGTGATGGGGATAGAACCCAGCACCTTCCGATTTGTGAGCCATGTCACTTGACCACTAGCCCACGCCTTCCCAAATAAATTATCTAAAACAGCTTTGAATTTTCACCCCCCAAAATGAGCCGTTTATCTGATAGTGAGCATGCAAGATCAACAAGCCGCTGTCCGAGTATCTGGGCAAACATCAGACTGGTTTGCAGTACAAAAAGGAGTCCGACAGGGATGTATCCTCTCACCTTATCTGTACAACATATATGCGGAATGTATAATGAGAAATGTTCGAGAAGACGAGAACATTGAAAGTTTCGACCCATTTACGATTGGGGGGTACGAGATTCCAGAGTTACGATACGCAGATGACACAGTGATACTATCAAGAAGTGCAGACGGCCTAGAGCAGCTACTTTCAGCCGTTAATGGACACAGTAAAGATCAAAACCTGTTCATAAACATAAATAAAACAAAGATAATGACCACCGACAAAACACAATGTCAGCATACATTTACAGTGGGTGGTGAGGAAATAGATCAGGTTACACCTGTTGAATATCTGGGCTCCAGAATTGACAAAAATGGCGACTGCTCGAAAGAAATCAGAAGAAGAATAGCTATGGCAATGCAGAGACTGAACAGCCTGAAGAAATTATGGCAGGGCACCAACAAAATGATAAAAGTAAAAGTCTTGAGAGCTTGTGTTTTTCCTGTGGCAGCTTATGGCTGTGAATCATGGACGATTACCAAAACTTCTAGACAAAGAATCGAATCCTTCGAGTCAAATTGTTACAGAAAGATCCTCAGAATACCCTGGACAGAGAAAAAAACAAATGTAGACATTCGGCAAGAGTTGAGCATAGAGGAGAACTGGTTTATAAATTTATTTTGGCTAGAAAATGCAAATACTTTGGTCACATCAAGAGACACAACGGTCTTGGGAGAACGGTGATGGAATGTATGGTGCCAGGCAAAAGAGGAAGGGGTAGACCAAGAAGACGATGGCACCAAGATATCCAGGAATGCCTGAGTATGGCTGTGGCTCAGGCTGGAGTTATGGCAAGACAATGAGTTTCTTTCAGACAGACTGTGATGGGAGCGACGTTCTACAAAGGACATGCTACATGATGATGATGATGATGAATGAGCAAGCAGGACCGTCAAGACGAATCTGTTCCGATCTATTTGACAAGCTAGACTTTGATTATGATGATAATGGTCGGGTAAGCAGCTGACGGTGATCGTAGGCCTAGTGACACCGGGGATGCACGTTCGGTGCGCACTGCTCCGGATAGGTGCAGCTTTTATTGTGGCAGGTGCACACGTACAGCAATTTCGACATTTTGCACACTAGCATAGCACACATTTTAGACATTCCTCTTTTGATACATAAAAAAAAAGAAAAAAAGGAAAACAAATAAGGGTAGTCGAAGGGTTTTGATAATCATTATATTCACACATAACATACTCAAAATTGATTCCAATATCATAACAAATAAAACAGTCACAGATACAATAAGACTAACACCCATTTCTCACTGATTTCTTTAATTCAGGATTCTAGAAACCATAATGACAAATTCCTATATGATCTCAAAGGGTAGGTCTGTTTTTTATCTAGCTTCTCAGTGCCACAACCGCTAACGGGTCTGTGGAGAGCACACCTCGTCTCTCTATATTTTCATATCTCATTAGAGTTTATATTGCAGTTTTCAGGGTATGTTTGCTCTGAAGTTACTTTAAATTATCCAGTTTTCAGGGTATGTTTGCTCTGAAGTTACTTTAAATTATCCAGACACAACTGAAAACTTTCTCTGTGCAGTTTTTCGTGGAGAGAGTACGAAACGCTGCAATTAGAGAGTGAGTGAAATATCGTGCATGATTCAGATCTCATGGTCTGCGATATTCGTGTGGTTTGTTCGTTCCACTTCATGTGTTGGGGTGCGGTGTTGTGTGACGATCATTTTCTAACACGTCCTACTCTATTCACAGGAAGCCTATGTGTGTGGATTTCATCGGGATTCGGAGATACACGACCTGTTCTTCATGTGTAATAGAATACCCGTTGTTGGATAGGACGTCACTACGGATTGCGCACCGTCCTTGGTTGGTGTGCACGACCTGCTTGGAAGTTGCGTGCCATGACCGGAAGGTGTAAGGTGTGCTCATGCTTGGCGCCGCATTCCAGTGGCGGTGAGGTCGGCTAGCTCTTCCCTGGAAGAGTGAAAAGTGAAATTAGTAGCCTGCCGATTAAAGTGAGCTCACAAGCCAACCTCACCTCCTCGGGGTACACACTGGGCAACTAGAACCGTGAGGCTCTAGGCTAACGAGGCAATGGCTCGCCTGGGGGGGGGGGGGGGGACGGGCTCCTTCAGGTTAATTGCAGATGTTGGCCCACCGCAGCTTGGAGAGGAGATGGGCGCCGCCAGGTGATTTCATGCCTAAGAATCCCACATGAGGACAACAAGGAAATCTATTATACCGGATCGGTCGCAGCCCGGACAGACAGAGAGGGTTGGCGTGGGGTTTTCATGTCTTCATGTGTGCCCCAACGACCTGATGGGTTACGGGATGAACTGAATTGATCCAGAGCTGTGAGATGCGCTGTGTGAGGAGTGCAAAAGGAAAGACAATCCCTCACCGAATCCGCAACTCCACGTTGAGACAGACAGGACAAACCCAGTTAGTGCCTTCAGTCACTTAGCACTACAAGTGCTTTTGTCATCTAGTCAGAATGTATTATGACCAGCCTGAACGAAGAAAATATCATAAGAAGGTCTTCGGTCCACGAGCAAGAGGCAGACCACGACGTCGATGGATTGAGGGAGTCTCTCAGGAAGTTACACCTAACGACATCACAAGCCTCCTACTTGGCTATAACAAGAAATCTACACATCCCATCTCTCTGCCAAGCCGTATGGCTAGGGCAGTAGGACAAAGAAGAAGAAGATGCCATGGAAATGCAGTGGTTCGGATATCTGGCACAACCAAATCTACTAGATGTATCATCTACAACAGCAGACATGAGGGTTACAGATTCAGACAGAGACTAAGAAAAAGATGGATAGACGGTGTAAATTATGCCACAAGTTATGATTGAACTTTGTTGTCTACGTCTTTCAGCCCAGCACATCCACTTTTACCAGTTCTTTGCATTCCTCTTTCTAAGAATCGACGTCCCTGTACTCCAGGCATACCCATAGGTGCTCAGTTTCTCTCAGCAAATAGTGCAGTGTCTGGATCTTGATGGTCCCTGTAGCTCGCTGGTTGTACACGCTCCTGTTCCGTCCTCTCATGCGCCCCACTCCGTTCAAACCTCGGTTGATGTCAAAACTTTGCAGCCTGTGGATTGCTACTTTATCTATTGTGGTGTCCTCATCCATCAGGCGGTCATTCATTGATTTCAAAATGTCACTTTTGTCCATCCCCAATGTGCCCATGATGGGAGCTTGTGAAGCCATGATGTCAGCTCTTTCGTTTCCTTGAACACCAACATGACCAGCTCAGTATATCCTTGTCAACCCCTGGAGGTTTGAGGCTGCTATTCTTCTGTACCTTCTGAAGATGCATTGCTGTTATATTATCCTACCCTTTGTCTGTCAAGAGCCTATGTATAAATCGCCAGAATGTTTACATTACTGCCCGCCCGTTCTGTAACAGGACTTCCATATTAGTTTTCCTCAGACCCCCCCCCCCCCCCCCCCCCCCCATAGCGTGATGCTAATTTCTCCTGGCGTTTGGTTCAATAGAAGGTTGGACATTGCCTCTGTTAATGCGAAACTGAACTTAAAATAACGTGATTGTGAGTGATTATATCATTTTGTTTTTTGCGCTCACATCAAAATAAAGCTCTCGTTTCACGCTATTCCTCTTATTGGAAATGTGATGTAAGGCCCAAATTATTTGGTGACCCAAGGACATAATGGGTATCACGCCGGCCGTCTTTTTCTCCCAGCTGCTGCATCGCGTCGACCACAGGAACCGGTTTGCGATCGAGAATAAAAAAAATCCTGCACCATCTGGGGTTTGAACCCTGAATATCCGCCTCAGAACAGGTCATTGCAGACTAGATGCATCATCATCATGTAGCATGTCCTTTGTAGAACGTCGCTCCCATCACAGTCTGTCTGAAAGAAACTCGTTCCCTTGCCAAAACTCCAGCCTCTGCTACAGTCACACTTGGATATATTGGTGCCATCACTGTGTTATCTGCGTATGGTAACTCTGGTTGGTGCCATCACTGTGTTATCTGCGTATGGTAACTCTGGTTGGTGCCATCACTGTGTTATCTGCGTATGGTAACTCTGGTTGGTGCCATCACTGTGTTATCTGCGTATGGTAACTCTGGTTGGTGCCATCACTGTGTTATCTGCGTATGGTAACTCTGGTTGGTGCCATCACTGTGTTATCTGCGTATGGTAACTCTGGAATCGTAAATGGGTCGAAACTTTCAATGTTCTCGACTAGATGCAAACATGCATAAAATGAAAGCAGCTCAGACTGCACAATGGTCATGTCAGAGAGGACCCTGGGCTCCAGAACACATCCTGCAAACATGTCCACTGCACCAAGACTCCCGTGAGAAGACCTGGCCCCAAGAAAGAAACATACAAGACAAACTGTGGGGAATCATTGAGGACCTGCGACTAACGTGTCACTTCATGGAGGCAGCCAATCTAGTGGCATACAACGAGCATACAAAACCGATCGCAAAGAAGAAGCCCGATCACTTGGCTGGGAAGTTAATGCCCTAAAACCATGTGTTGGTTATTAAATATATTAGTGTCCTTGGAGTAGAAACATGGACCATGACCAAGAAAATGGAGACACGTATTGAGGCCAATACTTGGAAAGATAAGAAGATAAATCGGGAGGTTATGAATCAACTCAAGGTGGAAACGATTTTTTTTGTTTTGAAAATTCTTTATCGCACATAATAAATCATAACAATTTTCAAATTTGAACACAACAAATTTCAAATAAATTTGTGCATGATCTGAAGTGATAATTTCCCATGAAAGGAAACATGAGATGGTGGGAGTAAGATTTTGTGAAGTGAGTGGTGACATTCATTTAATATGATTTAAATTTTCCAAAAAAATTAGTAATGTACTTTTTTTGTTTGTTTGAGATATGTGAAAGGCAATATGCTTACACATGTGTACGCATACATACATATTCACGTACACACGCATACCTATCTATTTATGCATATTCATGTGAACACACTTATAGATGATTTTTTATCCACGCACCTACACATTTATTTATACACACAGATACAAAAAACGTACATGCATGTACATATAACTACTTTCACACACATGCATATAAGTACACACCAAGTACATATACACATTCCTGCATACAGTCATGATAATACATATTTCAAATGGCAGGTGGAAAAGATACTGAAGGAAATAAACCAATAAATTTTAGAAGAAAAAAAAGGGAATTAAAAGAAGAAAATCTAATATTTTGGGTTATGTCCAGAAATACGACAGTCTGCTAAAAGTAATATTGCAGGGAAGGATAGTCAGGGGCAGCAAGCAACTTCAAAATGTGGTCGTGGCACAGTCAAACTGTACCATCCTATCTAAGTATAGAATACATCCAACCTCGGATATGATGATGAATATTTTTGTATGAATGCATGCATATATTACTTCACTTGGATAATCACCTACTTCCCTTATTCTGTAAACCAACTTAATTACTTCCCCGTTGCTGGAAACCAAGACTTACTTCCCCTGTCCTTGAAACCACAAATTAACACACACCCCCATCCACCCAATATTACTTCCCCTGTTCTGAAATACAAAAGCGATTTACTTCCCCTGTCTTGAAAAAAAAACGACTTACTTCCCCTGTCCTGGTAAAAAAATGACTTACTTCCCCTGAACACCATTAAACGCCCCCATTCACCCGGCTTTCGGCTCCCAACGGTACCCGACTCTACCCGAAAACGCCCCCGTTCACTCGGTTTTCGGCTGCCAACAGTTACCCGACTCTACCTTAAAAACGCCCCCGTTCACTCGGTTTTTGGCTGTCAACGGTTACCCGACTCTATCCAAAACGCCCCAATTTACCCGGTTTTTGACTGCCAACGGGTACCCCACTCTGCACGAAAACGCCCCCGTTCATTTTTTTTTCAGCTGCCCATAAGTTTTCCACTCTACCCGAAAATGCCCCCGTTCACCCGGTTTTCGGCTGCCAATGGGTACTCGACTCTACTCGAAAATGTTCCCGTTCACAGAAACCACCAACTGTAACCCGACTCTAATAGAAAACGTCTCTGTTCACTTAGTTTTCCAGCACCAATCTCTTCGGACGCTGTCAGATGTCAAACTTGAATTTTTTCAAAAAAAAGCAGAGGTCATCCTGAGGCTGTCGACACTGCCATAGAGCTTGTCTAGTGTTGCCACTGGTGATGGACACATGTGCTTTCTCTGGTCCTCGTATGTCGGGCAATCTTGCAGCAGATGTCCAGGGGGCATTTTCCCTGTACCACAGGTGCATTCGTCAGTAGCATCTATCTTCAGTTGTATTCAATAGATGGTACCTCAGTCTGTTGTGGTCTGTGCGGAGTCTGAAGACGACGACCTGCTCTCTTCTGTTCAACTCGTAATAAGCATTATTTCTTGTGTAGCCAGTATACTGTGTTTCCCATTTGTCCATGTACCCAGGCTCTCATAAACAGTTTCGATCCTTTGTAGGTCACACTCGGGGCCCCTAGTGCAGTACCCGCCCACGAGTGGAACATGCTCTGGCTGTTACCAAACCAAACCCCACCCATGAGTTAAATAATGTTCTCATATGTCGTCTGCCTTTCTACGTAACTTTTCTTTGTCCAACCTACGACACCTCTACCAAGGGCCCAATAATGGTAAAGGCACAAACAGAGGATCCAGGTCTAGCCTAACACCCAATAATGGTAAAGGCACAAAGAGAGGATCCGGGTCTAGCCTAACACCCAATAATGGTAAAGGCACAAAGATAGGATCCGGGTCTAGCCCAACATCCAATTATGGTAAAGGCACAAACAGAGGATCCGGGTCTAGCCTAACACCCAATAATGGTAAAGGCACAAACAGAGGATCCAGGTCTAGCCTAACACCCAATAATGGTAAAGGCACAAACAGAGGATCCAGGTCTAGCCTAACACCCAATAATGGTAAAGGCACAAACAGAGGATCCAGGTCTAGCCTAACACCCAATAATGGTAAAGGCACAAACAGAGGATCCAGGTCTAGCCTAACACCCAATAATGGCAAAGGCACAAAGATAGGATCCTGGTCTAGTCTAACACCCAATAATGGTAAAGGCACAAAGATAGGATCCTGGTCTAGTCTAACACCCAATAATGGTAAAGGCACAAAGAGAGGATCCGGGTCTAGCCTAACACCCAATAATGGTAAAGGCACAAAGATAGGATCCTGGTCTAGTCTAACACCCAATAATGGTAAAGGCACAAAGATAGGATCCTGGTCTAGTCTAACACCCAATAATGGTAAAGGCACAAAGAGAGGATCCGGGTCTAGCCTAACACCCAATAATGGTAAAGGCACAAACAGAGGATCCAGGTCTAGCCTAACACCCAATAATGGCAAAGGCACAAAGATAGGATCCTGGTCTAGTCTAACACCCAATAATGGTAAAGGCACAAAGATAGGATCCTGGTCTAGTCTAACACCCAATAATGGTAAAGGCACAAAGAGAGGATCCGGGTCTAGCCTAACACCCAATAATGGTAAAGGCACAAAGATAGGATCCTGGTCTAGTCTAACACCCAATAATGGTAAAGGCACAAAGATAGGATCCTGGTCTAGTCTAACACCCAATAATGGTAAAGGCACAAAGAGAGGATCCGGGTCTAGCCTAACACCCAATAATGGTAAAGGCACAAAGAGAGGATCCGGGTCTAGCCCAACATCCAATAATGGTAAAGGCACAAAGAGAGGATCCGGGTCTAGCCCAACATCCAATAATGGTAAAGGCACAAAGAGAGGATCCGGGTCTAGCCCAACATCCAATAATGGTAAAGGCACCAAGAGAGGATCCGGGTCTAGCCCAACATCCAATTATGGTAAAGGCACAAAGAGAGGATCCTGGTCTAGCCCAACATCCAATAATGGTAAAGGCACAAAGAGAGGATCCGGGTCTAGCCCAACATCCAATTATGGTAAAGGCACAAAGAGAGGATCCGGGTCTAGCCCAACATCCAATAATGGTAAAGGCACAAAGAGAGGATCCCATTTTGACAAAAGCCAAGATCAACATAACGCTACTAACAATTTCAGTATACTGCAAACTGTTGAAACTAAAGATAAAGTCACATATAACCATATACACCATCTTCTCCCGCAGTCATAAAGAAGCAAAGAGATCCATTAACATCAAAATGAATGGTGAATTACTAGTAAAAGAGGATGTTTTTCTGGGAGTAACACTGGACAGACAGTTGAAATTTGGTAGCCACATCTGCAACATCAGACGTAAAGCAACCAAGACTTGCTAGTACAAATTGGGGAGCTGATAAACTCTTCGGCAACTATTCCTTGGTTATGCACGACCGGTGATGGACTACAGCCTTTCCACACGGATCGCAGAGTACAAATAACATCTCATCTATTGACCTGGTGCAGAATCAAGCTCTCAAACTAATTTGTGGGGGGGGATGAGATCAACACTTATATAGTATTTGACATAGTATTGATTTAAGGTAATTTAGTTCAGTATTTCTGTGGCTCTGTAGTCGTGGACAGGGTATCTGTAAAAGATTATCTGGCTTTCATTGCTTTCGCCTGTCAGCATTGCTTCTACTGCAGCCTTCAATGCCTCTGCCTCGCTCTGAAATTGCTTGAGAATTTTGTGCTTGTATTGTTCCAGTCTGTGTCAGTGTTTGTATGTGTCCAGTCAATGCTTGTATGGGTCCAGTCAGTGTCAGTGTTTGTATGGGTCCAGTCTGTGCTTGTATGGGTCCAGTCAGTGCGTGGGTAGTTTACCTCTATGTACCTCAGGGTTATGTCACTTCTTTCCTTTTCAGTCTGGTTGTTCTTGTATCCGATACCTGGTATATTTTCTATCACCAATGGAAAGATCTGCTGCTTCCAGATGGGTTTACATACATTAGGAATGGGCCTTGGTGTTGATATGGTGTTCATAGGTTCGTCTCTCATCTTTGTTTTGGCTATTTCTCAGATTTAGTCTCCCTTTTCCAAATCCATTTAGTCTGATGCATTGGCTGGTCTGTCAGTCTTCTTAGTTTCTCAGCTTGCTGCTGGGCTCTGGTGTCTATTCCATCGTTCATTGATTGCAGATTTGCAATCTTCTTTAGTTCTACAATTGGCATTGACTTCATGCCTCCTGTTATAATTCTCATGGCTTGGTTTTGAAGTTTGTTGATATTTATCAAAGTTCATCTTTGCTGCTGTTGCCATGTCGGAACGCCATACTCGAGAACTGGTCTCACTCTTCCAGTGTACAGTTTCTTTAGTATTTTCTCATCTGCTCCCCAGCTTGAGCCAGCAAGTTTCCTCATGATTGCCCTTCTTTGTCCTGCTCTCATTCAGTTTCTCTCGATCTGAGTTGCCCATGTCATTCGCCGATCAAATGTGATGTCGTTCAGCCGCAGACATTTGCCATTGAGACTTATTTTGGTGTTCTGTGGTTTATTTGAAAGGGAAAATATCGTACGCCTTTTATCTTCATTTATCTTGACCAGCCACGATTTCGCCCACTCCTCTATCAATATTAGGGCCTGTTGCATTCGATTGCTTGCTGTGGTGAGGTTTTCCAGTCGACCCAGTTGCAAAAGGGCACCTGACATACATGGCATGCTCCAGTAGCAAAAGGGCACCTGACTTACTTGGCATGATTTAGACAACCCAGCTGCAAATGGGCACCTGACTTATTTCAGTCGACCCAGTTGCAAATGAGCATCTGACTTACATGGAACACTCCAGTCAACCAAGCAGCAAAAGGGCACCTGACTTACATGGGACACTCCAGTCGACCAAGCTGAAAAAGAGCACCTGACTTCCTGACTTACATGGAACGCTCTAAGCAACCCATTTCAGTCGACCCAGTTGCAAATGGGCACCTGACTTACATGGCGCTCTCCAGTTGACCCAGCTGCAAATGAGCACCTGACTTACATCGCACGCTCCAGAAAACACAGCTGGAAATGGACACCACAACCTACATGGCATGATACTGGCAAACCAGCTGCAAATGGGCACCTGACTTATACGGGACACTAGAAAAAAAAGAAATGAGAAAATATAGAAAAAAAGAAAGAAGGTGAAGTACAAAAAAAGTAGAGAAATAGAAAGAAGGAGCAGAAGAAGGATAAGTAGAGAAATAGAAAGAAGGAGCAGAAGAAGGATAAGTAGAGAAATAGAAAGAAGGAGCAGAAGAAGGATAAGTAGTAGGAAACCAAAAGTAGGAGGAGAAGAAGATTTAGACATTTTAGAACAGATTCTAACACAAATATCTAATTCATGATCACTCCAATTTTAAATTGGAATTATGAAGCCCATTTGTATAATTATGCAATTGTAAATCCACCAATTACTGATTAGCCTGACTGCATTAGCTGAGCAAATCGTGTTTAGATTGGATGTCAATCATGCCGACAGGCTCGTGCTGTGGCAGTGACGGGATGGGTTGTGTGCAGGTTAAGTTGATCGCTGGGGGAGGGAGCAAGATGCTATCAGGACCAGTCATGTTGCCTAATTAGCTAACTAATGTTTGTAATCTTAAGTTGATCGTAAAGTCATGTTGATCGCAAAGTTAAGTTGATCGTACAGTTAAGTTGATCGCAAAGTCAAGTTAATTTTAAGTCAAGTTGATCGCAAAGTCAAGTTAATTTTAAGTCAAGTTGATCGCAAAGTCAAGTTAATTTTAAGTCAAGTTGATCATAAAGTCAAGTTGATCGTAAAGTCAAGTTGATCATAGAGTCTCGTTGATCATAAAGTCAAGTTGATCGTAAAGTCAAGCTGATCGTAAAGTTAAGTTGATCGTAAAGTCAATTTGATCATAAAGTCAAGTTAAATTCATCGTAAAGTTAAGTTGATTGTAAAGTTAAAAGGTAACGATAGTTCTAAAGCAGACACTGTCGTCGAGGATGAAGTGTTACCTACTTCATTTTACTAGCTAGCAGCTTGTTTGTGAGGTTGGGTTTCCAGATGCCTTCCTCTCTGTCTGTCTCCATCAGTAAGTTTTCTGTCCATTCACAACTGGGTTGAATGAAGGCTGTCAATTATAAGGTTTGAACCCGGGATATTAACTTAAGGTTTTTATACTGCTCAGAAGACTGTGCAAAGTCTGTATACAACAAATGTCTTGGAGGGTGGTCAACTGATGTGTGAATCCATCTTAATAGACTCAAACACTAGAGCAAAGTAGACCCACAGCCTGTCAGGTGTCATCTATAGCTGCTCAACAAATCACCTAGCCATGGCCGGTGTTATACCATGTCAATTGACATTTCACATAGAAACCAACTCTCTACCACTTTCATCGTTATTTGTCCTAAAAACAGAAGTCTGGTGCCGTTGTGTCATAGTTTACAGCAAGGCTGCGATATCTGTGCCTTTTGGCCTAACACCATTTTTGGGAACAGGTTTGCCTTCCGTCTTCTACCCATACCCTCTTATACCCATGGTCTCTCCACCAGACTGCATGGATGGTTACAGTTGTGTTGAAGCACAACAAATGAAGAGGTTTGGTCATTTAATCAGAGTGCATTTTAACCAGCCTGCAGCGAGAGCATATCATATGCAGGTCCTCGGTTCACGAGCAAGAGGCAGACCACAACGTTGATGGATTGAGGGTGTCTCTGACACCGACAGGAAGTTACACCTAACAACAGCGCAAGCCTCCCACTTGGCGATAACAAGAAATCTGCGCATCCCACCTCTCTGCGACGCCATGAGGTAAGAGCAGTAGGACATCCCACCTGTCTGCGACGCCATGAGGTAAGAGCAGTAGGACATCCCACCTCTCTGTGACGCCATGAGGTAAGAGCAGTAGGACATCCCACCTCTCTGCGACGCCATGAGGTAAGAGCAGTAGGATATCCCACCTCTCTGCGACGTCTTGAGGTAAGAGCAGTAGGACATCCCACCTCTCTGCGACGCCTTGGGGTAAGAGAAATCGACTGCGACCATGTCCGGCGCCATCTTGACCCACGAGAGTTTCATATTTATATATATATTATAAAGAAAACAGTGAAGAAATGGACAACGATATTTTAAGAAGGACGTAAGTTAACGCAACAATATACGCCTGACCTGGTATCAGAAGATCTTTTGTTAACTCACGTCATTTTTTAAACATCGTTGTCCAGTTCTTTACTGTTGTCATCTACACACTTTTGTCACCATGATCTGCCTGCATTCTGTAATGAATGTCAACTTCTCGACATCCATCCTTCAGCTGTTGCAAACCGAATCACCGCTCGCTGATCAACTCTGAACGGATTCAATATCACACCCACGATGTTTTTAACGGTCTGCTTAGCAAAGAGTCGGAGGATAAATACATTTTGCAAACTTGACAGTTGGAATGTGCTATTTACACCTGAAGTGACGTCATCATGCCCATCGTACGTATGTTCACTTGGTGCAATTAGGTCCGGTTGCATTTATTCACGCCTCGTATGTATGTGTGTATATATATATATATATATATATATATATATATATATATATATATATATATATATATAATACAATAAATCTACGCATCCCACCTTTCTGTGAAACCGTATGACAAGAGCAGTAGGACATCCCACCACTCTGCGTCCCCGAATGGCAAGGACAATAGGACAAAAGAAAGAAAAAAAGCCAAATATTTGTCATTTTCCAGACATTTTTATTAATCGTTTAGCATGGCTTACAAAACGAATCTGGCATCGTCGCTTCTACAGAAGTGAGATGTAAACAAAGATTGTAGAACTCTGTTCTCACAATCCAAAGCGTCGTCAGTCTATGGACACGTTTGTTCCAGGGTACACTTTCAAAGTATGTGTCTTTTCAATTATAATTGAACTTATAAATGTTAACTTAACTTAACTTAACTTCGTTAAACTTATTTAGAAGGATCTACGTCTACAGAGTCTGTATAATAGCTAACTTAAATATGAACTATGATCTTAAGCTACGCCAAACACCTTCAACATAACACATATAAATTATATTCTATCTGCTATCTTGAAGATGTTTGGCGTAACTACAGTTCACAGTTCATACCTGATACCCCATCAGTGATCAGCGCCGTACCAACAAAACTCGAATCGAATCACGAATAATAATAATAAAATCGTACAGGATTTGAAACCTACTGAAAGTAATTAAGAGAAGAATTGATATCTGTATTTGAACGAAAATCAGTTTTGATTCCGAAAGATTGGACACATAGACGCAGTTGGAATTTGACCTCACCAAAAATTGTATGGAAGACAGATTTAATGCTAAAACTAACATGTGGAATAAGCCTTGATAACATATAGTTCGGGATGCCTAACCAGAAAAATATGTTATACTTATGATGCACAAATCCATGTAATCTAGGTGACAACTGAGACAGTGATGAGTATTCATTATCAGAACTCCAACCACTAAAGTTCAGAAAACTGTCAGGTCTACAGACTCCACAGTATGAACTTAGTAACCAATGCATGATTACAATGAAGTTAGCATACAGTCTCATTGTGAAGTATTGGAAAACATATGAGCAACCAGTTGTACCATTCACATAGTGACATACCAACCGAAGAAAAGGATGATTAAATCAGACAGAGAGCCACCAACATTAACAAGGTGATTACTATAATGTGAACAGAAGAAACAAACTTGTTTTGTGATCAGAGCAGGACACAATACTTGACCATATGTGTACGCAATTAAAGATTGTCAACTCAGCCATGTGTACGTGAGGACATGCACCCAAGATTGCAGTGCACATACTACACAACTGCCCTGAATATGATATAAAGAGGCAACCTCACTAGGCTAGAGATACAACATTGGAATAGATACTCTTTGAATCTATATGTGAACTTCGAAAGCTAATGACAATTTTATGTAAGACAACATTGTAGGTTTAGATATTATATTTTCAAGTAAGAGAAGAAGAATCTGCAATAAAATACATTTATTTATACAAAAATATGTCTGTCTAGTAGATGTTATATGTCAATCTTCAACTTCAACATTGATAATCTTCTATTTTAATTTTTGTGTAAAGTTTTTTATAACTAAAACAGTTTTGACCATCATGGGTTATTGTCGATATTCATCTCAAATGTTTTCAGTATTTGCTGTCCTGTTCAGAACCATTTACACTGTACCATTGTTCATAATATGAAAGCAGTTTGTGTATTATTTGAATCTCATAAATTTATTTTTCTTTTGCCAACACATTCTCATTGTGGAGTATTGATAAACAAGATAGCAGATCAACTGACAAGGCAGTCTGCTGCAGACAAGCAACCAGTTGTACCAATAACATACCAACCGAAGGAAAGGATGATCAACTTTGTTATAGAGCCACCAACATTGACAAGGTGATTACTATAAATACTATACTTTGTTGTTGTTTGCAAATGCCCACAATGAGTAGGTTACTCTTTTGTGTGCCCTGAAAAAGACGTTAAGTGGCGGATTGCAGTAGCTTTCCTCACATCCCAAGTGTGCTGATGAAGGGGGACAGGGGTCCTTCAGATGGTGCTATGTTTTGGTTTCATCTGCAAGTTGCTCACTGCTAGAGGGATTACGGCGATCCCTGACACCATTAACCAGTATGCCATGAAAACAACCCGTTTCCAGGGCGGGCTATTAGGAAGCTGAGGTGAGGGTCTTGGCCAGTATATTTTGCCTGACCCTGACTAACATGTCTGATCAGTATGTTTTGCCTGACCAGTCTTCCTCACCTGGGTAAGATATAAACAGACAAGATCAAGCTGTTGCTCAGAACACAACCGACTGCTCCTCCATATGTATACACAATTGAAGATTGACAACTCAGCAATATGTAGGAGCGGACAAGCATGACTGCTGCAGAGCACATACTACAGAACTGCCCCTTACTAGGCTAGAGAAACAATGCTAAAATAGATACTTTTGGGATCTATTTGTGAACTACAAAAAATAATGCCCATTTTACGTGAGACAACATTGTAGATTTATATTTTCAAGTAAAAGTGGAAGAATTGACCAAAAAATACATTAATTTCTAAAAAAAAATATGTTTTGCTTCTACATTGATCTTCTATTTCCATTTTTGTGTTTATTTAAAATAAAAAAGTTTGGTTTAGACAATAATTGACCCTATGAACACTGTAACAATACCAAAGCCCATCCTTACTGTACGCAAACCCACCCGGAAGCAGCATATCATTCCGGAGGTGGTAGAAAATATACCAGGTATTGGAAACAAGAACAGCCAGACTGAAAAAGAAAGAAGAAACATAACCCTGAGGTACATAGCGGAAAACTACCCAAGCATGGACTGGACCCATGCATACACCGACGGTTCTGTAACAAACACAACACAGAATGAAGCGGCAGGGGCATTCCTGAGCCTACCAAATGGTAGAAAAATAACACTGTCAGTGGCAACTGGAAAATTCTCAAGCAATTTCAGAGCAGAGGCACTGAGGGCTGCAGTAGAAGCAATGCTGACAGACGAAAGCAATGAAAGCCAGATAGTTTACAGATGCCCTGGCCGTAGTCACAGCACTAAAAAGCCAGAAAAATACTGAACTTCATTATTTAAGAGCAGTACTCTGTCAACTATGCCAGCAGTCCGCACCAAAAAGAGTAGTGGTACAGTGGGTTCCATCTCACTGCAACATCCAAGGCAATGAGGAGGCAGACCGACTGGCAAAAGAAGGTGCAAGACTGCCACAACCATATTCTAGTGTGACCTACGAAGAGTCTGAAAGGCTTATTAGGGCCAGATACATGGCCAAATGGGAAACAGAACACACTGGCTACACAAAAAATGATGCCTACTACCAGCTGAACAGAAGACAGCAGATCGTAGTCTTCAGACTCCGCACAGGCCACAACTGACTCAGGTACCATCTATTCAATAAATTGAAGATACTTGGCACTGACGAATGCTCGTGTGGCACAGGGAAAATGATCGCTGAACATCTGCTGCAAAATTGCGTGACGTACGAGGACCAGAGAAAGCAGATGTGGCCATTACCAGTGGCAACACTAGACAAGCTCTATGGCAGTGTCGACAGCCTCAGGATGACCGCTGCTTTCTTCGAACAAATTCAGGTTGACGTCTGACAGCGTACGAAGAAGAAGACAGTAATTGGTTAACCCTTAAGATTCTATAAAGCTTAAAACTGCTTGTTCTCATTGCACTCATTTCTCGGTTTCTTCGCCTGTAGTTCCCTTCGGGTTTGAACTCGTGTCGATAAAGTATCAAAAACAGCTTGGAAGTTATAACCAGTGCATTTTCACACAAAAATTAGCGATTTATCTGATAGTGAACATGCAGGGCTGTCAAGACGAAATCTGTCAGATTTATTTGACAAGCTAGACTTTGATTATGATGATAATCAATCAGATATTGAGTGATAACAATGAGCCTGATCTATACCACAGCAATCGTATCGTTGATGGTTGGGTCAGTATGCAGTGTGACCGTAGGCCTAGTTACACTAGTGGGAACAACGAAAGGGTTGCACGTTCCGTGTGCATGCTCCCAATGCTTTTATTGTAGCAGGTGCACGCGTTCAACATCTACTTTTTACACACTAGCATAACATTTTAGACATTCATACATAACATACTGAAAATTTATTCCAGTATCATAACAAATATAAAAGTTACAGGTAAAGTCAGTCAACCACCAGTTTCTAATTGGTTTTGTTGCTTTAATTCAGGATTGTATGGACCATAATTACAAATGCCTATAGGATCTTAAGCGTTAATGTAGATATTTTCTTTAAATTTTTCAGCAATCGCCGTCTTGTTCATAACCATTGACACTACTAATGTTCCTAATTTGAAAACAGCATGTGTATTATTTGAATCTCAGAAATTACTTTTCTTTTGTCATATCAGGATGAGCAAGAAATAGAAGAAACAACGATGAGAAGAGGTATCCTGAACAGACTTTGCAGAGAAAATAAGTACATTTCGAATTAAATATCAATTGAATTATCTTTAATCTCAAACAAATCACAGCTGTGTAGACGTGAAACTAATGAACTGAGAAATGTATCCATAAAATTGGTCCCTTTTAAATTGATATTAAATATATAGAAGATCCTAAGAATATCAAATTTGGTAGCAGGACAGGAGTGCCAATGCCCTGCATTGCTTTCTACAGAGCGGATCTGTCTACCGAGTCAAACTCGACCTTTAAGTCCACTTAAGCAGCGCAGAGGGGGTGAGCGAATGCAAGGTGTAGCTCTGCCAGGAAACACTTGGCTTGAACAGGTAGCGACTTCCCCATATGCCTTAGAGGAGGCCTGGCAGCACGCAGTTACAACTGGACAAGGTGATGTTCATCCGACGCAACAATCCCCAGACGCCTAAGCAAACATTGTTGTTATAAGAATATCCTGTACTGAGAGAAAGACAGCTATAGACATTCTGCAAGAGTTGAACATAGAAGAAAACTGGTTTATCAATTCCATCATGGCTAGAAAATTTCATCTTTGATATACTTTTTTGGGTGAGGGATTATGAAAACTTTGAATTATTTGTTGAGGACCTATGCTCCATAGGGCATGCCGTCTCCACATCTTATGATGACTCCACTGGATCTCCAACTTCCTCTCTCCTGCCTGGATGGTACCCTTCGACAGACACTTGTCAATCCATCTCTTGACGTCGCCGCTTACATCTACTTCCCCCTCCAGCAGTGTGTCACGTCTCTTTCTATCTCCAAAATATTTCTATTTCCCTAATTGTTATTCCCTTCATCAACTCTCATCCAATTCCCAATCCTTCCTTCTTTTGTCCTACTGCTCTTACCTCAAGGCGTCACAGAGAGGTGGGATGTCCTACTGCTCTTACCTCAAGGCGTCGCAGAGAGGTGGGATGTCCTACTGCTCTTACCTCAAGGCGTCGCAGAGAGGTGGGATGTCCTACTGCTCTTACCTCATGGCATTGCAGAGAGGTGGGATGTCCTACTGCTCTTACCTCATGGCGTCGCAGAGAGGTGGGATGTCCTACTGCTCTTACCTCATGGCGTCGCAGAGAGGTGGGATGTCCTACTGCTCTTACCTCATGGCGTTGCAGAGAGGTGGGATGTCCTACTGCTCTTACCTCATGGCATCGCAGAGAGGTGGGATGTCCTACTGCTCTTACCTCATGGCGTCGCAGAGAGGTGGGATGCACAGATTTCTTGTTATCGCCAAGTGGGAGGCTTGCGCTGTTGTTAGGTGTAACTTCCTGTCGGTGTCAGAGACACCCTCAATCCATCAACGTTGTGGTCTGCCTCTTGCTCGTGAACCGAGGACCTGCATATGATATGCTCTCGCTGCAGGCTGGTTAAAATGCACTCTGATTAAATGACCAAACCTCTTCATTTGTTGTGCTTCAACACAACTGTAACCATCCATGCAGTCTGGTGGAGAGACCATGGGTATAAGAGGGTATGGGTAGAAGACGGAAGGCAAACCTGTTCCCAAAAATGGTGTTAGGCCAAAAGGCACAGATATCGCAGCCTTGCTGTAAACTATGACAGAACGGCACCAGACTTCTGTTTTTAGGACAAATAACGATGAAAGTGGTAGAGAGTTGGTTTCTATGTGAAATGTCAATTGACATGGTATAACACCGGCCATGGCTAGGTGATTTGTTGAGCAGCTATAGATGACACCTGACAGGCTGTGGGTCTACTTTGCTCTAGTGTTTGAGTCTATTAAGATGGATTCACACATCAGTTGACCACCCTCCAAGACATTTGTTGTATACAGACTTTGCACAGTCTTCTGAGCAGTATAAAAACCTTAAGTTAATATCCCGGGTTCAAACCTTATAATTGACAGCCTTCATTCAACCCAGTTGTGAATGGACAGAAAACTTACTGATGGAGACAGACAGAGAGGAAGGCATCTGGAAACCCAACCTCACAAACAAGCTGCTAGCTAGTAAAATGAAGTAGGTAACACTTCATCCTCGACGACAGTGTCTGCTTTAGAACTATCGTTACCTTTTAACTTTACAATCAACTTAACTTTACGATGAATTTAACTTGACTTTATGATCAAATTGACTTTACGATCAACTTAACTTTACGATCAGCTTGACTTTACGATCAACTTGACTTTATGATCAACGAGACTCTATGATCAACTTGACTTTACGATCAACTTGACTTTATGATCAACTTGACTTAAAATTAACTTGACTTTGCGATCAACTTGACTTAAAATTAACTTGACTTTACCTTCAACTTGACTTTACCTTTAACTTGACTTTCCGATCAAATTAACTTTGCGATCAACTTTACTGTACGATCAACTTAACAATCAACTTAACTTTGCAATCAACTTAACTTTACGATCAACTTAACTTTACAATCAACATGACTTTACGATCAACTTAAGATTACAAACATTAGTTAGCTAATTAGGCAACAGGACTGGTCCTGGTAGCATCTTGCTCCCTCCCCCAGCGATCAACTTAACCTGCACACAACCCATCCCGTCACTGCCACAGCACGAGCCTGTCGGCATGATTGACATCCAATCTAAACACGATTTGCTCAGCTAATGCAGTCAGGCTAATCAGTAATTGGTGGATTTACAATTGCATAATTATACAAATGGGCTTCATAATTCCAATTTAAAATTGGAGTGATCATGAATTAGATATTTGTGTTAGAATTTGTTCTAAAATGTCTAAATCTTCTTCTCCTCCTACTTTTGGTTTCCTACTACTTATCCTTCTTCTGCTCCTTCTTTCTATTTCTCTACTTATCCTTCTTCTGCTCCTTCTTTCTATTTCTCTACTTATCCTTCTTCTGCTCCTTCTTTCTATTTCTCTACTTTTTTTGTACTTCACCTTCTTTCTTTTTTTCTATATTTTCTCATTTCTTTTTTTTCTAGTGTCCCGTATAAGTCAGGTGCCCATTTGCAGCTGGTTTGCCAGGAGCATGCCATGTAGGTTGTGGTGTCCATTTCCAGCTGTGTTTTCTGGAGCGTGCAATGTAAGTCAGGTGCTCATTTGCAGCTGGGTCAACTGGAGAGTGCCATGTAAGTCAGGTGCCCATTTGCGGATGGGTTGCTTAGAGCGTTCCATGTAAGTCAGGTGCTCTTTTTCAGCTTGGTTGACTGGAATGTCCCATGTAAGTCAGATGCTCATTTGCAACTGGGTTGACTGAAATAAGTCAGGTGCCCATTTGCAGCTGGGTTGTCTAAATCATGCCAAGTAAGTCAGGTGCCCTTTTGCTACTGGAGCATGCCATGTATGTCAGGTGCCCTTTTGCAACTGGGTCGACTGGAAAACCTCACCACAGCAAGCAATCGAATGCAACAGGCCCTAATATTGATAGAGGAGTGGGCGAAATCGTGGCTGGTCAAGATAAATGAAGATAAAAGGCGTACAATATTTTCCCTTTCAAATAAACCACAGAACACCAAAATAAGTCTCAATGGCAAATGTCTGCGGCTGAACGACATCACATTTGATCGGCGAATGACATGGACAACTCAGATCGAGAGAAACTGAATGAGAGCAGGACAAAGAAGGGCAATCATGAGGAAACTTGCTGGCTCAAGCTGGGGAGCAGATGAGAAAATACTAAAGAAACTGTACACTGGAAGAGTGAGACCAGTTCTCGAGTATGGCGTTCCGACATGGCAACAGCAGCAAAGATGAACTTTGATAAATATCAACAAACTTCAAAACCAAGCCATGAGAATTATAACAGGAGGCATGAAGTCAATGCCAATTGTAGAACTAAAGAAGATTGCAAATCTGCAATCAATGAACGATGGAATAGACACCAGAGCCCAGCAGCAAGCTGAGAAACTAAGAAGACTGACAGACCAGCCAATGCATCAGACTAAATGGATTTGGAAAAGGGAGACTAAATCTGAGAAATAGCCAAAACAAAGATGAGAGACGAACCTATGAACACCATATCAACACCAAGGCCCATTCCTAATGTATGTAAACCCATCTGGATGCAGCAGATCTTTCCATTGGTGATAGAAAATATACCAGGTATCGGATACAAGAACAACCAGACTGAAAAGGAAAGAAGTGACATAACCCTGAGGTACATAGAGGTAAACTACCCACGCACTGACTGGACCCATACAAGCACAGACTGGACCCATACAAACACTGACACTGACTGGACCCATACAAACACTGACACAGACTGGACCCATACAAACACTGACACAGACTGGACCCATACAAGCACTGACTGGACCCATACAAGCACTGACACTGACTGGACCCATACAAGCACTGCCACTGACTGGACCCATACAAGCACTGACTGGACCCATACTGACACTGATTGGACCCATACAAGCACTGACACTGACTGGACCCTTACAAGCACTGACTGGACCCTTACAAGCACTGACTGGACCCATACATACACTGACTAGACCCATACAAGCACAAAATTCTCAAGCAATTTCAGAGCGAGGCAGAGGCATTGAAGGCTGCAGTAGAAGCAATGCTGACAGGCGAAAGCAATGAAAGCCAGATAATCTTTTACAGATACCCTGTCCACGACTACAGAGCCACAGAAATACTGAACTAAATTACCTTAAATCAATACTATGTCAAATACTATATAAGTGTTGATCTCATCCCCCCCACAAATTAGTTTGAGAGCTTGATTCTGCACCAGGTCAATAGATGAGATGTTATTTGTAATCTGCGATCCGTGTGGAAAGGCTGTAGTCCATCACCGGTCGTGCATAACCAAGGAATAGTTGCCGAAGAGTTTATCAGCTCCCCAATTTGTACTAGCAAGTCTTGGTTGCTTTACGTCTGATGTTGCAGATGTGGCTACCAAATTTCAACTGTCTGTCCAGTGTTACTCCCAGAAAAACATCCTCTTTTACTAGTAATTCACCATTCATTTTGATGTTAATGGATCTCTTTGCTTCTTTATGACTGCGGGAGAAGTTGGTGTATATGGTTATATGTGACTTTATCTTTAGTTTCAACAGTTTGCAGTATACTGAAATTGTTAGTAGCGTTATGTTGATCTTGGCTTTTGTCAAAATGGGATCCTCTCTTTGTGCCTTTACCATTATTGGGTGTTAGACTAGACCAGGATCCTATCTTTGTGCCTTTGCCATTATTGGGTGTTAGGCTAGACCTGGATCCTCTGTTTGTGCCTTTACCATTATTGGGTGTTAGGCTAGACCTGGATCCTCTGTTTGTGCCTTTACCATTATTGGGTGTTAGGCTAGACCCGGATCCTCTGTTTGTGCCTTTACCATAATTGGATGTTGGGCTAGACCCGGATCCTATCTTTGTGCCTTTACCATTATTGGGTGTTAGGCTAGACCCGGATCCTCTCTTTGTGCCTTTACCATTATTGGGTGTTAGGCTAGACCTGGATCCTCTGTTTGTGCCTTTACCATTATTGGGCCCTTGGTAGAGGTGTCGTAGGTTGGACAAAGAAAAGTTACGTAGAAAGGCAGACGACATATGAGAACATTATTTAACTCATGGGTGGGGTTTGGTTTGGTAACAGCCAGAGCATGTTCCACTCGTGGGCGGGTACTGCACTAGGGGCCCCGAGTGTGACCTACAAAGGATCGAAACTGTTTATGAGAGCCTGGGTACATGGACAAATGGGAAACACAGTATACTGGCTACACAAGAAATAATGCTTATTACGAGTTGAACAGAAGAGAGCAGGTGGTCGTCTTCAGACTCCGCACAGACCACAACAGACTGAGGTACCATCTATTGAATACAACTGAAGATAGATGCTACTGACGAATGCACCTGTGCTACAGGGAAAATGCCCCCTGGACATCTGCTGCAAGATTGCCCGACATACGAGGACCAGAGAAAGCACATGTGTCCATCACCAGTGGCAACACTAGACAAGCTCTATGGCAGTGTCGACAGCCTCAGGATGACCTCTGCTTTTTTTTGAAAAAATTCAAGTTTGACATCTGACAGCGTCCGAAGAGATTGGTGCTGGAAAACTAAGTGAACAGAGACGTTTTTTATTAGAGTCGGGTTACAGTTGGTGGTTTATGTGAACGGGAGTTGTTTTCGGGTAGAGTCGGGTACCCGTGGACAGCCGAAAACCGGGTGAACAGGGGCGTTTTTGGAAAGAGTCGGGTACCCGTTGGCAGCCGAAAACCGGGTGAACGGGGGCGTTTTCTGTAGAGTCGGGTACCCGTTGGCAGCCGAAAACCGGGTGAACGGGGGCGTTTCCGGGTAGAGTCGGGTACCCGTTTGCAGCCGAAAACCGGGTGAACGGGGGCGTTTCCGGGTAGAGTCGGGTACCCGTTTGCAGCCGAAAACCGGGTGAACGGGGGCGTTTTCTGTAGAGTCGGGTACCCGTTGGCAGCCGAAAACCGGGTGAACGGGGGCGTTTTCTGTAGAGTCGGGTACCCGTTTGCAGCCGAAAACCGGGTGAACGGGGGCGTTTCCGGGTAGAGTCGGGTACCCGTTGGCAGCCGAAAACCGGGTGAACGGGGGCGTTTCCGGGTAGAGTCGGGTACCCGTTTGCAGCCGAAAACCGGGTGAACGGGGGCGTTTTCTGTAGAGTCGGGTACCCGTTTGCAGCCGAAAACCGGGTGAACGGGGGCGTTTTCTGTAGAGTCGGGTACCCGTTGGCAGCCGAAAACCGGGTGAACGGGGGCGTTTCCGGGTAGAGTCGGGTACCCGTTGGCAGCCGAAAACCGGGTGAACGGGGGCGTTTCCGGGTAGAGTCGGGTACCCGTTTGCAGCCGAAAACCGGGTGAACGGGGGCGTTTCCGGGTAGAGTCGGGTACCCGTTTGCAGCCGAAAACCGGGTGAACGGGGGCGTTTTCTGTAGAGTCGGGTACCCGTTGGCAGCTGAAAACCGGGTGAACGGGGGCGTTTTCTGTAGAGTCGGGTACCCGTTGGCAGCCGAAAACCGGGTGAACGGGGGCGTTTTCTGTAGAGTCGGGTACCCGTTGGCAGCCGAAAACCGGGTGAACGGGGGCGTTTTCGGGTAGAGTCGGGTACCCGTTTGCAGCCGAAAACCGGGTGAACGGGGGCGTTTTCTGTAGAGTCGGGTACCCGTTTGCAGCCGAAAACCGGGTGAACGGGGGCGTTTTCGGGTAGAGTCGGGTACCCGTTGGCAGCCGAAAACCGGGTGAACGGGGGCGTTTCCGGGTAGAGTCGGGTACCCGTTGGCAGCCGAAAACCGGGTGAACGGGGGCGTTTTCTGTAGAGTCGGGTACCCGTTGGCAGCCGAAAACCGGGGTGAACGGGGGCGTTTTCTGTAGAGTCGGGTACCCGTTTGCAGCCGAAAACCGGGTGAACGGGGGCGTTTTCGGGTAGAGTCGGGTACCTGTTTGCAGCCGAAAACCGGGTGAACGGGGGCGTTTTCTGTAGAGTCGGGTACCCGTTGGCAGCCGAAAACCGGGTGAACGGGGGCGTTTTCTGTAGAGTCGGGTACCCGTTTGCAGCCGAAAACCGGGTGAACGGGGGCGTTTTCGGGTAGAGTCGGGTATCCGTTGGCAGCCGAAAACCGGGTGAACGGGGGCGTTTCCGGGTAGAGTCGGGTACCCGTTGGCAGCCGAAAACCGGGTGAACGGGGGCGTTTTCGGGTAGAGTCGGGTACCCGTTTGCAGCCGAAAACCGGGTGAACGGGGGCGTTTTCGGGTAGAGTCGGGTATCCGTTGGCAGCCGAAAATCGGGTGAACGGGGGCGTTTTCGAGTAGAGTCAGGTACCCGTTGGCAGCCAAAAACCGGGTGAACGGGGGCGTTTTCTGTAGAGTCGGGTACCCGTTGGCAGCCGAAAACCGGGTGAACGGGGGCGTTTTCGGGTAGAGTCGGGTACCCGTTTGCAGCCGAAAACCGGGTGAACGGGGGCGTTTTCTGTAGAGTCGGGTACCCGTTGGCAGCCGAAAACCGGGTGAACGGGGGCGTTTTCTGTAGAGTCGGGTACCCGTTTGCAGCCGAAAACCGGGTGAACGGGGGCGTTTTCGGGTAGAGTCGGGTATCCGTTGGCAGCCGAAAACCGGGTGAACGGGGGCGTTTCCGGGTAGAGTCGGGTACCCGTTGGCAGCCGAAAACCGGGTGAACGGGGGCGTTTTCGGGTAGAGTCGGGTACCCGTTTGCAGCCGAAAACCGGGTGAACGGGGGCGTTTTCGGGTAGAGTCGGGTATCCGTTGGCAGCCGAAAATCGGGTGAACGGGGGCGTTTTCGAGTAGAGTCAGGTACCCGTTGGCAGCCAAAAACCGGGTGAACGGGGGCGTTTTCTGTAGAGTCGGGTACCCGTTGGCAGCCGAAAACCGGGTGAACGGGGGCGTTTCCGGGTAGAGTCGGGTACCCGTTGGCAGCCGAAAACCGGGTGAACGGGGGCGTTTTCTGTAGAGTCGGGTACCCGTTGGCAGCCGAAAACCGGGTGAACGGGGGCGTTTTCTGTAGAGTCGGGTACCCGTTTGCAGCCGAAAACCGGGTGAACGGGGGCGTTTTCGGGTAGAGTCGGGTAACTGTTTGCAGCCGAAAACCGGGTGAACGGGGGCGTTTACGGGTATAGTCGGGTACCAATTGGACAGGGGAAGCAATTCATGTTTTTAATTCAGGGGAGGCAATTTTTGTTTTTCCTTGACAGGGGAAGTAAGTAGTGTTTTTTTAATTAAACTTTCTCTGTGTTTATCAAGGGGGAAATAATTAAGTTGGTAATAAGGGAAGTAACCATTATAGAAGTATATACATGGATTCATACAACAATATTCATCAAATGGGAAGTTCTGGATAATGCAGGATCGGACCACCTGCCCATAGCAATTTATTTAAAAGAAAAATACATACGAAACACTGGATCAATCAGACCCTATTTCAACTACCATAAGGCAGACTGGAACGGATTCCAAGAAGATCTGCTCAGACTCAAAAGAGAAGACTTAATCTCAGATAACGTAGACGTATTCAACCATAACCTAACAACCAACATCCTGCAGATAGCTATAAAGCACATTCCCAACAAAAACATGCCAGCTAACTTAATACAATCCACAGGAAAAGAAAACCATTACGGTAACCGTAAAAACAACAAAACACCTGTACCCTGGTGGAATGAGGAATGCACTAACCAAATTAAAAAAAGACAAAAAGCTCTAAAGAAATACAGGAAATACAAAACAGAAGACAACCAAAAATCTTACCAAACAATTAAAAAAGAAACCGAGAAAGTAATAGAAAAAGCAAAAAGAAAACAGTGGAGGACATTCTGCCAAACTCTAAATCCTTCATCCAAAATAACAGAGGTATGGAAAAAATTAAAATCCATAACAGACGGCAATATCAAAAGCACCTTCCCAGCAATCAGAATCCCGGAACTAGGAGAAACTGATAAACAAAAAGCAAATATACTGGCCGCACAATTCTATAAAGTCAGCGCTAATAGCTCACTTAAAAATGACGAAATACAAAGAAGAGAAAACCTAATGGTACAGTTAAAGGCAGGTCAAGGGGCTTCCCTAGACACGCAAACAAACCTAAACGCACAATTAACAATAGAAGAGACAATACAGGCAATAAAATCCAAAACAAATACTACAGCAGGACAAGACATCCTAAGCTACGAAATCCTAAAGAACATTCCGATAACTACACTAACTCTAATAGTTCAACTTTTTAATTTAATTTGGAACACGGGAAATATCCCAAAAGCATGGAAAATGGCGGTGATTGTTCCTGTCCTGAAGCCAAACAAAGAAGCCCATGATGCTAGCTCATACAGACCGATATCTCTAACCTCTCAAATAGGGAAAATCTTAGAAACAATAATCAATAATCGTATTAAATATCACTTAGAACAAAACAATCTATACAGCCCCACCCAAACAGGATTTAGGAAAGGAAAAAGTACAGTAGACCAGCTACTAAAACTAGAACACGAAGTAAAAGCAGGATTCCAAAAAGGAGAAAAAACTGCTGCAATTTTCTTAGACGTAGCAAGAGCATATGACGAATGTTGGAGGGAAGGGGCACTTTATAAAATACAGAAGATAGGAATAACAGGCAAAGCCTACCAGTACTTAAAGAACTTCATGGAAGAGAGATACTTTGAAGTTCAAATCCAAGACCAACGGTCCGGAAAATTCAAACAAGAGAACGGCATTCCCCAGGGGTCAGTAATATCCCCAACTATCTTTACAATAATGGTAAACGACCTGGGGGAAGAATTCACAGACATTAGAAATAGCTTATCGCAATATGCAGATGATGCAGCAATTTGGAGATCAGGAACACACCTACCCCATACCTATAATAAACTACAAATACAAATAAACAAAGTAGCAGAATGGATGGTCAAGTGGGGTTTTAATCTAAATATAAATAAGACTGTAGGGATGGTTTTCGGGAAAAGCCGAGAGAAACAAATAATGAATGTACATGTAAATCAAGAAAAAATTAAAACAGTGAGCAACACTACGTTCCTAGGAATGAACCTAAATCGAGATTTAGACTGGAGTAACCATATAAACAAAACAGTAGAAATATGTAGGGGTACAATAAATATGATGAGGTATATAAAAGGAAATGGATGGGGAGCTGGCAACAAGACAATGTTAACCTTCTACAAAGCATTTGTCAGGGGGAAAATCGACTACGCAAGTATTGTATATGACTCCGCCCCAAACAGCTACAAAAGTAAATTAGATAGAATACAAAACCAGGCCCTTAATATAATAGCTGGAACAATAAAGACCACATCAAAAGAAGCAATAGAGGTAGCCCTAGGAGTAACTCCCCTAGGACTAAGAAGGAAAGAGCTAAGATTAAAATATTGGAGCAAAATAGCGAACAATAACACACATCCAGCATTTAAATCTTTTGTAGAGTACTACAACCTCATCGGGAAGAAATCAATAGTACTCAGTAGATGTCCGACAGGGGGGAAAACAACAACAGAAATCAAAGATTACCAGATGCTTAAAGAAACAATACAATCTGTCAAATCAACAAGACTAGATATCCCCCCATGGGAACTCATAACCCCAGTTACAGACACGTTCCTAGCTAATCACAAAAACAAGAAAGAAAAGAAAAACAAATTAAGAAACGAGGCAAATAAACGCATCAAAGAAAACACGAGAAACCATCTAAACATATACACAGATGGATCAAAAGGGGAGGATAACACAGTAGGTGTAGGGATAGTAATCCCTCAGGGGGATTTAACCAAATCATATAAAATAACAGGCCCAGCAACAATATTCACAGCAGAACTTATAGGAATCCAAAAAGCAATGGAAATACTAATGGACAATAAAAATACTCCAAGCAAAGTGACGATATTAACAGATTCACTATCCGCAATAAAATCAATTCAAAACCTGAGAGATCACAAAGCGGGTATAGAATACGAAATACTGAAACTGAATACTAAATTGTATCTTAAAAAATGTCACGTGACAATCATGTGGGTCCCAGCTCATGTGGGGATAGAAGGAAACGAATTAGCAGACAAAGCTTTTTTTTTTTTTTTTTGTTGACCCAAAAGAGACCTTGATGCTGGGTTGTGAGTGTTGTGGGCAATTGATGAATTTGCACAAGCCTCACGGAGGTGGATGTCCCATTTTATGGCAGCATTATTGGCAGCTCCTGGCTCTGATTTACGGAAGGCAATACCATTCATCTCTTTGCTCAATACATGAAGAGAGTGGTCTCCCTGTAGGACAGACGTGTACCCTCTAGCCATGTGCCGGAGCGAGCAGAAATGCCCTGCTGACATGTGCGACCATCTCTAAGCGTTCTTGGTGGGCTGTTGGAGACATAGCAGGTCTTGACACTTAGTTTGGTGCGCAGTCCGACGATGCGTAAGATTCGTCTTTCCTGCGATGACTGCACACGGGGTTATTCTCCTGCGGTGCAGGAGGTCCATTTTCCACGTGCTGAGTTGGATCTGAAAATGACAGTGGTATACCTCGCGACTTAAAAATGTGATGCTTCGTGTGGTTACTTTCTACTAAATTTGACCTATTGTTGCCAGTGGGTAAATTAACACACAGGTGCCCATGTGGCGATAGACTCGGTGGATTGCTCTAGCTTGGCCACAGTTTCTGTGTCGCCTGTGCCTTGCACGTGGTGATCGGTGGTCGATGCTTGTGGATTCAGTGGGAGGATGCGTCGACTGATGATGTAACGGACTCACTACAATTAGCCCATCGGTTATGTAGCAAGTGGGTGTGACAAATCACGAACGCTACAGTGTGCACACATGTAGATGTGCACATATGTAGGTGTGTAGATATGTAGGTGTGTAGATATGTACGTATGAGTATATATATGTGGACATTTTAATTTACACTTATGTATGTATTTATAGGTTTATATATGTATATCCCTTCTGCGGGCATCCTCACCACTATATATCCACACTTAATATAATTATACTACTACTACATCAACCTTTTTGTATCTATAATTATTTAATCAATTATCTACCTTTCTATTGTTCTTCTGTTCCTGAGCCTACCACACATTCAACACATAATTGACTGCGAGAGCTAGAGGGCACAGGTGAGATGAGGGATCTACAAGGGGACACACAAATCAGTGAATCGCTTACAAGTTGGAGTACATGAAAGCGATGGAAAAATATGAGAGCAGGCAAAACCTGATACACCAAGACCAGACAGAAGGAAGTCAACACAGATGGGCCTCACAACAGAAGGAAGACACTTTTCAATTAATTTATATTGTACTCTTAATCCTTATGTATCAAGTATATTGTTTGTTATATTTCCCAATCATTCCATCTCATTCATTCTCGTTGTACACCTCACTACACTGCTATCTTCACAATTGTGTATAAAATGTATGAGGGGGCTTTATATTTATTTTTTTTATAAAATAGAAGGAAAAAAATAAAAATAAAAAGAAGGAAAGAGGGGGGGGAAAAAAAAAAAAAAAAAAAAAAAGAAAGAAAGAAATCAGGAAACAAAAAAAACAACAAAAAAAAAGAGATCCGAATCAAGTATGACAGAAAATAAAAATGGTCCCAGGAAAACTATTGTGCATATTTATGCAAATACCTACGGCGGACAACTAGGAACATCAAAAGCGAGGAACAACGGGAGGAACATCACGGAAATACCAGGCTAGGTACAAACAGATACACACACGCATCCAAGCACTGGTTTATGCGTCTTAATATCGCCCAAATTGACTGCGGTCTGGGTCGGAATATGCGCGCCTCCGCCAGTAGAAACTAGTGAGGCAAACACATAAAATTAAAAAAAATAAATTAACAGCTACAGGAGCAGCCAGTGTTGTCTTCTGCCAGTTACTTGTCTAGTTCGCTCCATGACTTCGACGCCGGTCAAGGTTCAAGGTTCAGTTCTTGTGATAAGCACGGCTTTGCTGTCACAATCGTCGCCGACGAGCGCCCGGGGTCGCGAGCTGTTCCTCCCCATATGTCGTGCACGAGGACGACAACAAGCGTGAGAAATTTGGTCGGGTGGATAATTAACACCTATCGCCTTCAGTGTACAGATGCCAATGTACACGTCCATGTGGTTCTGGTGTAGGGCCATAGCTCACTCGTTCTAGGTTGTACCTGGATAAAGAGGGGAGATGCCCAAGCTAGAACATCTCACGCGAATTTTTTATGATGGGATAACTCTAAATAGGACTTATTTTTTTACATTTTATGGGTTATACCCCTTGCATAGTTTTTCGTCGACATTCTTCTACAGTAGCAGATGCCCCCGTTCAGATCCCAGCTCCGGTATGAGCTGGATGTACCCGGCAGAAGGGTTTCCTTCTTAGCAGGCTAGTCGCATCAGGCTGCATTGGGACAAGAGGGTGGTTAAGCGATGTGTGAGTCCATCTTAATAGACTCGAGCAAAGTAGCGCCGCAGCCTGTTATGCGCTATCTATGGTGCTCTAAACAAACCACCTAACCATGGCTGGTGTTATGCCATGTCACACAGTTAGTCGCTTCTTACGACAAGCTTTCTGTGAGGCACTTGCCCTATTGGTGTCCTTATCATATACAAAAAACCCCGGCAGACCACTCGGTATGTTGTAATATATGCTATGTTGTAATATTAATAAAATATCCTTGTTAGTGTCAGAATAAGGTCAGTCCTAACATTATTGACTTACAGATCTTTGAACATTCTGTCACAAAGGAACAATTATTTCACGAGATATGTAGAAGAAAAAGTGGGAATTCCATGGAAACATTGTAAGGAATGCATTAAAAGACCACAGTATAGAACGTTGGGTGTAACGTTGTTAGAGTGGCAGCTTCTCTCGCTGAGGTACACTGTTTACTCTCCGCTTGCAACATGTTCCAACCAACCCAGCTGTAACTGAGAACCTGATTTACTGTTAGAAAAAATTTGACATAGGGACAAGAAGTGGTTCTAACAAAAGCTGACGTTTTTGGTTCGAATTAAGGTTTGCCTTTCTGGATTCTATTGACAAAGGCTCGCCCTTTCCCACCCCAGACCGTAGTCTTTAAGGCGGTATCAGGACGTATTGGTCAGTGTATGGATTCGTGTGTGCATCCGAACAATGAAGTCTCTAGTACCTCATATTTGACAGTAATTACTGATATGGAACTAAATTTACCTATCTTTAATAAGTAATTAAGTCAAGGCAGCATGCAAGGGCTACCCTCATTTCACAAAAGCTGAGATCTCTCGCTTTTAGTAAAGTTTCTACCACTTCATCCCTGACTGCAGTGTTTGTATTATTTGATACACCCATGAGTATGAACAGCGAGTTGGCAATGTATTTTTACATTCTTTACTTGACATAACCAATAGTTTGTTGTTGGGATAGCCGTTACGGTTGACAGATTTTCAAGGCTAGTTTTTGTTCGTGAGCTTTACTTCCTTGTGCATTTTGTGTTGCGCCTAGCAGTGGGCAGTGAACACTGGAATTTCTTATATGATCACAACAGTTCATTTTTGTCACACATTAGTTGGTAGTCAAATTTTTTTATTGATAGTACAGAGAAACAGAAACCAAAGTAGGGAGAGAGAGAGAGAGAGAGAGAGAGAGAGAGAGAGAGAGAAAGAGAGAGAAAGAGAGAGAGAGACAGAGAGAGAGGAAGAACAGAAAGAGAGACGTACATTGTTTTATGACTGCTAATGGATGCAGGTGTTAAAAAAGATGCAAGGTAAATGATTGTGGAGAGATGAGGCAAAGGTAATCCAATAGCATTCACTGCTGTCAAGGATGCAGTGTCAGAGACTTGTACTAGCCCTGTACAAGACCTCAGCTTTTTATCAGGTGTGGCGGCCAACTCCTGTACTCCCCACATTTCCATCAAAGACACTAAGCGAGGTTTCGGTACAGTCATTATTTGATAGAGTTGAGAGTGTGATCACACAATCAGACAGGTGAATAAGTCTATACGCCTAACATTGGAGACATAACATGATATGGGTTAGAATCAGTGTGTGACTTGATCCATGCCGTGATAGCATTGCTTGTAATCATTGCTGCTGTATCAGTTCAATTCATCCTGTAACCCATCAGGTCGTTGGAGCACACTTGAAGACACTCCCAAAATCCCATCTTTCTCTGTCAGCCGTTGCCTGTCGTATCTCACCGGGACGAAGGCTTGACCACTCAGTGATGTTGTCCACCCACCTCTTCCTTGGACGTTCTCGCCCTCTCATTCCCGGTACGGAACCAAAGAGTATCGAGTTGGTAATTCCGTTGGACCTCGCGACGTGCCCGCACCAGGCCATCTTTCGTCTTTTGATTGTTGTGAACAGATCTTCAAAAGGACCAATAGCGTTTTCAACTCTGTCGTATTTCTACGTTCGTGACACGATCTTTATATGTAACATTTAGGAGTTTTCTATAGCACCTCATTTCCATTGCATGTATTCTGCCCTGGATATCTGCTGTAATGTTCGACGTCTCGCAGGTATACAGAAATATTGAGATCACCAGAGAGCGCTTTAGTCTAACTTTTATGCCGAGGGCAAGCCGCTTGTCTTGCCATATAGGTTTCAGCCGAGTAAGCGTCGCTGTTGTTTGTGCTTTTCTTACAATTACCTCTGGGTGCGATCCCTCTTTACTGTATAGTTTATAGCAACGAATGAACAGACAACCTAGCTTCACAAACCACAGTAGCATGTTAGAATAACCCTCTGAGTTTGAAAGATTAGTTGGCAGGGGCAAGAACTTGAACATAACGATACACATACGTACCTGGGAAATACAATGGATCACACATTGTCATACGAACGACACTGTAAGCCGGTGAAACGAAACTTAACCTAACGTCTTTATACTGGTTTATAGACCCTGCTACTATTAGAGACAATACCAAAAACAAAACAACGAACCACTGTTATCAGAGCAGATCAGAACTGGGAAAACTCCAGGGATACTCAACAATAGCCCTCCAGTGGCTACCCTCCAAATGCGAAATGACGGGAAACGAGAGATGGCAGCAAAATGGCACAATTTAGTCATCGAGTACAATACAGAGAAATCAAGAACATCATCAGAAATCAGTATAAACACCAATGGAGAGAAATCAACAAACTACCTTATTTCGTCTGAGAACTGGACACTGGACACTGCAGACTACTAGAACATCTATACCGACTGAAGATCTCACACACCGATGAGTGCCCATGTGGAACACGAGTCCAGAACCCTGAGCATATTCTACAGGAATGCCCAATCTATAGGGAAATGAGATGCCAGACCTGGCCAGAGGATGCGGAGCTGAAACAGAAGCTGTGGGGCAGCCGCTCCGACCTGGTGAAGACTACAGACTTCATCATGGCGACTGGCCTGCAGATATAGCATGACCAAAAGATGTGGGTCAGCCGCTCCGACCTGGTGAAGACTACAGACTTCATCATGGCGACTGGCCTGCAGATATAGCATGACCAAAAGATCCTGAACGCTAAGAAGAAGAAAGAAGAAGACTCTACAGTTTAATTTAAATGACCTTGCTCTAAAAGCTATGCGCATCCAATTTATTCTTAAATCCATTAATTGTCTCTGCCTCCACTACCTCCTCCCGTGGCAATGCATTCCAAGCAATCACCACTCTCTGACTAAAAAAATATTTCCTAATATCTAATCTGGACCTCTCTTTAGTTAATTTGTAGCTATGCCCTCTTGCTCTTGTTAATGGCTGTATTTTGAAAAAAAACATGTTATAGTCTAATTTATCCATTTCTCTGATCTTCTTATAAACCTGAATTGTCACATCAAATTCTTCTCTCTTCTAGACACTGATGGCCGGTTTTTCTTGGTCTTTCCTCCTAACTGTAGTTCTGAAATCCCACTTTCCGCTCTGTCGCTCTTTTTTGTATCCTTTACATCGTGTATATATCCCCTCTATGATAAGGACTCCACACCTGTACACAGTACTCCAATCTAGGTCTAACTAATGCTTTATACAGTTTGACTATCACTTTCTTGTTTCTATGTTTAATATTTCTTTTTATCGTACCCAACGTTGCATTTCCCTTTTTTACTACTACCTGAACTTACTCCCTCGCCTTACCTGTATGATCTATTATAACCCCTAGGTTCCTTTCTTTATCTATCTTTCAAAAATTGTTTTCTCTCAATAAACGTTAGCGCGAAATAACATACTGCGTTGTTATTTGTCCATCGTTTCAGAAGAGGATCGCATTGTCATCTGTCAATCCTGGAGTGGGTTCGTAGATCGCTGACCAAACCCGAGCCCGAAAGCGTAAGTGGCTCCGAGAGCAGAGAAACACTGTCTGACCGTCAGGTGGAAGCCACTTTTCTCTTGACTTTCGTGTCGTTTCTTTCCGTACAGCTTCCCTGATTTATGTGTGCTCCATATAAATCGCGACGGAAGAGATTTTCCTTCGCCAGGCAGAGCGATCAACAGCAATGTTCCCTCAACCATCAGGGTCAAGGACGCAACTTTTCAGTGAAGCTTCCAGACTTTCTTTGTAATGTTTTATTTTGCCACCGCGAGCTCGCTTGCCTGACTCAAGCTTACCATATCATATTTTCTTTCGAAGTCGGAAAAAATATTTCTGCAAATGTAATCCTATCTTGCCATTTTATGTTCAGCAGTTTCCTTAGTTGCTAGATGGAGTGTCTAAAAAGTTTCCAATAAAGTCAGGTCGCGGTGGATTAGGGTGTCTTATTATGATCTCTGATCACTGTTATCAACATATTGATCTTGCAACGGAATCAGTGGAGATGTGGTTTTACAGAAGCATGCTGCACATACCAGGGATTGCAGAGAAGACGAATTATACATTTAAAGAAGAGTCACAAAAATACAAATACAACAAATTGCAAAGAGCAGAATAAGGCAGTCAGTCTTTTTCGGGCATATTATGAGAACAGGCGGCTTGGAGCACGCTGTGACAACGGGAAAGATGGCAGAGAAGAGAGACAGAGAAAGCCAGAGAAAAAAGATGCTGGACAGCCTGCGAGACAGAGGAAGGCCGAGAGAGAAGATGTTGGACAGTCTGAGAGACATAGGAACGCCGAGAGAGAAGATGTTGGACAGCCTGAGAGACAGAGGAAGGCCGAGAGAGAAGATGTTGGACAGCCTAAGAGACAGAGGAAGGCCGAGAGAGAAGACGTTGGACAGCCTGAGAGACAGAGAAAGGCCGAGAGAGAAGATGTTGGACAGCCTGAGAGACAGAGGAAGGTCGAGAGAGAAGATGTTGGACAGTCTGAGAGACAGAGAAAGGCCGAGAGAGAAGATGTTGGACAGCCTGAGAGACAGAAGAATGCCGAGAGAGAAGATGTTGGACAGCCTGAGAGAATGGCAGGGGCGACAATCAACAACAGAGTTGGTAAACGACACACGTGATAGTAGTGGATGGAGGTCAATGATCGCCAACGTCAACCGGCAGGGCACCTGATAATGATGATGATCTTTTAAATGTCCTTTGTTCTTTATCGCGCACAGCTACCAGATCTTATATAGGTTCTTAGTAGTAGGTGAAACGGTTCTAGTTCTCATATCAAGTACTAACGCCAATTATAAAAAACAAGCAAAAACCTCAAGTACTAACGCCAATTATGAAAAACAAGCAAAAACCTCAAGTACTAACGACAATCTACTTCCCCAGGTATACAGAACATGGCTCTAAATTCAACCTTGAACTTGAGCATCGTCAATCTTTCACCTGGAGATGGTCTTCTGATACAGATCATAGATGGACAACCAGCAACCGCAAAACCTACAACTGCAAAACCCGGCTCAGCCCACGGTCTGAGACCTGGCATGCTGCCTCCCTTTATATCAGCAATCACGTACATTGTTCAACCATTGTTCGTCTGGGCTATTCTGCGTTACAATTACATATTCACGTAGACCTGACATAGGAAATATACGCTGTTTGTCAAATGTCAATTTTTTTCTTTTATCTAAACCAGTTACTGTTATTTTACTATGATGTTATCAAGTTAAATGTGTATTACTACCCACATCCTCCAGACTACCCAGATGTAGATGGGAACTGCGTTACTGTTAATGTCTAGAATCGAAAAGTTAGGTTCCCATTGCAAGAGATGATAGCGACATCATTAGACAGTCACGCTGTATTTGGATTATAGTGAGATAGAAGCTGTGCTGGTTATCAATCTCAATCTCTCGTCCTGAGCTACCGTGGACCAGTGGAAAGATTTATGTCAAGATAACTGGAGTTAATTCAGGATGCCGGTACTCTGGTCCTGCCTCACTTGAGGCCAGGTGTCGCTTGAAACCTGTGGGGCTCAAACCCATGCCGTTTCACTTTGAAAGGCGAGTGCCTTACCTCTCGACCACGGTGACCCCTAACCCAGCTACGTATAACGTGTGACCAAGTACACTGGTCAGTATCACTCCCTTCACGATGGCAGAGTTTATTAGAAGACCTTGACCTTACCATAGGCTCAGAAACAGAGCACGTTTGAAGTCTGTGTTATCAGACCCATACATGAGCCATGCACAAGAGAGCAAAATGTCCACCTGTGAAATTAGATATATGTGATGGTTGCGGGGTGCCTAGGAGAGACACGGTGAGAAACGACAACATTCGCAAAGGTGATTGGCTCACGTCCCATTTGCCGAATACATGACCATACAGAAGATGCGATGGTTCAGTCATCTCATGAGAATGCACGTAATTAGCTTCCTTTGCGAGCTTTCAATATCCAAAGATCCGGCTTCCATATCCAGGCGGAAGATGGGAGGATTCAGTCATCTAAAGAGAATGTATGTGATCAGCTTCCTTTGCGAGCTTTCAATGTCCAAAGATCCGGCTTCCATATCCAGACAGAAGTTGCGATGACTCACCTCGTGAGAATACATGTGATCAGCTTCCTTTGCGAGCTTTCAATATCCAAAGATCCGGCTTCCATATCCAGACGGAAGATGAAAAGATTCAGTCATCTAAAGAGAATGTATGTGATTAGCTTACATTGCAAGCCTTAAAAATTCAAAAGATCCGCCTTTATAGTAAGAGGCAAACCAAGGGGAAAGTAGACAACATAGGAAAGACGATTTTCCAACAACAAGCGTTGAAGACGTCAGACAAAACACATCTGGTCCAGGATAGAAGACTAAGGCTCCCCATTTGGCCTATCAGGGTACATGTGGACTGATATCTGAAAGGAAATGTAAATAAGAGTCTTCTTTCCTGACTGCAGGTAACCTTCTACATGTGTCTCCAGGTAACCGCCTACAGGTGTCTCCAGGTAACCACCTACAGGTGTCTCAGTCCCACATGTCGTGTCAGATTGTAACAATTGACGTCCTGTACACACACAAAAACACCAAAACAGCCGACACAGCTGGAGATTAACTAATGAAAGTTAGGACACATGCTTCTCAAGAAGATTAGGTATATGACCAGACATGCACTGTACTGGAACCAAAAGGGCAAGAAAAAAAGAAGACTAATAATTGTGGTTGATAACGTTGGCAGAAGCGATCAATGAAATCAGCGACAACTCAAAATATTCTGAACATTCATCTTGGAAATCCATATCGCTGCGGGTTTTACAAATC
Organism: Ariolimax columbianus; assembly: GCA_036924085.1. Classification (NCBI taxonomy): domain Eukaryota; kingdom Metazoa; phylum Mollusca; class Gastropoda; order Stylommatophora; family Arionidae; genus Ariolimax; species Ariolimax columbianus. Next base: position 5,552,058 of record JAVGWX010000021.1, read on the forward strand.
AGGTCGATCCTGTTGTTGTTGTTGTTGTTGTTGTTGCTATTGTTGTTGTTGCTTGAGGCTTCTCGTGCTGAGTTGAGTCCACTCCTGATGTTTCTTTGACAGTGGTGTGTCTTCCATCACAATGTCTAGTTCAGAATATGTGTTAGCCTTCTCTTGGATGTAGTGCAATACGAAGCTCGTGTCAGGTAAGCACTTTGGGGATAAGTGTCGATCTCCACCTTGTTGGTCAGACTGCTGTAATCAGTCTGTTTCCAGGAGCCCGAACAAGAACTTTCAGATGGTGGACTCAGTCAGTCTGTTTCCAGGAGCCCGAACAAGAACTTTCAGGTGGCCGTCACGGTCAGTCTGTTTCCAGGAGCCCGAACAAGGACTTTCAGGTGGCGGTCACCGTCAGTTTGTTTCCAGGAGCCCGAACAAAGACTTTCAGGTGGTGGTCACGGTCAGTTTCTTTCCAGGAGCCCGAACAAGGACTTTCAGGTGGCGGTCTCGGTCAGTCTGTTTCCAGGAGCCCGAACAAGGACTTTCAGGTGGCGGTCACGGTCAGTCTGTTTCCAGGAGCCCGAACAAGGACTTTCAGGTGGTGGTCACGGTCAGTTTCTTTCCAGGAGTCCGAACAAGGACTTTCAGGTGGCGGTCTCGGTCAGTCTGTTTCCAGGAGCCCTAACAAGGACTTTCAGGTGGCGATCACGGTCAGTCTGTTTCCAGGAGCCCCAACAAGGACTTTCAGGTGGCCGTCACGGTCAGTCTGTTTCCAGGAGCCCGAACAAGGACTTTCAGGTGGCCGTCACGGTCAGTCTGTTTCCAGGAGCCCGAACAAGGACTTTCAGGTGGCGGTCTCGGTGAGTTTGTTTCCAGGAGCCCGAACAAGGACTTTCAGGTGGCGGTCACGGTCAGTCTGTTTCCAGGAGCCCGAACAAGGACTTTCAGATGGTGGTCACGGTCAGTTTCTTTCCAGGAGTCCGAACAAGGACTTTCAGGTGGCGGTCTCGGTCAGTCTGTTTCCAGGAGCCCTAACAAGGACTTTCAGGTGGCGATCACGGTCAGTCTGTTTCCAGGAGCCCGAACAAGGACTTTCAGGTGGCCGTCACGGTCAGTCTGTTTCCAGGAGCCCGAACAAGGACTTTCAGGTGGCCGTCACTGTCAGTCTGTTTCCAGGAGCCCGAACAAGGACTTTCAGGTGGCCGTCACGGTCAGTCTGTTTCCAGGAGCCCGAACAAGGACTTTCAGGTGGCTGTCACGGTGAGTTTGTTTCCAGGAGCCCGAACAAGGACTTTCAGGTGGCCGTCACGGTCAGTCTGTTTCCAGGAGCCCGAACAAGGACTTTCAGGTGGCCGTCACGGTCAGTCTGTTTCCAGGAGCCCGAACAAGGACTTTCAGGTGGCCGTCACGGTCAGTCTGTTTCACCTGACATTTAATATCGCTTGCTGCCATTTCCATTCTACTTCTACTGACCGTTGACTGGATTATCAAGTCAACATTATCAACCAACAATGACTGTGCTACTCTGACTTCAACCAACAGTGACTGTGCTACTCTGACTTCAACCAACAGTGACTGTGCTACTCTGACTTCAACCAACAGTGACTGTGCTACTCTGACTTCAACCAACAGTGACTGTGCTACTCTGACTTCAACCAACAGTGACTGTGCTACTCTGACTTCAACCAACAGTGACTGTGCTACTCTGACTTCAACCAACAGTGACTGTACTACTGTGGCTTCAACCAACAGGGACTAGACTACTCTGACTTCAACCAACAGTGACTGTCCTACTCTGACTTCAACCAACAGTGACTGTGCTATTCTGACTTCAACCAACAGTGACTATACCACTCTAATTTCAATCAACAGTGACTGTACTACTCTGACTTCAAGCAACAGTGACTATGGTACTGTGACTTCAACGAACAGTGACTGTACTACTCTGACTTCAACCAACAGTGACTATACCACTCTGACTTCAACCAACAATGTCAGAGCACCATAAAACAAGTTAACAATGAAGGTGCAGGCTTTTGTAAATGAGTGCAGAATGGAGGGATTTAATGAGTATGGTAAGGTCAGTATGTGGATCTGTGTGAGAGGACGCGGGGGGGGGGGGGGGGGGGGGGGGGATACAAGGGGGTCAGGACAAGGAGTCGTTCGCATTGCATAGGGCATGCTTTAGGTAAAACATATGATTGAATTGTAGAATATGTTTTGGAGCCTTAGAGACAAGAGAAGTAGAGGATGTCCTACTACATGGTGAAGACAGCTTGAGACAAAAGAGGTAGAGGCGGGCCTACTAAATGTGGGAGAGAGCTTGAGACAAGAGAAGTAGAGAATGCCCTACTGCATGGAGGAGACAGCTTGGGACAAGAGAAATAGAGGCGGGACTACTGCAGAAGACAGAGACAGCTTGAGACAAGAGAAGTAGAGGTGGGATTACTGCAGCAGGCAGAGACAAGAGAAGTATAGGCGGGACTACTGCAGCAGACAGAGACAGCTTGAGACAAGAGAAGTAGAGGCCGGCCAACCACATGGCGGAGACAGCTTGAAGGCTAAAGGTTCTTGGAGGATATTGTTTGAACTGTCGCAGATGGTTCATGACACGAAGACAACTTTAATTGTTGAAGACCCTAGCCTTACGCGACACAAAGCTGTAAAGGTTTTGATTGATTGATTGATTGATTAACTCATCTTTATCATCATTGCCATTCCGGTTGACTGATTGTGTTCTCTATTAATGCAGATCAATCGATCTCTACTGATAGCCTGGTGTGCTTTTTTGTTTGGTATTAAAACATAGTATATTGCATCTACATGTTTTTGTTATGTTTATTTAATTTTGGAACATGATGACAGTACCTATTGATATGTGTCATTATAAATTATATGGTCTCATCTTATGTCGTTAGATTTCAGAGACAGGTGAAATCTTATTCTTCTTCGTACGCTGTCAGACTTCAACTTGTATTTGTTCGAAGAAAGCAGCTGTCATCCTAAGGCTGTCAACACTGCCATAGAGCTTGTCTAGTGTTGACAAATGTGATGGCCACATGTGCTTTCTCTGGTCCTTGTATGTCGGGCAATTTTGCTGCAGATGTTCGGCGGTCATTGTCCCTGTACCACAGGTGCATTCGTCAGTGCCACATATCTTCAGTTTATTGAATAGATGGTACCTCAGTCTGTTGTGACCTGTGCCGAGTCTGAAGACCACGACCTGCTCTCTTCTGCTCAACTGGTCCAATCTGCCAGCCCAGTTATACCACCAGGTACTCGGTCGTGCCCCACAACAGGCTCTGTAAGAAACAGGGGGCCTCTTATGAAGGTGCTGCTGGGGACACATAATGTAAGAGAGGCCATTGGCATGGAAACTCCTGAACAGCAAGCCGAACAGTGAATCCGGCGGCGATCTCTACACCTGGAAATGAGAGGCTATATCAGAAGCTTCACTTTCTCACAATGACACCTCTCCACGTGTCTAATTGCTGAATCGTCTCACACTGACATCTTGCCATGTGTCTAGTTGCTGAATCGTCTCACAATGACATCTTGCCATGTGTCTAATTGCTGAATCGTCTCACACTGACATCTTGCTGGATGTCTAATTGCTGAATCGTCTAACATTGACATCTTGCTGGATGTCTAATTGCTGAATCGTCTAACAATGACGCCTTGCCATGTGTCTAGCTGCTGAATCGTCTAACAATGACGCCTTGCCATGTGTCTAGTTGCTGAATCGTCTAACAATGACATCTTGCCATGTGTCTAATTGCTGAATCGTCTCACAATGACGCCTTGCCATGTGTCTAGTTGCTGAATCGTCTCACAATGACATCTTGCCATGTGTCTAATTGCTGAATCGTCTAACATTGACATCTTGCTGGATGTCTAATTGCTGAATCGTCTAACAATGACGCCTTGCCATGTGTCTAGTTGCTGAATCGTCTCACAATGACATCTTGCCATGTGTCTAGTTGCTGAATTGTCTAACATTGACGTCTTGCTGGGTGTCTAATTGCTGAATCGTCTCACAATGACACCTTGCCCTGTGTTTTATTGCTGAATCGTCTCACAATGACACCTTGCCATGTCACTAGTTGCTGAATCGTCTCACAATGACACCTTGCCATATAAACACGTCTTTGGGTTACCCTCTAAGCGGCTACCCCTTCAAATAAACACATGTCCTTCGAAACCGGCATTATGATTGATTAAGTGCATGTTTCCTTACAGGGGTCAGAACAGGGGATCGAATAGTACCTGGTCTGTGTTTCAATAACTGGGGCAAAATAACATGAAGATAAAAAGATGTATAAGACTTCATATCGTCATTACACTTAAAGTACGGCTCGCCATACGGATAATCAATTTCAGTTTTCATCCTGGTGTTTCATTTTCCTAGAACCGCGAAAGATCGATTGATTGATTGAGTGATAGATTTATTGTTTTTTCCACTCCAAGTAAATCAAATACTCATAATTAAAACTGGGATAGTAACAAAAACTCGTTTTCCGAATATGTGCAGTGACAGTTTTAAAAAATATGATCTAATCATGATAAGGTTGCTAGCCTAGGAGACAACTTTCTTTAATTGCATTTGACGACATGTTTAGTTAGTCCAATCAAATGAAGGCCAAAGATTTTAGTTCCATGTACGGCACATGTATTCAACCAATTCACGTCCAATTATTTTATCTTGAACCATTCGTTTCAGATCTATCCATCTCTTCCTTGTTTGCTGTGTTTGTCTCTAACTTTAATTCTAATCTCCTTTTGCATGTTGGTCTGTTTCTGCTTCTCGGTTTTGGGGGATACAGAACAGTTTCTTGGAAGGTTATAGAGGTGTTATTTGTTTTAACCTTGGTACGACTATCGTAGAGCGTCTGATTAGTGTAGTAATAGAGCACTCGCCTTTCAAGGGAAGGGTAGAGGTTCATATCCCGCTACCGGCACCCGTCAGCTGTATAGGCGGTACGTTTTCAAATGTGTATTCGTCCTGCGGTTCAGGAGAGAAAGGCATCGAGAAAGGGAACTGGCCACTATACCTCACACAAGTTGTGACTTAACACAATGAAGTCTGATAACACTTCATCTTCGACGGCAGTTTCTACTATGGGACTTGTAAGATGATCATCATCAGGTGCCTTGCCGGTTGACGTTTGCGATCATGGACCTCCATCCACTACTATCACGTGTGTCGTTTACCAACTCTGTTGTTGATTGTCGCCCCTGCCATTCTCTCAGGCTGTCCAACATCTTTTTTCTCTGCCTTCCTCTGTCTCTCTTCTCTGCTTGCCATCTTTTCCGTTGTCACAACGTGCTCCAAGCCGCCTCTTCTCATAAAATGCCCGAAAAAGAATGACTGCCTTGTTCTGCCCTTTGCAATTAGTTGTATTTGTGTCTGCGCCTCTTCTATGCAACCCCTGGTATGTGCAGCATTCTTCTGTAAAACCACATCTCCACTGCTTTCGTTGTAAGATCAATATCTTGATAACAGTGATCAGAGATCATAAGACACCCTGATCCACCGCGACCTCGCTTCCTTGGAAACTTTTTAGACACTCCACCTAGCAACTAAGGAAACTGCTGAAAACAAAATGGAAAGATAGGATTACATATGCAGAAGTATTTTTGCGGGCTGGCATAACAAGCATCCACACAACTTTGTGGAAATCGCAGCTTAGATGGACTCGCCATGTTGTTCGCATGTCAGATGAGCAGTTCCCAAAGAAAATATGATATTGTAAGCTTGAGTCAGGCAAGCGAGCTCGCGGTGGCAAAATAATACGTTACAAAGATACTCTGGAAGCTTCCCTAAAGAACTGCGGACTTGACCCTGATGGTTGAGGGAACATTGCTGCTGATCGCTCTGCCTGGCGTAGGAAAATCTCTTCTGTGGTGATTTATATGGAGTAGACAAGAATCAGGGAAGCAGTACGGAAACAAGCGACACGAAACGCAAGACAAAAGTGGCCTCCACCTGACAGTCAGACGGTGTTTCTCTGCTCTCGGAGCCACATACGCTTTCGGGTTCGGGTTTGGTCAGCTATCTACGAACCCACTCCAGGATTGACAGATGACAATTTAGTCCATTTCTGAAACGATGGACAAACAATAACGCAGTATATTATTTCGCTCTAACGTTTATTGAGAGAAAACAATATTAGAAAGATAGATAAAGAAAGGAACTTAGAGGTTACAATAGATCATACAGGTAACGCGAGGGAGCAAGTTCAGGTAGCAGTAAAAAAGGCAAATGCAACGTTAGGTATGATAAAAAGAAATATTAAACATAGAAACAAAGATGTGATAGTCAAACTGTATAAAGCATTAGTTAGACCTAGATTGGAGTACTGTGTACAGATGGGGAGTCCTTATCATAGAGGGGATATAAACATGCTGGAAAGGATACAAAAAAGAGCGACAAAGCTGAAAGTGGGATTTCAAAACTACAGTTATGAGGAAAGACTAAGAAAAACCGACCATCAGTGTCTAGAAGAGAAAAGAATTTGATGTGACAATACAGGTTTATAAGAAGATCAGACTAATGGATAAATTAGACTATAACAAGTTTTTTTTCTCAAAATACAGCCACCCACAAGAGCAAGAGGGCGTAGCTACAAATTAACTAAATAGAGGTACAGATTAGATATTAGGAAATATTGTTTTAGTCAGAGAGTGGTGAATGCTCGTATTTCATTGCCACGGGGGGAGGTAGTGGAAGCAGGGACAATTAATGGATTTAAGAATAAATTGGATGCGCATAGCTTTTAGAGCAAGGTCATTTAAATTAAACTGTAGAGTCTTCTTCTTTCTTCTTCTTAGCGTTCAGGATCTTTTGGTCATGCTATATCTGCAGGCCAGTCGCAATGATGAAGTCTGTAGTCTTCACCAGGTCGGAGCGGCTGACCCACATCTTTTGGTCATGCTATATCTGCAGGCCAGTCGCCATGATGAAGTCTGTAGTCTTCACCAGGTCGGAGCGGCTGACCCACATCTTTTGGTCATGCTATATCTGCAGGCCAATCGCCATGATGAAGTCTGTAGTCTTCACCAGGTCGGAGCGGCTGCCCCACAGCTTCTGTCTCAGCTCTGCATCCTCTGGCCAGGTCTGGCATCTCATTTCTCTATAGAGTGGGCATTCCTGTAGAATATGCCCAGGGCTATTGTTGAGTATCTCTGGAGTTTTCCCGGTTCTGATCTGATCTCTGATAACAGTGATTCGTTGTTTGTTTTTGGTAATGTCTCTAATAGTAGCAGGGTGTTATAAACCAGTATAAAGACGTTAGGTTAAGTTTCGTTTCACCGGCTTACAGTGTCGTTCGTATGACAATGTGTGATCCATTGTATTTCCCAGGTACGTATGTGTATCGTTATGTTCAAGTTCTTGCCCCTGCCAACTAATCTTTCAAACTCAGAGGGTTATACTAACATGCTACTGTGGCTTGTGAAGCTAGGTTGTCTGTTCATTCATTGCTATAAACTATACAGTAAAGAGGGATCGCATCCAGAGGTAATTGCAAGAATAGCACAAACAACAGCGACGCTTACTCGGCTGAAACCTATATGGAAAGACAAGCGGCTTGTCCTCGGCATAAAAGTTAGACTAAAGCGCTCACTGGTGATCTCAATATTTCTGTATGCCTGCGGGACGTCGATGATTACAGCAGATATCCAGGGCAGAATACATGCAATGGAAATGAGGTGCTATAGAAAACTCCTAAATGTTACATATAAAGATTGTGTCACGAACGTAGAAATACGACAGAGTTGAAAACGCTATTGGTCCTTTTGAAGATCTGTTCACAACAATCAAAAGACGAAAGATGGCCTGGTGCGGGCACGTCGCGAGGTCCAACGGAATTACCAACTCGATCCTCTTTGGTTCCGTACCGGGAATAAGAGGGCGAGAAGGTCCAAGGAAGAGTTGGGTGGACAACATCACTGAGTGGTCAAGCCGTCGTCCCGGGGAGATACGACAGGCGGCGGCTGACAGAGAAAGATGGCGTGGGATTTTGGGAGTGTCTTCAAGTGTGCTCCAACGACCTGATGGGTTACAGGATGAACTGAACTGAACTGATACAGCAGCAATGATTACAAGCAATGCTATCACGGCATGGATCAAGTCACACACTGATTCTAACCCTTATCATGTTATGTCTCCAATGTTAAGCGTATAGACTTATTCGCCTGTCTGATTGTGTGATCACACTCTCAACTCTATCAAATAATGACTGTACCGAAACCTCGCTTAGTGTCTTTGATGGAAATGTGGGGAGTACAGGAGTTGGCCACCACACCTGATAAAAAGCTGAGTATTTGTGCAGAGCTAGTACAAGTCTCTGACACTGCATCCTTGACAGCAGTGAGTGCTATTGGATTACCTTTGCCTCATCTCTCCACAATCATTTACCTTGCATCTTTTTTAACACCTTCATCCCTTAGCAGTCATATAACAATATACGTCTCTCTTTCTGTTCTTCCTCTCTCTCTGTCTCTCTCTCTCTCTCTCTCTCTCTCTCTCTCTCCCTCCCTACTTTGGTTTCTGTTTCTCTGTACTATCAATAAACAAATTTGACTACCAACTAATGTGTGACAAAAATGAACTGTTGTGATCATATAAGAAATTCCAGTGTTCACTGCCCACTGCTAGGCGCAACACAAAATACACAAGGAAGTAAAGCTCACGAACAAAAACTAGCCTTGAAAATCTGCCAACCGTAACGGCTATCCCAACAACAAACTATTGGTTATGTTAAGGTAAGAATGTAAAAATACATTGGCAACTCGCTGTTCATACTCATGGATGTATCAAATAATACAATAACTGCAGTCGGGGATGAAGTGGTAGCATCTTTACTATAAGAGAGAGATCTCAGCTTTTGTGAAATGAGGGTAGCCAGTTCCCTTGCTCGCTGTCTTGACTTAATTACATATTAAAGATAGGTAAATTTAGTTCCATATCAGTAATTACTGGCAAATATGAGGTTCTAGAAACTTCATTGTTCGGATGCACACACGAATCCATACACTGACCAATACGCCCTGATACCGCCTTAAAGACTACGGTCTGGGGTGGGAAAGGGCGAGCCTTTGTCAATAGAATCCAGAAAGGCAATCCTTAATTGGAACCAAAAACTTCAGCTTTTGTTAAAACCACTTCTTGTCCCTATGTTATATTTTTTCTAACAGTAAATCAGGTTCTCAGTTACAGCTGGGTTAGTTGGAACCACCATCCGAAAGCGCTTGTCCCAACGCAGCAATGCTGTTTGCGTCTAGCCCGCTAAGAAGGAAGCCCTTCTGCCGACTACATCCAGCTCATACCGGAGCTAGGATTAGTACGGGGACATCTGCTCCTGTAGAATAATGTCGACGAAAATCAATGCAAGGGATATAACCCATAAAACATAAAAATAAGTCATATTTAGAGTTATCCCATCATAAAAAATTCGCGTGAGAGGTTCTGGATTGGGCATCTCCCCTCTTTATCCAGGTACAACCTAGAACGAGTGAGCTATGGCCCTACACCAGAACCACATGGACGTGTACATTGGCATCTGTACACTGAAGGCGATAGGTGTTAATTATCCACCCGACCAAATTTCTCACGCTTGTTGTCGTCCTCGTGCACGACATATGGGGAGGAACAGCTCGCGACCCCAGGCGCTCGTCGGCGACGATTGTGACAGCAAAGCCGTGCTTATCACAAGAGCTGAACCTTGACCTTGACCGGCGTCGAAGTCATGGAGCGAACTAGACAAGTAACTGGCAGAAGACAACACTGGCTGCTCCTGTAGCTGCTAATAGTAATGTTACAGTTAACATATATGCTGATGTCTGTTTAAACTAGTTCTGTTGTGGTAACAACGTCTTGCATATTGTTTTTAAAATGTATCTAATAATATCCATAAAATGCAACTAAATGTTATAAATTACCCAAGAGTAGAGTTTGTCTAGAATGCTGCATTAAACAAACACAAACTATTAGAATGGTTTGCTTATTTGCGTGTAATTATTAAATTATGAATATTATTGTGATGCATTTATTACTTCCCTTTCTTTTGAATACATAACCATTGAGAGGAAGTAAACATTGTGCATGTAAATACAGTTCACTACTAGGCCGTGAAACTATTATCTAGTTAACCGAAGATTCTGTGCTGACAGTTGTTTATGAATAAGCGTGCTTATATTGCGTGTGTGCTACTTCATAAATTGTTCAGCTTTGGATATAATGAATATATGAAAGAAAAGGTATGTAAACTTTCTTTTTATACATTTGTCGAAGATTGTTAATCTCACTGTGGATATCCAAACTTTAAACTGTACTTTTTCTAGAACAGCACACCCCTTACCATCATTATAATAACACCAGTGATATGGAATCGTGCATGTTCACTGCTTGCTGAATAAATGTAAATGTAATAGTCATAATATGTCATTTGAAATACGTAAAAATCAAACTGAATCTTATTCTAGTGTATGAATTTTCATTGTTAATTTTTTAATTCACAATATGCATAAGTTGGCATGTCCAAGAATGTAAACAAACAGCTGCTAAAGTACACATTCATGCTGTTCTATGTATTGATGAAATTGCATGTTGCACACATTTGGTATATTCAAATAATGGCACTATTAACAGATACAAAAAGGCAAAGGCTTGGCAGTAATACATGCCTTATTATATCAGACATATATTTGCACATATGTCGGCACTACGTCTTGTGCCGAATACATTTCCAGGCAGAAAATAAATTGGTTTGGTCATCTCATGAGAATGCACCCTCATCATCTTCCACTGGTGGCTTACAGTGCTGGTAGATCTGCTTTCAGGGTAAGGAGATGGCTGCGAGGTAGGTGGATAGAAAACATTACAGTGATTGTGCAATGACAAGGGCTCACATTGACCGACGCAACTCACTTGGCGCAGGATAGACGACTTAAGCGCCCCACAACGCTAAATGGCACAAGTGGAAAGAAAACTAATTAACTAATTTGCACATACACATATTTCTTTGTGTGTTTGTGGGTAAGCTCTACATTATAGACGAATTTTAATAAACGTTATAATACATTTTACATATTGTTCCTGATGGTTTTTAACAAAATGCAGTTTTAGAATTGCTTGCAGAACGACTTTGTTTGGTTTTGTTGTTGGTGCAACAATTTAGCTACTTCCAACTCAGTAGGAGGTTGGTTTATTTTTAAATGTTTGAATGTCCAAACCTAAGGATTTGAGAGTCTTCAATGCTATTGAGGTTTACATGTTCACATCAAGATAATATGTAGGAACTTAAAGACTGGTGTTGATGTGTTAACTTGGGGATAGTAAGATACTATGTAGTAGATTAAAACTTGGTGTCAGTCTGCTAACATGTGGATAGTAAGATAATATGTAGTAGATTAAAACTTGGCGTCAGTCTGCTAATATGTGGATAGTAAGATACTATGTAGTAGATTAAAACTTGGTGTCAGTCTGCTAACATTTGGATAGTAAGATACTATGTAGACTCTTAAAACTTAGTACTGGGCTGTTGATGTGTGGTTAAAGTGATCATATGTAGAACATTAACGCTCTCAATTTCGGTCCACTAACATGTTAAAAGTATTCTTTCTTCTTTGCTTTCAGGATCCTTTGGTCATGTTATAACTACAGACCAGTTGTCAATATGATGTGTGTAGTCTTCACCAGATCAGAGTTGCTGCACAGCAACTATTGCCTCAGCTCCGCACTCTCTGACTACATCTGACATCTCACTTCGCTACAAAAGAAGTATTCCTGTAGAATATTTTCAGAATTATGTTCCACGTGGGCACTCATCAGTGTATGAGATCTTTAGTCAGTATAGATTTTCTAGTATTCTTCAGTGTCCAGTTTTCAAGTGAAATAAGGTAATTTGTTGGTTTCTTTTGATTTGTGAATTCTTTCCGTTGGTGTATTTAATGATTTCTGCTGATGTTTAGATGTCTCTATGTCAGAAGTAAGATAATGCTAGTATTTGTTTGTTAATTTGTGGGTAGTAACATGATATGCAGGACAGTAGAGCTCACCTTTGGTCTGTTAGCATGTGAGTAGGAAGATACTATATAGGACCTTAAAGCTCGGGGTCGGCTTACATCTTGTATCACGCTGCTACTATATAGGACCTTAAAGCTCGGGGTCGGCTTACATCTTGTGTCACGCTGATACTGATACTATATAGGACCTTAAAGCTTGGGGTCAGCTTACATCTTGTGTCCCACTGATACTGATACTATATAGGACCTTAAAGCTTGAGGTCGGCTTACATCTTTTGTCATGCTGATACTATATAGGACCTTAAAGCTTGAGGTCGGCTTACATCTTTTGTCATGCTGATACTATATAGGACCTTAAAGCTTGAGGTCGGCTTACATCTTGTGTCACGCTTATACTGATACTATATAGGACCTTAAAGCTTCCATATTTGTCACGCTGATACAGATACTATATAGGACCTTAAAGCTTGGGGTCGGCTTCCATATTTGTCACGCTGATACAGATACTATATAGGACCTTAAAGCTTGGGGTAGGCTTACATCTTGTGTCACACTGATACAGATACTATATAGAACCTTAAAGCTCGATTTTGGCTTACATCTTTTGTCATGATGATACTATACAGGACCTTAAAGCTTGTTGTGAATCTGTTAACATGGTGACTGTTAAGATACTATGGGGACACTAATGTTCATGATTGGCCTTAACTTAACTTCATTATACTGGTTTAGAAGGTTCTGCAGAGTCTATATACAACCGGTTGATTGCTATTTGTGAATGCATTAACTGACTCTACTTCCAGTACATCCTGCGGCAATGCATTTCAGGAACTCACCACTCTCTTACTACAAAATTGTTTACGAATATCTAATATGGACTTGTCTTTAAACAATTTGTAGCTGTGCCCTCTTGTTCTTGTAGCCGACCATGTTTTAAAAATTGGTATAGTGTAATTTATTCTTTTCCATTAATTAATTTATAAAAGATCCTGTCAAGTTGTGTGGCGCATAGGACATATGGTGTTAGGCTCATTTTATTTTGTTACCATCGGCATATAGTGGATGATGTGGTCAACATCACGCTGGCCGGCTTTATTTCCCAGATTTTTCTGGTACCCAATTTCGGTAGCTGAGTCGACCATAGGGGCCAGTTTGTGATTAGAAAAAAACAACTAAATTAATTTATACACTTGTATTAATTCGCCGGTCTGCTAGCACATGGTTGATAAGATACTGCTTAGGACAGTATTTTTTTTAAAATGTTGTTGTTGACATTTGCCTTATTTCACTATTCCCGAAGACGGTGTGCGTTGCACTACGGTTTTTATTTTGCACCTGTTAGCCCAGCGCACCCTGACTTTAGCATGCATTTTATTTTAGTGTCTGCTACCACCTACATTTTCTAAGGATTTGCTTCTCCAGGGTAACGGCTGGTGCTGTAATGGGCATCGAACCCGGCACCTTCGGTTTGTAAGCCGTGTCAATTAACCACTAGCCCACTCCATCCTCGCTTAAGACAGTAAAATTCTTTATCGGTCTATATCTTTTGACATGTTGATACAAAGAGACCACAGAACAACAAAGATTGGTGTCAGTCTATGAACATGTGCATAGAAAGTTAATAGGTATGACATTATATCTCGGTGCTGGTCTGTTAACATGGGGACAGATGAAATATCTTGGTGCTGGTCTGTTAACATAGGGGACAGATGACATTATATCTCGGTGCTGGTCTGTTAACATGGGGACAGATGACAAATTTCGGTGCTGGTCTGTTAACATGGGGACAGCTGACATATCTCGGTGCTTGTCTGTAAAAATAGGGGACAGTAAGACACTTTGTAGGATGTTAAAGCTCGGTGTTAGTCTCTTTACATATGGAAAGAAAAATACTATGCTAGTTAGTTAGTTTAGTTAGTTTTCTTTTCACTTGTGTTGTTGAACGTCGTGGGAAGCTTAAGTCGTCTATTCTGTGCCAAGTGCATTGTGTCGGTCAATGTGAGACCTTGTAGCTGCACAATCACTCTATTATCTATCCACCTACCTCATAGCCGCCCCCTTGTCCTGTAGCCAAATCTGCCAGCACTGTAAGCTATTTGTGGAAGCTTATGAGGGTACATTTTCATGAGATGACCAAACCAACTTATTTTCTGCCTGGAAATGTAAACGGCACAAGACGTAGTGCGGTCCATACTATGAATGTCGTCGATCCACATTCTGTCTTTCTTGGTAACACTGATGACCTTCCTTTCACAAGTCAAAATTCTGCTCCCACATGCCCTAGACAGAGGCCATGTTTGACAGTGGCAGCACAGAGTCTGCATAAATATACTGTTTGTCAGCTGTTGCTTTGTTGCCAAACTAATGCTCGGGTTCCTAAGCCTTGGTGACAGCTGATAAGTTACCGCAGATGCTTTCTGACACCTAGTCTCAATTTTCTTGTTGATCTTGCCGTCTGCCGAACAAATACTGCCCACATACTTGAACTCATTGAAATACTTTGCAGGATATTAAATCTCAGAGTTAGTCAGTTAACATGGGGATAGTAAATACTATGTTGGATATTAAATCTCAGAGTTAGTCTGTTAACATGGGGATAGTAAATACTTTGTTGGATATTAAATCTCAGAGTTAGTCTGTTAACATGGGGATAGTAAATACTTTGTTGGATATTAAATCTCAGAGTTAGTCTGTTAACATGGGGATAGTAAATACTATTTTGGATATTAAATCTCAGAGTTAGTCTGTTAACATGGGGATAGTAAATACTTTGTTGGATATTAAATCTCAGAGTTAGTCTGTTAACATGGGGATAGTAAATACTTTGTTGGATATTAAATCTCAGAGTTAGTCTGTTAACATGGGGATAGTAAATACTTTGTTGGATATTAAATCTCAGAGTTAGTCTGTTAATAATAATAATAGCTGTCCATCGTTGTCGATGAGGACCGCCGACATCATCCTTGTCACAGATTTCCCTGTTGGGTGTGGGTGCGCATGTGGCTGAACAGGCCAATGCAAGCACGAAAACATCTGCTACATATCGGGCACACGAGGTTTGTAGAAGGGGATGGTGTTCCCGCTGCTCGGGATTTCCGCGTCTCGCGTCTGTTCTGGGCTTTCACAACACGGTCATCTTCACCGGCAGCTACACCCGATTTGACTGCACTTCTCCAGTCAGATCTGTTTTTCGCAAGACATTCCCAGGTGTCGAAGTCAATCTGGCAACTTTTTAGTGAGTCCTTCAGACCCTCTTTAAAATGTTTCTTTGGGCGCCCTCTCTCGCGCCATCCGTCTCTCAGCTCGCCGTAGAGAAGCTTCTTTGGGAGCCGCTCGTCTGACATACGGACGAGGTGTCCGGCCCATTCTAGTCATGCTTTTTCTAGCAGTGCATGTATGCTGGGCATGTTAGCCCTCGAGAGAACCTCGATGTCAGTGACACGATCTTGCCATCGGATGTGGAATATTCGCCTCAGGCAACCTGTGTGGAAGTGGTTTAACCTCCTTGCATGTCCAGAGTATACAGTCCAGCTTTCGCAAGCGTATAGTAGGGTTGGAATGATGGTTGCACGGTAGACTTTCAATTTGGTCTTGACGCTGATGCCACGACGTGCACAGACCATCGAGCGCATTCTACCAAAGGCTGTGCTGGCCTTTGCTATTCTGCTTGCCACCTCATCGTCTAGGCTGACAGATCTCGACAGCGTGCTGCCCAGATATGTGAATTTGTCTACGGCATTCAACGTCTGCCCGCTGACTGTAGTCTCTGGTTTTGTGTACGGCATGCCTGGTGCTGGTTGGTACATGACCTCTGTTTTTTTGGCATTTATGGTCAGGCCAAAATTTTCGCATGCGGCAGAGAACCGGTCCATTACAACTTGCATGTTCAGTTCTGAGTTGCTCATTAGAGCGCAGTCGTCAGCAATTACAAGTTCCCTGATTATGTCGCCAGCCACTTTGGTTTTGGCCTTCATTCTTCTGGAATTGAGTAACTTGCCATCTGTGCGGTACTTTATGGGTATTCCAAGCTCCAATGATCTGAAGGCGTCTGTCATCGTGGCCGCGAACATCATGCTGAACAAAGTCGGGGCGAGTACACATCCTTGTTTTACTCCGTTTGATACTAGAAATGTTTTAGAGATTGCATCGCTGTCCAGTACACGAGCACACATGCCTTCGTGTAGCTGTTTCACCATTGTTATGAACTTGTTGGGGCAGCCAAACTTAGACATTATCATCCACAGCCCTCCTCTGTTTACTGTACCAAATGCCTTTGTCAAATCAATAAATGTGGTGTACAAGGCCTGATTTTGCTCTCGATACTTCTCTTGTACTTGGCGAGCGGCAAAAATCATGTCCACTGTTCCTCTTCCGGCTCTGAATCCACATTGGCT
This sequence comes from Ariolimax columbianus, assembly GCA_036924085.1. Classification (NCBI taxonomy): domain Eukaryota; kingdom Metazoa; phylum Mollusca; class Gastropoda; order Stylommatophora; family Arionidae; genus Ariolimax; species Ariolimax columbianus. Next base: position 5,568,458 of record JAVGWX010000021.1, read on the forward strand.
TTTTGGGAGGTGGTGGCTTTGTTCAAGGTGTTTGTTGAGCCTGTTTAGCAGTAAGCAAGCTAGGATCTTGCCTGCTACGGAGAGTAGCGATATTCCACGATGATTGTCGCATTCCTGACGGTTGCCTTTTCTTTTGTACAGGTGAACGATTGAGGCGTCCTTTAGCTCCTGCGGAATTTTACCTTCAGCCCACATGTGACAGAAGAGTTCAGTGATCCTTCTGGTGAGGGATGGGCCAGCTGTCTTATATACCTCTGCTGGTATTGCATCAGCTCCTGGAGCTTTTCCTATAGATAGTGAACTGATTGCCCTGTCGACTTCCTCCTCAGTAATGACTTCATCCAACGCCAGGTTCAGTTCCACCTGCGGCATTCGCCGGATGGCCTCTTTATTTATCGACGATGGGTGGTTTAGTATTTTGCAGAAGTGGTCTGCCCATCTGTCTAGAATCTGAACCTTATCTGTTAGCAGTACCCCATCCGCACTGCGAACTGGAGTATTACTAGAGGGCTGCGGGCCGTAGAGAGCTTTCAGTGCCTCATAAAACCGTTTCCGACTACCTGTCCGAAATAGAACTACATGGATGCACCCAAGGTCCCGCCACTGGCACCTCATTGACTATATTATCATCAGACGTAGGGATCGAGCGGATGCTATGGTAACCAAGAGCATGTGTGGTGCAGAATGTTGGACCGACCATCGACTTGTCATTGCCAAGCTAAACTTTCAAGATCCAGCCCAAAATGCGCCCCCAGGGAAAGAAACCACCGAGGAGGCTAAATGTCTCTCAGTTGAAATACGAACCCACGAGAGGAGGCTTCCAGGAAGAGCTTGAGGGTAGACTGTCTGAGCTTCGTTTTGAAAAGAACGACATCGAAAAGAACTGGGCATCATTGAGAAACACACTCTACGATACAGCTGTTAAACACATTGGCCCAATCACGCGCAAGCATAAGGACTGGTTTGATGAGAACGATCTAGAAATACAGGGCCTTCTCGATGCAAAACATGAAGCGCACAGGGAATACCAGAGGGACACACCATCTCCGACAGCAAAAGCTGCGTTCAATACTGCTCGCAAAGCTGTCCAGACCAGGCTTAGAGAGATGCAAGACTCCTGGCTCAGCAAAAGAGCTGACGAAATTGAGATGTTCGCCGAGCGTCAGTCTGTTAATATGGGGATATTAAATACTATGTTGGATATAAAATCTCAGAGTAAGTCTGTTAACATGGGGATAGTAAATACTTTGTTGGCTATGAAATCTCAGAGTTAGTCTGTTAACATGGGGATAGTAAATACTATGTTGGATATTAAATCTCAGAGTTAGTCTGTTAACATGGGGATAGTAAATACTTTGTTGGATATTAAATCTCAGAGTTAGTCTGTTAACATGGGGATAGTAAATACTATGTTGGATATTAAATCTCAGAGTTAGTCTGTTAACATGGGGATAGTAAATACTATGATGGATATTAAATCTCAGTTGGATCAAATCTGTTGACATACAGATACTATGATGATGTTATGTAGAACAATAAAGATAGATGTCAGTCTGCTAACATGGATACAGTAAAATGCTATGTAAGACATAAAAGCTTGGTTAGGTCTGTTAACATGATGTTAATTTGTTGCCATGTGGAAAGTAAGATAATATGTAGGATGTTAAAGGTTCTTGTCAGTCTTTTTACATGCAAAATGTAAGATTCTATTTTTAACAGTAAGGATCTTTGTAGGTCTTAAAAACATGTGTATAATATGATATTATTTAGGATATTAAAGATTGTTGTCAGTCTATTAACATGTGGGCATCAAGATAACATAAGTTCACTAACAAACAGTGCCAGTCTATTAACATATAGGCATCAAGATAACATAAGTTCACTAACAAATGGTGTTAGTTTGTTACAAATGTGGATAGTAAGATAGTATGTAGGACATTTAAATTCAACATTGGTCTGTTAGGAATTTGGATAGTAAGACATTATGTAGGTCATTCAAATTCAACATTGGTCTGTTAGAAATTTGGATAGTAAGATATTATGTTAGTTAGTTTTCTTTCCACTTGTGCCGTTTAGCGTCGTGGGGAGCTTGAGTCGTCTATCCTGCGCCAAGTGTGTTGTGTCAGTCAATGTGAGCCCTTGTCGTTGCCCACCACTCTGTCATCTATCCACATACCTGGCAGGCCGCCCCCTTGCCCTGTAACCAGATATATCTACAAGCATTGTAAGCCATCAGTGGAAGATGTAGGACATTAAAATTCAACATTAGTCTGTTGGAAATTTAGAAAGTAAGATATTATGTAAGACATTAAAATTCAAAATTGGCCTGTTAAAATTTTGATAGTAAGATAATATGTAGGACATTAAAATTCAACATTGGTCTGTTAGAAATTTGGATAGTAAGATATTATGGCCATGTCTGAAGGTCAAAGGGACTTGCAGATACCATATTACAGGGCACAGTATAGGGCAAGCAAAGATGAGGATCTCTGAGAAAATTAATGGAAGATAACATCTATGAATAGACTAACCTACGACTCAAGGAGGCACAAAAAGCAACTGCAGACAGAGAGGGATGGCGCAGGATTGTGGAGGTGTCAGCAGGAGTGCCCCAACAATCTCAAGAGATCACAGGATGAACTGAACTGAACGCAGACACTATGTAGGACAGTAAAGATTGATGTTGATCTGTTAAAATATGAATCGAAAGATTGAAAATGTTGGTCAATATTTCTCATGTGGATAATAAAGTACTATTAGGTCAGGTTATACCGTAACCGGTGAGGTCGGTGGGGCACACATGAAGACTTCCTCACAACCCTATGCCACACTTCTCTGTCAGTGGCTGCTGTCCGTGCCTCTTCTGGTCGGAGATTGGTCCATTCTTTTATGCTGTCCTCCCACCTCTTTTTGGGACGACTTCTTCGTCATCTGCCTTGCACCTTTCCGTGCAGGATCGTATTTGCAAGACCATTTGATCTCGATATGTGACCATACCCAAACCAGTTTCCTTCTTTTGACAGTTGCCAAGAGCTCTTCGAAAAGCCCTATACAGAATATTAATGCTCAGGTTCCGTCTTTTAACATGTGGATAATAAGAGAATAGGTAGGAAAGTAAAGTTCAGTTTTGGTCTACATCTTAGGTCATGTAGATAGTGAAATACTATCTAGGTCATGTGGATAGTGAAATACTATCTAGGTCATGTCGATAGTGAAATACTATCTAGGTCATGTGGATAGTGAAAAACTATCTAGGTCATGTGGATAGGGAAATACTATCTAGGTCATGTCGATAGGGAAATACTATCTAGGTCATGTGGATAGGGAAATACTATCTAGGTCATGTGGATAGGGAAATACTATCTAGGTCATGTCGATAGGGAAATACTATCTAGGTCATGTGGATAGTGAAATACTGTCTAGGTCATGTGGATAGTGAAATACTATATAGGTCATGTCGATAGGGAAATACTATCTAGGTCATGTGGATAGTGAAATACTATCTAGGTCATGTGGGTAGTGTGGATAATAAAAAATCAGTGATGCTACAAGGACAGACATTTAGAAGTTATCCTGCCATTTGGGGAACTTGGCTTGGTTTCGCTTCGTTCGTTCTCAATCTCCCGCTACTAAACCCTTAAAGGGCTTAAGCAGCAGAATGTAGTCCAGAGAAAGCAATGCGTTGTGTCGTAGTTGACAGCTTGACTGCGATATTTCCACCTTTCGGTCCAATACATCCACCTTAAGCAACTATTTTTTTAGTACCGGATTAGCATTTCATCTTCGATCCCTTCTCCTTAGCCAGTCTGCTCTGTTCCAGCCTGTTATCCAGGATCATTGCGTGGAGGTGTAGACGGGTCTTGCAGCTCTGATTCGCTGGCCCTGACGCTGGCAGTCAGCTATAGGTCGCTGATCGCTGCAGCTCATGCGCTGCATACGGGGAACTGAGACGCTAGTCTAGCCAGGCACAACATACTGACCAGGACGTCGTGTCAGGGTCAGGCACAATACACTGACCAAGACCATAATCTCTCTTCCATGTAGCGTTTCCTGGAAACAGGCTGTTTTCAGGCAGTCTGGCTGACGACGTGTGATCTCCGTAATAGTGAGCGGAACGCAGATGAAAAACCGCCAGGAAGGCCACCTTCATCGGCATGACAGGGATGGGACGAAAGCTACCTCCGCCTGCCACTTAACACTCTTTTTAGGGCGCACAAAAGAGTAAACTTACTCACTGTGGGCGTTGAACAACAACATCCTCCGTCTTCATCGTAAGCTGTCAAACGTCAACTTGAATTTGTTCGAAGAAAGTAGCGGCCATCCTGAGGCTGTCAGACGTCAACTTGAATTTGTTCGAAGACAGCAGCAGTCATCCTGAGGCTGTCGACACTGCCATAGAGCTTGTCTAGTGTTGGCACTGGTGATGGCCACATGTGCTTTCTCTGGTCCTCGTATGTCGGGCAATTTTGCAGCAGATGTTCAGGAGTCATTTTCCCTGTACCACAAGTGCATTCATCAGTAGCACATATCTTCAGTTTATTGAATAGATGGTACCTCAGTCTGTTGTGGCCTGTTCGGAGTCTGAAGACCACGACCTGCTCTCTTCTGTCCAACTGGTAATAGGCATCATTTTTTTGTTTTAGCCAGCATGCTCTGTTTCCCACTTGTCAATGTAAATAAACCTTTTGGACTCTTTGTAAGTCACACTAGAATCTGGTTGTGGTAGTCTTGCACCTTCTTTTACCAGTCTGTCTGCCTCCTCTTTGCCTTGGATGTTACAGTGGGATGGAACCCACTGTACACCTACTCTTTTGGATGTGGACTGCTGGCATAGTTGACAAAGTACTGCTCTTACGTCATTATGTTCTGTATTTTTCTGGCATTTTAGTGCTGTAACCACGGACAGGGCATCTGTAAACAAGCAACAACATCCATTCGCACATGTTCGTGATTCGTTCAAAAATTTCTCGCGTCTCAAATTTGTAATTCAGTTACAAGCTTGTAAACGGGTATTTCGTGCTAAAAAAAGTAGAACACGGGGAAGCTAATAGGGCTCGTTTGCATCATGACATCCAAGAACCTAACAAGATAAATTAACTTTTACACAAAACTAGTCTACTATAAATATATCAAAATTCATGTTAACAAATTCACTTTTACACTAAACTGGTCTCCTATAAATATATCAAAATTCGCGTTAACAAATTCACTTTTACACAAAACTGGTATCTTATAACAGTGTAGTAGCAGTAGGCCGAGAGCTGATTTTTTTGAGAGACAGCTATGTGTCATTGTGTGTAGTAACGGTAAGGCCGAGACCTGATTGTTTTGGCAGAGATCTTTGCGTAGTTGTTTAATTACAGGATTTAATTTGTTTTATTGCTGTTTGTGTTGGCAGAAATATAACTTTTAGAACACAAGTGAGACAAATTGTCGTATATTTTATCTTATTAGTACTACTGGTCTACTAAAACAGCAATAGTACGCAAACAAATCAAACTAGAACCTTCAAACATTGTCACGTCCAAAGAAACTAAGATAAAGCTTTCAAACTCTCCCAGCTGTCCACATAAGTTGAGCTAGATCCTTAAAACTTTCACAGTAGTCAACAGAAGTCAAGTTAGAACATTCAAACTCTCACAATTGCACACATAAATCAAGCTAGAACCTCAAAATTCTCACTGTTGTACACATAAACCAAGCTAGAACATTCAAACCTTCGCCGCAGTTCATAGAAATCAAGCTATATAGAACCTTTAAACTTTCACAGTAGTCCACATAAATCAAATTAGAACCTTCACACGTTCACAGTAGTCCGCATAAATCAAGTTAGAACCTTCAAACTGTTACAGTAGTCCACAGAAATCAAGTTAGAACCTTCAAAATGTTACAGTAGTCCACAGAAATCAAGTTAGAACCTTCAAACTTTCACAATAGTATACATAAATCAAGCTAGAACATTCAAACTCACAATAGTGTCCATAAACAAAGAAACTTACTTGAGATACCAACAATTGCGACCACACCCAGTAAATGCCTGGGTAAGAGTGATTGTATAGACGTAGCTGATTCGAGCCTCTATTACAAACGAAAATCTTTAGCAATGAAAAATGTGACGGCGAGTTCTGACCGAACAATGACCCCGAGTCACGGTCTAATAGCTGGAAAAGTAAGAAAATAGACTTACCGTGTCAATAAGCAGGTGTGTTAACTTAGCTAGCTTTAACCGTATCCATTTTACCCACATTTTACGGCTTTTCTTTGATGGTCACAAAGGTGTTGACCTAATCTTATCCAAGTATCTATAGACGTAGACATAATCTTGTCTAAGTATCTTTAGACGTAGATTTAATCTTATCTTGGAATCTCTAAACGTAGACCTAATCTTATCCAAATATCTGTAGACGTAGACATGATCTTATCCAAGTATCTCTAGACGTAGACCTGCTCTTTTCCAAGTATTTCTAGACGTAGACCTAATCCTATCCAAGTATCTCTAGACGTAGACCTGATCTTTTCCAAGTATCTATAGACGTAGACCTTATCTTATCCAAGTATCTCTAAATGTTGACCTAATCTTATCCAAGTGTTTCTAGACGTAGACCTAATCTTATCCAAGTTTTTTTTCTGGACGTAGACCTAATCTTATCCAAATATCTGTAGACGTAGACATGATCTTATCCAAGTATCTCTAGACGTAGACCTGCTCTTTTCCAAGTATCTCTAGACGTAGACCTAATCTTATCCAAGTATCTCTAAATGTTGACCTAATCTTATCCAAGTATCTCTACACGTAGACCTAAACTTATCCAAGTATCTCAAGACCTAGACCTAATCTTATCCAAGTATTTCTAGACGTAGACCTGATCTTATCCAAGTATCTCTAGACGTAGATCTAATCTTATCCAAGTATCTCTATATGTTGACCTAATCTTATTCAAGTATATCTAGACGTAGACATAAATAATCTTATCCAAGTATCTGTAGACGCAGACATGATCTTATCCAAATATTTCTAGACGTAGATATGATCTTATCCAAGTATCTCTAGACGTAGACATAACCTTATCCAAGTATCTCTAGACGTAGACATGATCTGATTCAAGTATCTCTAGGCGTAGACATAATCTTATCCAAGTATCTGTAGACGCAGACATGATCTTATCCAAATATCTCTAGAAGTAAACATGATTTTATCCAAGTATCTCTAGATGTAGACATAACCTTATCCAAGTATCTCTAGATGTAGACATAACTTTATCCAAGTATCTCTAGACGTAGACATAACCTTATCCAAGTATCTCTAAATGTTAACCACATTTTCATTTCTCATACAGTGGATCCATGAGCACTACCACACATGACAACGTCAAGGTAGACAGACTAGCAAAGAAGGGATAAAGACAAGAACTTCCGCACGCTGCGACATCCCTACAACAGCCAAACAGCTCATACCAGCAAACAAAGAGACGTGTCTGAACAGATAGACTATGGGAAACACGGGAATGGAGATCACAAACGGCAAGCCCCAATCTAAATTACAGCATCAATCAACTCACATAGAAAGAATCATAGTACCATTTTCTGGATGAGAGACAAACCCATTCCACTTAACACGTACCTGAACTTAATCCAACCACAACACACACCACAGTGTCAGCTGTGTACACATCCATTTGCCACAGTTGGTCATTATCTCTTTGAGTGATCGGCGCTCAACGATGTTAGGAGAATGCTTCTTCCTCTTAGGCCAGATAAATGGAACACTATGTATGGCACTAGACAACAACTAACAACCACGTCCAGATGACAGTATATGGCATTGGGTCGAAGGGTATGAGCACCGATGCTTCTGCATCCGTAACAAAGTCTGGTCAGGCAAAACATACTGATCGGACAGGTTAGTCATGGTCGGGTAAAATAACAATAAAACAACAACAAATTTTAAGAAACAGGCATACTTCTAAATGACACTTCACATCGGATCTACAACTTGGGGATTGCATGTTAAGTTTTGATTGCAGTTATTCTTTTATAAGTCTAGTGATATTGCGAGCTTAATATCGGAGTAGCAACATGTCACTTTGTCAGCTTGTGCATTCAGAAGTAAAAATTATTATGATTCTCTGTATAAGGGAAATCTTACCTCTAAATCAACCATATAATCGGTGTACTACAGTAAACACAAAATATTACTTCTATCCCACCATATAATCGGTGTACTACAGTAAACACAAAATCTTACCTCTATCTCACTGAATAATCGATAGGAAAGAATCGCCACCAATCACACAGACTGGCGCAGCACTATTGCTGAGGGTGTTAAGAGACAAGAGTCATCAAGAATAGATGAGGCCATCCAGAGACAAGAGTCATCAAGAATAGATGAGGCCATCCAGAGACAAGAGTCATCAAGAATAGATGAGGCCATCCAGAGACAAGAGTCATCAAGAATAGATGAGGCCATCCAGAGACAAGAGTCATCAAGAATAGATGAGGCCATCCAGAGACAAGAGTCATCAAGAATAGATGAGGCCATCCAGAGACGCTCGCTCTGCAAGTCAACTCAACCCTTCTTCAACCCCGGTGGAAGGATGTGTCTTATTTCCCTGTACAAAGTACAACAGACAATTCAAGGCTCAGAATGGCTTATTTATCCATCTGCGAACTCATGTGAACAGTTTACAGTGAATGCTGACATGTGAACAGTTTACAGTGAATGCTGACAAAGCGGTCCTCATCGATTACGATGGACTAACAACAATCGGTGTACTACAGTAAACACTAAATCTTACCTCTAACCCACTGTATGGTCGGTTTAGTACAGTAAACACTAAATCTTACCTCAAGCCCACTGTATGGTCAGTTTAGTACAGTAAACACAAAATCTTACCTCTAACTCACTGTATAATTTATTTACTACAATAAACACACAATCTTACCTCTAACCCACTGTATGACCCGTGCACTACAGGAAGCACAGAATCTTATAAAATTATTTCCTTTGTTGCAGGTTGTCTACTGTTTACACCATACGAAAAACAGGACCTCATCACTAATTGAGTCGTCCCCGGATTCTCCCGCGCAACACTTTGTTGAGACATTTCGCATCTACTACCACTTATCCTACACGATGCCCAGGACTCATCACCCGTTGTCGTGGACGATCAACGCTAAAGGCACTGGTTGGATATGCTGATTGCTTGACTTGACTCGAAGCACGAGGCACCAACTATAGCTGGTTCTCTTTCTTGTCTTTTTTTTCACGCCAGCCGAAGCACAGCGGTACCAGCACAGTCGACCTCCATCAAGAAACCTGCGACAAAGAACGTTGCATGCTCCTGCAGTAGTCGATTCTGTAACTATTGTCTAGCATGATGAGGCTGCTAGTATAATGCACAACTCTCTTTAGTCGTCCCTTTTAATGCATGCATGGAATTCATAGAATCGAATCAAAATCACGTTCCTTCATTTCTTGAATCACATGTCCAGCCCTGTAGTTTACTTAACATAACGAGCTTTTAGAAAACATAATTCTTCTCATTTGCAGTACTGTAAAAATAATTTTTACATTGTTATTTTGCCACGTTCATGCACAACCCTTAGTGTCATCTTACAACATGCAAGGCATTAAATACTTTACCTTATTTTCTTCACAACTCAGAAGAAATAAATACATCGCCCACCTTCACATATTTTGTCCTGGACTGTGGCAATATTTGGCAGTGGTTATATCCTTTCAGTTGCCAAGTGGTCTTCAAAAAGCCCTATTGCTGTTGTATTTCTATCTCGATTTTCTCATGTGTAACTCGATCTTTGTACGTGACGTTTAAAAGTCTTCGGAAACATCTCATCTCCAAGGCATGTATCCTTCGCTGAAGGTCAGCTGTAACTGTCCATGTCTCACAAGCATAGAGGAATATTGACAGGACCAGTGTACGCATTAATCTGATTTTCGTGCGTAGTGCTAGCCGTTTATCTTGCCAGATTTTGTTAAGCCGTGCAAGCGCCGCTATTGTCTGTTCTATTCTGGCCAACACCTCACATTTTTATCCTTCATTACTGACAATCGAACGCAGATATTTAAAACGGAAAATCGCTTAATACGGTCACATATCGCGATCAAATGGTCTTGCAAATACGATCGTCCACGGAAAGGTGCAAGGCAGACGACCAAGAGGCCGGCTCGAAAAACGGTGGGAGGACAACATAAAAGAATGGACCAATCCCCTACCAGAAGAGGAGCAGGCAGCTGCCGCTGACAGAGAACGGTGGCATGGGATTGTGAGGATGTCCTCATGTCTGCCCATACAACCTCACCGGTTACAGGTGACCTGATCTGACCTGATATCCTGTCATTGACAGTAAGGGGCCCCGGGATCCACTGGGGGAAGTAATCGTATTGGTAGGTGTGAAACATGCAGCGACAACGATAGAAGAGATATGGCTTGGCTTGGCTTCGCTTCGTTCGTTCTCAATCTCCCGCTACCAAACCCTGAAAGGGCTTAAGTAGCAGAATGTAGTTCAGAGAACGGAATGCGTTTTGTGTCGTAGTTTACAGCTTGATTGCTATATTTGCACCTTTCGGTCCAACACATCCGACTTCAGCAAGCATTTTATTAGTACCGGGTTAGCATTCCCTCTTCGATCCCTTCTCCTTAGCCAGTCTGTCCTGCTGCAGCCTGTTATCCGGGAACACCGCGTGGAGGTGTAGAAGGGTCTTGGCAGCTCTGGTTCGCTGGACCTGACTCTAGCAGTCAGCTATGTGTCGCTGACCACTGATAGAAAGGATATTCATTTGAAGTGCATGAATGTAGCTTTTGTCAAAGTGCTCAAAATCGCGGTGTAGCTACAGTGGCTCACAAACAGAGAACATGTCTCTGTTCAGATTCCGAAACCTGCAGGGACGGAAACCTATGGGATGTGAGCTCATTTAAAGTTTGTACTGACTGTGGATTCACCAGAATGTAAGGTGCAAAACACTTAGTACTTCGTGTTAGGAAACACAGTGAACGATGTAGACAAAATATGTGACCTTTTACTGTACTGGAAATACTTGGAATACTTGTAATACTTGTATTCAAACATACATGTTTAGGTGATCAAGATGCTGAGCAGCACACGAGCTGCAGCGTCAGCGACCCATAGCTGACTGCTGGCGTCAGGGCCAGCGAACCATAGCTGCCAAGACCCTTCTACACCTCCAAGCGGTGATCCTGGATAACAGGCTGCAACTGAGCAGACTGGCTAAGGAGAAGGGATCGAAGAGAGAATGCTAACCCTGTACTCAAAAAAATGCTTGCTGAAGTCGGATGTGTTGGACCGAAAGGTACAAATATCGCAGTCAAACTGTAAACTACGACACCCCGCATTCCGTTCTCTGGACTTCATTCTACCACTTAGGCCCGTGTCAGTGTTTGGTAGCGGGAGATTGAGAACGAACGAACGAAGCCAAGTCAAACATGCATTAGTGTTGCCAGGTAACCGAAGGCGTGGGCTGTGTAGTAGGTTTTTTAGAACTTCCTGCGGCTTACTATATAATACAATATAAACCTTATATTGTTTTCTCTAGTTTTTCATTCTATGTTTTTGATTATACGATATATACGAGATTAAATATGGCGTTCTTACTCACAGAGAGGACATTAAAAAAACAGCTGTTGGGTAGTGCGGTTCATTTGAAGGGCGAGGGAAAATGTACTTCAAATGATATTCATAAGGAAATGCTTTCTGTTTATGGTGCGAAGTGTTTGTCAGGTAAAGCGGTGCAATAATTGTCGATAAGTTTTCTCAAGGACGCTTTAAAAATGCTGATTGAAGCCCTACCTGGTCATCCTGTTAAGATTTTTCGTGCACTGATTAAGCAATGGAATAAATGTATTAATGTTGGTAGGAATTATGTTGAGAAATATGGGACAATGTTAGTACAACAATAAATGGTTTTCAAATTCGTATCTAATTTATTTTCTTTTAATTGCCAATTGTGACCAATTTACTGACTTGTGTGATGCTGGTACGACGGAGAACATGTTCTGAAGACTGGGGTATCTTTGAGTGGGGCAGAATGAGAGCACGGCGCTCATCCATCCATCTGTAGAACAAAATGTACGGTGATCACATACGTCTGAGACAGACCACCATGTTTAGAGGGAGATGTACGGTAAACCCTTTTAAACAATCAGTTCAAATGTGGTCATTTGGAACATGTTCTGAACCTTTGACGCAGCAAATGGTTTGATCACATTTATTTCCATGTTTGATTTTCTGTATTGGATAATCATTAGTTGTGTTCTGATGAAAACTAATAAAGTTATTTCTTTGTTACGTTTGAAATGGTTTTTTCGGGTCATTTCGTATGTGAGCGACATCTTTTTCTACTTCTTCTTTTTCTTCTTTTTCTACTTCTTCTTCTTTTTCTACTTCTTCTTCTTATTATTATTATTATTTCTTCTTCTTCTTATTATTATTATTTCTTCTTATTCTTCATCTCCTACCACACCTCCTCCTCAGCCTCCTCCTCATCTTCTTCTTTTTCTCTCTCTACCTCTTCCTCCGCCTTTTTCTTCTCCTGCTCAGCCTTCTCTTCATACATATTTTTTCTTCTCTTCACCTACTCCCACATCTCTTCTTCTCTTCACCTACTCCCACATCTCTTCTTCTCTTCACCTACTCCCACTTCTCTTCATTCTTCTTCTCATCATACTCATCCTTTTCGTCATCTTCTTAATCTTTTTTTTTCTTCTTCTTCTCCTCCTTCTCGACCTCCCTAGTCTCATCCTCATCTCCTTCATCTTTTTCTTTGTAGTTCGTTCTGAAAAGGTTTTGTAGCTTGCAGCGAGGCTGCGATGTCTGCGCGATACATCTAATTTCATGTGGCTTCATTCGGGAGACTGCATGGTCTAGAGGTGAAGCGTCCGTGTCCCACTCTTAACGCACCGGGCTCAAATCACGCTCGTGTCCAGTTTGGGTGGTCAGACATGGGTGGTTCCGCTCCTCCACGTCCGGAAAGTAATGGCAACCTACCGTACTACACACTTGCCAAGAAATGTGTAGGTGACGGTTGTAAGAAGCGGCGTTCTGCAAAGGATATGCTACTTACTTTTACTTTGTATTCTGGTATCGAGTCTGCCTTTCCATATGCCGCTTATCCCTATAGTAATCACGTAATGTGCAGGCAAAGTATTTCACTCCGTATAAAAGACAGGATTTTAAACACGCCCGCTATCTGTAATTCATGTCCCTTTTTCATTCCCGCCGGAGCATAAAGTAACCACTACAGGTGACCTTCTTCATAAAATGTACAACAAAGCATTGTGTCTGCTTTTGCTGATGTGGTTTCTGTAACAATTTATTTGACACGGTACACTTTAGCCCCATATACAACTCTCTTTAGTCACCTTTTACCACATGCATGGATGTGCAGATGTGTATTTTTTTTCACACTAAAGGACTCTGTGACCCACTGGGGAAATCCCCTCCGTTAGAAGACAACGAATCTAAGCCGCGTATTCGCCCAGATCCTGTTGTCAAGCTGACCTTGCGTGGACGATGTTTCATGTAATTGTTAAATGATATAATCCACTAAAAGTATGCAGTCCGACTGTTGTCCGACTGGTACTTTATGAATCCACATAACTAGATATGTAAATCGAACAAATATTTGGGGTTTTCCTAAATGTGTTCTAAATAGGCCATATCTCATCTGGTTAGCTATAGAGAGCGTCGTGTAGAGGATTATACAACACGGGTAATCTGATCGTCAGATGTGTATCCATTGTATGAGTGTTACTTCAATTTCTGGACACTTTAATGCAGATTCTTCTAAAGGTTCTTCAGGTCAGGTCAGGGCATCCCGTAGCCGGTGAGGTCGTTGGGGCACACATGAAGACATCCTCACAACTCCACACCATCCATCTCTGTCAGATGCCGCTGCCTGTGACTCTTCTGGTCGTAGACTGGTCCATTCTTGTATGTTGTCCTCCCATCTCTTTTTGGGCTCTTTTTTGGAGATCTTCGAAAGGCCCTATTGCTGTTGTAATTCTATCTCGTATTTCGTCGTTTTTAACTCGATCTTTGTACGTGACGTTTAAAAGTTTTCGGAAACATCTCATCTCCAAGGCCTGTATCCTTCGTTGAAGGTCAGCTGTAACTGTCCATGTCTCACATGCATAGAGGAATATTGACAGGACCAGTGTACGCATTGATCTGATTTTCGTGCGTAGTGCTAACCGTTTATCTTGCCATATTTTTTTAAGCCGTGCAAGCGCCGCTATTATCTGTGCTATTCTGGACAACACTTCACATTTTGATCCTTCATCACTGACAATCGACCCAAGATATTTAAAACGGTTAACCACTTCGAGTTCCTGACCGTTAGCTTTTATCCTGCTGTTGAAGCCCGTAGCGTTGTTGGTCATTAATTTTATCTTTCCAGCGTTTATCTCCATACCGTAGTCAAGAGCTGTTTCATCGAGCCTTCTGACCCATTCCCGGAGCTCTGCTTCTGAACCTGCCAACCCGTCGATAGCATCTGCAAAACGAAGGTTGGTAATCGTTCGGCCCCCTATCTTGACAGTACCAACGTGACCTCCAAGTGCCTCACTCATTCCTTCAAGGAATATATTGAAAAGAGTTGGAGAGAACGTACACCCCTGTCTCACACCCACCGATGTGCGAAACCAGTCTCCTCGCCTCCCATTCACAAGAACTGCACTAGACGCCTTGTTATACAGGTGTTCAAGGACCGTTATACTATTTCCGTTGATATTATAAATCCTCATGGTTGACCAAAGCGCTTTATGCCATACCCTATCAAACGCCCTCTTAAAATCCACAAACACATGATACAGTGTTTGCTGCTGTTCTAGATATTTCTCGCTTATCAGCCTTAAATTAAATATCTGTTCTGTAGTGCTTCTTCCCTGCCTGAACCCTGCTTGCTCCTTGGCAATAATGTTCTCTGCTTGGGGTTTCAATCTGTCGAGGATTAATCTAAGCATGACCTTGCTAGGGTGGCTAATGATTCTTATTGTTCTGTAATTTTGGCACAGCTTTAGGTTTCCAGACTTAAGTAACGGTATAACTATTGATTTCGTCCATAAGTCCGGCCAGTTTCCTGTCGCCCATATTTTGTTACAGATGTGTGTCAGGCCTTCCACCACTACCTCTCCACCTGCTTGTAAGAGCTCTGCTGGTATATTGTCCACGCCGGCCGCCTTCCCTCTTCTCAATGTCTTTACCGCTGCAATTACCTCTTCCTTCGTTATCAGTTGGATATCCTCTATATTTGTTGGTGTTGGGGGGAATGTTTTCTCAGGTTTGTTTCGCCCTTCATAGTTGTATAGCTCGGAACAGTACTCTGTCCATCTTGCCAGTACGTCATTTCCCTCAATGAGACACTTGCCGTTTTTATCATGAATCATAAGGTTTCTGCTTTATCTTGGTGTTACCAGTTCTTTGACCACCTTGTATGCTCCTTTAGCATCATTTCTGTTTAGTCTCTCTTTGATGTTTGCGCATTGCTCACATATCCACGCTTCTTTCACCTCTCTCATCTTTTGTTGTATGGCTTTCTTGACCTCTTTATAACTGCCGACCTCCTCCGGTGGGTGATTGTGTTTTTTCAGTGACCTTCTTTTATCACAAAGGTCTAGAATGTCTTTGGTCACCCATGGCTTCTTTTTTGTTTGGTGGCATCCCAGGATCTCTGTTGCAGTATCTATGAGAGCTGCGTTAAGAGACTCTGTAACTGTATCTGTATCCAGTCCCTCTCTGAGAGCCAACAGTGGCGCAAATCTCCCTCCCACCTTTGCTTGGAACACTTCAGTGACTTTTGGGTCCATTAGTTTGTCCAGGTCAAACTTTAGCCTAGGGTTAAAAGGATAGGCCCGATGTCGTAAACGACGACTAAACAGGCCGTGCACGGGGATCAGCAACCTCATTATGTAGCGCTATTGATACCGTGACTGCAAATTGTCGAATACTTATTTAGAATATTTGAAATCCTGGTGTTGAAACAGACATGTTGTTAACTCCTGTTGCCAGGTAGCCGAAGGCTATCCGTAGTAGGTATTTTAAACTTCCTTTGGCTTATTTAGCCTGTGGGAAGGTACACATAATTTGGATATATTTTGAACTAGATTTCTACTGAATTTGGTCCTGGCAGCGGCCGTTAAGCCTACTCTTTTTTATTTCTAATTGTCAAGTGAATTTTAACGTGCTCGACATTGAACACGGTAGTCCGATCTCATTACCCAGAGATTATGTGAGTTTTTACAAGAAGATCCACGTGTAAAAATTACGGTCTCCACCGCGATTTCAACCCACGACCTCCGGCACCCGAAACGGACATCTTACCTCGAGACCACTTACGTGCTTTCTGCATGGGAACCAGCTATTATGGTCACTTTACAGCTTTATACTTCTGTAATGGTCACTTTATAGCTTTATACTTCTGTAATGGTCACTTTATAGCTTTATACTTCGGAGCGAAAAGGAGAGTATGTCATTTATTTGAGGCATGGTGAGGTGGGGCTGTGGAAGATGGGTGGGCGGCGCTTCTCATCGCCAGGAGAAAACTTCGAGATAAAAAATTTTATTTACATTTCATTCATCACATCCCCATCTAGTGGTACTGAATTACGGTACGTTTATTTGTTTCACTTCGTTGGGTAACCTCCGCTAAAGAAGAGCATCGGCTTTATACCTTGGATCTATGGCGATCTATACTTGGAATGACGTGGAGGGACAGAGTAAAAATGCAGTGAGTGATGTCTTCTCACTCCGGTCTCCCAAACACGAACGAGAATGGTCGAAAAGATCTGCACTTTAGTATGAAAGAGTCAATGAGGACTTACCTGGAAATTGGCGTGATCTTTAACTTAACTGAACTTCATTATACTGGTTTAGAAAGCTCTACAGAGTCTGTATACAACTAGTTTATTGCACTTCACCGATACTAAAAATGGCCGTAATCATTCAATCTATTTTTGAATGCATAAGCTGACCGTGCCGTCACCACATCCTGTTGCAATGCCTTCCAAGCATTCAGAACTCTCTGACTAAAAAATATTCCATAGTATCTAATTTAGTCATTCGATATGTATTCATTCTGCAAGGAAATACACTTCTCCCATATATTCTTGATCGTCCCAATGCCCTGATTGTAGAACTCCTCCGTCTGGACCCGGGGCACGTCTCTAGTTCAGCCAGCAAGTTCTGAACGTCAGAAAACCGACGCCCACGACGCCGGTTCTCCATGTTTTGGAAAATAGAAAGAGTCACTAGGTGCCGTCCGGTGAATATGGTGGATTGGACATGATTTCATACCCGCACGTGTTTCTGACCGAGACCTGTCCTCAACAAGATGGAGAGACGAGAAAGTCCCCAACTAAATTTAATTTAACCTTTCTTCCTTATAGGTTGCTGTTCCCACGTCCCACTTTAAATTTAAGGGGTATAAGACATGATTTGTTTTTTTTAATGCGCTTCAGATTCGATCCGCTACCCTCCTTGTCAGCACGCAGGACATCGAAATAATTCGATAAAATATATTGTGATTAGAAAACAATTAAGACAGACCGCCACTTTTATTAGGAAAACAGACGTGGTTACTTGAAAGCGACAGACGAAAAAGGTCAAAGAAAGAGACAAGACCAGACTACTGGGGCAATTTGAGAATACTGACAATCGTGCGCTTAGTAATCAGGCGAGACATTATAATCTACTCTAATCTGTATATCTGTTCGACTATTATGCGCACAAGCGAAACATATATTTAGTCATGGCTAGCAGTTTGTACGTTTTATTAATGTGTTTCCTGTCGCATCAATCTTGGACGCTGCTAAATCTGGTCTATGGAAGACACTTTTCAATTAATTTATATTGTACTCTTAATCCTTATGTATCAAGTATATTGTTTGTTATATTTCCCAATCATTCCATCTCATTCATTCTCGTTGTACACCTCACTACACTGCTATCTTCACAATTGTGTATAAAATGTATGAGGGGGCTTTATATTTTCTTTTATAAAATAGAAGGAAAAAAAAAAAGAAGGGAAGAGGGGGAAAAAAAAAAAAAAAGAAAGAAAGAAATCAGGAAACAAAAAAAAGAGATCCGAATCAAGTATGACAGAAAATAAAAATGGTCCCAGGAAAACTATTGTGCATATTTATGCAAATACCTACGGCGGACAACTAGGAACATCAAAAGCGAGAAACAACGGGAGGAACATCACGGAAATACCAGGCTAGGTACAAACAGATACACACACGCATCCAAGCACTGGTTTATGCGTCTTAATATCGCCCAAATTGACTGCGGTCTGGGTCGGAATAGGCGCGCCTCCGCCAGTAGAAACTAGTGAGGCAAACACATAAAATTAAAATTAAAATTTAAAAAAACCAGGCCTGTGTACTGCTAAGACTGGTTATCTGAAAGGTACCGAATTTGAAACGGCTTTGACTAAAAAAAAAACACACATTCGAAGGTTATTGAATTGTTTTTTCTTCAAATAAATGTTGTCCTAACAATTGTTCTGAGGATTAAGCAAATTAGGGTGGGGGTTGGAATGGTTAGAGGTCTTTGTTTTGAACAATAGTCACGCAATGGCTAGTTAAATCTTGGGTGGGCAACGGGACCCCTCGCTGAAGATAAAAGTATTTGCGCACTTTAATTTTCATCCCAATACTCTTCCGTTCTTCTCTCTTCTCTCCTCATTTTGTTTCATTTGACTCTGTCCTACAGTCACACTCTTGCACAACTTTCACACGCGCCCTCAAGGTGAGACCCTTTCATTGCACTTTGGTTGGGCTGGCTTCTTAGAGCGAACAAACCTAGCATAGGTACATACAGACACACACATACATCCAGGCACTGGTTTATGCGTCTTAATATCGCCCAGATGACAACGGTCTGGGGTGGAATAGGCGTGCCTCTGCCAGTAGAAACTAGTGAGGCAAACACATACAATTTTTTTTTAATATTATAAACGAAGGCTGATCTATCAATATTACCCTTTTATAACTTAACTTTGTTTTACTGGCTTAGAAGACTGCATAGTCTGTAAACAACCTATAATCTATAATAATCAAACAATTAATATACAAATTCAACGTGACGTGCGATAGTGTGATTTTTCTCTCTCCTAAACTTTTCACGGTAACTACACTAGGTTTACTAGATGGAGATCGTGCTTAATGCAGATTTATAAGATAATCACAGGAAAGGTTCAATTAGAATATAACAAGTTTTTTTCAAAATACAACCACCAACGAGAACAAGAGGGCACATATACAAATTAACAAATCAAAGATAGAAGACTTCTACCCTTTTATTTTAGTTTTTTTTTTCTTTACATGAATGGCATACTGTCCAATACTGTACGTTTGAAAGATATACTTAAGACAGCATAAAGTAAAGTAGGTAGCATTTCTTGCTCAGAACATGATTCCTTACAACTAGCAACTTATTTGGCTGTTATAAGTTTCTTGTCAGTCGTGCAGCTCGGTATATTACTATTAATTTTGGTACGGGTGAAGGGATCCTGCTAAGAAATTTAGTTTTTAAACTCCGTGTAATTCCAAACTGTACATGGCGGATTAGTACCAAATGTGTTGTGGTTGTGAAATCGGGTCGTTTCGTCCAGGGACAATACATTTCCCGAGTTGTTCGCCGGGGTCTTTGTGTGTGACAAAGATAAGAATATCGCCACTGCCCCACAGAGAACATGTCGCTAGAGGTGACTAACTGTGTGACATGGCATAACTCCGACCGAGGTTAGGTGGTTTGTTAAGAGCAGCATAGATGGCGTCTAACAGGCGTTCAGGTCAACTTTGCTCTAGTACTTAGTTTATTAAGATTGACTCGCACATCCAAGAAACTATTTGTATACAAACTGCAAACTCTTCTAAGCCAGTATAAAAACATTAAGTTCAGTTATTTTAAGTTTTCCAGTAAACTTGAGAAAAAGATATATCACTACATTTACACACTAAAGTAAAGTAAAGTAACCAATAGCATTACTGCCGTAGGGGTGTAAGGTGTTGGCGATCTCACATTTCAAAGGCTCGGCTATATGAGGGCGGTAGCCATCTCCTCTCCCTCGCCGCTTTTACTTCCCTATCTAAACCGGTACCCATTTAAGGCTGGGTCGACCCGGGTGCCATTGTGGTCTGAAAAAACATTATCGCCTCAACTGGGGAATGAACTCAGGACCACTCAGATGCGAAGCCAATGCGCTAACCACTGCGCTACACGGCTCCCTTACACACTTACACACACACATACACGCACACACACATACACACACACACACACGTGCACACACACCCACAAACACTACTGTTATTGAAGAGGCTCGCTGACACAGCATAGGAATCAGACAAGGACACTCTGAGAGGCTTGTATGTTGGATATGTACGCTCTGCGTTAGAATACAACAATGCTTTCGTGACAAAATGCTCACGGACTAATGTAGAGTCCCTGGACAAAGTGCAGAACAATTCCCTGCTCATTATTAGTGAAGCAATGACGTCAACACCCACTGCTGCACGTGACAATCACGTGAATGTGTTACCTCTTGAGATGCGATGAGACGTGACCTCTATGGAAGCTTATGAGAGGAGCAAACGAATGACCAAAGACCACTGTGATCGTAGCGGCGTTCTGCAAAGGACATGCTACATGAAGAGCAGCTAGCAGCCAGGATCTTTCCATTTTCAATTGTCAATGGTTCTTTTACGTGAACTGCGGATAGATGTGGCTTCCGAGTTTATCGTCCGCCTCCGATGTGACTAGGCGCCAATCTTACCCTCTTGAAACCTTGGCACGTCTGAAGCTTGTGGGTTACGAACATCCGCCATTTCGCACTATAGTTCGTTAGTTTTTTGAAAGGCGAGCTCGTTCTCCTTACAGCTCAGCTGTAGCGGCTTACTCCTCTGTCACCCCCCCTCCCCCCTTTTCTCCTACCCACCCCCACCTCCCCCCCCCCTCCCCCCCAAATAAAGCACAAATTATATTTTGAAATGTTTATTCTTTTTACAACTATTGTAATGCAAATGACAATGTTTTTCTCACAATGACAACAACAATTCACGTAAAAGCTAATGTATGTGAACGCTTTCTCAGTTAGTTATGCAGACTTGAGACTCGACTTGACTCGTGCGACGGTAATTCACTTGTACTTGAAAGTAACGACTCGAAAATAACTCTGCATTTGGTGTGCTAACCATAATGGCAGCTAGTTTTAATGTGAAATTGGTGGTAGTGGACGCAAGTTTACACAGACAATAGCGAAAACCACACTTGTATTTAATTGCTACAAGTTGACTAACCTACTTACAGTTTTATAAAAGCAGAAACGCAGCTGGAATAGTCAGACAACAACACGAAAAGAAAAGAAAATGTTTTTTTTAGGGATGCAAAATTGTGAAAGTAGACCACGTGAAGTTGTAAGTCACGTGAACGCGCGTGTATGTAGATATTTATTTCCGGTGATCATGACCTGATTTGACTTTATCCTGGTGGTTTCCATAGCTACAGGTGATGACTTCAAACGATTTCCACAAACTTTAATTTTGGGCCGTCTTCTTGCTATGCTCTCCAAGTATAGACATTAAAAGAGGAGTGAGATAGGGATGTGTATTATCCCCTTATCTTCTTAATATATACACAGAACAAATATTCGAACAGATAGAGGGGATGCCAGGGCTTGTCATTGGAGTTGTAGCAATGAATAGTCTTAGATATGCGGATGGTACAGTTTTGATGGCAAAATGTGTGCAAGAATTACAGGACAATATCATCATCATGTAGCATGTCCTTTGCAGAAGGTCGCTCTCATGACATCCTGTCTGTAGGACACTCTATCTTTCGCGGCTTCCGACTTGACCCAAGGTAAAATCCAGCGTCTCCTTGGTGTCCCTTACTTCCATGTATGAATCCTGCTTGCGTTTTGTTTATTTCATAGTCCAACTTTCTTTCTATTTTTTTTCATAATGATACGCAATAAGATCTTGCTGGCGTGGATTATCAAGGCGATAGTGCGATAGTCTGTTCACCACTTTAGATTCCTTTTCTTAGGTTTGGGGATCTACAGAGATCGTTTCCATGCTTTGGGCCATTCTGTGTTGCGCCAGATCTTAATACAGACTGTATGGTATATGCGGATGCTTGCCGCTCCTCCCGCTTGTATCAGTTCAGCGGGTATATCATCGCAGCCTGTGGGTTTAACCTTTTTTCAGCGTCTTAATCGCTGCTCGAACTTCGCTCAATGTGGATTCCGGTTCTTCCTCTTCCTCGTATGTTAGCAAATATACAAAATTTGGATTAGACATGAACATGAGGAAAATAAAGACTATGATACTTGGGAATGTGTGCAGATACAAATAATAGATCAACTACTGGAACAGGTAGATTTTTTCTTATCTAGGTCATTTAATAACGGAAGAAAAAGAAATCAGAAAGAGGAAAGGTATGACTAAGATGGTATTCAGCAATATGCGATTATACTGACATCCAAACAGATAAATGTAAAATGAGTATTGTCAGGTGTTATGTATATCCGTCAATACTTTATGGCCAAGAAACATGGACAATGGATAGCAAGTTGGAAAAGAGTTTTGAAAGCTTCGAAATGTGGGTATATAGAAGATTGGGTAGCATTTCTTGGAAAAGAAGAAAACAAACGTAGATGTATTGAAAAAGTTGGGGGCGAAAAGGGAATTCGTGACTGAAATCAGGGTTAGAGAGTTACATTATTTTGGTCATATAACAAGACATACTTCCTTGTTGAAGACCATACTGGAGGGTAGGGTGGAAGGTAGTCGTTCAGAGGCAGACAACGTTTTAAGTGGTTGGATAACATCAGGAGATGTACTGGAAAAAGCCTCTCAGATTTCACCATTACGACACGATAGAGTATATTGGAGATCCATTGCAGACGACCTTCGATGCGGAGATGGCACTTGAACATCATGAGCTTCCACCATGAGACTCCAGCTGCCGTAATCTCATCTTCGACAGCTCTGAGTCCGGTGTGTCCTACACTTCACTTCCCATGCTGGTTCCAATCCAGAACACGTCTGGTTTTATCAGGCAGTGTGTTTCTGACATCATCATCAAGTGCCGTCTCAGCATCGGAGGTTGGTGTAATGGATCTCTATCTGCCTGTGTCCTGACCCCATCTTGATGTTGTCTGTCCATCAGTTCCTCTGCAGCCCTCTGGCACTCTTGCCCTCAACTCTTCTCTCTAATATAACTTTCAGTAGACTGTCATGTCGCTTGACATGATCAAATATGCTATTTTCTACTTTTTATTTTCCTCAAAAGTATCTTCTCCACCTGGAGTTGTTCCAGAACCTCACTATTTGGTTTCCTACCTTTGCAAGAAACTCGCCCTAGTCTTATGAATACCCACATTTCAAAGGCCTTAATACTCTTCTACATGGGGAGAAAGACTAACGTCTGGTCAGACAGAATATTCTGATCAGACATATTAGACAGGGTCAGGCAAAATATACTGATCAGACATGTTAGACAGGGTCAGGCAAAATATACTGATCAGACATGTTAATCACGGTCAGACAAAACATACTGTCCAAGACCTATGGGTGATAGTAGATCATACAGGTAAGGTGAGTGAGCAGAATCAGGTAGCAGTAAAAAAGGCAAATGCAATGTTAGGTATGATTAAAAGAAATATTAAACATAGGAGCAAGGAAGTCATAGTCAAACTGTATAAAGTATTGGTAAGACCTAGATTGGAGTACTGTGTACAGGTGTGGAGTTCATATCATAGAGGGGATATAAACATGCTGGAAAGGATACAAAAAAAAGAGCGTCAAAGTTGATAGTGATTCCAGAATTTCAGTTATGAGGAAAGACAGAAAAACCGGCCTACAGTGTCTAAAATCACATTGCATTTAATGATTCACATTATTAAGTTCTGAGATATCTACCTGGACAGAAGTGTATGTATCATACTGTTAAACACGCTGTTTTCTATCAGTTTGGCATACATATCTGTACTGTCTTTCCCTAATCAGCATTTCAATTTTGTAATTTGACACCCGACTACTCCTCAGATCTAAGGTGGACATCTGCAATCTGAATACGATACGCCTAGTCGCATGTCCGAGTTATTTGATTGGTAGAACTGTAGTGACGTCAGGATTGTACATGCCAACGTTAAACCCATTAGAAGATACTGCTGAGTTTCGTATTGAGTAATGATAGCTGAAAGTAAATGTGTCGTTCATTAAGTACTTTGTTTATTCTTAATCTGGCACAGTGCACTTCATGAGTTATCTGACCATTAGGTTTAGTAAAGTAATTTTATGCACTTATGTACGAGGCGTGTTCAGATGAAACCGGACTAAACTACAACAAGTGAATATACGTACGATAGACATGATGACGTCACTTCTGGTGTAAACAGCACATGCCAACCGTCAAGTTTGCAAAATTTCATTATCATCCGACTCATAGTTTCTTCCAGCAGACCGTTGAAAACATGGCGGGTGTGATACGGAATCCGTCCAGAGTTGATCAGTGAGCAGGGATTCGGTTTCTAACAGCTGAAGGGTGTCGACCAGTTGATATTCATTGCAGAATGCAGGGAGTGTGAGTCTGAAGACCACTACCCGCTCTCTTCTGTTCAACTGGTAATGTGCATTATTTTTTTGTGTAGCCAGTATGCTCTGTTTCCGATTTGGCCATCTATCTGGCCTTAATAAACCTTTTAGGCTCTTCGTAGGTCACACTAGAATCTGGTTGTGGTAACCTTCCATTTTCTTTCGCCAGTCTGTCTTCCTCCTCGTTGCCTTGAATCTTACAGTGGGATATTATTTAATAAGTAGAACCGATGTTATATCACCCCCGTCAAACTCATACGCAATCAATAAATACATCAAAGCCGTTACTACCCCCTGCTGAGCATATGTCTTTATATTAATGCACTCCAAGTCTTCTTGTCATAAGTTAGTCTAGTCAACGTCTTTTAAATCCCTTTGATATTTGTCTCAAGCTCTGTCCGCCATTAATGAGTAGGCCTGCTCCTTCTTCTCTTGCGCGTGCGGTTCCAGAACAGAGACTGCCTTGCAATGCTATTAACTGATTTCCTTAAATTACGACCTATCCAGAGCCAACGCTTCCTATTCATGTCCTCGTCCACCGTTATCTGTCCGTTGTCTCCCACAAATCCATATTACTGATCTTATCATACCATTTTTGTTCCCCTCTGTCGTAGAGAATGAGTCAGATACAGGTCTGGTTTCTCGCCAAAGCGGGAATGAGAGCTACATAATCCCCCCAGTTCTACAAGTTATTAACTTGAATTCCTTGGAGCTTCTTCTTCCTCATCGTCCGTTCTCAATCTCCCACTACCGAGCCCTGAAAATGGATTTGCAATTAGCAGGATGTAGTTCGGAGAACGGAATGCTTTGCGTCATAGTTTACAGCTTGACTGCAATATTTGCACCTTTCGGTCCGACACATCCGACTCCAGCATGCCACTTTTAGGTACTGGGTTAGCCTTCCCTCTACGATCCCTTCTCCTTAGCCAGTCTGCCCTGTTGCAGCCTGTTATCCAGGAACACCAGGGACGCTAACCTTAACGCTAACAATCAGCTTTTGTGTCGCTAACAGCTACAGCTCATGCACTGCACATCATCAAGATGACAAAGACGAACGATAGAAACAGAAGAATCAAAAGCAGACACCAGGAAGAATGGACCCAGCAGGATATCCTGTTACATGAGCCATCAATGTTCATACACTCCGTCGGCTGCTGATAGAAATGATTACCCATGGCTCTGTCTATATCATCGTGATGTCGTCTTGTGTAACACGATGTAACACATATAATAAAAATTACTTTAAAATTTATGAGGAAATGAATTATTAAAGATAAAATTACGCGCACGAGAAAATAATCGACGAGATAGCAAGTAAACAAAACACGGAAGTTTTTGTTGATAAATGAAAACTTTTTGGATGGTAGCCATTACTGAAAACAGAGTTGTTATTTTACTTTTGCTGGATCAAATATCTGGCGTGTTTGGTAAAAATGTGCCAATGTGTTGTAGTTGTCACCTCTTCAACCATCTCAGTGGGGATTGTGCATGCTGAAGTGTTTATTACAGAATATCTTGAATGTGTGTATGTGGACGAGGCGTGTTCATATGAAACCGGATCTAACTGCAACAAGTGAACATACGTATGATGCGTATAATGACGTCATGTCTGATACAAACAGTTAGCACATATCAACCGTCAAGTTTGCAAAATTGTATTATCCTCCGACTAAAAGTTTCCTAAGCAGACCGTTGAAAACATGGCGGGTGTGATAAGGAATCCGTCCACAGTTGTTTAACGAGCGGTGATTCGGTTTCTAACAACTGAAGGATGTCGAACGAAGCGTGAAAAAAAACAACTAATCACCCTCCTCTTCGTATCGGGGCAAATGGTTCTAACTCGTTCCCATGCGTTCTTCCTTATGGTGGTTGGTCATCAACTGAGCTACCCATTGTGAACACGCCTTCCGATACTTCAATTTCTTGCTAACCACCATTTGAACTGTTCCTAGCGACACAGCCAATTCCTCTGCTAGCGAACGTAAGCTCCGGCGACGGTCCACCCGAATTGCTGCATCAGTTTTGCTGATGGCATCTTCTAACGCAACAATATGCGCCTGACCTGGTCTCGGAAGATCTTTCGTTAACTCACGTCCTTCTTTAAACTTGGTTGTCCAGTTTCTCACACATCCTGCAGCTGTTAGAAACCGAATCACCCCTCGCTGATCAACTCTGGGCGGATTATGTTTCCCACCCGCCATGTTTTCAACGGTCTGCTGAAAAAAACTATGAGTCGGAAGATAATGCAATTTTGCAAACTTGACGGTTGGTATGTTCTGTTTACACCAGAAGTAACGTCATCATGCGCATTGTACGAATGTTTACTTGTTGTAGTTAGGTCCGGTTTAATTTGAACACGCCTAGTGTATATACAGTATATATATATATATATATATATATATATATATATATATATATATATATATAAAGTGTCTGTTACAACCTCACCTTTCCAGGTATAGAGATCGCCGCTGCATTCACTGTTCGGCTTGCCGTGCAGCATTTTGCATGCCAAAGGATTTTCTTACATGATTGTGTCCCAAGCAGCACCTTCATGAGGGGCCCCTGTTTCTTACAGAGCCTGCTGTGGGGCTCGACCGAATTCCCGGCGGTATCACTGGGCGGGCAGATTGGGGTCATTAGCCTTGGTTGGCAGCCAATCTAAGAGAAGGTAAACTCTGACTCTAAACTCGAGTAGACGAAGCTCGTTAGCCTGTTCAGGCAGTTCGCCTAGGAGAGGAGGAACTCTGATTTTAAACCCACAAGTGCTAGGGAGTGCTGGTTAGTCCTGTGACGATGAGAGTATCATCGGATGTCTCGAGTAACTAGCATTTGCGGGCAACGACTCCACCCCCTTGTGGAAACCTCGGCAGATGTTAGGGCTACGGGAGTAAACCCAGACATAAAATCCGGAGTGGTAGCATCTAAGACGGATGGTTTCAAAATTGCGAACTCATTCAGGCAGCTCCTGCAGTTGAGCTGAAACCAAATTGTCAGACTTTGCATTCCTTTGGATTACACCAGCGAGGCCGAGAGGTGGATCCTGCAGTTTGTGTAGCACAGGGTCTCCATGTTCAGCGCCCAGCCATGCGTCCTGGAGATCCACTCCAGCCTCGCTCTTCAATGAGGACACAACACGGAAGCTGGCAGTCCTTCGCAAGTTATATACAGACTGAGACACCTATGATGATGATGATGATGATGATGATGATGATATATATATCATCTCTCGGGTTTTGTACTTCGTGGCAATCCGTTTCCGTTCGAAATAAAAAAAAAGTTAAGTTTTTTTTTAAATCGTTCAGTTTTTCGACTTTACCCGTAAACGATAATGTTTAAAAAAACAACTTATAATTTAAATTTATTTCCATATTTAGCTGCTTCCATTAATATAATGTTCTAATGTGTTTCATACTGTACCGTTTTTTGCTAGTGGGCAGAAGTTCTTCATGGGTCACTTATTTATAGATTCAATTCTATTGAAATATTTATTATCAATTTATTCCACACTCACGTCACTTCCCTTCACTTTTCTTCATTAATCAATTTCCCTCTTTGTGAAGCCTATGATCACAGCTACAGCTGACCTCCTTACATGAAGCCTGTATCGGAGTACTATGTGGTGGTTTCAAAAGCAATGATTTTATATAATGATGTTGCTAGCCAAATGCACGACCTTCTTTAGTCACCTGTTAAGGCATGTTTGAAAGGTAATAGTGGTCCTGTTCCTTCCGCCGTAGTATCATTCAGGTGTTTATCCCACATTGTAAGACTTTTTACATCATAGCCAACATGAGACCGTATTTTCGCATTAACTTTCAATTTTAAACTTTAAACTTTAAAACACCAGACTATGTTAGTCAGAGTCAGGTGAAACATACTGGTCAGACTATGTTAATCAGGGCCAGGTGAAACATACTGGTCAGTCTATGTTAGTCAAGGCCAGGTGAAACATACTGGTCAGTCTATGTTAATCAGGGCCAGATAAAACATACTGGTCAGTCTATGTTAGTCAGGGCCAGGTGAAACATAATGGTCAGTCTATGTTAGTCAGGGCCAGGTGAAACATACTGGTCAGTCTATGTTAGTCAGGGTCAGGTGCAACACACTGGTCAGACTATGTTAATCAGGGTCAGGTAAAACATACTGGTCAGTCTTTTTTAGTCAGGGCCAACTGAAACACACTGGTCAGTCTATGTTAGTCAGGGCCAGGTGAAACTCACTGGTCAGTCTATGTTAATTAGGGCCAGGTGAAACATACTGGTCAGTCTATGTTAGTCAGGGCCAGGTGAAACATACTGGTCAGTCCATGTTAGTCAGGGCCAGGTGAAACATACTGGTCAGTCTATGTTAGTCAGGGCCAGGTGAAACATACTGGTCAGTCTATGTCAGTCAGGGTCAGGTGAAACATACTGGTCAGTCTATTTTAGTCAGGGCCAAGTGAAACACACTGGTCAGTCTATGTTAGTCAGGGCCAGGTGAAACTCACTGGTCAGTCTATGTTAGTCAGGGCCAGGTGAAACATACTGGTCAGTCTATGTTAGTCAGGGTCAGGTGAAACATACTGGTCAGTCTATGTTAGTCAGGGCCAGGTGAAACATACTGGTCAGTCTATGTTAGTCAGGGCCAGGTGAAACATACTGGTCAGTCTATGTTAGTCAGGGCCAGGTGAAACATACTGTCAGTCTATGTTAGTCAGGGCCAGGTGAAACATACTGGTCAGTTTATGTTAGTCAGGGTCAGGTGAAACATACTGGTCAGTCTATGTTAGTCAGGGTCAGGTGAAACATACTGATCAGTCTATGTTAGTCAGGGCCAAGTGAAACATACTGGTCAGTCTATGTTAGTCAGGGCCAGGTGAAACATACTGGTCAGTCTATGTTAGTCAGGGCCAGATGAAACATACTGGTCAGTCTATGTTAGTCAGGGCCAGGTGAAACATACTGGTCAGTCTATGTTAGTCAGGGCCAGGTGAAACATACTGGTCAGTCTATGTTAGTCAGGGCCAGGTGAAATATACTGTCAGTCTATGTTAGTCAGGGTCAGGTGAAACATACTGGTCAGTTTATGTTAGTCAGGGTCAGGTGAAACATACTGGTCAGTCTATGTTAGTCAGGGTCAGGTGAAACATACTGATCAGTCTATGTTAGTCAGGGCCAAGTGAAACATACTGGTCAGTCTATGTTAGTCAGGGCCAGGTGAAACATACTGGTCAGTCTATGTTAGTCAGGGCCAGATGAAACATACTGGTCAGTCTATGTTAATCAGGGCCAGGTGAAACATACTGGTCAGTCTATGTTAGTCAGGGCCAGGTGAAACATGCAGATAAAGAGACTCTACTTCACTTCCAAGCAGTTGTCTCTGGCAGGCTGTTTCATAGCAGTCTGTCTAGCGCAGTGAGGGTCAACACTGTGATCCCCATAGTTGTGAACTTACTGATGAGTCTCACATTGCACTACAGTCATGAGCACCCCTATTCAGCTTCTCAAGTACTCCTCAGAATATGAAGAGAACCACTGTAGCCTGCCACCAAATCAAGTCGTCAAAAATATCTAACTCAAGTACCAGTGTCATTAGCAACAACAACAACAACAACAACAACGACAACAACAACAACAACAACAACAATAACAGCCTCCAGATATGTAATGTATAATGTATCATATCGTCTACGTTGATATCTTTGTTGCCAGATTATTTGTGCAATCCCTGTTTGCGAGTGTCGTAAAAGTGCCATGGAAATAATTCCACTGCAGTGTTGGTTAATTTCCCTTATGGGGTCAATCGATATTTTGTCTTGAGCAACGCTTCTCAACCTTTCAGGCATCGAGTAACCTTTGATGTAATGTTCATGTCCCAGGGAACTGTGATATAATGTGCAGGTCCCACGTAATCCATGGTATAATTGGAAGGTCCAAGAGAAGTCTTGATATAATTGTAAAGTCTAAGAGAACTCTTATTTATAATTGTAAGGTCCAAAAGAACCCTTAATATAATTGTAAGGTTTCAAGGAACTCTTTATATAATTGTAAGGT
Source organism: Ariolimax columbianus (assembly GCA_036924085.1). Taxonomy (NCBI): domain Eukaryota; kingdom Metazoa; phylum Mollusca; class Gastropoda; order Stylommatophora; family Arionidae; genus Ariolimax; species Ariolimax columbianus. Next base: position 5,599,128 of record JAVGWX010000021.1, read on the forward strand.
CCAAGAGACCTCTTAATATAATTGTAAAGGTCTCGGGAAACTCTTAATATAATTGTAACTTCCAAGAGAACTCTTAATATAATTGTAAGGTTTCAAGGAACTCTTTTAATATAATTGTAAGGTCAAAGAAACCTCTTAAATTGTAAGGTCCAAGAGAAGTCTTAATGTAATTGAAATGTCCTAGAGACCTCTTAATATAATTATAAGGTCCAAGAAACCCCTTAATATAATTGTAAGGTCCAAGAAACCCCTAAATATAATTGTAAGGTCCAAGAAACCCCTTAATATAATTATAAGGTCCAAGAAACCCATTAATATAATTGTAAGTTCCAAGAGAATCCTTGCACGAAAGTAGTGATATCCACAGATCAGTACGTTAATAATACAACATACAATAATAAGTGTCAATTCTCTTTGTATGTGATTGTATTATGTATATAGCATTACATTCATACATACACATACGCTCACACTCACACATACACGCACAAATATACGTACGTGTGAAGGCAATGTTGAACCGTGAAGCTACTCAAATTATAGATCAGAACAATACGAAAAGAAAACACAGTAATATTAAATGTGTGCTGGCATACAAGGCTGGTCTGTGCTCACAAATGCCAACTAAGTTTGAAAAAAGCACTTTTAATGTATTCATTCGCGAACTCTAATGAAACACCCAATATAGACCTTTTGTGGAGTACCTATAGACCTTTTGTGGAATACCTAGAAATCTATCGTTACACTTCTACATATCTTTCGTAGAACTATTGTAGACCTTGTGTGGAATTATTAGAAACATTTCATGGAACCCTTAGCGACCTGTTGTGGAACTTTCTGAGACCTTTCATAGAACTCGTAGAGACCATGTGGGGATCGGCAGCAAACTTTTCATGGATCTCATCAACACCTTTCGTGGACCACTTAAAGACCTTTCGCGAAACACCCAGAGACCTTTCATCTAGCACACACAAACCTTTCATGACACCCAGCCACCTTTCGTAAAATACCCAGACATTTTCTGGAATATCCAGAAATCTTTCACGAAACTCTAAGAGGCCTTTCTTGAAATTCCAAGATACTTTTGATGGAATATCTTTTTGGGAATATTTATGACCTTTTGTGGACCACTGTCAATGGAACACTGAGAGACCTTTTATGGACCACTTTTAATGGAAAAACTTTGATACTTTCTGTGAACCAGTTAGAGTTTTTGTGTGGAACACCTAGAGTCTTTCGTGGAACTCTCAATGACCTTTCGTGGAACTCTCAATGACCTGTCCTGGAACTCTCAAATGCCTTTCGTGGAACTCTCAATGACCTGTCCTGGAACTCTCAATGACTTTTCCTGAAACTCTCAATGACTTTTCGTGGAACTCTCAATGACCTGTCCTGGAACTCTCAATGGCCTTTCGTGGAACTCTCAATGACCTGTCCTGGAACTCTCAATGACCTTTCCTGAAACTCTCAATGACTTTTCGTGGAACTCTCAATGATCTGTCCTGGAACTCTCAATGACCTTTCCTGAAACTCTCAATGACTTTTCGTGGAACTCTCAATGACCTGTCCTGGAACTCTCAATGACCTTTCTTTAAACTCTCAATGACTTTTTGTGGAACTCTCAATGACCTGTCCTGGAACTCTCAATGACTTTTCGTGGAACTCTCAATGACCTGTCCTGGAACTCTCAATGGCCTTTCGTGGAACTCTCAATGACCTGTCCTGGAACTCTCAATGACCTTTCCTGGAACTCTCAATGACCTTTCCTGGAACTCTCAATGACCTTTCCTGGAACTCTCAATGACTTTTCGTGGAACTCTCAATGACCTTTCCTGGAACTCTCAATGACCTTTCCTGGGACTCTAAATGACCTTTCGTGGTCCTCTCAATGACCTTTCGGTGAAACTATGGTTTCCAATGAGCACCGTTTGAGAAGCCTTGGACAAGCGTATCGAGAATAACATGTCATGTCCGTACATCGAGTTTGTGAAGGCGTGAGGTGGGAATTGATAACAATGATAATGCATACACCGAGGAAGGAAGTAAAAATATTCATGCGTGGCTCTTTTGGGAAGGGGAAGGGCGGGAGAGACGAAGAGTGAAAAAATAATCTGGTGTCTACGAGAATAAAGATTGGGAGAGTGAAAGAATTAAGTGAGAAAGAAAATTTGTAAAGCAACGAAAATTTGAGGTGTAAAAGGTAAAGACATTGCCGTTGGGGATGAAGTATTGAAGACATCGTTGTATTATGTTCAAACTTTTTTGTGGTGTAGCGAACATTAAAAAAACATTCGTGACCTGCGTTTTCAGGAAGGTACCCATATACAGCTATGTAGACGGGTGAGTTTAGCTAGCAGATAGTAAGGTCGGTACATTTGGCATTGAAGCAACGATTCTAGCGACTGTCACTCAGACGTTCGCAGAGGTACAGAATAACATAACAAACAGTGTATATGTTAATTGTAGAGAAGTGTGGTATTGATGGTTATAGAAGTACATTACGAGCAATGAAAACAGCCACGGAAGTAGCTTTCTAAATCTACAAATCCCATCCAGTCTAGCCACGGAAGCCGCCGTATCGAGAGATGCTACGAATTAATGCAGATCCCAGAGATTGAACTTGGGGACCAGAAACATAGATACACGTACATACAGATGGCTCAACTAACAAAGCCACATTGAATGGAGGCGGAGAATTATATTACAGACTAAAGAATGGAGGAGAAAAAGATGGAGCATTAACAACAGGAACACACTCCAATAACTTCCGCACAGAAGCAGAGAGACTGTAGACCGCAACTGAGCTTGTAATCCAAGATAAAGATATCCACTAAAAAAGACATAGTATACCTGATTGATGTCGCGCCAGTATTAAAAACGCTAAAACAACACAAAGATCTCGGGCAATGTATGTTCTCCCTGATACAGCTTTCAGTATAACATCCAAGGTTGGTCATACAGTGGATCCCATCTCACTACAACATTGAAGGCAATGAAGCTGCATACAAACGACCAAAGTGTGAAGAAGCATCCCCACAAACAGACCTGAGTATCTCATATAATGAGACCATAATTAAAGCGAACTTCAGGGGAAAAGGGGCTGATCAACACCCTGACTTCCGAAAAGAAGAAATATACTTTAACCTAACTAGAGAAGAGCAAGTCATCATCTTCAGACTGAGAACTGGGCATAACAGACTCAAGGGTCATCTTTACAACAAAATGAGGATTGGGACAGATGACAGGTGGCCATGTGGGGAGCATACCATGACCGTGGAACACATCCTACAAAGCTGCAAGCTCACGCAGGAAAAGAGAGAACAATGCTGGACTCGTGAGATGGACATGAAACAAAAATTGTATGGAGATTAAACAGCCTTACAAACAACGGTGTCTTTTGTAAAAGAAACCAGGACCTTGATCTGAGGATGTAAAAGAAACCAGGACCTTGATCTGAGGATGTAAAAGAAACCAGGCCCTTGATCTGAGGATGTAAGAGAAACCAGGCCCTTGATCTGAGGATGTAAGGGAAACCAGAACCTTGATCTGATGATGTAAGAGAAACCAGAACCTTGAACTGAGGATGTAAGAGAAACCAGAACCTTGATCTGAGGATGTAAGAGAAACTAGGAACATGATATGAGGATGTAAGAGAAACCAGAACCTTGATCTGAGGATGTAAGAGAAACTAGGAACATGATCTGAGGATGTAAGAGAAACCAGAACCTTGAATTGAGGATGTAAGAGAAACTAGAACCTTGATTTGAGGATGTAAGAGAAACCAGAACCTTGAACTGAGGATGTAAGAGAAACCAGAACCTTGATCTGAGGATGTAAGAGAAACCAGAACCTTGATCTGAGGATGTAAGAGAAACTAGGAACATGATATGAGGATGTAAGAGAAACCAGAACCTTGATCTGAGGATGTAAGAGAAACTAGGAACATGATCTGAGGATGTAAGAGAAACCAGAACCTTGATCTGAGGATGTAAGAGAAACCAGAACCTTGATCTGACGATGTAAGAGAAACCAGAACCTTGATCTGAGGATGTAAGAGAAACTAGGAACCTTGAACTGAGGATGTAAGAGAAACCAGAACCTTGATCTGAGGATGTAAGAGAAACCAGAACCTTGATCTGAGGATGTAAGAGAAACCAGAACCTTGATCTGAGGATGTAAGAGAAACCAGAACCTTGATCTGAGGATGTAAGAGAAACTAGGAACATGATCTGAGGATGTAAGAGAAACCAGAACCTTGATCTGAGGATGTAAGAGAAACTAGGAACATGATCTGAGGATGTAAGAGAAACTAGAAACATGAACTGAGGATGTAAGAGAAACCAGAACCTTGAATTGAGGATGTAAGAGAAACTAGGAACATGAACTGAGGATGTAAGAGAAACCAGAACCTTGAATTGAGGATGTAAGAGAAACTAGGAACATGAACTGAGGATGTAAGAGAAACCAGAACCTTGAATTGAGGATGTAAGAGAAACCAGAATCTTAAACTGAGGATGTAAGAGAAACTAGGAACATGATCCGAGGATGTAAGAGAAACCAGAACCCTGAACTGAGGATGTAAGAGAAACCAGAACCTTGATCTGAGGATGTAAGAGAAAAAGAAGTTCAGAACGAACGTGCCGCGCTATACACAACATGAAACAGACTCCGAACTGGTGTTTCACGATGCAAGAAGAACACGAACAGATGGGGATACACAGATGATTGCTGACACATGTGACTGTGGAGTAATACAGGACCAAGACCACATGATGACCTGCCCCAACCTCCAGAAAACATGCAATAGGCGCGACATGCTGGAGGCAAATGACAAGACAATCCATGTCGCTGAATACTGGATGCATTCTGTATGATGTGGTGCTTGGACGGGGGAAGTAAGCAGGAGTCAGACATGTTGTGTTGAATCTCTCCGGTGAGTCCGGGGGTGATTATATAGTCAAATTCTGGCACATAATCCTGTTACATGTACGAAACACATACGGTCAGGGCTGGATATATGGGTGTTAGTGGTTTTCTCTTTATATCTAGTACGTTATCTCTGTGAGTCGGGAGATACGTACTTGCTCGACAGTCAATACGCTTTAGTGATGGTTATCTGACATGCCTGATTGTCCTGTGCCAGGAATTCTCCGGAATTTATGTCAATATTGAAGCGTGTCAGATATACATTTAGGGAGTTATTGAAAACATTTCATTTGCTCGCCGACCAATCGTGGGATCTCGTTCAGTCCACCATACATTAGCTACATTGGGATGCGTGTGCTTGGCACGCGAACGATCTAGATCTTCTGCAATAATGTGTGAATGCTGGGCGCTCTAGCCTTCATGATGATCTCAGTGCCTGGACCCTACCCTGCCATTGTATATTCAGTAACCTTCGAGTCAGCTTGTATGGAAGTAGTTGATACTTTGTTTATTTGTTTAAAGAGGGAATAATTCCTGGCAGATTGCGTGGTTAAATAGTAACCAACACGCGGTTAATGTGACAATAGGTAGAAATTGAAAGAAAGATTGTTTGCTTGTGACAACGATCACAACGGACAACAGAAAAGAAAAGAAACTAATGGTCGGATCAGAATTTGGACACCGGACCTCCAGATAACGGAAGCGCCTTACCACAAGAGACCGATATGTTGAGCACTAGATCAGCGAGGCACACCAACCAATGTGTCACAACTGGACTAGTTTATCGTGAATCAACGACTATAAAATATAGTATAAATTCGATTCAGACAAGACGAAGTGACGTCATGGGCAGCCCGGAATTCGATAACAAAAAATGGTGTTACCGCTCTTTCGTCTTCTGGAAACCGGATGTTCCTATTCCGGTCTATCCATTTCTTCCATTTTACTTCTGTTGTTCCTTACGTACATTCTATGTTGCCCAAGTGCAGACAAATGCGTGTCTTGTTATTATTATCACGAACATTTTTTTTATTTTTACAACCCACCGTCTCGACATGTCTACATAATCCCACGAAACAGGAAGATTGCAATTAAAAATGCGTTCTTGTATTACCGGGGCACGAAATTGCGGAAAACGAAAGAAGGACTGTAGCCTGCATGAATTGTCCTACGTCATCACTGTCTTATTATTGGCATTCAATTATTTGCAAGAATGTATTTCTGTCACTCATGGAAATATATGATAAAGGTGAGGGAGGCATCGCTTAGGATAGGGGGAACTATGTATGTAGTTGTTTGGCTCTGCACAGAAAATTGTGGCTCCCCACGCCACCTCACGGCACAAGTGGATACGACAAGACAAGAGATAAGATCGTTGGTAACATTTTCAAACATTATAGTTATTGACCTAGTTTGATCCCTTCTTACAGTGGCGTAGCTTGGGATGGGCAGTAGGGGGGGGGGGGAGGGGGATGCCTCAGGGGCGGCTGCAAAATTCTTAGAGGCGAAAAATGTTATAAGAAAAAAATAAGTAGTAATAATAAATTACAAGAATAACGCTCCCTTCCCCTCACACAGAAAATCTCTCAATTGTCGAGCAGTCCACACATTTTATCAATAAGGCGAAGCAAAAAATCAGAAAAAGATTATTTCATCAATGAACAAATTGATAATGCTTGTGCTACGTTCACAGCTTTGAAAACTGCAGCCTTGGTCGCTGAAATAAATCCAGACCGGCGCCACATTGTCTTGTAAAAGGAAGTCAATCTTGAAGAGGGACTGATAACTGGGCAGATTTAGATCTGCTGGGGTGGAGGCACAAGAGCTGCAAGAGAGTTGGACTAACTTTGTTGTGGCGAAAAGAATCATTTTAACTATCACTGTTTCAACTGTCAGTTGTGAAAGAAGTGTCTCAACAACTTTATTAATCAAAACAGAGATTCACAATAAGTTCAGAAAGATGGAGTAACCTAGCAATACGATCAATTAAGAGAGATTTAAAACCACAATGTTAAATACATTTTATGAGAAAAAATAAATGAAAAAACAAATTGTTAAAAGTTGATTAAAATTAAATTTAAACCAAATTAAAATATGTGTATGGCCAAAGACCGCACCGAGACGAGAACACAAACAAGATCTCGGTGCGGTATCTGGCTAAAGCCATTTTTTAATCTTGATTAAATGTTAATTAATGAACTTTAAACAATTTTTTTTGCATTTATTAAACAATTTTTTATGTATTTATTTTTTCTCACTATAAACATCTACAGTGCCGTCGCATTGCCTTGCCTTATTCTATTTTAAATATATTTAAGTATACTAGGAGTACATTCATTTTACTTTAAGAATATCATTTTTTTACTTCTGACATTAGAAAACGTCTGCTTGGGGTTTAATACTGGACTGATGGAAGATAACGCAGAGAGTGCTAACGGTTTGTGGATTAGGGGACGCGTTACTTGTCTTGTCTCTGGTGGGGATGGTGGCAGGCAAATCTTTACAGGGGGGAGGGGATGTCAGTCGCATGATCATCGGCCAAGCTATCCATTATTATTCTTCTATTTTCTCTACATCAGAATTAGCCATGTTCTGTTTAGTATTCCAGTCGAGACAACTTGGGACACAGTCCATTTAGAGGGGGACGGGGGGGGGGGGGGGGGGGTATTGGTGACTTGTGACATAGTCCATTGAGGGGAGGGGGGATTGGTGACTTCTGACATAGTCCATTGAGGGGGGGGGGGGGAATTGGTGACTTGTGACATAGTCCATTGATGGGGGGGGGGGGGAATTGGCGACTTGTGACATAGTCCATTGAAGGGGGGGGGGGAATTGGTGACTTGTGACATAGTCCATTCAGAGGAAGGAGGGAAGTAATTGGTGACTTGTGACATAGTCCATTGGGGGGGGGGGGGGGAATTGGCAACTTGTGAAATAGTCCATTGAGGGGGGGGGGGAATTGGTGACTTGTGACATAATTCATAGAGGGGGGGTGGGGGGGGATTGGTGACTTGTGACATAGTCCCTTCAGAGGAAGGAGGAAAGTAATTGGTGACTTGTGACATAGTCCATTGAGGGGGGGGGGGGGGATTGGCGACTTGTGACATAGTCCATTGAGGGGGGGGAGGAATTGGGGACTTGTAACATAGTCCATAGAGGGGAGGGGGCGGGGGGGGATTGGTGACTTGTGACATAGTCCATTGAGGGTGGGGGGGGGGGAATTGATGACTTGTAACAAAGTCCATTGAGGGGGCGGGGATTGGTAACTTGTGACATAGTCCATTGAGGGGGCGGGGAGGGGTGAACGTTGCTGATTTGTGACATAGTTCATTAAGGTAGAGTCGGTTGGGAGGCTGGAGGGGAAACATTGCAGATGTGGGACACGGGCATAGAGATGGAGGAGAACTCACCTTGCACAAAGTATTTTATATTTTTGGAAAAACGTCTTTCGTATACAGGTACAAAAGTAATCTTGGTGACAGATTTGATGACAGCGTTTGTGACAGTTTTAGTGACAGTTTTGTGACAGTTTTAGATGACTGCTTCGATGATCAAAGTATTCATATTAAAGAATTTATTACAAGATGATATTTTATCTCACACAACCGTTGTCCATTTGCGTGAACTTCTATTCTCCAATTTAAACTAATTTCCCTATAACCTGGAGAGCTGTGTCCACCTTTTGGTCAGCTTGACCATAGATGAAGGGGAACACAGTCTAGACGATTCGGCGGCGGGACACAGAGAAAAAACAGGGAGTTTTACACGGACAGACACGGAAGGACTGACACTAACATTGGTCTAACACACTCCTCACGACCATCATCTCTAGGCAATGGAGTACTCAGCTCCACCTGGGTAGACTGTAAGGATTTCGGTCATCACGCTACGCGTAAACACATCCTCAGCAGTTGGACATGGTAGTGGTCGATCGACGCAATGGACCTTTGTCGCCCATGCGAACATTATGATATTACTAGAGAGATGAAATGTTGTACACAGACTTCACTAGTGTGACTTGTCAATATATCAAATATTGACGGACCTTGGACAGGTCATTCAAAAGCTGTTTCCAGAAATGTAAAGTAAAGTAAAGTAACCGATATCATTACTGCCGTAGGGGTGTGAGGTGTTAGTGATCTCACATTCAAAGGCTCGGCTATATGAGAGCAGTAGCCATCTCCTCTCCCTCGCCGCTTTTACTTCCCGGACTGAACCGGTACCCAATTAAGGTAGGGTCGACCCGAAAGCCAGTGCGGTCTGAAAAAACATTACCGCCTCAACTGGGGAATGAACCCAGGACCACTCAGATGCGAAGCCAGAGCGCTAACCACTGCGACAACGAAGTAAACACAACTACAAGTCGTATAATAACAGGCACAAGTGTTCTTTTAGCTGGAACATCACGAAGTAAACATTAAAGATAACGCGGATGAAGGAATCCACATGAACGATAACCATTTTCTGAGAATAAAGTCGGCAGTGAATGTTGACAAACTTGATCTCTTCAATTCCATTACGAGAAATACACGTGATCACGTGATGAGCGCCCCATGTAAGCTTATCAAATGTTCCATAACAAACAAAACCACCAAGAAATAACCATTTCAAAATACACTAATACGACACCAAAGTTAAAAAGTAATTGAAATTACATTACTGTTGTTCCAAAAATGGTCGTGGGGGATCGAGGAAGACCTGAAAAGCACGGTCTCCTTCGTGAACCTCACCGGGCTAGACCCACAGCATCAGTTGATCGTGAACCTCACTGGTCTAGGCGCACAGCATCAGTTGATCGTGAACCTCACTGGTCTAGGCGCACAGCATCAGTTGATCGTGAACCTCACTGGTCTAGGCGCACAGCATCAGTTGATCGTGAATCTCACTGGTCTAGGCGCACAGCATCAGTTGATCGTGAATCTCACTGGTCTAGAAGCACAGCATCTTTTGATCGTGAACCTCACTGGTCTAGGCGCACAGCATCAGTTGATCGTGAACCTCACTGGTCTAGAAGCACAGCATCTTTTGATCGTGAATCTCACTGGTCTAGGCGCACAGCATCAGTTGATCGTGAACCTCACTGGTCTAGAAGCACAGCATCTTTTGATCGTGAACCTCACTGGTCTAGGCGCACAGCATCAGTTGATCGTGAATCTCACTGGTCTAGAAGCACAGCATCTTTTGATCGTGAACCTCACTGGTCTAGAAGCACAGAATCTTTTGATCGTGAACCTCACTGGTCTAGAAGCACAGAATCTTTTGATCGTGAATCTCACTGGTCTAGGCGCACAGCATCAGTTGATCGTGAACCTCACTGGTCTAGAAGCACAGAATCTTTTGATCGTGAATCTCACTGGTCTAGAAGCACAGAATCAGTTGATCGTGAATCTCACTGGACTAGAAACACAGAATCAGTTGATCGATGAAGAAGAAGAAGGAAAGAGAATAAAACAAATTTGGAGGTATTAAAAAAGTTGGGGGGGAAAAGAGAATTAATGACCGAAATCAGGGTTAGACGGTTATATTATTTTGGTCATATAACAAGACATACCTCCTTGTTGGAGACCATACTGGAGAGTAGGGTGGAAGGCAGTCGTTCAAGAGGCAGACAACGTTTTTAGTGAGTTGATAACATCAGGAGATGGACTGGAAAAAGCCTCTCAGATTGCACCATTACGGCAAGAGATAGAGTACACTGTAGATCCATTGCAGTCAACCTTCGATGCGGAGATGGCAGTTGAATTTAAATTACAATATAAATAGAACCGTAGTTTTTTTAAAATATTTACTTGGAGAAAACGATTTGATTCAAACAGATGACAATAGCTACATTTATGTTTAGAATTCATGCACACGTGCATTTTCCAATAAGTATTTCCAAATGTGTTCATTTGTCATTACATCTGTTTACCGTTTTGAACAAGCAGATGCTTTTGGGAGCGGTTATTTTCTGCACTAAAACTTGATTAAAACTGTCTACGATCCATCACTGGGGACGCAATTATAAACTGAACAATTTGGCACTGATGCCCATTGAATCTATCGTTCTAATAAAAAAAAATAGATAGTGTGCCGATTATTGAGAGAACACCTGAAAATGGTTTCAATCAAACTTTGTTTACCGGAACAGTAATAGTAACACATTATTGACAAGAATATTTACAAGTAAAAGAGAAAAGTCGTGGTTACAGAATAACATACATGTCTATGATTACTTCCCCTGACCTGGGTAACTAGACTTATTTCCCCTGTCCGGAAACCGCGTCAGACATCAGGTTTCAAATGTTGAGCCCCGTGGATTGCCTTGTCATTCCATGGGACCCCATCACTAATCATCCTAAAGACCCCATCACTAATCAGGCTAGAGACCCCATCACTAACCAGTCTAGGGACCCCATCACTAATCAGCCTAGAGACCCCATCACTAACCATCCTAGAGACCCCATCACTAACCAGTCTAGAGACCCCATCAGTTTAGAGACCCCATCACTAATCAGGCTAGAGACCCCATTACTAATCAGTCTAGAAACCCCATCATTAACCAGTCTAGAGACCCCATCACTTATCAGTCTAGAGACCCCATCACTAATCAGTCTAGAGACCCCATCACTAATCAGTATAGAGACCCCATCAGTCTAGAGACCCCATCACTAATCAGCCTGAGACCCCATCACTAATCAGCCTAGAGACCCCATCACTAATCAGCCTAGAGACCCCATCACTAATCAGTCTAGAGACCCCATCACTAACCAGTCTAGAGACCCCATCACTAATCATCCTAGAGACCCCATCACTAATCAGCCTAGAGACCCCATCACTAATCAGGCTAGAGACCCCATCACTAATCAGGCTAGACCCCATCACTAATCCGGCTAGAGACCCCATCACTAATCAGGTAAGAGACCCCATCACTAATCAGGCTAGAAACAGCATCACTAATTAGTCTAGAGACCCCATCACTAATCAGTCTAGAGACCCCATCACTAATCATCCTAGAGACCCCATCACTAATCAGTCTAGAGACCCCATCACTAATCAGTCTTAAGACCCCATCACTAATCAGGCAAGAGACCCCATCACTAATCAGGCTATAGACCGCATCACTAATCAGACAAGAGACCCCATCACTAATCATCCTGTCAGCCTAATCCAGCCCTGAATAAGTTTACTGTAAACAGCCCAATTTTTCAACCATTTCACTGATTGAACGAAAGATGGATGGATTTGTTGACTAATTAATACATTATCTGCTTGACTTACGAGGCTGCTTAGTTTCATTATCTGACATCCACACTGACATCGAATCCGTCCTACTCACTTCTGCTTAGAGCTTTCCGCTTACAAGCGTAGGCGTAGAAACCAAACATTTGATAGAGTAAATTACCCCATCGCTACCCCCAGTAACACATACTTTCAGGGGCGTAAATAACGTATGTAGACATCGTAGTCAGATTTCTCCTTTGGTACTAACCCCGCACCTCCCATCTCCGTAAAACATACTGAGCAGAAATACATAAACAAGTGTGACTCAGATACCGTGAAGAAACAGAACAGCGACAAAACGTTACGATGCAAAAACCGTCATCAGCGACAAGAAACAACACAAATGAAAACAGCTAACAAATTATGAGAGTAATGATGCACATTTTGATAATGTTATTGTTCCTAGCTACTCGTCTTAAGTGGAGTTAGCTCTTAACTACGTTGATTTGTTTACAGGTTACAGTGGCTATCCTTGCATCCTGAGTCGTGTTTCTTCTTCTTCTGCTTCTTCTTCTTCTTCTTCTTCTTCTTCTTCTTCTTCTTCTTCTACTTCTTCTTCTACTTCTTCTTGTTATTGTTCTTGATCTTCTTGTTCTTGTTCTTCTTCTTCTTCTCCTTCGTCTTCTTTTTCTTCCTCTTCTTCTTCTTCTTGTTTTTGTTCTTGATCTTGTTGTTGTTGTTGTTGTTGTTGTTGTTGTTGTTGTTGTTGTTCTTCTTCTTCTTCTTCTTCTTCTTCTTCTTCTTCTTCTTCTTCTTCTTCTTCTTCTTCTTCTTCTTCGGCGTTCCTTCTGAAAAATAATGACGTGTCGTAGTTTACAGCGAGGATGCGATATCTGATCATTTCGACCCGACACATCCGATTTCAGTTTGCCTTTGTGGGTACCGGGTTTGCCTTCCAACTATAATCCCATTCTCTTAGCCAGACTACACTAGCGCAGACTGTTTGCACTACCGCTGCTTCGAGGGGAAATAGGGTCTTGGTCAGCTCTGGTTCACTGACTCTGATGCAGGCAGCAGACTTTGGGCTTCTGTCCCTGTGCATCTTCGGCTCCGAGGAGTACTGATTGAGAAGGTGGCCCGGGGTCCTCCTAGCTGTAGTGCAATGTGAGGCTGCTCGATAATCTCACCGCTAGAGGAATTATACGACCAGCATATAAGGATACACAGATCGGCCATGACGTCTTGATAATGGTCAACTTATTTATTCTGCAAGCGCAAAGTACTGGACCTGTTGTAGTTCTTCTTCTTCTTCTTTTTCTTCTTTTTCTTCATCTTCTTCTTCTTAACTTAACTTAACGTCTTTGTGCTGGTTTAGAAGACTCTACAGAGTCTGTATACAAGCAGTTTCTTGGAGAGAGGTTTAACCGATGTGCGAGTCCATCTTAATATACTCAAACACTAGAGCTAGGTAGACCCACAGCCAGTTAGACGCCATCTATAGCTGCTCTTAACAAACGACCTGGGAAGATGAAGGGAAGTTTTACTTGAAGATCGACGTGAAATAAATGTCGGTCTTCAACGAACACGGAAACTGCGGCCCTCAAGACGGACACCTTACCTCGCGACTTCTACTTCTTCTTCTTCTTCTTCTTCTTCTTCTTCTTCTTCTTCTTCTTCTTCTTCTTCTTCTTCTTCTTCCTCTTACTTGTTTTCCTCCTCACCTATCTCCCTCCTCGATCATTGCTCATTTAGAATATGTCTTCCCGATTCTCCAATAAAGTCTGCTGAATTTTTCAGGGTCTCCGTACTATCGAACAGTTTCACTTCGATGGCAGTAGACGTAGGCTCTATCCTTCTTCTGTATGTTGGGAAGGGGGAGGGGAGACAGTCTTCATGTACATTTTCTGTTGTCATGTCTGCCAGTCCAGAGTAACACGAGCAGGTAGTGCCTTTCTTGGGTCTGGTGTAAAGATGTGGTCTAATTCTGTTGTAGCCAGTTTTGGTTCTGGTGTACAGGTGTGGTAAAACTGATAAAGATTTCACTTTACATCAGGGTCAGGTGAAACAAACTGATAAAGATCTCACTTTACATCAGGGTCAGGTGAAACAAACTGATAAAGATCTCACTTTACATCAGGGTCAGGTAACCATTCAGACCAGAACTCCACTTTACATCAGGGTAAGGTGAAAGAAACTGATAAAGATCTCACTTTACGTCAGGGTCAGGTAAACCATTCAGACCATAACTCCACTTTACATCAGGTTCAGGTGAAACAAGCTGATAAAGATCTCACTTTACATTAGGGTCAGGTAACCATTCAGACCAGAACTCCACTTTACATCAGGGTCAGGTGAAACAAACTGATAAAGATCTAACTTTACGTCAGGGTCAGGTAAACCATTCAGACCAGAACTCCACTTTACATCAGGGTCGGGTGAAAGAAACTGATAAAGATCTCACTTTACGTCAGGGTCAGATGAAACAAACTGATAAAGATCTCACTTTACACCAGGGTCAGGTAAACCATAGAGACCAGGACCCCACTTCACAGCAGGGTCAGGTAAACCATATTAATCAACATGATTGCCTCGGATTGCATTACAGTCTGCAGGACCACCTTCTCAACGTCGCCTCAGAATGTTAGAAGAACCACTGTAACTCGCTACAAAAGAAACGTCGTCAACCAAGCACAAAGAACTTCGAAAAACAACATGTCAGCCCTTATTTTCTATTCACGTAAAATAATAATTAACCCCCATCTACACCCCTCCCCCTCCCCATCCCACCCGAAGCTGAAGCATAAACCTGCCACTACACCTGAACTGACCACTTTACAAGAAGCCTATATCGATCATCTTCAGCAGTGTGTTCATAAGTAACAGTTTTACATGAAGAGGTTGCTAGCCGCATGCACAACCATATTTAGTCTCCTTTTCAGTAATTCTTGGAAGGTTACAATTGGCGCTAATTTTTTCAACCCGTATACCACTAGAGTGAAGCAGCTAACTTACAGAGCTACAACACAAGTCAAAGTAGGATTTCCATCAAGAAAAAATAGTATTCCTGACTGATGTCCCGTCACTGTTACCAGCTCTAAAACAACATAAAGATCTCAAGAACATCCCCACAAACAGACCTGAGTTTCACATTTAATGAGGTCAAGACCATAATTAAAGCCAACTTCAGGGTAAAATGGGCTGATCAACACCTTGACTTCCGAAAAGAAGACAGCTACTATAACTTAACTAGAGAAGAGCAAGTCATCATCTTCAGATTGAGAACTGGGCATAACAGACTCAGGAGTCTTCATTACAACAAAATGAGGATTGGGACAGATGACAGGTGCCCATGTGGGAAGCATATCATGACCGTGGAACACATCCTACAAAGCTGCACGCTCACGCAGGAAAAGAGAGAACAATACTGGCCTCGTGAGACAGATATGAGACAAAAGCTGTTTGGAGATGAAGCAGCCTTACAAACAAAGGTGTCTTTTGAAAGAGAAACCGGAACCTTGATCTGAGGATACACGACGAAGAAGGAATTGTATGGCTTTGATTACTTTACAAGATAAAGGGACCAAATACCCACCGTAAATTGTCTCAGGGGCGCTCCATTTCGGAATGTTGCACTGGGGCATAATTGTTCCTTTCAGTTCTTATTCCCCGCCTCTGGTTTGTTTCGTGTCTGCAAAAGAAGTGGCGCAATACATTCATTCAGGTCACCAATCACAGCACTAACATGCACTCAATCATCGTCAGTGATTGTGATTAGAATTCTCACGCAAAGCAATATTCCTCACAGCAAGACAGAATGTTGGGAAATCGTCCATTTTGTTGTGAATGCGTAAAAGTCGTCCCACTTGGCTTTGACCTGGCTTCAGAGATTTAACAAAATCTACCGGTCTTTGACCTTAAGCGATTATTTACGCCTTTAAATTGTATCCCTTCTTCTTCCCTTTATTTTGTAAAGTATTTGATAGGCTGTGCTACAATTACCAGACGTACTGTCAGAACGAAGACATAGTAGGTGGTATGATAGCAATCAACTACTCAGATCTGGCTGTGTGCGTCAGGGTCAGTCCTCAATAGCTGCCCACGACCCTACTCCACATCCAAGCCTTTTTATGTTTGAGACATCGCGGTCTGACATGAGCTATTTTCTTACAGTTTGAGGCCTTTATGCCTTCAGCTACCTCTTTCATTATCGAAATCTACAGCACAACCAGAACAATTACTCCACACAAGCCTCAGCCCAACCAGAACAACGACTCCACACAAGCCTCAGCCCAACCAGAACAATTACTCCACACAAGCCTCAGCCCAACCAGAACAACGATTCCACACAAGCCTCAGCCCAACCAGAACAATTACTCCACACAAGCCTCAGCCCAACCAGAACAACGACTCCACACAAGCCTCAGCCCAACCAGAACAATTACTCCACACAAGCCTCAGCCCAACCAGAACAACGATTCCACACAAGCCTCAGCCCAACCAGAACAATTACTCCACACAAGCCTCAGCCCAACCAGAACAACGACTCCACACAAGCCTCAGCCCAACCAGAACAATTACTCCACACATGCCTCAGCCCAACCAGAACAACGACTCCACACAAGCCACAGCCCAACCAGAACAACGACTCCACACAAGCCTCAGCCCAACCAGAACAACGACTCCACATAAGCCTCAGCCCAACCAGAACAACGACTCCACACAAGCCCCTTCTAACAGTTCCTTCATTACCATAACCTCCAGCATGGCCATGTCAACAGTTCAGGACAAGATCTTAACTGTTAGAAACCTACCACGCAATCAAACCCCATCCAGCCCAATTAACTACACCGCCTCGCTGAAATAAAGCGGTCCATTAGGGAATTCAGCTAACTGAACAAACATTGTTGAACTAAAAATAGGCGCAACCAGGTCGCGCCAACTTCTAATATGTTTTCATTATCCTTCTGTTAAAACTAACACATAAGCGACAACCAAGGTCAACTACTGCGTGAGATGACGCTAGGTCTTGTCCCATGGCGTTGCATTTTAGAAAGCATCCATGTTTTGCTCATATACATAATGCTTAATATAAATTATGTTGTTGACTTGGTCTCATGTGAAAATGTGAAAATTATTATTTAAAGTTCACCTACAATGAATGTATTATTGTCGCTATGGATTAAAATGTAATAACAGTTCAATTTAGCCCCTCTGAAATCTTCAATGAATTGTTGGAGAATTGGTTGTAAGAGTTTTCAACTTGTTATAAATAAGGGTACCTAGCAGACTTTCTTTCCCTAACAATATAATATGAACGAGTTTACAGCTTGGTCGACTAGTGCGCCATTTAAACGAACTACTACGGCAGTGCTATCTATCGGAAGACAGTGTAATCGTGCGCATGTACACGGGAAACTGTTACAGCCTGTAAATATTCACTTTGCTGTCTTTATTCTAGGATGTGAAGAAACATGTGTAGAGGTGTAGAGTATTACTTTCTGATCAACATTTATTGCGAGATTGTTTTTTTTTTTTGGTTGTCTGCCACAAATTAGTCCACATTCATTCACCAAAGAAGCCCTTTCGTGATTTGGAAGGCCAGTGCTTCGTTAATAGATAAATACACTCATTGTGTCGGACTCTGCTTTTTTTCTCAGGTTCTTTCCAGCTTATTCCTTCTATTCTTGTATCGATCTCTAGATGAGGACATGCCTGTCTGTTAGCAGCCGCTGCCTGTGACTCCTCTAGTCGGAAATTGGTCCATTCTTTTACGTTGCCCTCCCACCTCTTTTGAGGACGACCTCTTCGACGTCTGCCTTCCACCCTTCGTGCAGAATCGTATTTGCAGGACCGTTTGATCTCGATATGTGACCGTACCAAGCGAGTTTCCTTCTTTTGACAGTTGCCAGGAGTTCTTCAAAAGGCCCTATTGCTGTGGTAATTCTTTCGTATTTTCTCATTTGTAACTCGGTCTTTGTACGTGCTGTTTAGAAGTCTTAGAAAACATCTCATCTTCAAGGTCTATATCCTCCGCTGCAGGTCACCTGTAATTGTCCATGTCTCACAAGCATAGACGAATATTGACAGGACCAATGTGCGCATTAATCTGATCTTCGTGCATATTGTTAACCGTTTATCTGGTCATTTTTTGTTAAGCCGTGCAAGCGCCGCCATTCTCTGTGCTTATTCTGGCCAATATCTCACATTTTGATCCTTCATCACTGACAATCAAATCAAGATATTTAAAACCGCCAACCACTTCGAGTTCCTGACTGTTAGCTTTTAGCCTGCTGTTGAATTTTTTTTTTTTTTTTTTTTTTTTTTTTTTTTTTTTGTTGGTGGTTTGCGTTCGCGCAATTTTTCTATTCTCTCATGCGGTGTTCGTTGCACTGTGTTTTTATTTTGCGCCTATCGGCCCAGTGCATCCGACTTCAGCGTACATTGTATGCTTCCTCCTGCATTTTCTAAGGGTCTGCTTCCCCGGGGTTACGGCCAGTGTTAAGATTGGGGAGCGAACCCAGCACCTTTAGATTTTGAGCCGTGTCACTTAATGACACGCCAACTCCCTCCCCTTCCCCGCTGTTGAAGTCTTTGTCGCTGTTGGTCATTAATTTGGTCTTTCCAGTGTTAATCACAGTACAACATAACACAATATAGTACAACATAACACACTATAGTACAACCTAACACAATTTGGTGCAACGTGACACAATATAGTACAACATAACACAATATAGTATAACTTAGCACAATATAGCATAACTTAGCACAATATAGCAAAACGCAGTATCCCATAACATAACACATTATAGTGTAACATAACATATAACATTCAACAATATAGAATAACGTAACATAATATAATAGAAGGCACAATTTAAAAATGAAAAACAGCGATGGGGAACTGAGACGCTAGTCCAGTTAGACACAACATACTGACCAGGACGTCGTGTCAGGGTCAATACACTGACCAAGACCACACTCTATCTTTAATGTAGCTTTTCCTGGCTGGCGAGATGTGGATCGATGTGATCCCCGTAATAGTGAGCGCCACAAAGATGAAGCCAAGCATAGCACAACCGCCTGGAGAACCGCGGTGCACCTTCATCAGCATGCTCGGGATGCGAGGAAAGCTACTACAACCCACCACTTGGCTTGGCTTGGTTTGGTTTGGTTTGGTTTGGTTTGGCTTGGTTTGGTTTGGCTTAGCTTGGCTTGGTTTGGCTTGGTTTAGTTTGGCTTGGCTTGGCTTGGTTTGGCTTGGCTTGGCTTGGCTTGGCTTGGTTTGGCTTGGCTTGGCTTCGTTCGTTCTCAATCTCCCGCTACCAAACCCTGACACGGGGCAAAGTAGCAGAATGTAGTCCAGAGAACGGAATGCGTTGTGTCGTAGTTTACAGCTTGACTGCGATATTTGCACCTTTCGGTCCAACACATCCGACTCCAGCAAACATATTTTGAGTACCAGGTTTGCATTCCCTCTTCAATCCCTTCTCCTTAGCCAGTCTGCTCTGGTGCAGCCTGTTATCCAGGATCACCGCGTGGAGGTGTAGAAGGATCTTGGCAGCTCTGGTTCGCTGGCCCTGACGCTAGCAGTCAGCTATGGGTCGCTGACCGCTGCAGCTCATGCGCTCTTTTCAGGGCGCACAAAAGAGTAAACTTACTCATTGTGGGCATTAAGCAACGTACAACAGCAACAGAAAAATAGCGAAGAAAATAGTCAAGTTGTCGTATAACGAACATCTATAAAGCCACCTTGGTTTGTGTTACATAACTCCAACTATATGATATATTAATCTGCCATTAACGTTTTAAAAACCTCATATAAAAAACATAAAAATAATCCCACCACAGACTCTCCCCAAAGCCTCCGCCCCTCTTCTCTCTGCACACACAACAAAACCAACCTTACCAACATCGATTTTTGTCCCAGCTAATTCCACACTTAATCAAATTAAAGATGTCCGTCAAGTGTGTCCCGTTATTACATAATGCGCGGATGCATATCCTGACAGACCCGTCAATGCAGCGTGTATTCATGATCGGCAGAACACTTCAAATATATCTACTATATTTACATAGAATGGCGTACTCGTTGATATAATGACACAACAATTTTTCTTCTTTATATCAGCCGTGAGCATTATCTCTGCTTCGAAATCCGGCCATTTATAAAAGATAAAAGTTGTATTTGGAAAGTATTGGCTCACAGCAGACACTGCCGACAAGGACGGAGTGTTAGGAATGTCCGCGAACTAGCCCTCAACTTTTTATATGTAGGATGGCTATTTCCCTTCCTCGGTGTCTTCCCTCCAGCAGTAGGTATTGTTTCAATTTACAGCTGGATTGACCCAGTATGTTTTCAGTGTGAACAAGTGCTCTAACCATCATGCCACTCATAAACAGTATAACAGGAAATAACAATGGCCAGGGGACGGCGTGGGCTAGTGGTTAAGGGGCACAGCTCACAACCAGAAGGTGCTGGATTCGATCCCCATCACAGCACCGGCCGTTACCCCCTTAGAAAATGCAGGAGGAAGCAGACCCTTACATAAAATGCATGCTGAAGTCGGATGCACTTAGTCGTCAGGCGCAAAATAAAAACCACAGTGCAACTCACACCGCCTTGGAGAATAGAGAAATAAGACGAACGCCAACCCCTTCTCCCCCTCCCCCCCCCTCCCCCGACACCCCTCCCCCCAAAAAGCAGTGGCCTGGAATAGCTAAATAATGAGACACGCCCTCTACTGTATACGTTATTTCTACTCGTTCATGTGACTTTGTTTCCTTATAATTAACCTATCTACATGTACCAGTAAATGGATCTGACAAATCCGTGTCTTGTAGAAGCTACCTGTCTCATTCTGTGATCGGTCTGTCGTTACTTTGAAAGCTAATACAATAACAAACTATTACATTAGGTCTGTTGTAATGTTACTTTAGGACAGTAGACGAAGTGAATGAACTGGTTGTTGTTGATGTTACGGATCCAGCAGCATCTTCGCTCTCGCCCTTCGGCCCAATGCCATGTAATGTTATCTGCATGTGTTTATTAATTGTTGGCTAGTGCCATACAAAAAGTGTTCCATGAATCTGGTCTCGGAGGAAGGAGTATTTTCTTAACGGCTTTGAGCCCAAAGCACTAAGAGATGATGATTAAAGGTTTAATATGGGGTGTACATAGCTGGCACTCATGATTGTGTTGTGGTTGAATTTTGTTCAGGTGCTTTAAAAGTGGGATGTGTTGGGTGTTACGGGGGCTCCTTTTGAGGAGGCCCCATTTGTTGTTGAAGATGGTCAGCATGCCAGGGGCTCCTCTCAAGGCCCCGTATGTTGGTGGAGATGGTCAGCCTGGCAGGGGCTCATCTCAAGTCTCGTATGTTGGTGGAGATGGTCAGCCTTTCAGGGACTCCTCTCAAGGCCCCGTATGTTGGTGGAGATGGTCAGCCTGGCAGGGGCTCATCTCAAGTCTCGTATGTTGGTGGAGATAGTCAGCCTTTCAGGGACTCCTCTCAAGGCCCAGTAAGTTGGTGGAGAGCTCTAGCCTGTCAGTCTCGCCTCGTTTCGTCTCGTCAGAAAGGTCACGGGAAAGACAAGAAGAGTCTGTCAGAGGCTCCTCAAATTGTTGCAGCTATGCACTCTATATTCCACACCGTTGAACGCATTACACTCCGCTCCGTCAGGAATGAGCAAAGTGCATTTCTGGTTTCCGACTCTGGTTGGAAGAAAAGCCATAGTACTAACTTACTTCCCCTGTCCAAACACTACGTCATATAGTATCCATCCAGTATCCAGCAACATGGATTGCCTTGTCATTTGCCTGCAACATGTCGCACTTATTGCATGTTTCCTGGAGGTTGGGAAAGGTCATTAGGTAGTCTGGGTCCCGTATTTTCGCCACATTCACATGTGTCATCATCTGTGTATCCCTATCTTTTCATATTCCTCTTGCACCGTGATACACCAGTTCGGAGTCTGTTCAGCGACTTCGATGTTGTGTATGGTGGATGATGTCCGGGGGCAGGTTTATCCTTAAGCTCCATCTGGAGGGAGGGGGGGGGGGGCCTGCACCAATTTGTGTCATCTCTCGATACGGCGGCTTTCTAGGCTTGTCTGTATCGACTTTGATGATTTTTCAAACCGTGTCTGAATTTGAGTCTTGTGCTCTGTCCTTGATGTCCAAACATTGAGTGGCATAGTACTTCCAGCTCTGTTATTGTAAAGGCGCAGATATCACAGACTTGCTGTGAACTATGACAGAACGTAAGAAAACTTCCTTTTCAGTGCGAACGCTGAAGAGTATTTTAGTTTAATTGCTACTCATTTGTGTGTGTGTGCACCTTTTGTGGTGTGAAGTTTCCTTTCTTAGGTCAAGCGCTTTAAGTTGTTCTGGATGTTTGTTACAAAATGTATCCATCAGCTAAACTTCATGTTCTTCCTCGTGTCATGTAACAAGAAGGTATGATATTATAAGAGCACAGTGGTAGCTGATGGAATATCAGCCTCGTGTGATGACCCAACCATTGTATTGTCGGTCCTAATGTTTAATCGATAGAGCAAATATCTGCTACGATATTTATAATGGCATTATCATGATGGTGTTTATTTCCACCGTGTAGATTTATAAGACTGAGGAACAAAGGCCGCTTGTTCATACAGTCGCAACACATTGAACAAACTAGTTTTTATTTCACCTTCGACAGAAAAAAATGTTGCTTTACCCAAGCTTTGAAAAACATGTTCTCGTGCTCAGATGGCCGACATTCAGACCAGCCCGTTCCTCTCTCATGCCATAATTATTTAAACATTCTCTACTTGTGAAGTTAATGACTCATAGCGGCCATTTTTATTTGTACGATTGAATCCACCCCTTCTGATAGTCACCCGTGTCTGAAACTGGAAGTAGATCTGTCATCTGCAATCCTGGTATTCAATCAGACAAAGGAAATGTCTAGCGTAAGGCTGCAATATTTTAGAATTATCCTCAGCGCGGCAGTTCAAGCCAACACTATTATGTATGCGTCCCGATCTTTTGCAGAGATGTACCAATGACGGTCCTAGGCCTTTGGTCAGTCCATCTCGTCATCGTATAAGTAGTAGGCCGCAAATAGTGCCACCAAAACGTTGTTGCACGTGCCATTTGTTATCAGGCATGCCTACCAAATGTCCAGCCCAGAGTTGTCCAGTGATACCACAACGTTCCGAAACAAAGTTTGATGTTGCATTTCTTTGTTCTGAGTATTATCTTGTATCGAAATTTTAGTAAGCGCCGTTCGATTGCTTTCTGAGTGACTAGGAGAATCTCAACATGTATTGTGTAAGTTTCACACTTGGCATCCGTAGATCATTCCTGGAATGGGCTTGTAATTAAAAGTGTGAGCCAAATGTTGTTTAAACTCAATACGGTCTTTTGTCCTACAGTACTTTGGTAGACTGCTAGAGAAAGCACGACTAGGATGGGCCGGACACCTCGTCCGTATGTCAGACGAGCGGCTCCCAAAGAAGCTTCTCTACGGCGAGCTGAGAGAGGGATGGCGCGAGAGAGGGCGCCCAAAAAAACGTTTTAAAGACGGTCTGAAGGACTCACTAAAAAGTTGCCAGATAGACATCGACACCTGGGAATGTCTTGCGCAAAACAGATCTGACTGGAGAGGGGCAGCCAAATCGGGTGTAGCTGCTGGTGAAGATGACCGTGTTGTGAAAGCCCAGAGCAGACGCGAGACGCGGAAATCCAGAGCAGCGGGAACACCATCCCCTTCTACAAACCTCGTGTGCCCGATATGTAGCAGATGTTTTCGTGCCCGCATTGGCCTGTTCAGCCACATGCGCACCCACACCCAACAGGGAAATTTGTGACAAGGATGATGTCGGCGGTCCTCATCGACAACGATGGACAGCTATTATTATTACTTTGTTGGACCAAGGGTTTTTACTCAGGCCATCTCTCCATCTCATTGAGGAACGTCCGCGTGGAAATTTAAAGTTGGAAGGCTACAATGACGTCACTTTTCGTGACCAGCATACGCCTCTTGTGCCGTGACCAGCTGCATTTTTGTAAAACATGCAGCATCTATGTAGCCTAGCCGACAGTCAGCTGACTTATTAGACTGGGATTACAGCGTGCCAGGGTTCGAGTTCACGAGCGGACAGAAAAAAATATGGCCTGTAGTTGGTGCATGGTATGACCGCGATCTTCTTTCGGCCCAGCTGTAAATGGGTTTGTTTTTTTCGTTCGCCTTATTTCTCTAATCCCTAAGGCGGTGAACGTTGCACTGCGTTTTTATTTTGCGCCTGTCGGCCCAGTGCATCCGACTTCAGCATGCATTTTATGTAAGGGTCTGCTTCCTCCTGCATTTTCTAAGGGTTTTTTTCCCCGGGGTAAGGGCCTGTGCTGTGATGGGGATCGATCTCAGCACCTTCTGGTTGTGAGCCGTGTCACCTAACCGCTAGGTCACGCCGTCCCGTACCTGAGGTATGAGTTTGGTAAGGTAAACAACAGCTAGGAAGAGAACTGGTCACCTCACCTCACATAGGCTGCGGCTCAGTTCATGAAGAGTTATCTTCATCCCCGATGGCATCCGTTGCCATGGGACTGACCTTGGCCTATATAATCTACATCGTCATTGAAGGCAACCCGGCGTCTGATCTGTGTGTGTTGCGAATTCCGTCCCGTTGAGATACTCTCATTGGTATTTGCTCCACTACCCTTTGAGCGACCAGGAGGTCTCCACAGCTTCTGTTCACAGACGCCATACCTCGCAACCATTGACCATAGCTGAAATAATCATGCTAGTATAGGTCGGGGATCTTGCCTTGTCGTTTCTCCTATGTTGAAATATGGGGTTGTTACAATTAAAGCTGAACCTCCCCCCCCCCACCCCCCACTCTCCTCTCTCCCCACAGACCCCCACCTCACCCCTCCTCCCTGCTGCCATCCTGCAGAGAGTTTGTAACAATAGAACAGTCGGAAAATTGTAAAATGTGCAATAGGAATAAAGCAATTACAAAATAATGGACTCATTATGTTTCCAAAAATTATATTCATTTTTCTGCACACCAGGGCTAGTTAAAAAAACATCATTATGGAAGAAAAATAGAAAAATATTACTCTTGATTAAATATTTTTAATTTTTTCAGCGGCAATAATTCATTTTCGTCGTATCATTGAACATCACATACAATTTTCTGTGCAATTTTCTGGGAATTGTTTTAGTAATTTTAGAGAGAAGATATAATAGTCTGGTTCTCTTTCTGCCAAACTTTGTCAGCCCAGGGTAGAGGATGAGAAACTGAGTATTTAAGTACAATAGAATTGTATACATCAGTCGCATTCATTTAATGAGATCCGATGGATTCCACGGACAACTAATGACAAGTATACAAAAAGGTAGAATGTCTTGATTTGGTAACAATATGATACATACTTCTGAAAATACTGGAAGAAAAGGGCACCCATAATATACGTATATCAGAAAGGCGTGCAAACACGTTGGAGTGCAAACATATGATGGGCTAAAGAGATCTGGCGAGAACAGAGGACAGTGGCGTGACATGGTCAGGAGACTTCAACACCAGTCTCTGGACTGACTAACAGAGGACAGTGGCGTGACATGATCAGAAGACTTCAACACCAGTCTCTAGACTGACTAACAGAGGACAGTGGCGTGACATGATCAGAAGACTTCAACACCAGTCTCTAGACTGACTAACAGAGGACAGTGGCGTGACATGATCAGAAGACTTCAACACCAGTCTATGGGCTGACTAACAGAAGACAGTGGCGTGACATGATCAGAAGACTTCAACACCAGTCTCTGGACTGACTAACAGAGGACAGTGGCGTGACATGATCAGAAGACTTCAACACCAGTCTCTGGACTGACTAACAGAGGACAGTGGCGTGACATGATCAGAAGACTTCAACACCAGTCTCTGGACTGACTAACAGAGGACAGTGGCGTGACATGATCAGAAGACTTCAACACCAGTCTCTGGACTGACTAACAGAGGACAGTGGCGTGACATGATCAGAAGACTTCAACACCAGTCTCTGGGCTGACTAACAGAGGACAGTGGCGTGACATGACCAGAAGACTTCAACACCAGTCTCTGGACTGACTAACAGAGGACAGTGGCGTGACATGATCGGAAGACTTCAACACCAGTCTCTGGACTGACTAACAGAGGACAGTGGCGTGACATGACCAGAAGACTTCAACACCAGTCTCTGGGCTGACTAACAGAGGACAGTGGCGTGACATGATCAGGAGACTTCAACATCAGTCTCTGGACTGACTAACAGAAGACAGTAGCGTGGCATGATCAGGAGACTTCAACACCAGTCTCTGGACTGACTCACAGAGGACAGTGGCGTGACATGGTCAGGAGACTTCAACTTCAGTCTCTGGACTGACTAACAGAGGACAGTGGCGTGACATGGTCAGGAGACTTCAACTTCAGTCTCTGGGCTGACTAACAGAGGATAGAGGCGGACAGGGTCAGGAGACCTCATCACCAGTCTCTGGGCTGACTAACGGAGGATAGGAGCGGATATGGTCAGACGACCTAAATGCACTAACTAACTAAGGACAGTGGGATTACACGATCAGACGACTGAGAGAGTATTCCCCGAGCTGAATAACCTG
Organism: Ariolimax columbianus; assembly: GCA_036924085.1. Taxonomy (NCBI): domain Eukaryota; kingdom Metazoa; phylum Mollusca; class Gastropoda; order Stylommatophora; family Arionidae; genus Ariolimax; species Ariolimax columbianus. The sequence goes on from JAVGWX010000021.1 coordinate 5,625,899, forward strand.
ATAATAATGGGTTTTCCGCATGTTGGTCTCAAATAACCAAATAAATGTCCATCATAAAATTGTTTGTCAGTCTGGCTCAGACTATCTCAACTCTACACATATTTCTCTTGTTAGAAATCGTTGTCTCAAACACACAAGCATCTCTCGTCGCCATACTGTTGTACTTTCACATTAGCACAAGTACGTCATTAATAAAATATGGGAGCTGAAGGTGGGGGTGGGAGGGGGAAGGGACAGGCGGGGGAAAGGGGGGGGGGTGTCTGTCCTAAGTTTTACTCTTCGTCATTCAGTCTATGACAGAACTCTTCAACTTGGGTGTTAGCGCACCCTAGTGGTCGATCTTAGTTTCCAGTTGGACAGTATTAGCATAATGATATTATGTATTACAAATATACTTGTACTATTATGGCAATGCAGAGGCTTAACAACCTGAGGAAACTAAGGCAGAGTACCAGCAGACCAACAAAACTGATAATTCTGATAACCTGTGTTTTTCCCGTGACAGCATACGGCTGTAAAACATGGACAGTTACCCAAACCTCAAGTAAGGGAATCGAGTCCTTCGAGTCGAAATGTTATAAAAAGGTTCTCAAAATATCATGGACTAAAATAAAGAACAACGCAGACATTGGACAAGAGTTGGGCATAGAAGAGAACTGGTTTATACATTCAATCATGGACAAAACACTTTTAATACTTTGGATCCATTAAAAGACACAACGGTCTTGAGAGAACGGTAATGGAATATATGGTGCCGGGCAAGAGAGGCAGACATAGACGAAGAAGGCGATGGTACCAAGACGTCAAAATTAGGCATGTCTCTGGAGATGGCTGGAGATTTGATAAGAAAGACAGAGACAGACCAAGAATGCAATGGTACCACGATGTCAAGATTAGGCACGACTGGAGAAGGCTGGATATTTGACAAGAGAGACAGGCCAAGAATGCGATGGTACCACGATGTCAAGGAATGCCTAGGCATGTCTGGAGAAGGCTGGAGATTTGGCAAGAGATCGAGTTTCTTTCAGACGGGCTGTGATGTGAGATATGTTCTGTAAAGGTCATGCCACATGATAACTGATGATGACGATGATGATGATGATGATGATAATAATGATGATGATGATGTAATAAACATCCAAAATATAGAGACTTAGTAGACGATCGGACATTTTCTTCAATTTAGATATTAATGGACGGAAGGGAAAATGTGCCCTCCGGAAAGTTATGAAAGTGGGCGGCTGGTATGAAAATGTTGACGAGCCCTGGTCTATAATCTCAAATAACCACATCTACTTCCCTCATAACAATGGTCATCTCTCTCGTGCTTCTCTCATCGCCATACAGTCTACTGTGTAAGTCAACCACAAACATTGTTCTCATAAAACTGAAAGTCTATTTTAGTCTTTTGTAATCGATATTAAAAAATTATTACAGATAGTTGAGGAGACCTAAGCTGTCACTCTGCTCTTCTGGCGAGCCGACAGATTAGAAGGACATTTTTACTATGTTTCTGTGTACTCTTCGTTAAAATGTTAATCATATACCAACCAGTGCCAATTGACGGAACGACAAGGCGCTGGAGTTGGATAGAACACACATTACAAAACATAGTAGATATCATTACAAGACAGGCTCTGTTCTGGAATCCACAAGGTACGAGAAATAGAGGCAGACATAAAGAGAAGAGAGTTTGCGTTAAACAAGAAGACGATAGGAAAGATGTGAGCTAGCTGGAACTAGTGACACTAGACAGGAAAACTGAAGGTGTTGACCTTTGCTCCACAGGGGGCTGACAGATTTGTATTTTTCTCCTCTCCACCGATCGTGTGATCGTCTGTTGTTGTTGTTGCTATTCTTGTTCTTGTTGTTGTTGTTGAATGCCCACATTTAGTAGATCTACTCTATTGTCCGCTCTGAAAAGTACGTAAAGTGGCGGGTTGTTGTAGCCTTCTTCACATCCTGAGCGTGTTGATGGTTGATCTCCAGATGGTTGTGTTAGCTTGGCTTCATCTACGTGTCACTTATTACTACGGTGATCACGTCAATCCCCTACCTCGTTATAGCAAGGCTGCTATGTAAACAGCCCGGTTCCAGGGAGAGCTATGAGGAAGTCGAAGTTGGCGTCGGCATTCTGCAGACGCCCTCGATAAACACTTATCTAACTAATGTCCATTAGCTTTCTTTTTATTTATTCACGGGGCAAAATGTCGATTTTGTTGTCAACCGCCGAGTACAAAGTATGACAAATCCGATGAAAATTAATAAATGGTCGCTCTAGCAAAAGTCCACACGTCAACCAATCCAAACGGATAATTTTAACGTATCGTGTTACATAATGTTTTGTTCCTCTTTCTTCAGTTATAACGATTACAATTTTTAACTCACTAGAAGCCCGATGACGCCACAAAAATCGAGCGAATGTGGAGAATATTAGCCCAGGGTGCCTTTTGTTATCCATTAATTAGCATAAATTAGCGCGACATAACACCAAGCCTCATGGGATTACTTGTGTCCGTTTTGTTAGCAAGTTGGACATTTAAAGTTCATATATTGTTCCGATATTTCTGTGTTATCTTAAATGGTTGAAAGTATCCAAGACAATCATTACATGTTTGAATATGTTTATGTATTCTCCCGACATCTTTTGTTTTATGTGATTGATGAATTCCTGTGGAATAACTTAAGAGAAACACATTTATTAGTCTGTTACGACTTCTTGAGATTACGATAGATATCTGAAACTCTAGATTCAGCCAAATTCAAGTTTCGTCTCTACAATGATATGTTGGCTGCAGTGGATCTTCGACATTTTCTATCTCTCGTCCTAGTGATACACACAGACAATGGATCTTTAACATTATCTCACCCTGGTGGTATACACACTCAGACTTTGTATGTAGTTATTCAAACGTTTAATTAATGCTTGACAAACTTCATCGTAAAAAGATTTGTCAGTATGTCTGAACCAATCCAGGACAGCCTGTTTTCACTTCGTCATCAGTGTTGAAATTCTGACCTCCCAGAAATTCTTGTAGAGGTCCAAACAGGTGGAAATCGCTTGTAGTGAAGTCTTGGCTGTAAGGTTGATGTGGCAATACTTCGTAACCGAGTTGCTGCAGAGGGCACGTGGTGGGGTGAACCGTATGAGGTCGAGCGTTATCTGCAGGAACAGAACGCCCTTTGTAATGAAACCAATTTTGGAAATAGGAAACTAAAGCGGAGAAACTTTGCAGAAATAGCCAAAGCAAAGATGAGCGAAGACCCTACGAACGCATTAACAACACCAAAGCTCATCCCTACTGTACGCAAACCTACCTGGAGGCAGCATTTATTCATAGAGGTGGTAGAAAATATACCAGGTATTGGAAACAAGAACAGTCAGACTGAAAACGAAAGACGAGATACAACCCTGAGGCACATAACGAAAAACTACCCAATCATGGACTGGACCCATGCATACACCGACGGTTCTGCCAGACCCTAGTGTGACCTACGAAGAGTCAAAAAGGCTTATTAGAGCTAGATACATGACCAAATGGGAAACAGAACATACTGGCTACACAAAAAACGATGCCTATTACCAGTTGAACAGAAGAGAGCAGGTCGTGGTCTTCAGACTTCGCACTGGCCACAATAGACTGAGGTACCACCTATTCAATAAATTGAAGATAGGTGGCACTGACGAATGCTCGTGTGGTACAGGGAAAATGACCGCTGAACATTTGCTGCAAAACTGCCCGACATACGAGGATCAGAGAAAGCAGATGTGGCCATCACCAGTGGCAACACTAGACAAGCTCTATGGCAGTGTCGACAGCCTCAGGATGACCGTTGCTTTTCTCGAAAAAAATACAGGTTGACGTCTGACACCGTACGAAGAAGAAGAAGAAGAAGAAGAAGAAGAAGAAGAAGAAGAAGAAGAAGAAGAAGAAGAAACCAGGCTGTTTATTCTGCAATCGGTTATGCACATCACTCAAAATGCGTATGTACTGTTCACTGTTCATAGTGCCACCACGGGGTAGAACATGTCCACAGGTTTCACGCCTTCTTTCACAAGAAACTTCATCACACCCCGATGTTCCATGCAAGCACTAACACTGTTGTCCGCCATTTTTATATTTTTATATCACATGAATGGGCCGCCTAGCAGTAATAGGACACAAGTGGGCCGCCTATCAGTAATAGGACACAAGTGCCCCTTACTAATAATAGTAGTTCCAGCACGCTATAACCCACTCAGATAAAATAGGAACAAAAAAGTCCCGGTTTGATTTGAACGCATATCGCAAATAATTTATCGGCTCTTTATGTCTTTCGATAGTTCTCTTTTCACCCTTAGTTACTTCAGGACCTCTACAGTTATTAGCTTTTGTTTCCATGAAATGCGACCCATTCTCCTTTACTTCCATATCTCCGGGACCTCTACAGTTATTAGCTTTTGTTTCCATGAAATGCGACCCATTCTTCTGTACATCCATATCTCCAGGACCTCTACAGTTATTAGCTTTTGTTTCCATGAAATGCGACCCATTCTCCTGTTTTGGAGGGGAGTTTTTCCCCTGTGCTGTTTTCATGGCAGCCTGGCTAACGAGGTGAGGGATCGACGTGATCCACGTAGTAGTGAGCGATACGCAGATGAAGTCAAGCATAGCAAAACCACTTGGAGGACCACGGTCCACCTATATCAGCACGCTCGGGATGTAAGGAAATCTACTGTAATCCATCAGCGACACATCCGACTACAGCACGCATTTTTGAGTGACAGTTTACCTTCCCTCTTTGATCTCGTCTCATTAGCCAGTTTGTCCTGGAGCAGCCTGTTATCCATGATCACCACGTGAAGGTGTAGAAGGGTCTTGGTAGCTCTATGTCGCTGGCCCTGACCCTAACAGCCAACTCTGATCGCTGGCCCAGACGCTAACAGCAAGCTGTGGATCGCTGGCCCATACGCTAACAGCCAGCTCTAGATCGCTGGCCCAGACGCTAACAGCCAGCTCTGGATCGCTGGCCCAGACGCTAACCCAGACGCTAACGCAGACGATAACAACCAGCTCTGGATCGCTGGCCCAGACGCTAACAGCCAGCTCTGGATCTCTGGCCCAAACGCTAACAGCCAGCTCTGGATTGTTGACCTCTACAGCTCCTCCCCTTCTCAGCATCTCGAGCCCACCTCTTTACGACGATGAAGATAACGACAATCTAGATGAGTCCTAACTAAACTGTCCAGTGTTACAGACTTCCAGGAATGTATCAATCACAATAAGGACTAATCACAATGTATTGATTAAATCCTCAATCCTCACAAACATTTATATTACTATTTTCATAATTCATGTATCCAAACAATTCCACTTGCATTTTTTATGTGAAACAAATGACGGTTATCATGTTCAGATCGAGAGAAAAAGTTGTTTTTTTTAAAGATCGTTTAAAGCCAAAACCTTTATTTCTAAATAACAATGCGAACCAAACTAAAATATCAGATGTTACCGATCTCACATTTCAAAGGCTCAGCTATTTGAAGGCGATAGACATCTCCTCTCCCTCGCCGCTTTTACTTCCTGGACTGAACCGGTACCCTATTAAGGCTGGGTCGACCCGGGAGCCCTTGCAGTCTGAAAAAAAAAACATTACCGACTCAACTGGGGAATGAACCAGAGAGCTAAGCACAGCGCTACGCGCTCCTTACAGAGTATTAACTTTTTTTTTCTGAAGAAAAAAATGCACTGCTATCATAGACATGGCGTTTGTGTCCTTGAACATGCTTAGTAGTTTTAGCACTGAAGTACCATTTATCTATTGCTTTAGTAGGTTTAAACTGTTGTAGTGGAGGTCTATTTAGATTCAACAAACTAAGCTAGCTTATGTACAATCTATTTCAGCCGTCATATCCTTTATAATCGTGAGCGAGTCGTTATGTTGAAACAATTAAAAAACGGATATTTTTTTTACTCGTCAAACAAAAATATTTACTCGTCACAGGCGAGTAGACGAGCGCTGTTTTCAAGCCCTGTGTACATATAGACAGAGAGAGACACTGATAGAGGGAGAGTAACATATATTTATACAAATAATTATGAATATATGTTGTTGTTGTTGTTGTTGTTGTTGTTGTTGTTGTTGCTGAATGCACATAATGAGTAAGTTCACCCCTTTGTGCGCCCTGAAAAGGACGTTAAGTGGCGGGTTGTAGTAGCTTTTCTCACATCCCGAGCATGCTGATGAAGGTGGACCTCAATCCTTCAAGCGGTTGTGCTATGCTTGGCTTCATCTGCATGGCCCTCACTACTGCGGGGATCACATCGATCCCCATCTCGTCAGCCAGACTGCCTTGAAAACAGCCTGTTTCCAGGGAACGCTGTATGGATGATAAATTGTGGTCCTGGTCAGTGTATTGTGCCTGATCCTAATGCGATGTCCTGGTCAGTATGTTGTGCCTGACCCTGATGCGATGTCCTGGTCAGTATGTTGTGCCTGACTTGTCCAGCGTCTCAGTTCCCCAACATGAACATATAAAAATGTAAACATGAATACTCAAAGGAATACAGAAAATAATTTATTAACTTAATAAGAGAGGGGTGAGAGAAAATCCCAACATTAAGAGAGAGAGAGAGAGAGAGAGAGAGAGAGAGAGAGAGGTTAGAGTGGGAGTAAAAGCGAGAAATGGACATGGGATCCTACCCAAAATGTATGGAAAGTATTGAAACCGTAAGGTTTAAGACTAAAGACATCCGAGGAAGAAGAGTAATCGATTCTCGAGTTCATGTGACGAGCATGAGAGGACAAGATGCCAGTGAGACCGTTATCTCCTGTCACCCAGTGTCCTATTGAAGCGGTTTAATGGATGCAGCTCACTAGACTTCAAATGTACAATTCAGAGAGACACCACATCTTCCATTAAATTATTATTAATCTCTGCATGGGGAACTGAGACGCGATTTTCGTTAAGCACAACAAACTGACCAGGACATCACGTCAGGGTCAGGCACAATACACTGACCAGGACATCGCGTCAGGGTCAGACACAATACACTGACCATGACTACAATCTCTCTTCCATGTAGCGTTCCCTGGAAACTGACTGTTTTCAACGCAGTCTGGCTGATAAGACGTGAATCGATGTGATCCCTGTAGTAGTTAACACAACGCAGATGAAGCCAAGCATAGCACAACCGCTTAGAGGACCGCGGTCCACCTTCGTCAGCTTAATTAGGATTTATTTTTTTTTACGTTCGCCTAATTTCTCTTTTCCACAAGGCGGTGTGCGTTGGACTGCGGTTTTTTATTTTTGCGCCTGTCGGCCCAGTGCATCCGACTTCAGCATCCATTTTATGTTAGGGTCTGCTTCCTTCTGCATTTTCTAAGGGTTTGTTCCCCTGGGTAACGGCCGGTGCTGTGATGGGGATCGAACCCAGCATCTTCTGGTTGTGAGCCGTGTCACTAAACCACTAGGCCACCACGCGTCCCCTAATCGGGATGTGAGGAAAGCTATTAAGACCCGCCACGTGACACCATTTTCATGGCGCACAAAAGAGTAAACTTACTCATTGTGTGCATTAAACAACAATAATCTTTGCACCTTATGATCTTTCCTACATTTGTAAATTAACCATTTGGAAAGATCTAACATTGTCCATGAAAATATTTGTAAATGAATCATGTATACAAATATTTCCTCTCCCCTGAAAATAATATTACTTTTTGCATTTCCTGACCGTTTATAGATCTATTACTGCATGGTATAGAAAGATCTACCATCTCCCCTGAAAGTAATTGGTGGGCCAAGATGCAACAGGGCATGAACTGACAGCAGCCAGCAAACCATATCTGTCTGCCTGCATTAGGGTCAGCGAACCATGGCGGTTCTGGAAACAGGCTGCGCTAGTAGTCCGCGAAGTGAAATGGATCGCAGTGGGAAGGTACACATGGTACCCAAATAAAACCAGCTGACTTGCTTCTCCTGTCCAAGCACCACGTTATACATAATGTCCCTATTATTAGCGACATGGATTGACTTGTCATCTGCCTCCAGCATGTCACACCAATTGCTTGTCTCCTGGAGGTTGGTGCAGGTCATCAGGTGGTCTGGGTCCTGTATTGCGCCACAATCACATGTGTCATCATCTGTGTATCCCCATCGTTTCATATTCCTCTTGCACCTTGGTACAATAGTTCGGAGTTTGTTTTGCAACTTCCATGTCGTGTATGGTAGATGATGTCCGGGTGCAGGTTCCTCCCGAAGTTCCATCTCTGGGGGCTGCATCAATTCCTGCCCCCTCTCGATACGTCGACTTTCAGGATTTTTCTGTATGGGCTATGCTGATTTTAGGAAACGATGTCTTAAATTAGATGTGTCGGGCAGAATGGCGTAGATATCACAGCCTCCCTGTAAACTACGACTAAACGTACTTTTCAGTCGAAGAAGAAGAAAGCAATCTTGTTTTTCCCCTGACATTCCCTAGATTTATAAATGAGCAATATATAAATCCCGTCACAACCTCATGTTTCTCTGTATTAAAAAAAACTAATGTTTCAGTTCCAGGCTGTCCAATTAGGGGCGCGAAGACCTATAATACCAAAGCACATTTTATGGAGTAAACCAAGACCAAGGGAGATTATTGGATTTCTTGGTTGGGAAAGGGAGTTAACTTAAGCAGCAAGTAGTTTCTGTGCCAGGGAATGCAACGTGAACCAAATGTTATTAGATTATGTATCAAAAGAAATATCAGATAAATAATAGACAATGTTGATACGTGTTGGTTAGAAGTTTGGTGAATAAATTGATACAAGAACTAGCATCCTTTCTGAGGCAGCAAAGGTTCGAATCTCATATGTGAATTTGTGTGCAAGGAGGATAAGATGGGTGAAGGTACGCTGAGACAGAACAGGACATCCCCTTCTCTCTCTTCTCACCTCACTCTGTTTCATTTGACTCTGTCCTACAGTCACACCCCTGCACAACTTTCACACGCGCCCTCGTGGTAAAGCCCTTCCATAGCACTTTGGTTGGACTAGCTTCTGAGGGCGCACAAACCTAGCATATGTACATACAGATGCACACATGCATCCAAGCACTGGTTTATGCTTCCTGATATCGCCCAATTGACTACGGTCTGGGGTGGAAAATGGTGAGGCAAACATCTAAGCAAAAAAAAAAAAAGAGACAGAACAGGGATCCTGGGGGCCACTCTTCCCCTTCTCTCTCTTCTCACCTCACTCTGTTTCATTTGACTCTATCCCACAGTCACACCCTTGCACAACTTTCACACGCGCCCTCGTGGTAAAGCCCTACCATTGCACTTTGGTTGGGCTAGCTTCTGAGGGCGCACAAACCTAGCATAGGTACATACAGACGCACACATGCATCCAAGCACTGGTTTATGCGTCCTGATATCGCCCAATTGACTACGGTCTGGGGTGGAAAATGGCGCGCCTCCGCCAGTAGAAACTAGCGAGGCAAACATTTAAGCAAAAAAAAAAAAAAAAAGAGACAGAACAGTCATCGTGGTACATGAATAAACGTTGTGAATGAATACATTTGTACAGCAAGGGTCTCAAACTCAAACCGGCACAGTCCCACGAAATGAGGCACACCCTGTGGGCAACTCTTCCCCTTCTCTCTCTTCTTATCTCCCCCTGTTTCATTTGACTCTGTCCTACAGTCACACTCTTGCACAGCTTTCACACGCGCCCTCGTGGTGAGCCCCTTCCATTACACTTTGGTTGGGCTAGCTTCTGAGGGCGCACAAACCTAGCATAGGCTCATACAGACAGACACATTCATCCAAGCACTGGTTTATGCGTCCTGATATCGCCCAATGGCTACGGTCTGGGGTGGAAATGGCGCGCCTTCGCCAGTAGAAACTAGTGAGGTAAACATCTAAGCAATAACAACAGGCACACGCGGGTCGCATGAGAAAAAGTTGAATTGATAGCGGGCCGCATGAGAAAAAGTTGAATTGCTAGCGGGCCGCATGAGAAAAAGTTGAATTGCTAGCGGGCCGCATGAGAAAAAGTTGAATTGCTAGCGGGCCGCATGAGAAAAAGTTCAAGGGTTTGTTGGTCGTATTTAAATAAGTTCAATTGGTCGCGAGATGCGTAAGATAATGTTGAATTGTTCGCTGGCCGCACGAGAAAAAGTTGAATTGGTCGCGGGATACGTAATATAATGTTGAATTGTTCGCTGGCCGCATGAGGAAAAGTTGAATGGCTCGCTGACCGTATGAGAATAAATTGAAAGACAAGCGGGTCGCACATTTGTAAAGCCTGTATTCTTCTTTCTCTTCTTCCTGATTTCCTAGGACGAAACTACCGCAGCACATTTCTAACGGTGTTATTTATTATATGGTGTCTCTATGGCAGTGTCGACAACCTCAGGATGACAGCTGCTTTCTTCGAACAAATTCAAGTTGACGTCTGACAGCGTACGAAGAAGAAGAATGGTGTCCATGTTTGCTAGCATATTTTGTTGATTGGCAAATGATTCGTTTCAGTTTACTAATGGTTTCTATTACAGTGTTCTTACCATGCATCGTAAAGAATGTTACATTGGGTCGATAGAGGCATTCAAGTGGTTGGTGAGTAGCTCACACATGAACGATTTGCAAATGACATTATGATATTTATGTGCAGTAAAACATAATAGAGCAGTTACAAGAATTTCGGTATTTAGGAACTGTTTTTACTGAGGATGGCAGACTCGATAGCGAGACAGAGACGAGAGTGCAGAGATCAAACGCTGTCATTTACCAGCTATCTCTACTTCTAAGATACCCCAAGATTTCCCTAGAAGCAAAACAGATAAATAGTATCTTCATCTCTATTCTGTGCTACCAGTGCCAGACATGGACACTGAATAGGGTACAGGAACGAAAGTTAGCCACCTCCGAATTGCGGTGCCTACGAAATGTCGTAGTAATTTCGCGTAATTGCCTGTAACGAGAGCCTATTATTATTCATAGGGAGCCCCGTGTACGCCCAATATTTCTTCCTGATGACATTAGAAACATAATTTTGGTTGGACTGTAATCGGACCTGCTCAGTAGTCATGTTTTCTTTCCAGCAAATGCTCAAAAGATGTCTAAAACAGTTAGTTTCAAAAGCATTCAATCTATTTTCTAGAGTCTTTGTCATTTTCCAACTTTGACAACCAGTTGTGAGCACTGAGAGGACGCTAGAGTTAGGTACACTGGGCTTAACACGTCTACTCAGGAATGTAGATCTCCAAGGCAATTCGAGTGAGAATTACCGTGCAGCACTCCCATCTTCCGCTATTTTACTGTCTAAAAATGTGAAATTCTCAAGTGTCTGTATCACTTGACCATTGAACGGGACATCATGCTCTGTAGTGAAATTATCAACTGTCTGTATCACTTGACCATTGAACGGGACATCATGCTCTGTAGTGAAATTATCAACTGTCTGTATCACTTGACCATTGAACGGGACATCATGCTCTGTAGTGAAATTATCAACTGTCTGTATCACTTGACCATTGAACGGGACATCATGCTCTGTAGTGAAATTATCAACTGTCTGTATCACTTGACCATTGAACGGGACATCATGCTCTGTAGTGAAATTATCAACTGTCTGTATCACTTGACCATTGAACGGGACATCATGCTCTGTAGTGAAATTATCAACTGTCTGTATCACTTGACCATTGAACGGGACATCAGTCTCTGTAGTGAAATTATCAACTGTCTGTATCACTTGACCATTGAACGGGACATCATGCTCTGTAGTGAAATTATCAACTGTCTGTATCACTTGACCATTGAACGGGACATCAGTCTCTGTAGTGAAATTATCAACTGTCTGTATCACTTGACCATTGAACGGGACATCAGTCTCTGTAGTGAAATTATCAACTGTCTGTATCACTTGACCATTGAACCGGGCATCAGGCTCTGTAGTGAAATTATGAACTGTCTGTATCACTTGACCATTGAACCGGACATCGGGCTCTGTAGTGAAATTATCAACTTTCTGTATACCGTGACCATTAGTGAAATTATCCGTCACACAATACTGATCACGAAATCTCTAGGCGGAGAACATTGGCTTGGTTTAGCTTCAATTATATAATGCCGATATTTTAACAAACGAGAGATGCCACAGAACGAGCACACGCCTTTAATTCCGTTGTCATTCCAGCCATGATTTACGGCTGTGGGGGATGGCAGTCAAGCAAAGCAGGTACTAAAATGCTTCGAGTTACTACAAAAACAAAACAAAAAATGCTGGAACGGTGTGTTCTAAATATATCAGTTAGGGATCAAATCCGAAATAAGGAAGTTGAAGATCAAATTCTATTTCTGGAAGTCGTAGAGTCTCACTATTCGAATTACCGCTGGGCTGGTCATATATCCAGAAGACAAGATGAAAGATGGAGTACCATAACCACCATGTGGTACCCGCGAGACAAAAAGAGACCTCGGGGACGGCTCCCAACTCGCTGGCGAGATCGACTAAAAAAATACAACGTTCACGACCCCACAACAGACAGACTACTATCACACTTGACGACACGCGCCCACGACAAAAATTACTGAATTCTAAGTTGGGACCCACTCAAGGGCGACCACCCGTTGACGAATAACGGGTCGAACTAAGAACATAGATGCCAATTATCAGGCAAATATCGCTAGGCTGGTCATGTAGCAGATAGGTAGGGCCAACGACGTTTTGGTGACCTTATGGTTATAGGCATCCACGTGGCTAAAGATCTATGTGGTGACAGGATAGTTGGACAGAAGACTGTAGTCCGCTCTGGTCAGCACAGCTTATGATCTGAATACAAGCACAATATTGTTGACTTCCTGGCATACGACATACCTACTGAGTTCTTGTTGACTTCCTGGCATACGACATACCTACTGAGTTCTTGTTGACTTCCTGGCATACGACATACCTTCCGGGTTCTTGTTGACTTCCTGGCATACGACATACCTGCCGGGTTCTTGTTGACTTCCTGGCATACGACATACCTGCCGGGTTCTTGTTGACTTCCTGGCATACGACATACCTGCCGGGTTCTTGTTGACTTCCTGGTATACGACACACCTGCCGGGTTCTTGTTGACTTCCTGGCATACGACATACCTGTCGGGTTCTTGTTGACTTCCTGGCATACGACATACCTGCCGGGTTTTTGTTGACTTCCTGGCATACGACATACCTGCCGGCTTCTTGTTGACTTCCTGGCATACGACATACCTGTCGGGTTCTTGTTGACTTCCTGGCATACGACATATCTGCCGGGTTCTTGTTGACTTCCTGGCATACGACATACCTCCCGGGTTCTTGTTGACTTCCTGGCATACGACATACCTACTGAGTTCTTGTTGACTTCCTGGCATACGACATACCTGCTGAGTTTATGTTGACTTCCTGGCATACGACATACCTGTCGGATTCTTGTTGTTTGCGAATACCGACAATGAGTAGGCTACTCTTTTGTGCACCCTGAAAAGGACGTTAAGTGGCGGGTTGCTGTAGCTTTCCTCACATCCCGAGCGTGCAGATGAAGGTAAACCGAGGCCTTCCAGACGATTGTGCTATGCTTGGCTTCATCTGCGTGTCACTCACTACTACGGCGATCACGTCGATTCCTCACCTTGTTAGCCAGACTGCAAATATAACAACCCGTTTCCTGGGAGGATTACTATGATGCCGATGTGAGGGTCTTGGTCAGTATATTTTGCCTGACCAGGCGTTAGTCTTCCTCCCCTTCCTGCCAGGATAATGTGATTCTGTTTCTAAGAATCGACGTCACTGCATTCCGGGCATACCCATAGGTGCTCAGTCTCTCTCATCAAATGCCTGATGCCAGCCTGATGTCCCACTGCGCGCAACTGATCCGTCGGTGTAGATGACAGCGTCACTCTCTTGTGTGTTCTCAGTTATCAGCTGATTACCTCGTGCTCTGCTCTCCCGTTGCTCCGTTCTCTGGATTCCTTGCCTAAGGTTATGATGACTCTCCGGTACTCTATCATTCTATCACTAGTGTGGACCCGTTCTTCCCCTTTGGCTATCGTCTCAGCTAGAGTGACGTGTCCGATTGTTGTCTCAGCCTGTGCCATCCATGACAACACTCTCTTTATTATTGATCCCTTGATGTCTGAGATATTACTGTACAGAGAGTGTCGAGTGTCTGTGGTGACACACATATAGGCTTTGACTTGTGCCAGTTTATGTCTGGATGTCACCGAAACAATCCCAACATGTACCGCATCATCACAATCGGGGTATCTCTAGTGCAGCTCAGAACCAGACGCATACCTTCATTCTGGATGCGGTCCAACCTTTCACACTGTGTTCTTGATAGTGTTAGGATGCCTAGTCCGTAATCAATGACAGACAACACGACCTGACGAAATAGGATGAACAGGAGGCGTTGTTCCAAGTCGGCAGCAGCCATGGTCTTGAGTGCTGCTAACCCTCTCTTGCATCTTTGTACGATGTGGTCAACATGGCAGTTATAGGAAAGACTGCGATAATGCGATAATATGTTAATATTGTGATAATGTGATGTATTATATCGCAATGGTAACTAAGACAAACTGATTTATATCTATTAATGGACGACAAATTCAGTTTAAATGTTGGAATTTCAAGTCTGTACTATTATAAATTCTCACATTTCACCCATAAAAATGTAATTTTTCTTGGAGCTTACATATAAAAATTCCGATCAATACTTCTTTAAATTAAATTTACCTTGATAATCACGCCGCAATTAGACAGAAATTGAAATCTTCACTCGAATCGGTCTGGCTTCGTTCTGGTGCAACAAATTAAAAAGTATTTGGGTGTTGAAAACACTGATTAAATTCGAGGGAAAGTCATTAAGTGTATTATAAAGTGCACGGAAGAGTACATACAACGGAAAATCGTATTTCAGGACACAAAATGGCTCTTTAGCTACACTCCATGTAGGTATTATTACGATCGAGCAATATAAAAGTAACCCATAGCATTATTGCCGAAGGGGTGTGAGGTGTTAGCGATCTCACTTTTCAAAGGTATCCATTTAAGGCTGTGTCGACCCTGGTGCCGTTGCGGTCTGGAAAAAACATTACCGCCTCAACTGGGGAATGAACCCAGGACCACTCAGATGCGAAGCCAGCGTGCTAACCACTGCGCTACGCGGCAATATATGCACAGCATATCCTAATACAGGCTGAATGCAATTAAAGTAAATGTCTTAGAAAATTGTTTAACATTGACAGGAAAAAGACATACAAATATAAGATTAGAGACCAAACAGCAATGTGTTTCTACTATCATGCGGAAAAACGTTGGGCGGACATCCGACATGTCCTTAGAATGAACAGGAATATACAAATGAGTATGTGGATACCAAGCGGAATCCAGCGCATAAGCTGCAGTGGTCAGCGATCCATATCTGACTGCCTGCGTCAGGGCCAGCGACCCATATCTGACTGCTAGCGTCAGGGCCAGCGACCCAGAACTGTCAAGAACCTTCTACACCTCCAGACGATGATCCTGGATAACAGGTTGCAACAGGGCAGACTGGCTAAGGAGAAGGGATCGAAGAAAGGAGGAAACCTGATACTAACAAATGTCTGCTGAAGGCCGATGTGTTTATACCGAAATGTGCACATATCGCAGTGAAGCTGTAAACTACAACACGACGCATTCCGTTCTCTGGACTACATTCTGCTACTTGCAAAGCCCTTTCAGGGCTTGGTAGTGGGAGATTGAGAACAAACGAAGCCAAGCCAAACAGAATCAAAAAGATGGACAATCACTAGAGAGGCCACAATGGTTAGCCTAAACAACATACAGGACCTACAGCGAATGGCTTCAGACCGATCTGCCTTTAGAGCATTGAGTTCGGCCCTATGCCCGGTATATGGCGCTGGAGGAACATTAGTAGACTTTGATATCACGAAGAGAAACACATTCCAGCGAGTTATTTTATTTTAAACACTTCTTTACGGTATTCCCATTTCTAGTGTAGTCCAGATGTTTTAAGGGATAGGAACTACAGGCCGCTTCGCCACTGCTGTCACCAGGTCGTGTGCTGGCTATATGGTAAAGGAATTCCACCAGCAGACTTAACAGCTGGTCAGGAATAAAATGTTAGAGACTTCAGTATGCTAAGCCTCATCTTGTGAGGTATGGTAGCCAGTTCCCTACCTCTCTGACTTGGTATTGCTTAACTGTAAGGCAGGTACCCATTTACAGCTGTGTTGCCTGGAGCTGCCGGTAGTGGAAGTTGAACCCCGCACCTTTGCCATGAAAAGCGAGTGCTCCACCACTGTTATAATCAGCTGTTCTGTACTGGCTGTGTTTGTTTATCATACACAGGTAAACATCATATGCCTTTCCTGGAATTCGATCCGCATCCCTGCTTGTCGGCGGGCAAGCATCGAAACCATTTGTCCACGCTCTCCTTTGTAATTTAAAATCCTTACAAAATGTATGAATCCATTGGTTAAAGCAACAGTTAACAGTACTGAAATCCCCAGTCATCAATCAGGCAAATCAGTGTTAGCCTTCTTCTTCCTCGTTTGTCTTCAGACCTTCAACTTCAATGACTCTAACGAAGTCGAATCAAGTCTCTGTACACTTCCGTACAGCTCCTCGTGGAAGGACACTGTCTGTTGTCAAATTCTACTTCTTTTGTCGGTATACAGTGGACAGGACTGCAATATACGTTCTGCCGTCATGGGGGGCTGTGCTGCAGGCATAAAGAATCTTTAACGTGTTGTACAGATGACATCTTTGTCGTGACCTGTGCGTAGCCGGAGAATTATCCCCTGGTCTCGCCTGTTCGATGACAAGTGTTAAAGAGCCAACCTTTTATTCTGTACGTCCATCTAGTTGACCATTACAAAGATCTTCCCTGGTTTACCTTTCGGACTTTCGTTTCGCTATTGGTAGTAAGTTGGTGGGTGGTTTCATTCTTGCTGCATACTAGGTTTGGAGAAGGTGCAGCTGTAGAGTGTCTTGACTTCAGGCTTTCTCTTGTCAACCTTGAACCTACCCGACAGAACCTGCACTCTGCCTCGCGGTGCTGGTAATCGTTAAGCTGTGATTGTCTGAGGTCTTGCTATAAGGCGCTACCCACCCATGCTACCCACCCATGCTACCCACCCATATCTTTAGGAGGTATTCAACATCTATGGATTAATAATGCCTTCTTCTTCTCGTTCGCCATGTTTGTTCCTGTTACGATTACAAGTCCAGTTCTTTGTATAAAGGAGGTTGCTGTAGTGGACATCTCTTTAAGTCTTCCAAACAACTTTGATTGAAGGCTCGTCTCAGTACGCAATGAACTCAGCATATACCATCTTTCAGGATATGTTCAGATGTCTGTGCTGCCTTCCCACACATCCACATTGGTGATGGAGCCAATTTTAGCCTGTATAAGTGGTTATTCAATCTGTTATGTCCCGTTCTTATGCGGAACAGGATCACGTGTTCCACTTGATCAAGGCAGTGATAGTTGTCTCTCGTTGAAATTCTAAATGAAATTAGTATTAGTGGAACAAATATAAAGTCCTCTTGCTTTTTAATCAAACGGGCATAATTATAGTAGCTGTTGTATCTAATAGACATTCGTTGCTTTTAAACGTAACTTAATTTCTTCATACTGGTTTAGAAGACTCCAAAGCGTCTGTAACAACCAGTTTCTTTTACATTCATGTGACCTAAAATAATTATGGCCATTCAATCTATTCTTAAACACTTTAATTGACCCTGCCTCCACTATTTCCTGTGGCAATACATTCCAAACATTCACACCTCTCTGAATGAAAAAAATATTTCCTGGTATTTTAATCGGGAACTTTCTTTAATTAATATATAGCTGTGCCGTCTTCTTCTTGTAAGGGGCTGTATTTTGAAGAAAAAAAACTTGTTATAATCAAATTTTTCTTTTTAACGTACATACGATTTTACAACGGGATTGTCGTGTAGCGGACATGGACATCTCCAACCGTTAGGTGCTGGCCGAGTGGTTCGTGAGACGATCTCCCGATCTACAGGGAGTTCATTCAGTTCCTCTGTAACTCATATTCTCTACAAGCTTTAATTAACTTGACATGCCTATTGCCCGTTGACGTGGACTTCTATTTCTCCTATTTTAACCAACTTCCCCATAACCTCGAGAGCTGAAATTGTGTAAACACCCTCTACTAATGCGACCTGTTAATCTAGTCAAAATATATTCCCTATAATCACAGAAAACAAAATATAGTCCCTATAATCACAAAAACAAAATTTAGTCCCTGTAATCACAAAAACAAATATAGTTCCTGTAATCACACAAAAACAAAATATAGTTCCTGTAATCTCAAAAACAAAATATAGTTCCTGTAATCACAAAAACAAAATATAGTTCCTGTAATCACAAAAACAAAATATAGTTCATGTAATCACAAAAACAAAATATAGTCCCTATAATCACAAAAACAAAATTTAGTCCCTGTAATCACAAAAACAAAATATAGTTCCTGTAATCACAAAAACAAAATATAGTTCCTGTAATCACAAAAACAAAATATAGTTCCTGTAATCACAAAAACAAAATATAGTTCATGTAATCACAAAAACAAAATATAGTCCCTATAATCACAAAAACAAAATTTAGTCCCTGTAATCACAAAAACAAAATATAGTTCCTGTAATCACAAAAACAAAATATAGTTCCTGTAATCACAAAAACAAAATATAGTTCCTGTAATCACAAAAACAAAATATAGTTCATGTAATCACAAAAACAAAATATAGTTCCTGTAATCACAAAAACAAAATATAGTCCCTATAATCACAAAAACATAACAGAAATAGTATAAATAAAAGCTTGTACATAACCAACGCAGTTTAGAAAAAATATTTGCTGGTCTTTTCTTATAGGTGGTACAGTGAAAACGTATACAGTGCAGTATGTGGTGACTGCGGGGATAATCGTCTTTTATTCCTTGACCCTATAAATCATCAGGGTGCGCCCCAATAGTGAGTGATAGTTTATTTAAAGTTTTTTAGATCTAATGTTCTTTCCATGTGGGTTGCATCTGAGCTGACATCTGATAGTCCAGGACGCACTGTAGTTGGGGCGCTAGATATGTTGTCCAATCAATGAGATCAATATATAGAGGAATTGCAATCTATGAGTTGATTATCCACGGACTGCGGTAATGTGACATCAAACACGGGTCAAGGTTGGAGTAACGCTCCAGCAGACAGTACAGGAGTGTATGGAACCAACAGCTGACAGGGAATAGTGTGTGTGTGTGTGTGTGTGTGCTTGTTTGCTTGTGTGTGTTTTTGTGTGTGCTTTCTTGCTTGTGTGTGTGTGTGCTTCCTTGATTGTGTGTGTGTGTGTGCTTGTTTGCTTGTGTGTGTGTGCTTGCTTGCCTGTGTGTGTGTGTGTGTGCGTGTGTGTGCTTGCTTGTGTGTGTGTGTGCTTGCGTGCATATGTGGGTGCATACACTGCTCACAGAAAGTAGCAGATATTGAATTTAAAATATTACCACAAACAATATAATTGAAATCAGCTGTGTTTATTCCGTTATACAAGTAAACTGGACCCGACAACAAACTGGAACTAAACAACAAACTGGAACCCGACAACAAACTGGAACCCCACCACAAACTGAAACTGACAACAAACTGGAACCAGACAACAAACTGGAACCCCACAACAAACTGGAACCCGACAACAAACTGGAACCCCACAACAAACTGGAACCAGACAACAAACTGGAACCCGACAACAAACTGGAACCAGACAACAAAATGGAACCAGACTACAAACTGGAATCCCACAACAAACTGGAACCCGACAACAAACTGGAACCAGACTACAAACTGAAACCAGACAACAAACTGGAACCCGACAACAAACTGGAACCAGACAACAAACTGGAACCAGACAACAAACTGGAACCAGACAACAAACTAGAACCAGACAACAAACTGGAACCCCACAACAAACTGGAACCCCATAACAAACTGGAACCCCACAACAAACTGGAACCCCACAACAAACTGGAACCCGACAACAAACTGGAACCAGACAACAAAATGGAACCCGACAACAAACTGGAATCCCACAACAAACTGGAACCCGACAACAAACTGGAACCCGACAACAAACTGGAACCCCACAACAAACTGGAACCCCACAACAAACTGGAACCCGACAACAAACTGGAACCAGACTACAAACTGGAACCAGACTACAAACTGGAACCCCACAACAAACTGGAACCCCACAACAAACTGGAACCCGACAACAAACTGGAACCAGACTACAAACTGGAATCCGACAACAAACTGGAACCAGACTACAAACTGAAACCAGACAACAAACTGGAACCCGACAACAAACTGGAACCAGACAACAAACTGGAACCAGACAACAAACTAGAACCCCACAACAAACTGGAACCCGACAACAAACTGGAATCCCATAACAAACTGGAACCCGACAACAAACTGGAACCAGACAACAAACTGGAACCCCACAACAAACTGGAACCAGACAACAAACTGGAACCAGACAACAAACTGGAACCCGACAACAAACTGGAACACCACAACAAACTGGAACCCGACAACAAACTGGAACCCCACAACAAACTGGAACCCGACAACAAACTGGAACCAGAAAACAAACTGGAACCAGACAACAAACTGGAACCCCACAACAAACTGGAACCCGACAACAAACTGGAACCCCATAACAAACTGGAACCCTACAACAAACTGGAACCCCACAACAAACTGGAAACCGACAACAAACTGGAACCCCACAACAAACTGGAACCAAACAACAAACTGGAACCAGACAACAAACTAGAACCAGAAAACAAACTGGAACCAGACAACAAACTGGAACCAGACAACGAGACATTTATTGTAGAAACAATGTTTTACGTTTAGTCACGGGACGGTTGTCCCACTGGCAAGCAAGGAAATGTCTGTAATCCATTTTTTCCATACGTGTCCAATGTTCCTAGTACCGCGTAGATCCCCCATTTGCCGCTGAGCACGCAGTGTGGCGACGTCTCATACTGAGAAGAACGCTTCTTATGCTGTCTTAGGGGAATTCGCTTTCACTCCTGCTGAAGAGCGCGTGGTAACTGCAGAAGAGTCTGAGGAACGGCTGGACGTTTTCGTGTACACGTCTGCTGAGGAGGTCCAACAAATGCTCGATTGAACACAGGTCCGGGGACATTGCTGACTATGGTAACGTCCGGTAACGCACATCTCTGCTTTTCTAATTGACTTGCTCAGCTCGTGCCAGCCGTACAGTATCAAACTACACGTGAGAGCCAGACAGTGTATGTCTGCCATATCCATATAAGGAATCAGGATGCTGGGCAGCGCATGAGCTGCAGTGGTCAACGACCCATAGCTGACTGCTAGGGTCAGGACCATCAAACCAGAGCTGCCAAGACCCTTCTACACCTCCACGCGGTGATCCTGGATAACAGGCTGCAACAGGGCAGACAGGCTAAAGAGAAGGGATCGAAGAGGGAATGCTAGCCCGGTACTCAACAAATGCTTGCTGAAGTCGGATGTGTTGGACCGAAAGGTGCAAATATCGCAGTCAAGCTGTAAACTACGACACAGCGCATTCCGTTCTCTGGACTACATTCTGCTAATTAAGCCTTCTCAGTATTTGGTAGCTGGAGATTGAGAATGAACGAAGCCAAGCCATATCCATATAATAACAGAATCCTAAAAGCAGCCTGTTCTACAATAAAAAATCCTCCCCCAAAATAATATACTTCTAGATCCCATAGTAGAAAAGGAGTTACAGAAGAGGGTTGTGAATGGGGTACTCTATCCGGCTGAGTTGTATACTGTGCTAACAACCGACGTGATTGCACATCCGAAAGATCCATCTGTGCTCATCACGGATGGTTCCTGTAGCTCGCAGATTGTACACACTTCTTTTGTCATTTCATGCGTTGCTCTCTTCTGGGTCATAGTATAATTTAAAAGTATGGTATGTCCCGGAGCAGGCTCATTTACTCCGCTCGATCAAGGCAGTGATAGTTATCTCCTCTTCGACTTCCTTGACGACTTTGATAATTGTCTTCTTGTCTGGAAGGTGATTGTTTGTTCTTTTTATTCTCGTGCTGTTTCTTCCTCTACTAACTTGTCAGCTATCTCCTTCCCTGGTGTTTAAAAGTCAACGCATCGCCAGTTCATCGTTATACAGCGTTATCATTCACGCGGTAGTTGCTAAACAATTTCAAAACCTCACTTCAATCCACTGCCAATGTCCCCACTTCATGTGCCACTGACGCGAGGAGGTCAGCTCACTCCTTCCTGCAAATCCCAGGATAGCCTGGACCGTAGACTTACACAAAATCAAAAAGGCTCTAGACTTCTATGTCCGCTATCCACTCATGTCATAGCCAGCCTTTCTGCAGCATCCGACTACCCCCCCCCCCTCCTGTTGATACCATAATCCACAAGAAAGGGTAAAGACTACATCTGCACCTCACGGTCAAAATGATGCGACTAGATCGAGTCATCGCTCCCCATTTGCTAATAGATGTTGGTCACCTATGAGTCTACAAGATTGTAGTGACGTCGATTTTGTATAAAATAACATTACATCCCATTACGTCAAATTACATAACAGTACTTAACATTACATGGTAAAATGCTTTTTTTAAAGCATTAGAATGTAAGCCTGTCTGTGGCAGATAACGCATTGCATTCAATCAGGCACTTACCCCATTACATTAAATTAATCACATAATACATCCAATCAGTCACACATTACGTCCAATCAGTCACACATTACGTTCAATCATTCACACATTACATCCAATCAGTCACACGTGACATCCAATCATTCACACATTACGTCCAACCAGTCCCACAGTACATTCAATCCGTCCCAAATTACATTCAATCATTCACACATTACGTAAAAACAGTCACACATCACGTCCAAGCATTCACACATTACGTTCACTCAGTCACACTTTTATTCCAGGCACGACAACTCCCAAGCGTCAGGTCTCCATGACACCTTCATAGAAATGTTCCAGTGGCGCCAAACATACTAGAACCAGTGTCGTATCAACTCGTACAATTTCCCCACCCTGCAATATACTTTTCGTCCAGCGCTGTGTCTGGCTCCTGCACATTTTACCTAGCCCCTAAACACACGTATTACCCTCTAAAGAAGGTGAATGACAAAGGCAAGCAGAAAAATTGGCGGAAACATCAACACGAATTTGGTGTGCAGCTAGGGAGTAGTCTCACGGGGGTCGCCGCGCTACAAGCTGGAGAAATACTTTTCTAAAGTTCTTTCCAAAGAGCACATACACCACAAACCCGATTGCGTAATGTGTGTAATAGACTGTCTCACAGATGCGTTGTAGCAGAATGTCGAGTACCGTGAATCCAAACACCAATGACTTGAGACGAACAACATGACTCGGGAGGTGGAAGAGTAGCGTTGTCATAGAAACCGCAAACATGAACCTGCTTGCTCGTTTTTTCAAGGACGCTGAAGAGTGCCCTTGATTGGACAAATGGGTTCCTGGTAGTTGATACTGATTTTTCTGTTCTTGTAGTCGGGAACGTTGCTTAGAGCCTCGCATGGCAACTACAGCAATAATGGTATTATCAACAGCTAATATCATGACTGGAATGAACAGTGTTATCAGAGAATCTATGTAGGTCATGGCCACAATTAAATGACTAAATTCCCCTAAAGGCATGCAAATTTGTTTACTTATAATGCTTGTGTTATTTTTTAACAAATTAACATACGTGACATTTCTTTCCATAATCTCCATCTGTTGAAGATTGTACACACTTTTCAAACCGGATTCTTCTTCCACTTCAGCATCTGTTACGTTGTGTTTCATTTTGGTCACGTAGTTCACGCTTTTTGATTCTTTTGGCAAATTTGATGAGCTCACGTTGTTCTGTTTTGTCTGTACTCCATTATTCCACAGGGAAAAGTTATAAAGAACGACACCTATCAGAATTATTATAAAGGTTATAATAATAGCAGTGTACGCATTACATGAACGCTGAACATACCATGGTTTTAAAACACACAGCAGATTTTCCACAGTGAGTACAACGGCAAGCCAAATAGAAATAAACGCAGTCAAATATGAAAAGAAAACAACAATCTGGCATATGCCATTATAATGAAAGGCGTTGACGTCGATGCGAGGTAACCAAATAATAAAGACTGTCATTAGGAACAGGAAGTCGGTTACTGCCTTCGCTGCCAGGTAAACACTGCAAGATAAACATTTCAAACTGGGTTGAAGAAATACGAGGAATGACAAAAAGTTGGTGGCAAATCCCAGACCACATATGGCGGGTGTTATTTTAGTCTGTACGTCGAGTATCATAAAGTATAAGGCCTTTGTATTCTCGTCCATAAATGGATTTTGTGTTGAGGGTTGCTCTGATCCGTTTACAGACATTGTTTTGAACCAGAAATAGGATATTAAGTTAAAATCTGTAGAACAAAAGTTTATTCTCTGTTCTGTTCGTTACAATTTAACTTTTTTCGCGAAAGTGCTTTTCTTTCAACCACAGACAGTCTTTGCAATGACGTAGTGAGTCGTCAACGGAAACAGTCGGTATCTTCTTAACCTCAATAGTTGGGGGACGCTAACAGTCCAAACCTCATAGCCTGTTCTTGTCGTGCAGTATCTGCGTACGTGCCTGATTGTTTGAGCCTTTGTCAGCCCAGGCTGGTTGTCACGCCTCTGACAATCTGCTATCATCTGGCGACACTTACTGTTGTCGGAAAACGAGGAGGAACTCTGAAGTCAAAGCATGATATATGACGCTCGTGAATGTTAGACACGAGAGCAGCAGACGGCAAGGCGATTGGCAGAAGTTCCAGACGACATTTGGTTAGAATATAACATGAATTTACCCAAATACAGTCGATACGCAGGTTCCAATTTTAATTGCCGCCATAGAAATTGTTCAATCCATATAGCCAGAGATAAAACGAAACAATGTTTATTGAGTTTAGTTGTACCTCCAACTGGCCAAGCACAGTCATGTCTGTCACTTTCAGGGAAGTATCGTTAAAAATTGATGTGTTTGTCATCTTGGCTGTGTGGGATGACAGCGCACTGCATGGGTGATGAGTACATATTCTGTTCAATTGACAGGGTTAGCCTAAACTTAGCGACGTCTGGTGTCAGTTTGGCTTGAGAAAAATTGGCTGTTTATTTGAAAACGTGTCAAGCTGATTGAATTCCTGGAAACAATTCTTTACTGGCATCAGTCACAGCTGTTTTTCTGATTCTCTCAATCAACAAAACTTTCTTAACAGCAAACACAAGTAATACTGTCCTCGTAATAAGTTATTGACTTTGAACAGTTGGAAATAGCGAACTACGTAATGTTTCATCAAAAGCGTTAATATAAATTGTTTTTTTAAATATGCGAAGTGTAATTACAATGAATCTATTAATTAACACATATTCATTTTTCCGGTGTTCTGTATCAGCGTTTTAGCTATAGCTAGTTTTCATATATATGAACAAGTACTATGAATGGTGCAATAAAGCTACATTACTGCACACTATGGATTAACAACCAACTGGACGTAGTTATGTCTTTAAATATCCACATGGAAAGGAAACATACAAGATTGCACCAATGTCACGATGCAAGTTAGTCCCAATATCTCAAATCTTCTTCTTGTTCGTTCGATTTCAAACTCCCGCTACCAAATCATAAAAATGGATTTGCAAGTAACAGAATATTGTTCGGAGAATGAAATGCGTTGTGTCGCAGTTAACTGCGATATTTGCACCGTTCGGTCCGACACTCAGTCAGAACTGTGTAATCAAAACTTCTGTCCAATAAGACTTTCACCGATTTTTACCGAGTCTCGCCTTGACAAACTGCTGACAAACTTCCTCGGGATATACAAGGGCTACATAAATCACAATCAACTAAGCAATATGGCTTGAGCTCTAAGGCAGCACTCAAAATATTTAGCCTAGAAAAGAGCTGAAGTTGGAGCAGGTGGCAGGATGACTATTTCCTCTGATGATTTGAGGCATGGGGAAGACGCTGATCCAGCGTAGAAGCTAATGGTGACGTTATTCGTGTTCGGTGGAAACGAGCGAGTTCAATCATCTTATATTGAAACCGTGGCTTCATAACTAGATAGAGTCGTTTTTATTAACTTTTTTTTAATGGGGTACTCATCTGTAGACGCCGTGTAGCGCAGTGGTAGACCATCGCTTCTCGTGGAAAAGCTACGGGGTTCAATTCCCGTCGATCCAGCTGTAAATGAATACCTGGCTGACGACTAGGAAAGGAAAATGGCAGCGAGGAAGGGAACTGGACTCCTCACCTCACAGACCTGTAGCTTAGCACAATAAAGGCTCAGACGCTTCATCCCTGATGGCAGTGTCTGCAATGGGACTTCCTTTACCTTTAGTCATCTAACCTCAACCGTAATCTCGTCTCTTGCTTATAGCGAGGCGTCTTAGTCCCTGGGACTGAAACAGGTTTTGGAGATCCTTTTGCTTTCACCTTCGTTTATCTTGTTTGGTGT
This sequence comes from Ariolimax columbianus, assembly GCA_036924085.1. NCBI lineage: Eukaryota > Metazoa > Mollusca > Gastropoda > Stylommatophora > Arionidae > Ariolimax > Ariolimax columbianus. The sequence goes on from JAVGWX010000021.1 coordinate 5,652,470, forward strand.
ATATGTTTTCCCAAGTGCATAAATACTTGACTTTGTGCTTAGTGTCACTTCGCTTATTTACACCACTCTTGTCTGAGAATTATCCTTATTTCATCGCTTATTTGATTTCTGTCAGAAAGGTTAATAGTATCACAAATATGCCTGACTATTTGTGTGCGATAGCAGATAACGGTTTGAATGATTGATGATTCGTGAGCAGCGTAATTATTTTCTGTGCGTCAATTGGGCTGCGTTCAGCTTGTAGGGAGCTTTACCGAGCAAACTCTATAATATATGTCTATAATATAAAACTCTATAATAGACAACTATAATAAGTTTGATACTGCTTTTAGAATTCCTACACGTTTTTTCCTGAACAGTGCAGAGTTCAAACACATAACAACAATTCCGTCCACAATAGCATTATCTAGAAGTAAGTCGACACGAGAAAGATAAACGCTTTATTATAACATCTGTCTTTGGCATTAACTCACTGGGAGTGACACAGTAAAGTCGTAGAAATGATTTAACTCACTGGGAGTGACACAGTAAAGTCGTAGAAATGATTTAACTCACTGGGAGTGACACAGTAAAGTCATAGAAATGATTTAACTCACTGGGAGTGACACAGTAAAGTCGTAGAAATGATTTAACTCACTGGGAGTGACACAGTAAAGTCGTAGAAATGATTTAACTCACTGGGAGTGACACAGTAAAGTCGTAGAAATGATTTAACTCACTGGGAGTGACACAGTAAAGTCGTAGAAATGATTTAACTCACTGGGAGTGACACAGTAAAGTCGTAGAAATGATTTAACTCACTGGGAGTGACACAGTAAAGTCGTAGAAATGATTTAACTCACTGGGACAGCAAAGTTATAGAACTGATCTTAACCCGCACTCAATTTAAGTTTACATAGCACCAGAATAATATTCTTATTCTATCGATAATTTTGAAAACTAGTGATTCATTCTTGTTTTCGGTATATCATCTATAATGGAGTTTTGTTTGTAAAGCTTTCTTCCAAACCCAGATGGGTACTCCACACTTGGCAAGTTTAAGGTTAGTGTTACGGGCTGTGTGCTCAATGTCATGAGTTACAGAGTTTTCTAGAGGGTTTTACAGGCAAGCAGGTGTACGTCTGTAAGGTCAGCAGTTTGAATCCATTTTGGGTTCAGTGTTTCTTGGTTATACGAGGGCAGTTGAGTTGTTGCTCAGGTGTGTTTCTGTGAAAACAGAAGGCGAATTGAGTTGAGAGATTGAATGAATTAGCATAAAGAAAAAGTAGAAAGAAGAAGAAAAGGAGAAGGAAAAGAGAAATAATATGATGGTTGGTTGGTTGGTTTGTTGGTTGGATGGGTGGTTGGTTGGTTGGTTGGTTGTTGGTTGTTGGTTGGTGGTTGGTTGGTTGGTTGGTTGGTTTGTTGGTTGGTTTGTTGGTTGGTTGGTGGTTGGTTGTTGGTGGTTGGTTGGTTGGTTGGTTGTTGGTTGGTTGGTTGGTGGTTGGTTGTTGGTTGGTTGGTTGGTTGGTTTGTTGGTTGGTTTGTTGGTTGGTTTGTTGATTGGTTGGTGGTTAGTTGTTGGTTGGTGGTTGGTTGGTTGGTGGTTGGTTGGTTGGTTGGTTGGATGGGTGGTTGGTTGGTTTGTTGGTTGGTTTGTTGGTTGGTTCGTTGGTTGGTTTGTTGGTTGGTTTGATGGTTGGTTTGTTGGTTGGTTTGTTGGTTGGTTGGTGGTTGGTTGGTTGGTTGGTGGTTGGTTGGTTGGTGGTTGGTTGGTTGTTGGTTGGTTGGTTGGTTGGATGGGTGGTTGGTTGGTTGGTTGTTGGTTGGTTGGTTGGTTGGTTGGATGGGTGGTTGGTTGGTTGGTTGGTGGTTGGTTGATTGGTGATTGGTTGGTTGGTTGGTTGCTAGCTAATACCCACAGTTGGTTGGTTGGTTGGATGGGTGGTTGGTTGGTTGGTTGGATGGGTGGTTGGTTGGTTGGTTGTTGGTTGGTTGGTTGGTGGTTGGTTGGTTGGTGGTTGGTTGGTTGCTAGCTAATACCCACAGTTGGTTGGTTGGTTGGATGGGTGGTTGGTTAGTTGGTTGGTTGGTTGGTTGGTTGTTGATTGGATGGGTGGTTGGTTGGTTGGTTGTTGGTTGGATGGTTGGATAACACTCTCTCATGAGACAATCACATAAACCCCTTCCTATAACACTCTCTCATGAGCCAATCCCCTAAACCAGTCCCTATGACACTCTCTCATGAGACAATCCCCTCAACCAGTCCCTATAACACTCTCTCATGAGACAATCCCATTAACATCCCTCCCTATAACACTCTCATGAGCCAATCCCCTCAACCCCTCCCTATAACACTCTCTCATGAGACAATCCCCTCAACCCCTCCCTATAACACTCTCTCATGAGCCAATCCCCTCAACCACTCCCTATAACACTCTCTCATGAGACAATCCCATTAACCCCTCCCTATAACACTCTCTCGTGAGACAATCCAATTAACCCCTCCCTATAACACTCTCTCGTGAGACAATCCAATTAACCCCTCCCTATAACACTCTCTCGTGAGACAATCCAATTAACCCCTCCCTATAACACTCTCTCGTGAGACAATCCAATTAACCCCTCCCTATAACACTCTCTCGTGAGACAATCCAATTAACCCCTCCCTATAACACTCTCTCGTGAGACAATCCAATTAACCCCTCCCTATAACACTCTCTCGTGAGACAATCCAATTAACCGCATTCTATACAATGTTCCAGTTTTCCATTACCACGAAGCCCAACTAATCGTCTCTTGCACAAAGATAAATCTACAGGAAATATCTAGGAAGACAAGCACACGATAAAGATGTGCACGAAAGTAAATAGGAACAAACGATTTATGCTGGACATTTCTCATCTTTCTCTCGATTAATGTTAAAACTCCGTCCAGTAATTGTTGCTGATCCAACTTTTTCGTTTTGGATATCGCGCATAAACATATCAATTTCCGGTCACATAAAAATGCGCCAAAATAAGGAGCAGGAACAATTATCTGTCGTTCTATAAATAGCATAATCACATAGTGTATCCCAACGGACACAACATGGATAGATGGTCATGAGCACAGCATGACCACGAGCACAGCAGGGTCACTTCTATATGTAAAGAAAGAACTCGTAAAACTACTGTACTGTAAAACTGGCATAGTGAAACACATTATAAATAGATACACGCACGCACCCATACACTGGCCAATACGTCCATATTACAAATAGTTACCCACGCATTCATACACTGGCTAATACGTCCCGATTACAAACAGATACACACACACTGTCTAATACGTCCTGATATCGCCGAAAGGACTACGGTCAGGGGTGGAATACGCGTGCCTGCGCCAGTAAAATCCAGAACCTTTATTCCAGCAAAAAAGTGTACCCTCGTTCTTGTTTTTCATATTCAATTGTCAATGACAACCATCAGATTAGGGCAGCCTCCTGGTTGACTAGGAGCACAGATCACATCAGAGATAGGTGCTGTACAGTGATGCTTAAGAGGTTAAGCATGTGTGGTTTATTATTTTAGTATACGCTCCAATATCAGAGTTCAAGAAGACGGCTAAAAGATAGGATCGATGATTAGGATCCATTTCAGCTTAAAGTTATAAGGGAATTCAGAACGTTTAAGTCAAGTACCTTGTTCTTCGTTCGTTCTCAATCTACCCCGCTACCAAGCCCTGAACGTTCTCAAACTCCCGCTACCAAGCCCTGAACGTTGTCAAACTCCCGCTACCAAGCCCTGAACGTTCTCAAACTCCCGCTACCAAGCCCTGGACATTCTCAAACTTCATCTACCAAGCCCTGAACCTTATCAAGTCCCCGCTATCAAGCCATGAAAAGAGCTTTACAAGTAGCAAGATGTACGAGTCCGGAGAACGGTATATGTTGTCGTAGTTTACAGCTTGACTGCGAAATTTGCACCTTTCGGTCCGACACACCGGACTTCAGCAGGCAATTTTGGGTACCTGGTTAGCCTTCCCTCTCCGAATCCTTCTCCTTAGCCGGTCTGTTCTGCTGCACCTTTCATCCAGGATCACCGCATGGAGGTGTAGAAGAGTCTTGGCAGTTCTGGTTCGCTGGTCCTGACGCTAGCACTTAGCTTTGAGTCGCTGACCGCTGCAGCTCATGCACTGCTCAGCATCTTGATCGCTGTTGGTTCTACCACATTGTCATAATTGAGGTTTGCGTGGCGAAGTGGTTCATACTTCTTCTTCTTCTTCTTCTTCGTACGCTGTCAGACGTCAACCTGAGGTTGTCGACACTGCCATAGAGCTTGTCTAGTGTTGCCACTGGTGATGGCCACATCTGCTTTCTCTGATCCTCGTATGTCGGGCAGTTTTGCAGCAAATGTTCAGAGGTCATTTTCCCGGTACCGCACGAGCATTCGTCAGTGCCACCTATCTTCAGTTTATTTAATAGGTGGTACATCAGTCTGTTGTGGCCAGTGCGAAGTCTGAAGACCACGACCTGCTCTCTTCTGTTCAATTGGTAATAGGCATCGTTTTTTGTGTAGCCAGTATGTTCTGTTTCCCATTTGGTCATGTATCTAGCTCTAATAAGGAAGTGGTTCATACGTTTCACAAAAAATCATGCATACATTTGGATTCAGCATGGAAATCCTGCTGTGGAAAATAAGCACATAAAAACTTCTTGCTGAGTCGGATGTACAAGGCGCAAAAACACTGTACAACGAACTTCGTCTTTAAAATAAGACGAACAAAGGTAAGAAATATTCTCACGATAATTAAAAACATCTTTTTATGTCTCTTTGACCGTTAAAAAGACGTCATTCTATCGTCAAATGTCAGCTGTTGAAAAATGTCAGTTGAAAAATGTCGCGATTTCTGCTAAAAAATAGTTCGACCAATCAGCATGTCTTGGTTCAAGTTTAACGCATTTAATTTGAAATCAGTTTCAGTGTTTAAAAAACATCTTTCAGCATTACAGTTAGTATTTTGTTTTAAAACAGACAAAAAAACAGCATAACGCCAACTTGATATTTTAAAATGCACGCTGAATATTATCCTAAAAAAACAGCGTGTTTCCATGGCATCTTGTGTACATCCCCAGTGGCTTTGAAATCCGTCTGCGAATATTGTTCCGTTTAGCCACTTTCTGTCAGTCTCTCTTTTGGTTGTTGTTTTTTTGTTGAAAATAACGTGCGCAGATTTTGAATATAGCGATCAGTGACGTATACAGATTAGCAGATCTTGCAAGCACAGTTTCCTTTTCCTGTAATTCTTTTTAAATTTATTATTTGTAGCCACGTGTACATCCAATTTGATGTCTGGAGGACAGGGCTGTTATTGTTGTAACGGGCGACAACAGAAATGGCATATGGTTTCCTACAGTTGCGCTTGCCATGTACAAGGTCTGTCTTCCGCAGTGTCCTACCAGGCGAAGCCGAGCCCTCTCCCGTTCAGCTTGAACATCTTTAGTCTGGAACATCGCGGTACCAGATGCAACCTTTCACATCGCGGTACCAGGCAGGATTTGAGATAACATGGAACATCGCGGTACCAGATGCAACCTTGCACATCGCGGTACCAGGCAGGATTTGAGATAACATGGAACATCGCGGTACCAGATGCAACCTTGCACATCGCGGTACCAGGCAGGATTTGAGATAACATGGAACATCGCGGTACCAGATGCAACCTTGAACATCGCGGTACAAGATGCAACCTTCCACATCGCGGTACCAGATGCAACCTTGCACATCGTGGAAACAGGCAGGATTTGAGATAACATGGAACATCGCGGTACCAGATGCAACCTTGCACATCGCGGTACCAGATGCAACCTTGCACATCGTGGAAACAGGCAGGATTTGAGACAACATGGAACATCGCGGTACCAGATGAAACCTTGCACAACGCGGTACCAGATGCAACCTTGCACATCGTGGAAACAGGCAGGATTTGAGATAACATGGAACATCGCGGTACCAGATGCAACCTTGAACATCGCGGTACCAGATGCAACCTTCCGCATCGCGGTACCAGATGCAACCTTGCACATCGTGGAAACAAGCAGGATTTGAGATAACATGGAACATCGCGGTACCAGATGCAACCTTGCACATCGTGAAAACAGGCAGGATTTGAGATAACATTGAACATCGCGGTACCAGATGCAACCTTGCACATCGTGGAAACAGGCAGGATTTGAGATAACATGGAACATCGCGGTACCAGATGCAACCTTGCACATCGCGGTTCCAAGCAGGATTTGAGATAACATGAAAAATCGCGGTACCAGATGCAACCTTGCACATCGCGGTACCAGATGCAACCTTGCACATCGCGGTACCAGATGCAACCTTGCACATCGCGGTACCAGATGCAACCTTGCACATCGTGCAAACAGGCAGGATTTGAGATAACATGGAACATCGCGGTACCAGATGCAACCTTGAACATCGTGGAAACAGGCAGGATTTGAGATAACATTGAACATCGCGGTACCAGATGCAACCTTGAACATCGTGGAAACAGGCAGGATTTGAGATAACATGGAACATCGTGGTACCAGATGAAACCTTGCACATCGTGGAAACAGGCAGGATTTGAGAAAACATGGAACATCGCGGTACCAGATGCAACCTTGCACATCGCGGTACCAGGCAGGATTTGAGATAACATGGAACATCGTGGTACCAGATGAAACCTTGCACATCGCGGTACCAGATGCAACCTTGCACATCGCGGTACCAGATACAACCTTGCACATCGTGGAAACAGGCAGGATTTGAGATAACATGAAACATCGCGGTACCAGATGCAACCTTGAACATCGCGGTACCAGATGCAACCTTCCACATCGCGGTACCAGATGCAACCTTGCACATCGTGGAAACAGGCAGGATTTGAGATAACATGGAACATCGCGGTACCAGATGCAACCTTGCACATCGTGGAAACAGGCAGGATTTGAGATAACATTGAACATCGCGGAACCAGATGCAACCTTGCACATCATGGAAACAGGCAGGATTTGAAATAACATGGAACATCGCGGTACCAGATGCAACCTTGCACATCGTGGAAACAGGCAGGATTTGAGATAACATGGAACATCGCGGTACCAGATGCAACCTTGAACATCGCGGTACCAGATGCAACCTTCCACATCGCGGTACCAGATGCAACCTTGCACATCGTGGAAACAGGCAGGATTTGAGATAACATGGAACATCGCGGTACCAGATGCAACCTTGCACATCGCGGTACCAGATGCAACCTTGCACATCGTGGAAACAAACAGGATTTGAGATAACATGGAACATGGCGGTACCAGATGCAACCTTGCACATCGCGGTACCAGATGCAACCTTGCACATCGTGGAAACAGGCAGGATTAGAGATAACATGGAACATCGCGGTACCAGATGCAACCTTGAACATCGCGGTACCAGATGCAACCTTCCACATCGCGGTACCAGATGCAACCTTGCACATCGTGGAAACAGGCAGGATTTGAGATAACATGGAACATCGCGGTACCAGATGCAACATTGCACATCGTGAAAACAGGCAGAATTTGAGATAACATTGAACATCGCGGTACCAGATGCAACCTTGCACATCGTGGAAACAGGCAGGATTTGAGATAACATGGAACATCGCGGTACCAGGTGCAACCTTGCACATCGTGGAAACAGGCAGGATTTGAGATAACATGGAACATCGCGGTACCAGATGCAACCTTCCACATCGTGGAAACAGGCAGGATTTGAGATAACATGGAACATCGCGGTACCAGATGCAACCTTGCACATCGCGGTACCAGGCAGGATTTGAGATAACATTGAACATCGCGGTATCAGATGAAACCTTGCACATCGCGGTACCAGATGCAACCTTGCACATCGCGGTACATGATGCAACCTTGCACATCATGGAAACAGGCAGGATTTGAGATAACATGGAACATCGCGGTACCAGATGCAACCTTGAACATCGCGGTACCAGATGCAACCTTCCACATCGCGGTACCAGATGCAACCTTGCACATCGTGGAAACAGGCAGGATTTGAGATAACATGGAACATCGCGGTACCAGATGCAACCTTGCACATCGTGGTTCCAGGCAGGATTTGAGATAACATGAAAAATCGCGGTACCAGATGCAACCTTGCACATCGCGGTACCAGATGCAACCTTGCACATCGCGGTACCAGATGCAACCTTGCACATCGCGGTACCAGATGCAACCTTGCACATCGTGGAAACAGGCAGGATTTAAGATAACATGGAACATCGCGGTACCAGATGCAACCTTGAACATCGTGGAAACAGGCAGGATTTGAGATAACATGGAACATCGCGGTACCAGATGCAACCTTGCACATCGCGGTACCAGGCAGGATTTGAGATAACATGGAACATCGTGGTACCAGATGAAACCTTGCACATCGCGGTACCAGATGCAACCTTGCACATCGCCGTACCAGATGCAACCTTGCACATCGTGGAAACAGGCAGGATTTGAGATAACATGGAACATCGCAGTAACAGATGCAACCTTGAACATCGCGGTACCAGATGCAACCTTCCACATCGCGGTACCAGATGCAACCTTGCACATCGTGGAAACAGGCAGGATTTGAGATAACATTGAACATCGCGGAACCAGATGATACCTTGCACATCATGGAAACAGGCAGGATTTGAGATAACATGGAACATCGCGGTACCAGATGCAACCTTGCACATCGCGGTTCCAGGCAGGATTTGAGATAACATGAAAAATCGCGGTACCAGATGCAACCTTGCACATCGCGGTACCAGATGCAACCTTGCACATCGCGGTACCAGATGCAACCTTGCATATCGCGGTACCAGATGCAACCTTGCACATCGTGGAATCAGGCAGGATTTGAGATAACATGGAACATCGCGGTTCCAGGCAGGATTTGAGATAACATGAAAAATCGCGGTACCAGATGCAACCTTGCACATCGCGGTACCAGATGCAACCTTGCACATCGCGGTACCAGATGCAACCTTGCATATCGCGGTACCAGATGCAACCTTGCACATCGCGGTACCAGGCAGGATTTTAGATAACATAGAACATCGCGGTACCAGATACAACCTTGCACATCGTGGAAACAGGCAGGATTTGAGATAACATGGAACATCGCGGTACCAGGTGCAACCTTGCACATCGTGAAAACAGGCAGGATTTGAGATAACATGGAACATCGCTGTACCAGATGCAACCTTGCACATCGTGGAAACAGGCAGGATTTGAGATAACATGGAACATCGCGGTACCAGATGCAACCTTGCACATCGCGGTACCAGGCAGGATTTGAGATAACATGGAACATCGCGGTACCAGATGAAACCTTGCACATCGCGGTACCAGATGCAACCTTGCACATCGCGGTACCAGATGCAACCTTGCACATCATGGAAACAGGCAGGATTTGAGATAACATGGAACATCGCGGTACCAGATGCAACCTTGAACATCGCGGTACCAGATGCAACCTTCCACATCGCGGTACCAGATGCAACCTTGCACATCGTGGAAACAGGCAGGATTTGAGATAACATGGAACATCGCGGAACCAGATGCAACCTTGCACATCATGGAAACAGGCAGGATTTGAGATAACATGGAACATCGCGGTACCAGATGCAACGTTGCACATCGTGGAAACAGGCAGGATTTGAGATAACATGGAACATCGCGGTACCAGATACAACCTTGCACATCGCGGTTCCAGGCAGGATTTGAGATAACATGAAAAATCGCGGTACCAGATGCAACCTTGCACATCGCGGTACCAGATGCAACCTTGCACATCGCGGTACCAGATGCAACCTTGCACATCGCGGTACCAGATGCAACCTTGCACATCGCGGTACCAGATGCAACCTTGCACATCGTGGAAACAGGCAGGATTTGAGATAACATGGAACATCGCGGTACCAGATGCAACCTTGCACATCGCGGTACCCGGCAGGATTTTAGATAACATAGAACAACGCGGTACCAGATGCAACCTTGCACATCGTGGAAACAGGCAGGATTTGAGATAACATGGAACATCGCGGTACCAGGTGCAACCTTGCACATCGTGGAAACAGGCAGGATTTGAGATAACATGGAACATCGCGGTACCAGATGCAACCTTGCACATCGTGGAAACAGGCAGGATTTGAGATAACATGGAACATCGCGGTACCAGATGCAACCTTGCACATCGCGGTACCAGGCAGGATTTGAGATAACATGGAACATCGCGGTACCAGATGAAACCTTGCACATCGCGGTACCAGATGCAACCTTGCACATCGCGGTACCAGATGCAACCTTGCACATCATGGAAACAGGCAGGATTTGAGATAACATGGAACATTGCGGTACCAGATGCAACCTTGAACATCGCGGTACCAGATGCAACCTTCCACATCGCGGTACCAGATGCAACCTTGCACATCGTGGAAACAGGCAGGATTTGAGATAACATGGAACATCGCGGAACCAGATGCAACCTTGCACATCATGGAAACAGGCAGGATTTGAGATAACATGGAACATCGCGGTACCAGATGCAACCTTGCACATCGCGGAAACATGCAGGATTTTAGATAACATGGAACATCGCGGTACCAGATGCAACCTTGCACATCGCGGTTCCAGGCAGGATTTGAGATAACATGAAAAATCGCGGTACCAGATGCAACCTTGCACATCGCGGTACCAGATGCAACCTTCCACATCGCGGTACCAGATGCAACCTTGCACATCGTGGAAACCGGCAGGATTTGAGATAACATGGAACATCGCGGTACCAGATGCAACCTTGCACATCGTGGAAACAGGCAGGATTTGAGATAACATGGAACATCGCGGTAACAGGTGCAACCTTGCACATCGTGGAAACAGGCAGGATTTGAGATAACATGGAACATCGCGGTACCAGATGCAACCTTGCACATCGTGGAAACAGGCAGGATTTGAGATAACATGGAACATCGCGGTACCAGATGCAACCTTGCACATCGCGGTTCCATGCAGGATTTGAGATAACATGGAACATCGCGGTACCAGATGCAACCTTGCACATCGCGGTACCAGGCAGGATTTTAGATAACATAGAACATCGCGGTACCAGATACAACCTTGCACATAGTGGAAAACGGCAGGATTTGAGATAACATGGAACATCGCGGTACCAGGTGCAACCTTGCACATCGTGAAAACAGGCAGGATTTGAGATAACATGGAACATCGCTGTACCAGATGCAACCTTGCACATCGTGGAAACAGGCAGGATTTGAGATAACATGGAACATCGCGGTACCAGATGCAACCTTGCACATCGCGGTACCAGGCAGGATTTGAGATAACATGGAACATCGCGGTACCAGATGAAACCTTGCACATCGCGGTACCAGATGCAACCTTGCACATCGCGGTACCAAATGCAACCTTGCACATCATGGAAACAGGCAGGATTTGAGATAACATGGAACATCGCGGTACCAGATGCAACCTTGAACATCGCGGTACCAGATGCAACCTTCCACATCGCGGTACCAGATGCAACCTTGCACATCGTGGAAACAGGCAGGATTTGAGATAACATGGAACATCGCGGAACCAGATGCAACCTTGCACATCATGGAAACAGGCAGGATTTGAGATAACATGGAACATCGCGGTACCAGATGCAACCTTGCACATCGTAGAAACAGGCAGGATTTGAGATAACATGGAACATCGCGGTACCAGATACAACCTTGCACATCGCGGTTCCAGGCAGGATTTGAGATAACATGAAAAATCGCGGTACCAGATGCAACCTTGCACATCGCGGTACCAGATGCAACCTTGCACATCGCGGTACCAGATGCAACCTTGCACATCGCGGTACCAGATGCAACCTTGCACATCGCGGTACCAGATGCAACCTTGCACATCGTGGAAACAGGCAGGATTTGAGATAACATGGAACATCGCGGTACCAGGCAGGATTTGAGATAACATGGAACATCGCGGTACCAGATGCAACCTTGCACATCGCGGTACCCGGCAGGATTTTAGATAACATAGAACAACGCGGTACCAGATGCAACCTTGCACATCGTGGAAACAGGCAGGATTTGAGATAACATGGAACATCGCGGTACCAGGTGCAACCTTGCACATCGTGGAAACAGGCAGGATTTGAGATAACATGGAACATCGCGGTACCAGATGCAACCTTGCACATCGTGGAAACAGGCAGGATTTGAGATAACATGGAACATCGCGGTACCAGATGCAACCTTGCACATCGCGGTACCAGGCAGGATTTGAGATAACATGGAACATCGCGGTACCAGATGAAACCTTGCACATCGCGGTACCAGATGCAACCTTGCACATCGCGGTACCAGATGCAACCTTGCACATCATGGAAACAGGCAGGATTTGAGATAACATGGAACATTGCGGTACCAGATGCAACCTTGAACATCGCGGTACCAGATGCAACCTTCCACATCGCGGTACCAGATGCAACCTTGCACATCGTGGAAACAGGCAGGATTTGAGATAACATGGAACATCGCGGAACCAGATGCAACCTTGCACATCATGGAAACAGGCAGGATTTGAGATAACATGGAACATCGCGGTACCAGATGCAACCTTGCACATCGCGGAAACATGCAGGATTTGAGATAACATGGAACATCGCGGTACCAGATGCAACCTTGCACATCGCGGTTCCAGGCAGGATTTGAGATAACATGAAAAATCGCGGTACCAGATGCAACCTTGCACATCGCGGTACCAGATGCAACCTTCCACATCGCGGTACCAGATGCAACCTTGCACATCGCGGTACCAGATGCAACCTTGCACATCGTGGAAACAGGCAGGATTTGAGATAACATGGAACATCGCGGTACCAGGCAGGATTTGAGATAACATGGAACATCGCGGTACCAGATGCAACCTTGCACATCGCGGTACCAGGCAGGATTTTAGATAACATAGAACATCGCGGTACCAGATGCAACCTTGCACATCGTGGAAACCGGCAGGATTTGAGATAACATGGAACATCGCGGTACCAGATGCAACCTTGCACATCGTGGAAACAGGCAGGATTTGAGATAACATGGAACATCGCGGTAACAGGTGCAACCTTGCACATCGTGGAAACAGGCAGGATTTGAGATAACATGGAACATCGCGGTACCAGATGCAACCTTGCACATCGTGGAAACAGGCAGGATTTGAGATAACATGGAAAATCGCGGTACCAGATGCAACCTTGCACATCGCGGTTCCATGCAGGATTTGAGATAACATGAAAAATCGCAGTACCAGATGCAACCTTGCACATCGCGGTACCAGATGCAACCTTGCACATCGCGGTACCAGATGCAACCTTGCACATCGCGGTACCAGATGCAACCTTGCACATCGTGGAAACAGGCAGGATTTGAGATAACATGGAACATCGCGGTACCAGATGCAACCTTGCACATCGTGGAAACAGGCAGGATTTGAGATAACATGGAACATCGCGGTACCAGATGCAACCTTGCACATCGTGGAAACAGGCATGATTTGAGATAACATGGAACATCGCGGTACCAGATGCAACCTTGCACATCGCGGTACCAGGCAGGATTTGAGATAACATGGAACATCGTGGTACCAGATGAAACCTTGCACATCGCGGTACCAGATGCAACCTTGCACATCGCGGTACCAGATGCAACCTTGCACATCGTGGAAACAGGCAGGATTTGAGATAACATGGAACATCGCGGTACCAGATGCAACCTTGAACGTCGCGGTACCAGATGCAACCTTCCACATCGCGGTACCAGATGCAACCTTGCACATCGTGGAAACAAGCAGGATTTGAGATAACATGGAACATCGCGGTACCAGATGCAACCTTGCACATCGTGGAAACAGGCAGGATTTGAGATAACATTGAACATCGCGGAACCAGATGCAACCTTGCACATCATGGAAACAGGCAGGATTTGAGATACCATGGAACATCGCGGTACCCGATGCAACCTTGCACATCGTGGAAACAGGCAGGATTTGAGATAACATGGAACATCGCGGTACCAGATGCAACCTTGCACATCGCGGTTCCAGGCAGGATTTGAGATAACATAAAAAATCGCGGTACCAGATGCAACCTTGCACATCGCTGTACCAGATGCAACCTTGCACATCGCGGTACCAGATGCAACCTTGCACATCGCGGTACCAGATGCAACCTTGCACATCGCGGTACCAGATGCAACCTTGCACATCGTGGAAACAGGCAGGATTTGAGATAACATGGAACATCGCGGTACCAGGCAGGATTTGAGATAACATGGAACATCGCGGTACCAGATGCAACCTTGCACATCGCGGTACCAGGCAGGATTTTAGATAACATAGAACATCGCGGTACCAGATGCAACCTTGCACATCGTGGAAACAGGCAGGATTTGAGATAACATGGAACATCGCGGTACCAGGTGCAACCTTGCACATCGTGGAAACAGGCAGGATTTGAGATAACATGGAACATCGCGGTACCAGATGCAACCTTGCACATCGTGGAAACAGGCAGGATTTGAGATAACATGGAACATCGCGGTACCAGATGCAACCTTGCACATCGCGGTACCAGGCAGGATTTGAGATAACATGGAACATCGCGGTACCAGATGAAACCTTGCACATCGCGGTACCAGATGCAACCTTGCACATCGCGGTACCAGATGCAACCTTGCACATCATGGAAACAGGCAGGATTTGAGATAACATGGAACCTCGCGGTACCAGATGCAACCTTGAACATCGCGGTACCAGATGCAACCTTCCACATCGCGGTACCAGATGCAACCTTGCACATCGTGGAAACAGGCAGGATTTGAGATAACATGGAACATCGCGGAACCAGATGCAACCTTGCACATCATGGAAACAGGCAGGATTTGAGATAACATGGAACATCGCGGTACCAGATGCAACCTTGCACATCGCGGTTCCAGGCAGGATTTGAGATAACATGAAAAATCGCGGTACCAGATGCAACCTTGCACATCGCGGTACCAGATGCAACCTTGCACATCGCGGTACCAGATGTAACCTTGCACATCGCGGTACCAGATGCAACCTTGCACATCGTGGAAACAGGCACGATTTGAGATAACATGGAACATCGCGGTACCAGGCAGGATTTGAGATAACATGGAACATCGCGGTACCAGATGCAACCTTGCACATCGCGGTACCAGGCAGGATTTTAGATAACATAGAACATCGCGGTACCAGATGCAACCTTGCACATCGTGGAAACCGGCAGGATTTGAGATAACATGGAACATCGCGGTACCAGATGCAACCTTGCACATCGTGGAAACAGGCAGGATTTGAGATAACATGGAACATCGCGGTACCAGATGCAACCTTGCACATCGTGGAAACAGGCAGGATTTGAGATAACATGGAACATCGCGGTACCAGATGCAACCTTGCACATCGTGGAAACAGGCAGGATTTGAGATAACATGGAACATCGCGGTACCAGATGCAACCTTGCACATCGCGGTTCCATGCAGGATTTGAGATAACATGAAAAATCGCGGTACCAGATGCAACCTTGCACATCGCGGTACCAGATGCAACCTTGCACATCGCGGTACCAGATGCAACCTTGCACATCGCGGTACCAGATGCAACCTTGCACATCGTGGAAACAGGCAGGATTTGAAATAACATTGAACATCGCGGTACCAGATGCAACCTTGCACATCGTGGAAACAGGCAGGATTTGAGATAACATGGAACATCGCGGTACCAGATGCAACCTTGCACATCGTGGAAACAGGCAGGATTTGAGATAACATGGAACATCACGGTACCAGATGCAACCTTGCACATCGTGGAAACAGGCATGATTTGAGATAACATGGAACATCGCGGTACCAGATGCAACCTTGCACATCGCGGTACCAGATGCAACCTTGCACATCGCGGTACCAGATGCAACCTTGCACATCGCGGTACCAGATGCAACCTTGCACATCGTGGAAACAGGCAGGATTTGAGATAACATGGAACATCGCGGTACCAGGCAGGATTTGAGATAACATGGAACATCGCGGTACCAGATGCAACCTTGCACATCGCGGTACCAGGCAGGATTTTAGATAACATAGAACATCGCGGTACCAGATGCAACCTTGCACATCGTGGAAACAGGCAGGATTTGAGATAACATGGAACATCGCGGTACCAGGTGCAACCTTGCACATCGTGGAAACAGGCAGGATTTGAGATAACATGGAACATCGCGGTACCAGATGCAACCTTGCACATCGTGGAAACAGGCAGGATTTGAGATAACATGGAACATCGCGGTACCAGATGCAACCTTGCACATCGCGGTACCAGGCAGGATTTGAGATAACATGGAACATCGCGGTACCAGATGAAACCTTGCACATCGCGGTACCAGATGCAACCTTGCACATCGCGGTACCAGATGCAACCTTGCACATCATGGAAACAGGCAGGATTTGAGATAACATGGAACATCGCGGTACCAGATGCAACCTTGAACATCGCGGTACCAGATGCAACCTTCCACATCGCGGTACCAGATGCAACCTTGCACATCGTGGAAACAGGCAGGATTTGAGATAACATGGAACATCGCGGAACCAGATGCAACCTTGCACATCGTGGAAACAGGCAGGATTTGAGATAACATGGAACATCGCGGTACCAGATGCAACCTTGCACATCGCGGTTCCAGGCAGGATTTGAGATAACATGAAAAATCGCGGTACCAGATGCAACCTTGCACATCGCGGTACCAGATGCAACCTTGCACATCGCGGTACCAGATGCAACCTTGCACATCGCGGTACCAGATGCAACCTTGCACATCGTGGAAACAGGCACGATTTGAGATAACATGGAACATCGCGGTACCAGGCAGGATTTGAGATAACATGGAACATCGCGGTACCAGATGCAACCTTGCACATCGCGGTACCAGGCAGGATTTTAGATAACATAGAACATCGCGGTACCAGATGCAACCTTGCACATCGTGGAAACCGGCAGGATTTGAGATAACATGGAACATCGCGGTACCAGATGCAACCTTGCACATCGTGGAAACAGGCAGGATTTGAGATAACATGGAACATCGCGGTACCAGATGCAACCTTGCACATCGTGGAAACAGGCAGGATTTGAGATAACATGGAACATCGCGGTACCAGATGCAACCTTGCACATCGTGGAAACAGGCAGGATTTGAGATAACATGGAACATCGCGGTACCAGATGCAACCTTGCACATCGCGGTTCCATGCAGGATTTGAGATAACATGAAAAATCGCGGTACCAGATGCAACCTTGCACATCGCGGTACCAGATGCAACCTTGCACATCGCGGTACCAGATGCAACCTTGCACATCGCGGTACCAGATGCAACCTTGCACATCGTGGAAACAGGCAGGATTTGAGATAACATGGAACATCGCGGTACCAGATGCAACCTTGAACATCGTGGAAACAGGCAGGATTTGAAATAACATTGAACATCGCGGTACCAGATGCAACCTTGCACATCGTGGAAACAGGCAGGATTTGAGATAACATGGAACATCGCGGTACCAGATGCAACCTTGCACATCGTGGAAACAGGCAGGATTTGAGATAACATGGAACATCGCGGTACCAGATGCAACCTTGCACATCGTGGAAACAGGCATGATTTGAGATAACATGGAACATCGCGGTACCAGATGCAACCTTGCACATCGCGGTACCAGGCAGGATTTGAGATAACATGGAACATCGTGGTACCAGATGAAACCTTGCACATCGCGGTACCAGATGCAACCTTGCACATCGCGGTACCAGATGCAACCTTGCACATCGTGGAAACAGGCAGGATTTGAGATAACATGGAACATCGCGGTACCAGATGCAACCTTGAACATCGCGGTACCAGATGCAACCTTCCACATCGCGGTACCAGATGCAACCTTGCACATCGTGGAAACAGGCAGGATTTGAGATAACATGGAACATCGCGGTACCAGATGCAACCTTGCACATCGTGGAAACAGGCAGGATTTGAGATAACATTGAACATCGCGGAACCAGATGCAACCTTGCACATCATGGAAACAGGCAGGATTTGAGATACCATGGAACATCGCGGTACCAGATGCAACCTTGCACATCGTGGAAACAGGCAGGATTTGAGATAACATGGAACATCGCGGTACCAGATGCAACCTTGCACATCGCGGTTCCAGGCAGGATTTGAGATAACATGAAAAATCGCGGTACCAGATGCAACCTTGCACTTCGCGGTACCAGATGCAACCTTGCACATCGCGGTACCAGATGCAACCTTGCACATCGCGGTACCAGATGCAGCCTTGCACATCGTGAAAACAGGCAGGATTTGAGATAACATGGAACATCGCGGTACCAGGCAGGATTTGAGATAACATGGAACATCGCGGTACCAGGCAGGATTTGAGATAACATGGAACATCGCGGTACCAGATGCAACCTTGCACATCGCGGTACCAGGCAGGATTTTAGATAACATAGAACATCGCGGTACCAGATGCAACCTTGCACATCGCGGTACCAGGCAGGATTTGAGATAACATGGAACATCGCGGTACCAGATGCAACCTTGCACATCGCGGTACAAGGCAGGATTTGAGATAACATGGAACATCGCGGTACCAGATGCAACCTTGCACATCGTGGAAACAGGCAGGATTTGAGATAACATGGAACATCGCGGTACCAGATGCAACCTTGAACATCGCGGTACCAGGCAGGACTTGACATAACATGGAACATCGCGGTACCAGATGCAACCTTGCACATCGTGGAAACAGGTAGGATTTGAGATAACATGGAACATCGCGGTACCAGATGCAACCTTGCACATCGTGGAAACAGGCAGGATTTGAGATAACATGGAACATCGCGGTACCAGATGCAACCTTGAACATCGCGGTACCAGGCAGGACTTGACATAACATGGAACATCGCGGTACCAGATGCAACCTTGCACATCGTGGAAACAGGTAGGATTTGAGATAACATGGAACATCGCGGTACCAGATGCAATCTTGCACATCGTGGAACATAACATGGAATATCGAAAGACTTATTTTTCACCCCACCCCCACTCACAGGGGAAGAGGGTTACACAGAATTTCTGCAAAGGATATTCGGAAATGCTTCCTGGTTACGGTGAGAAGTATTTGTCGCGTGAAACGGTGCCTAACTGGGTCGACACATTTTCTCAACGACGCTCAAAATTTGCTAGTGTAGCCAGACCTGGTCGTCCTATTCAGGCTGCAATAGAAGCATTTGTAAGACGGGTATGGCATATGATTCGGACTGACAGACGAGTAACGATATACAGAATGTGAGCTGTGATAGGGTGTTCGCATTGTTTAGCCTACACGATAATGCATGATCTCATCTTGGTGAGAGAAGTGTTGCAAATGTTGAAGAGGTCAAACGTAAAGTGCAAATGTGGCTGAGATAGTAGACGTTTCCTGGAACATCTTGCGACAATATAGAAAAGAGAAATAACTTGCCATTGCATTTAGGAGTGCACATTTCAGTTCAGTTCATGTGCCATCTCCGCGGCGAAAGTCGGCTGGACAGTTCAGTTCAAGTATCATCTTTGCGTCGAAGATTTGCTGGACAGTTCAGTTCATGTGCCATCTTCACATCGAAGGTTGGCTGCAATGGATCTGCTGTGTACTCTATCTCTAGCCCTAATTATACAATCTGGCAATCTTTCTCCAGTCTATCTCCTGATGTTATCCGTCCACTTGTCTTGTCTCTTAAACGGATGTCTTTCATCCTGCCCTTAGGTATGGTCTTCAACAAGGAGGCATGTATTGCCTTATGGCCAACATAACTTAACTGTCTAACCCTGATTTCAGTCAGCAATTCTATTTTCATATCCAACTTTTTCAATACAATTTTTTAATACATTTACATATACAAAAACCACGAACAATAGCAGAACGGTTGTTTGATCTCACACTACGGTTTGTTCAGGCAGGGCTGTTTGCTATCACCCACGATCTTCAATCTACTTTTAGAAAACGTTATCACGGGTACTCCAGATGGACATCATGAAGCAACAACTGTGTGTGACTGTAAAATCACAAACCTACGCATTCGCTGACGGCGACTTTGTGCTCTGGCTGATTATGACAAACAGTTTCAAAAACTAGCAGCCAGGCGTGATACCACATCTAGGAAATATGACGTGGAAACCAACACAGCAACGACAAAGTTCATGACAAAAAAACAGTATAGGGTTCAATAAATATCGCCATAAAGGATCAAAAGCTGAGACTCCATCTGTCAGCTTTCAGGCCATTCTAGAATCGTCAAAATTCCAACAGTCTGTCAGCTTTCAGGCCATTCTAGAATCGTCAAAATTCCAACAGTCTGTCAGCTTTCAGGCCATTCTAGAATCGTCAAAATTCCAACAGTCTGTCAGCTTTCAGGCCATTCTAGAATCGTCAAAATTCCAACAGTCTGTCAGCTTTCAGGCCATTCTAGAATCGTCAAAATTCCAACAGTCTGTCAGCTTTCAGGCCATTCTAGAATCGTCAAAATTCCAATAGTCTGTCAGCTTTCAGACCATTCTTGAATCTTATCTAAATCCGACCTCAATATATCGTATCGTATAAATTCTAACAGTCTGTAACCGCGATGACGTGTCAGTTTGTTAAAAGAAGAGCAACTCCATGTTCTATTGCACGCGCATCTTTGCCTAATTTGGCGGTCCAATCACAATTAATATATCCTGCTTGTGGACGGTGTTAAGTGCAACACGTCAATTCAAAAATTTGGGATCTGTAATTGGTGAAGAGGGAACCAAAGCTGAACCAAGAACAACGATTCCACAAGCAACAACATTCTCCCCTGACTGAGACCAATTTGGAACGAAAAGAGCATAGCACTTAAAACTAAGATCAGGGATCAAGATGTTGAGCAGCGCATGAGCTGCAGCGGTCAGCGACCCATAGCTGACTGCTAGCGTCAGGGCCAGCGAACTAGAGCTGCTAAGACCCTTCTACACCTCCACGCGGTGATCCTCGATAACAGACTGCAACAGGGCAGAAAGGCTAAGGAGACGGGATCGAAGAGGGAATGCTAGCCCGGTACTCAATAAATGCTTCCTGAAGTCGGATGTGTCGGACCTAAAGGTGCAAATATCGCAGTAAACCTGTAAACTACGACACAACGCATTCCGTTTTCTGGACTACATTCTGCTAATTAAGCCCTTTTCAGGGTTTGGTAGCGGGAGATTGAGAACGAACGAAGCCAAGCCAAGCCAAACTAACATCAGTTAAATACAAACAATAATCAAAACTTTGTACATAAATGCTTATAAAACATGAACATTACTGATGGACAAAAATGCACTATGAACAACCTTCAGCTAAATCATACTACATGGAGGTATCAGGTTCTCGGACAAGACGTCGGCCACTGCGACAGAGGATATAGGGGATCAAGGAAAGAATCCAAAAGTTCAACATGTCGACTACACAGGTCTCCCATCTAGCACTAACCAGAAGTCTACACATTTCTCCTTTCTGCGACGCCACACGGCAGTAGGACCAAAAGAAGAAGAAGAATATTAACTGATGGTCTGCAGCAAAACATACAAGCAAGAGATGAGAGGTTTCATAACGATTTTTGAAATAACACGAAGGGACGTGACATCAATGTTAATGATGGTTCGATCCGAGATTTGATTGGACCATGTCAAGGCCCGGTGGTAAGCCATACAAACATGAAAGCTACGAGGGTACGGCGTCAGCACCGATCGAATAGACTGACTGACATGCTACCTCGTGATCCGAATAGACTGTCTGAAATGCTACCTCCTGGTGAGAATAATAATAATAATAATAGCTGTCCATCGTTGTCGATGAGGACCGCCGACATCATCCTTGTCACAGATTTCCCTGTTGGATGTGGGTGCGCATGTGGCTGAACAGGCCAATGCGAGCACGAAAACATCTGCTACATATCGGGCACACGAGGGTTGTAGAAGGGGATGGTGTTCCCGCTGCTCGGGATTTCCGCGTCTAGCGTCTGTTCTGGGCATTCACAACACGGTCATCTTCACCAGCAGCTACACCCGATTTGACTGCGCTTCTCCAGTCAGATCTGTTTTTCGCAAGACATTCCCAAGTGTCGATGTCTATCTGGAAACTTTTTAGTGAGTCCTTCAGACCGTCTTTAAAACGTTTCATTGGGCGCCCTCTCTCGAGCCATCCCTTTCTCAGCTCGCCGTAGAGAAGCTTCTTTGGGAGCCGCTCGTCTGACATACGGACGAGGTGTCCGGCCCATCCTAGTCGTGCTTTTTCTATCAGTGCATGGATGCTGGGCATGTTAGCCCTCGAGAGAACCTCGATATCAGTGACACGATCTTGCCATCGGATGTGGAATATTCGCCTCAGGCAACCTGTGTGGAAGTGGTTTAACCTCCTTGCATGTCCAGAGTATACAGTCCAGCTTTCGCAAGCGTATAGTAGGGTTGGAATGATGGTTGCACGGTAGACTTTCAGTTTGGTCTTGACGCTGATGCCACGACGTGCCCAGACCATCGAGCGCATTCTACCAAAGGATGTGCTGGCCTTTGCTATTCTGCTTGCCACCTTCATTGTCTAGGCTGACAGATCTCGACAGCGTGCTGCCCAGATATGGGAATTTGTCTACGGCATTCAACGTCTGCCCGCTGACTGTAGTCTCTGGTTTTGTGTACAGCATTCCTGGTGCTGGTTGGTACATGACGTCTGTTTTTTTGGCATTTATGGTCAGACCAAAATTTTCGCATGCGGCAGAGAACTGGTCCATTCCAACCTGCATGTTCAGTTCTGAGTTGCTCATTAGAGCGCAGTCGTCAGCAAATACAAGTTCCCTGATTATGTCGCCAGCCACTTTATTTTTGGCCTTCATTCTTCTGGAATTGAGTAACTTGCCATCTGTGCGGTACTTTATGGGTATTCCAAGCTCCAATGATCTGAAGGCGTCTGTCATCGTGGCCGCGAACATCATGCTGAACAAAGTCGGGGCGAGTACACATCCTTGTTTTACTCCGTTTGATACTAGAAACGTTTTAGAGATTGCGCCGCTGTCCAGTACACGAGCACACATGCCTTCGTGTAGCTGTTTCACCATTGTTATGAACTTGTTGGGGCAGCCAAACTTAGACATTATCATCCACAGCCCTTCTCTGTTTACTGTATTAAATGCCTTTGTCAAATCAATAAATGTGGTGTACAAGGCCTGATTTTGCTCTCGACACTTCTCTTGTACTTGGCTAGCGGCAAAAATCATGTCCACTGTTCCTCTTCCGGCTCTGAATCCACATTGGCTTTCTGGGAGGTGGTGGCTTTGTTCAAGGTGTTTGTTGAACCTGTTTAGCAGTAAGCGCGCTAGGATCTTGCCTGCTACGGAGAGTAGCGATATTCCACGATGATTGTCGCATTCCTGACGATTGCCTTTTCTTTTGTATAGGTGAACGATTGAGGCGTCCTTTAGCTCCTGCGGAATTTTACCTTCAGCCCACATGTGACAGAAGAGTTCAGTGATCCTTCTGGTGAGGGATGGGCCAGCTGTCTTATATACCTCTGCTGGTATTGCATCAGCTCCTGGAGCTGTTCCTATAGATAGTGAACTGATTGCCCTGTCGACTTCCTCCTCAGTAATTACTTCATCCAACGCCGGGTTCAGTTCCACCTGCGGCATTCGCCGGGTGGCCTCTTCATTTATGGACGATGGGTGGTTTAGTATTTTGCAGAAGTGGTCTGCCCATCTGTCTAGAATCTGAACCTTATCTGTTAGCAGTACCCCATCCGCACTGCGAACAGGAGTATTACTAGAGGGCTGCGGGCCGTAGAGAGCTTTCAGTGCCTCGTAAAACCGTTTGGTGTCATGACGCTCGGCGAACATCTCAATTTCGTCAGCTCTTTTGCTGAGCCAGGAGTCTTGCATCTCTCTAAACCTGGTCTGGACAGCTTTGCGAGCAGTATTGAAGGCAGCTGTTGCTGCCGGAGATGGTGTGTCCCTCTGGTATTCCCTGTGCGCTTCATGTTTTGCATCGAGAAGGCCCTGTATTTCTAGATCGTTCTCATCAAACCAGTCCTTATGATTGCGCGTGAGTGGGCCAATGTGTTTAACAGCTGTATCGTAGAGTGTGTTTCTCAATGATGCCCAGTTCTTTTCGATGTCGTTCTTTTCAAAACGAAGCTCAGACAGTCTACCCTAAATCTCTTATTGGAAGTCTCCTCTCGTGGGTTCGTATTTCAGCTGAGAGACATTTAGCCTCCTCAGTGGTTTCTTTCCCTGGGGGCGCATTTTGGGCTGGATCTTGAAGTTTAGCTTGGCAATGACAAGTCGATGGTCGGTCCAACATTCTGCACCACACATGCTCTTCGTTACCAAAGCATCCGCTCGATCCCTACGTCTGATGATAATATAGTCAATGAGGTGCCAGTGGCGGGACCTTGGGTGCATCCATGTGGTTCTATTTCGGACAGGTAGTCGGAAAGCTGTGTTTGTAATGAATTGTTCATTTGCGGCACATGTCCTCAGAAGGAGCAGTCCGTTACTATTGCATTTTCCGATACCATGTCTGCCAATGGCCCCCTCCCGCCAACCCTATCGTTAAAATCACCGAGGATGACCAGTTTGTCAGATTTGGGGACTGCAGCGATGAGCGCATCAAGGTCCTCATAAAACTTTTCTTTTGTTTCCTGAGGATTTGTCATTGTGGGTGCGTATGCACTGATGAGTGTTGCATCGCCCTCCTATTAGGGGGAGACGCAGTGTAATCAGGCGGTCATTAATTCCTCTGGGCATGCTTGTGAGCTTGTCGACCATGTTGGTCTTGATGGCAAAGCCAACTCCAGCTTCACGGCGTTCTTCTTTGCTGCGGCCGCTCCAGAAGAAAGTATAACCAGCGTCTTCTTCTGTGATCTGCCCTTCCTCTGCCAGTCGTGTCTCGCTCAGGGCAGCTATGCAGATGTTGTATCTAGCCAGTTCCCTGGCGATCAGTGCTGTCCGTCGTTCGGGTCTGTTTGCTTTGGTGTTGTCCAGTAGCGTGCGGACATTCCATGTTGCAAGCGTGATGGGTAGTTTTCGTGATCGTTTTCTGCCTGTTCCGCCACTGCAGTTTGGGGGCCCTGCCAGTTGCGAGCTGCTAGTCAGGGTGTGAAATGAAGGGTGATGTCGTGAGTTGCGCAATGTGTTTATAGTGAGGGAGATGTGCGCAGGATCTTCCTCACTCTCTCGTCCGGACTCAACATGTTCTAGAGGCAAGACATTGTCAAGACTTCTAGTGAAGGGTTCGGATGCAGACAGTATGGTGTCAGCGTGTGCCTCATTTTATCGGTAGCCCTTCCCTTCTGTTTTGTCGCTAGGGTGGAGCTTTGAGGTATCTGTTTCTGAGTGCATTTGTTTGTGTATTCTTCTTCCACCTCTCGTTCCTCTGGTCTTCCGCCTTGATTGTATACTTGTGAGTTCCAATGTCTCCTCGGTTAAGTGTATTTTAAGCACACGCAACAGATGCAGATCTGAGTTTGAAGGGACGTAGTGTGCTGATCGAAGCGCGATGAGCTCCTTTCTGAAGTACCGTATGTTTGACGGGGTCATGATGACCTCCTTTGTTTCAGTGTTCATGCTTCATTATCTGGGTCACGATACAGCACGGAGCGACACTAGCCTTTGACCGGGTCAAGTTTCGGCCACGCTTTGTCCCATCGAAACTGTACACATTAGTCTACCTTTCACGACTAAAAATACACTGTTATATACTTCGTTGCATCACTTCTTTCACATTAGTATGCTTAATTCACAAGTCGGCACGTTTATATCCAGGAATCACGTTAATAGTCCGAGAGTTATAGAAAACACAAACAATACACCGTTTTATCAAGAGGGAAATCGACTGCGACCATGTCCGGCGCCATCTTGACCCACTGGTGAGAATAGACTGTCTGATATGCTACCTCATGATGAGAATAGACTGTCTGAAATGCTACCTCCTGGTGAGAATAGACTGTCTGAAATGCTACCATTTGGTGCGAATAGACTGTCTGAAATGCTACCTCCTGGTGAGAATAGACTGTCCGAAATGCTACCTCCTGGTGAGAATAGACTGTCTGAAATGCTACCTCCTGGTGAGAATAGACTGTCTGAAATGCTACCTCCTGGTGAGAATAGACTGTCTGAAATGCTACCTCCTGGTGAGAATAGACTGTCTGAAATGCTACCTCCTGGTGAGAATAGACTGTCTGAAATGCTACCTCCTGGTGAGAATAGACTGTCCGAAATGCTACCTCCTGGTGAGAATAGACTGTCTGAAATGCTATCACGTGGTGCGAATAGAGTGTCTGAAATGATACCTCGTGATGCGATTACACTGTCTGAAATTATACCTCGTGATGCGAATAGACTGTCTGAAATGCTACCTCATGATGTAAATAGACTGTCTGACGTGTTACTTCATGTGAATAGACTGTCTGACATGCTACCTCTTGATGCGGTTTCTGACAAGAGAAGGAGAAGTCGACCGACATGGACTGGACAGATACTTAGCGAATGAGGACAGGGAAACCCTCGAAAGAGACAGAAACTGGACAGACCGCGTTCACGACAGAGTGTTCATGAAATAGTGAGATTGATGGCTCTGCGATCTGTTATGTTGCCGCAAAGAGGAGACCAGAGTAATGTTTGACGACACGTTAATGATCGAGTCGATCATTCAATAACAACAGCAGACTAACACACTCTAGTTATTGCGTGTGATCACATTTTTATCTCGTCTTTTTGTTGCGTGTCTTATGTCTTTGAAGGATCAATACTCCTTAATCCCAACCCATCCAGTATTGCATCATACCAGTTCGATACGGCAGTAGTTGCCTGCACATTTGTTTCTTAGGAGTATTTGAGAAACGTTTTGAACAGGGCACAGGCTTTGTCAAGGAACAAGAACAAAACTGACCAAATGGGAGTTGACGAAGATTCAAATTTATAAATCTGCGGTTTCATGACCCAACAATGTACTGCTTCAGGCGGCGGTCAACTGCATTGCTTTTAATTAAATGTAACGAATGTCCAGCGCATTGGAGTACAAAACAATACAATTGTACGCCTAGGTAGCCAAGGCCGTCGTGTGACCATGTTCATGACCACGTCTGATGACAAAGTTCCAGGATTGGGAAGGTGGTGATCTGTTTTAGCCAGGTGTTGCGAGAGCTGCCTCGAGGACGTCTCTAGGATGAGCACAGCCTCTTCCCACGTGCCTCGTCCCACATAGTCAGCAGGAGTTCCCGGTGGATGTAGGCATTGTAACCGAAAAGGGGGAGGCGACGGCGATTAATCACTGAGGCAATGCCTGCAAGTTAAGTATGCCGGACTACTTCAATTTTGGAAACCAGATCGTGCCAGTGGGTTCTCTGTGCCTCTGGTTGCGCAGGTTAAAGGCCACAAGACTGACGGTTCCGCTGTAGTAGTGCTCAGGTCTAGGAGCCGTACAGGGGGATTGAGAAGATGCAGGAGGAGTTCATACGAAGCCTGGTTTCCAGGGAGAGCCTCCACTTCGGCGAGAATCTGCGGAACCACTGCATGAATGAAGCCGATAGACTCATCATATAGGTGCTGTTATGTCTGCTGCGTGCGCCAGCGGACTGTTGCGTGCGTCAGAGGTCTTCCTGCTGCAACGGCAGATGAGGTTCTCGCTGACTTTAAAAAGAGTGTGGTTGACTGTGATGACCAACGCAGAGGAGCCCTTGCTGGGATAGCCGACCGATCAAGTTTCTCCAGGGGTTTTCCAGGACTTGAGAGTCGTGGCTGGGAAAGAGGACCTCATCAGTGTATACAAGATTTGGAGTATAGGTTACATAGGAACTCAGATGACACAGTCCATGGGGCATGCCATTAAACTGACCAGACATGTTTGCAGCATTATCTGAAGACTACCCCTGGCGTTTGGCAAAGTTCAGCTCATAGTCATATATGAGGCAACCAATGGGTTGTCATAATATGACATATTATATCCAGAACGTAGTCTCCGTCATGACAGCTCTGTATTCATCTAGGTTTAGGGCGAGTCAGCCTCTGTCATCATAGCTCTTTATGCATCTGGGTTTAGGGCGAGTCAGCCTCTGTCATCATAGCTCTTTATGCATCTGGGTTTAGGGCGAGTCAGCCTCTGTCATCATAGCTCTTTATGCATCTGGGTTTAGGGCGAGTCAGCCTCTGTCATCATAGCTCTTTATGCATCTGGGTTTAGGGCGAGTCAGCCTCTGTCATCATAGCTCTTTATGCATCTGGGTTTAGGGCGAGTCAGCCTCTGTCATCATAGCTCTTTATGCATCTGGGTTTAGGGCGAGTCAGCCTCTGTCATCATAGCTCTTTATGCATCTGGGTTTAGGGCGAGTCAGCCTCTGTCATCATAGCTCTTTATGCATCTGGGTTTAGGGCGAGTCAGCCTCTGTCATCATAGCTTTTTATGCATCTAGGTTTAGGGCGAGTCAGCCTCTGTCATCATAGCTTTTTATGCATCTAGGTTTAGGGCGAGTCAGCCTCTGTCATCATAGCTTTTTATGCATCTGGGTTTAGGGCGAGTCAGCCTCTGTCATAATAGCTTTTTATGCATCTGGGTTTAGGGCGAGTCAGCCTCTGTCATCATAGCTTTTTATGCATCTAGGTTTAGGGCGAGTCAGCCTCTGTCATCATAGCTTTTTATGCATCTAGGTTTAGGGCGAGTCAGCCTCTGTCATCATAGCTCTTTATGCATCTGGGTTTAGGGCGAGTCAGCCTCTGTCATCATAGCTTTTTATGCATCTAGGTTTAGGGCGAGTCAGCCTCTGTCATCATAGCTTTTTATGCATCTAGGTTTAGGGCGAGTCAGCCTCTGTCATCATAGCTTTTTATGCATCTAGGTTTAGGGCGAGTCAGCCTCTGTCATCATAGCTTTTTATGCATCTAGGTTTAGGGCGAGTCAGCCTCTGTCATCATAGCTTTTTATGCATCTAGGTTTAGGGCGAGTCAGCCTCTGTCATCCCAGCTCTTTATGCATCTGGGTTTATGGCGAATCGGTCCGAGACGTACAAAGAAATTACCAGACTGTCCGTAATGTTTTGACGTCATCTTTGCGGGGTTGACCTCTTGTCCTCCTTCCAGAAACCAATTATCACTCTATCCAGACCACCGTGTCTCTTCCTATGACCAAAATCGTAGGTTTTCAATTTGATTTTTCGCCAGTATGGATGTCAATTTCATGGATGTCAATTGTGAAAGTACGATGGCCGCGCTTGACGGATTGTGCTCTCGACTCGCTCCGGTTTTTGTGTCTTTTTCTGCTGTTTATTAGTTCCTGTTAGGATTATAATTTACGACTCCTTCACCAGGTTGTATCAAGGACTTTATTCTGTGGAATTAACGTGCTTTTGTTTGGTTATCTTGTTGTTATGGTGCATCTCGCTGCAGCTGTGCCTGGCTTAAACCGTGAGAAAACAGTCTAGGATGGCGTTGAACATTCCGCTTGACTGCACCACAGCCTTCCTGCTTGGACTGCCTACCTCCACAGAAGGTTACATCATACCTCTGCCAACCCCGTATTCTCCGCATAGCAAGACTCCCGCTGACTCGAAGGTGGACACAATACAGAATCCACTGAGGCGGAACGCAAAGAAAAAAGGAGTCAGACACGGCAGACAAGAACAGCCGACACAAACATTGATTCAACATACACTCCTCGCGGCCATCAACTCGAGGCTGCGGAGTACTGGGTTCCACCTGCGGAGTCTGTATGAATTTCAGTCAACCCACTACGCACGAACAACCTACAGTAGATGGACTTGGTAGAGGTCGATCGTCGTAACGGGCCTGTGACGTCTCAGCGAACATTATTATTATAGGGGACGTAAATTGGCAGAGAAACAATGAAACCTTCCGATGGTTTTCCATTTTCTGGACTGATCGTAACATATTACCACAGTTAACTGGTCAATATGTGAACAATCCAGAGTCGACTCTACGGACACAGAATAATAACAGGCACATTTGTGTCATCCGGGTCAAGGTGACGAGCAGTGAATGAGCTGCAGCGGTCAGCGACACCAAAGCTGGCTGCAGGCGTCAGGGCCATAGAACCAGAGCTGAGCAGTGAATGAGCTGCAGCGGTCAGCGACACCAAAGCTGGCTGCAGGCGTCAGGGCCATAGAACCAGAGCTGAGCAGTGAATGAGCTGCAGCGGTCAGCGACACCAAAGCTGGCTGCAGGCGTCAGGGCCATAGAACCAGAGCTGAGCAGTGAATGAGCTGCAGCGGTCAGCGACACCAAAGCTGGCTGCAGGCGTCAGGGCCATAGAACCAGAACTGAGCAGTGCATGAGCTGCAGCGGTCAGCGACACCAAAGCTGGCTGCAGGCGTCAGGGCCATAGAACCAGAGCTGAGCAGTGAATGAGCTGCGGCGGTCGGCGACACCAAAGCTGGCTGCAGATGTCAGGGCCATAGAACCAGAGCTGAGCAGTGAATGAGCTGCAGCGGTCAGCGACACCAAAGCTGGCTGCAGGCGTCAGGGCCATAGAACCAGAGCTGAGCAGTGAATGAGCTGCAGCGGTCAGCGACACCAAAGCTGGCTGCAGGCGTCAGGGCCATAGAACCAGAGCTGAGCAGTGAATGAGCTGCAGCGGTCGGCGACACCAAAGCTGGCTGCAGACGTCAGGGCCATAGAACCAGAGCTGCCAAGATCCGTCTACACCTCCACATGGGGATCCTGTATAATAGGCTGTAACATAGCAGACTACCAAAGAAGATGGGATCGAAGAGGGCAGGCAACCCGGTACTCAAAAAGCTTACTGAAGTTGGATGTGTTGGACCGAAATGGGCAAATATTGCAGTCAAGCTGTAAACTACGACACAACGCATTCCATTCTCCAAACAACATCCTGCTACTTGCTAACTTATTTTCATGGCCTGGTAGCGGGAGATTGAGAATGAACGAAGAAGAAAAAAAAGAATAATGTCATACAGGGTAGTTAATTTCCCTCGCTAGGCATTTAATGAATCACCTCATAGACTGATATGAGCAGTACCACAGTCCACTGTTTCAGTAAGTTGATATATAGTTGGCCATAAATGGGTCGAACTGGATAATTAATTCAATCAGTTATAGAAAGCTCCTAATTTTGTCCGCCAAACTCTGTTTCCGTTCCATCGAGCCCCAAGGTAGGTTCTGAAAGTTGAGTACTGCAAAACGAAGAAAATGGCGCCAATTCTGATATTCTCTCGAGAACTGTACCTCTGGTTTATCGTAGATGCTTGCTGTCGAGGCAGAAGATATGATGATACATCACTTCTGTGTTTCCTGCTTGATCTGTGCTTCTGAAACATTTTGAATTGTTTCGGTCTGTCAAAACCTTACGTTACCAAACACGATTCAAATGACGGACATCGTTTGCAAACGAAACATTTCACCTTCCCAAACGAAACATTTCACCTTCCCAAACGAAACATTACACCTTTCCAAACGAAACATTACACCTTCCCAAACGAAACATATCACCTTCCCAAACGAAACATTTCACCTTCCCAAACGAAACATTTCACCTTCCCAAACGAAACATTACACCTTTCATGTACGTATCAAACACATACACCAGTATGGACGGTACATCTCATTATTAGTTGGTTGTTGTTTGTTATCTGTGAAAACTACCGTGTGACAGCGCTTCGCTGCTTTTTTGTAAATCCTGTATACCCGACATATTTAATCAAAGCGTCCCTTCCAATTCTGACAGACGGGCCCTAATTACCGAGTTAGAACTAGATCTTAATACAAACTTCCCCAGCGTTAGGTATCATTTGTCTGTCCAATCAGTTCAACATTTGACAATTGTAACTTAATACACTTTTCAGGACTGAAACCATTGGCTATTTTTTGTACTGTTCACGAACTTACTTGGAATCTTGGTATTTAAACATGCAAGTTGCAAATATCTATTGTCAGGTAGTGGAAAACCTTCTGTTATCGGTATTTTAAATTACTTTCAGCTTACTAGTCCTGGGGGAAGGTACTAATAATTTTTATAAATTTGTAATAAATTTTTAATTTGAATTAATTTGTGAATTTTGTCCCGGGTAGCGGCCGTTAAGCCTTCTCTTTTGGATTTCTACCTGCCAAGGGATTTTTAACGTGCTCGAAGGTCATCACGGGAGTCCGATCTTAAGAAAGACTTGAATGAACAAAATGTCGAAAGAAGGGTAGTGTTACAGTGGATACCATCACACTGTGGTATACCAGGAAATGATTAGCAAAGGAGGGAGCAACACAAGAACAAAACGAACAATCAATCATAAGAATCAATAAGACAATAGTCCAAGCAATAACGAAAGTTGACCAAACAAAAGACAACAATTACTGTTTTAATCGAGCAGAACAAATTATCCTGTTCTACTTGAGAATGGGACATAACAGATTGAATAGCCATTTACACCGGCTAAAATTGACTCCTTCGCCAATGCGTATGTGCGGGCAGGAAGCACAGACATCCGAACACAACCTGTAAGACTGTTATATGCTTAGCCAATTCTGTACTGCGCACTGGCCCAAGGAGACGATTATCCACACAAAGCTGTTTGGAAGCCCTGAAGAACTCTCCACTACGGTACCCTTTATACAGAGCACTGGCCAATTGGGGACGATTATCCGCATAAAGCTGTTTGGAGGCCCCGAAGAACTTTCCACTACGGTACCCTTTATCCAGAGAACTGAAGTTTACGTGTGACGTAACAAGAAAAAGCATGGCGAACGAGAAGAAGAAGACGACCCAGAGATGAGGAGAATTTTTACCCAAACGATTCCCGTGAAAAAAATATTCCGGTCTCTACCATGATTCGAACTCGCGGCATTCGGCACCAGGAGCGGATATCTTACCACGAGGCCACACTCAGGGTTGCTTATTTGTAGGTTCACACACAACTTCAGATTTGTTTGCACAGTCAACAACAGGGGAGACATTATTTGTCTGTCTAATTACTTCATGTTTACAATTTGAAAAATCAATACCATAATCAGATCTGATCTCTACTGGTACGGGGAGTGGGGGTGTCTTTGTGTATGACAAAAACAAGATTAGTACCACTGCCCCACAGAGAGCATGTCGTAAGAGGCCACTAACTGTGTGACATGGCATAACACCGACCATAGCTATGTGGGTTGTTTTTTTAAACGTGGGTGGCGCTTAACATGACGTGGTTCTACTTTGCTCTGTCTATTCAGATTGACTCGCACATTGATTAATCACTCTAAGCGGTTGTCCAAACGCAGCGAAGTAATAAGCTGCTCGAGCCTAGCCCGTTAAGCAGGAAATCCTTCTACTGACTACACACAGCTCAGAGCTGGGACCTGCACAGGCGCATTATCATATGTAAAAGTACAGGTCGATTTAAACTAAGACTAGAACCGCCGGTGAGGGTAGTGTCATTCAACTCATCAATCTTCTGACGTATATATCTAGGGTGAACTACCATTTCCGATATGTCCGCACATTTTGTAATCGACAAGAGACATCAACTTTGGAAGGTTTACAGTCCTACTCGGCACAAAGGAGGCTGAGTCTGTAAGTCGATAATAAATTGATATAAGATGGCTGACAAGAGTAGTTGGTAATTTCTACAAGTGTCATTTGATAGCAGCACAACATAAAGCCTTGAGATTACTGTAGGTAGCAGGCGAAATGTGTAGCATGTACGTGCGCAGTACAAATGCACAATTTCGTCCTTGACCCCAGAGTGTACAATAAAAAAAACATCGTCAAGTTGTAACTGATGTATTAGTTTCTTTTTTTTTTCTTTCTTTTGGTGGGGTGGGGGGTGGCGGGGTAGAGTGGTCGGCAGGGAGGGCAGGGGGTTAGGTTGTGGTATGAGTATGGAAATGATTTCTGTTCACGGTGGCAAGTGTTTGCCGCTTAAAGCGATTCATAATTTGGTTTCCAAAATGTTTCCAAGGACGCTCACAAATTGCTAATGATTTTTTTTTTTTTTTGCTAAGATGTTTGCCTCACTAGTTTCTACTGGCGGAGGCGCGCCATTTTCCACCCCAGACCGTAGTCCATTGGGCGATATCAGGACGCATAAACCCGTGCTTGGATGAATGTGTGCATCTGTATGTACCTATGCTAGGTTTGTGCGCCCTCTGATGTCGGTCTAAGTCGTCCTGTTAAGATTGCAAGAAAAGCATATGTGCGTCGACTGGGGGGAGGTATTCGATCTGACAAGCGAGCAATGACAGACAGTGTGGTAACTGCAGTGGGGTTTTCGCATGGTTTAGCTTACATGATAATGTATATTTCATCTATGCAAGAGACTTTTCTAGAACGATGAAGAGGTTAAACGTAAAATGTAAATATGGCTGAAACAGCAGAGGAAAGACTTATATGCTGCAGGCTTTAGTGCACTGATAAAACAATGGGATAAGTGCATCAAAGTTGGGGGAAATTATTTTGAGAAATAAGGGAGAATGTAAGTGAAAAAATAGAAAGTTGTCAAGTTCCTATCTCGTTCAGTTTTAATTTTATAATTGCAATTTGTGACATATTTACTGACAAATATAAACACAAGGAATTGTTTTTCTGTCATCAAAATGATTTTGCCACTGGAATCGAATCAATAAATTCTGCCAGTCGTTAAAATCTGGGAACATGAATATCAATAGAAGCCTTTTTTGGATCGTTTTCGGGAGCCGAGTTACACTCAGAGAGGTCACGGTCAAGGTCGTCTCAGCATGGCAGAATGAAGGGAATAACGTGTTGTTGTTGATGTTGGTGTTGCTGCTGTTGTTGTTGTTGTTATACGTCACTCGTAATGAGTAACTTTAATTCTTGATAATATTGTTTTCTGGTGTCGGGTTACAGTGGCTCTTCTTACATCTCTACGCACACTTGAGATGGTCGATCAGATTTCTCCTACTGTAGTGCAATGCGAGGCTTCTCAGGAAGCAAGCTTCGATGTGGGGATTACAGTGTCGATCCCAACTTCGTTGACCAGGCTGGTGCACCACAGGCAGTTTCAAAGGATCCCGACACAAAAGTGAGGTGGGGTCTTGATCAGTAGGGTTCACCTGACGCTGAGTTGGGGTGAGTTCTTGATCAGTATGGTTCACCTGACCCTGAGATGAGGTGAGGTCTTGATCAGTATGGTTCACCTGACCCTGGCTTGAGGTGAGGTCTTGATCAGTATTGCTCACCTGACCCTGACAAGAGGTGAGGTATTGATCAGTATGGTTCACCTGACCCTGACAAGAGGTGAGGTCTTGATCAGTATGGTTCACCTGACCCTGACTTGAGGTGAGGTCTTGATCAGTATTGTTCACCTGACCCTGACAAGAGGTGAGGTATTGATCAGTATGGTTCACCTGACCCTGACAAGAGGTGAGGTCTTGATCAGTATTGTTCACCTGGCCCTGAGTTGAGTTGGGGTCTTGGTCAGTATGGTTCACCTGACCTTGTTGTTACTCTTCCCAAGGATAATGTGTTAAAAACGTTTTACACTGTCCTTACTGTTTGGAACTAGGTAATGTAAGTCAGACACATATTTACGGCTGGGCAAACTGGAGAGTATGGGATTGAGTAGTCTCGAGGTAAGACATCGGCCACATGTGCTGAATTTCGCGGATTCAAATCACGATGGAGACCTGGATTTTTTTCACGTAGACTTTCTGGAATTTCCCCGGATCTCTGAGTAGTAGAGATGGGACACCCGTGTGCAGTGTCGCGTATGTTAAAACTCCATCAGCAGCTGGAAAGCGAAAAGACTCTGGTTTACGGCCGCTGTCCGGGTAAAATTCAAAATGATGTTTAAAGATCTAGCCAATCGGTTATAGAATCCTCTCCCGGGCTACAGAGTTCGTGTATTGTGCTGAGATTCTCCAAAAATATGAAGACGAACAAAGCACATTAGTTAAGCCACAGCCTACTGTAGATGCAGGCCTTCTGACTCAATGAGAAATCCCTTTGAAACGCCACATTCCACGGCTGACTTAATAACGGAACTTGCATGTGTCAACTATCAGTGCAAATGTAATAGCGTTTTCTGCAATCAAAGATGAATATGCAATTGTATTTCAGGATTCTGTGAAAGCATCCCTCTCAACAGTGAATTGTTGTGTTTCTTTATCGTGAATTTGCTTTATTTCTCTGCGTGAAGCCTGGATTGATTATAAGCCTTCGCACTTTATGAATTCTGTTATTTAGTTGGCCTTAGAATGGGACGTTTCAAAAAGACTTTCCCGGGGAATCAGACGGACTATCTAATATTCGACATGGCTAAACCGTGTGCAATGATGTTGATTCTTCGACTAAACTAAACTGGAGAGCAGTAGTTTTGTAATTACATATCCTTGGCTTTCTTATCTTAACTCTGGTGTGCGTCCTAAAATAACATTGCGTCGTAGTTTATACTGAAGCTGGGATATCTGCGTGTTTCGGCCCGATATTGGTCTCAGATTGGCAGTTTTCTGTTTGTGTAGTTTGCGTATTGTGTGTTGTTTGTGTTGTTTGCGTAGTTTGCGTTGTTTGTGTTGTTTGCGTTTGTTTGCGCAGTTTGCGTTGTTTGCGCGGTTTGCGTTGTTTGCGAGTTTGCGTTGTTTGTGTTGTTTGCGTTGTTGGCGTAGTTTGCGTTGTTTGCGCGGTTTGCGTTGTTTGCGAGTTTGCGTTGTTTGTGTTGTTTGCGTTTGTTTGCGCAGTTTGCGTTGTTTGCGCAGTTTGCGTTGTTTGCCTAGTTTGCGTTGTTTGCGTAATTTGCGTTGTTGGCGTAGTTTGCATTGTTTGCGTTGTTTGCGTAGTTTGCGTTGTTTGCGTAGTTTGCGTTGTTGGCGTAGTTTGCATTGTTTGCGTTGTTTGCGTTGCTTGCGTAGTTTGCATTGTTTGCGTTGTTTGCGTTGTTTGCGTTGTTTACGTTGTTTGCGTTGTTTGCGTTGTTTGCTTTGTTTGCGTAGTTTGCGTTGTTTGCGTTGTTTGCGAATGCCAACAATGAGTAGGTTACTCTTTTGTGCGTCCTGAAAAGGACGTTACGTGGCGAGTTGCCGTAGCTGTCCTCACATCCCGTGCTTGCTAATGAAGGTGCCCCGGGGTCCTGCAGGCGTTTCTGCTATGCTTGGCTTTATCTGCGTATGACTCACTACTACGGGGATCACGTTGAACCTCGCCTTGTTCGCCAGACTGTTGTCATCGACAACAGCCCGTTTCCAGGACGACCAACGAGGAGGTTAGGTGAGGGTCTTGGCCAGAATATTTCTTCTTACCCTGGCTAGCATTCTCTGATCAGCGTGTCTGGCTTGACCGGACTAGCCTCATCATTCCATTGTCATTCTTAGGACCCGGTTTGCCTTCCATCTGCGATTCCTTTTTACTTAGTCAGACCCCATTAGCACAGCCTGTTTCATGGGCCATCACTTGAAGGCGGAATGTGGCCTTTATCAGCTCTGGTTCGCTTACCCTAAAGGGAGCAGTCAAGCTATGAGTCACTGGCTGGTTCCAGCTCATTCGACCCATACTTTGACTTCAGCTATCGACATTAATGTCAAAGTTCACACAACTCACCGAGGTTTCGAGACGAGCAGAGAATAACACCCGTTCCCTTACTTGTTTCGTAAGAAGCAACTAAAAAGGGTTGTGGATGGGGATGGCAACTTCAATAGGGAAAACAAATCATTGCTTTGAAATCGTACTGTAAATGACCGGATGCAGTATTTTCTTAAGGCCAGCAAGAGTGATCCAATTGCAGTGATGAACTTATACTGGACTAAATGGTATGATTGAAGAAGAAGAAGAATAATTATAATAATAATAATAATAAGAAAAAGAAGAAGAAGAAGAAAAAGAAGTAAAAGGAAAAGAAAAAGAAGCCTACAGAAGATCGATACATAGCTTTCAAACCAGTCCCTTTGTCACGAGAGACAGCGGTTTTCAAATATCACTTATTCGTCTCTCTTCTACCCTGCAGATACAAAGGTCAAACGATACTTGCAATCGAGTGTACAGACAAACAGTTGATTGGCTTAACTTAACTTAACGTCTTTATACTGGTTTAGAAGACTCTGCAGAGTTTGTATACAACCAGTTTCATTTACATTACCTTGCTCTAAAAGATATGCGCATCCAATTTATTCTTAAATGGATTAATTGTACCTTCCTCCACTACCGCCTGTGGCAATGCATTCGAAGCATTCACCACTCTCTGACTAAAGAAAATATTACCTAATATCTAATCTGGACCTCTCTTTAGTTAATTTGTAGCTATGCCCTCTTGTTCTTGTGGGTGGCTGTATTGTGAAAAACTTGTTATAGTCTAATTTATCTATTCATCTGATCATCTAATAAACTTGTATTAAGTCACCTCGAATTTTTCTCTTTTCTAGACACTGTAGGCCGGTTTTTCTGAGTATTTCCTCATAACTGTAATTCTGGAATCCCATTATCAGCTTTGTCGCTCTTTTTTGTATTCTTTCCAGCATGTTTATATCCGCTCTATGATAATGACTCCACACCTGTACACAGTACTCCAATCTAGGTCTAACTAATGCTTTATACAATTTGACTATCATTTCCTTGTTCCTATGTTTAATATTTCTTATTATCATACCTAACATTGCATTTGCCTTTTTTCACTGCTACCTGAACTTGCTCACTCACCTTTCCTGTATGATCTATTAAAATCCCTAGGTCCCTTTCCTTATCTATCTTTCTAATTTTGTTATCGCCCATACTGTAAATATGTTCCATATTGGATCTACCCATGTGGATGAATGTACATTTATCTACATTAAACTTCATTTGCCAGCTTACAGACCCTTCTTGAATTTTATCTAAATCCGACCTCAATATATCCACTTCTGCTTTAGATGAGACACTACTGCATAGTTTTGTGTCATCAGCAAATTTTGCAATCATGGATCCCATATCAATGTCCAAATCATTTATATATATCAAGAACAAAATTGGTCCCAAAACCGAGCCCTGTAGCACTCCACTTTTCACTTCACACCACTCAGAGCACTCTCTATTTATGTCCACCCTCTGCCTTCTTCCTGTTAACCAATTTGTAATTCATTTGGCAACTTCCCTAACCGATTTCATGTCATTTTAATTTTCGAAATAGTCTTTGATGAGGTACTCTATCAAAGGCATTTGCAAAATCTAGATAAATAACATCCACTGGCTCCCCTTTATCTATCATTTTAGTAACCTCCTCCATGAATTCCCCTAGTAAGCCCATGCTGACTATTTCTGATTAGATTAAACTTGTCTAAATGCATTACAATGTTTTCTTTGATTATAGACTCTAACAATTTACAGACTATGTTCGTTAAACTCACCGGTCTATAATTTGCTGGATCTGATGTGTTGCCCTTTTTGAATAAGGGGATCACTCCTGCATCTTTCCAAACCTGTGGAACAATCCCTTTTGTAGGTGACTGAGAACGTAATGTAGCCAATGGTTTTCCTAGTTGGTCTCTAATTTCAAACAGCAATTTTGGATGAATACCATCTTGACCTGGACATTTATCCACTTTCAAACTTGTTGTGCCTACTGCTACAGGGCAATAGGAAAGTATAAGCAAGGACGACAGCGAAGATAACAGCTGTTTAAGGATTCTCGTAACTTCATCTTCTTCATCTTCTTCTTAGTCGCTGGTTCTCAAACTTCATCTTCTTCTTAGTCGCTGGTTCTCAAACTCCCCCTACCAAGCCCTGAACAGGGATTTGCAAGTAGCAGGATGCAGTTTGGAGAACGGAATACGTTGTGTCGTAGTTTACAGATTGACTGCGATATTTACCCTTTTCTGTTCGACACATCCGACTTCAGCATGACATGTTTTGGTAACGGGTTAGCCTTCCCTCTTCGATCCCTTCTCCTTAGCCAGTCTGTCCTGTTGCAGCCTGTACTGGGGTTAGCCTTCCCTCTTCGATCCCTTCTCCTTAGCCAGTCTGTCCTGTTGCAGCCTGTAACGGGTTAGCCTTCCCTCTTCGATCCCTTCTCCTTAGCCAGTCTGTCCTGTTACAGCCTGTACTGGGGTTAGCCTTCCCTCTTCGATCCCTTCTCCTTAGCCAGTCTGTCCTGTTGCAGCCTGTACCGGGTTAGCCTTCCCTCTACGATCCCTTCTCCTTAGCTAATTTGCTCTGTTGCAGCGTGTTATCCAGGATCACCACGTGGAGGTATAGA
Source organism: Ariolimax columbianus (assembly GCA_036924085.1). NCBI lineage: Eukaryota > Metazoa > Mollusca > Gastropoda > Stylommatophora > Arionidae > Ariolimax > Ariolimax columbianus. The sequence goes on from JAVGWX010000021.1 coordinate 5,692,803, forward strand.
AGTGTCTTGGCAGCTCTGGGTAGCTTTCCCTGTCGCTAGCAATCAGATTTGAGTCGGTGACCGCTGCAGCTCATGCCCTGGTCAGCATCTTGACTCCAATTCAAGTCATCCCATAACCGGTGAGGTCGTTGGGGCACACATGAAGACATCCTCACAACACCACGCCACCCTTCTCTGTCAGCGGCTGCTGCCTGTGCCTCTTCTGGTCGGAGATTGGTACATTCTTTTATGTTGTCCTCCCACCTCTTTTTTGGGCCGACCTCTTCGTCGTCTGCCTTGCCTCTTTCCGTGGAGGGTCGTATTTGTAAGACCGTTTGATCTCGATATGTGACCGTACCAAGCGAGTTTCCTTCTTTAGACAGTTGCCAAGAGGTCTTCAGAAGGCCGTATTGCTGTTGTATCTATCTCGTATTTCCTCATTTGTAACTCGATCTTTGTACGCGACGTTTAAAAGTCTTCGGAAACATCTTATCTCCAAGGCTTGTATCCTTCGCTGAAGGTCAGCTGTAACTGTCCATGTCTCACAAGCATAGAGGAATATTGACAGGACCAGTGTACGCATTAATCTGATTTTCGTGACCGCAATTATAACTAAGAATACACATATCTTTAAAAAATATAAATTTTAAAAAAAAATATGAAAATAAATTGATCTGAAGACAATGAGACTGATCTGGCAGGTGCACACTCCTACAAGATGTGGAATCAATTAATATATCGTGATAGCAATATCAACAAAGTGGAAATACAGATAAAGATATCAAAATAAGGATATAAAAGGCTTTATTTGCATTGAAGGGGAGCTTATGGGAATCTGAAGTGGTCTCGAGGTAAGATGTCGTTCTCGGATTGGGGACTTAGTGGTCTCGAGGGAAGACGTCGTCCTCGGGTGCTGGAGGTCGCGGGTTCAAATTGCGGCTTTGGGCGGGATTTTTTTCATGTGAACTTCCTGGTATTGTTCCAGATCTCTGGGTAGTAGAGATTGGACGCCCGTGTTCAATGTCGCGCACGTTAAAAATCCTCTTGCAGTTGGAAATTGAAAAGAGTAGACTTGGCGGCCTCTGTCCGTAAAATATTCAAAATTATGTTAAAAATCTAGCCAATCTGTTACAGGATCCTCGCCGATGCTACGGAGTCCGTCCATTGTGCTGAGATTCTCCAAAAATATGGAGAACAGCAGAGCACTTATGGGTTAAACCGTATGCAATGACGTTGATTCTTTGACAAAACAAAACTAAACTATACTAAACTAAACTAAAGTAAACTGAACTAAACTAAACTAAACTCCAAAAATTACAAAACTTCAACTCTAATGTAAGTCCATGATATTGAATGGCTTTGAAACACGGAGAACAACTAGAACGGCAACCAGAAGGATGTAGGCTTTCATAGAAGGGTGCTTGTGCCGTCGAAATGGTATGATATTGTTGTTTGCGAATGCCCATAATGAATACGTTACTCTTTTGTGAGCCCTGAAAAGGACCTTAAGTGGTGGGTTGTCGTAGCTTTTCTGACATCCCGAGTGTGCTGATGAAGGTATGTCGGGCTCCTTCAGGCGATTGTGCTATGTTTGGCTTCATATGCGTGTCACTCACTACTACAGGGATCACGTCGATCCCTCAAGGCTACAATGAAAACAGCCCGTTTCCAGAGAGGGCTACTAGGAAGCCGAGGTGAGGGTCTTGGCCAGTACGTTTTGCCTGACCCTGACTAACATGTCTGATCAGTATATTTTGCGAGACCAGACGTTAGTCTTTCTCTCCAAATGGTATGATATTATCAATATTAAGGCCCAAGAACCTACAGTATATGAGCTGACTGCAGCCAGCGACTCATTGGTGGATGCTTGCATTAGTCAGGTAACCACAGCATTACCAAGATGCTATTCCGCCTCAACCTGGCGGTACTGGAAACAACCTGAATTAGCCACTGCTGTAGTCTTGATTAGAGATAGGGATCGCAGTGGGAAGGCAAACCCTGTGCCAACAAATTGCAACTGAAATTGGATGTTAGACCAAAAGTTCAGAAATCGTAGCAAGGCTGGAACCAACGTAACGACGACTTTTACACGACGGAATCAGTAGACGGAGATCACTGATGATGGACAATCAGACAGACAACGGCGCAGTAGGAGGTGATGACAGGACCCTGGTGTTGGACAGGACCAGACAGGACCAGATTGACGACAGATGAGCAGGAGGTGATGACAGGATCCTGGTGTTGGACAGGACCAGACAGGACCAGACAAACGACAGATGAGCAGGAGGTGATGACAGGACCCTCGTGTTGGACAGGACCAGACAGGACCAGACAAACGACAGATGAGCAGGAGGTGATGACAGGACCCTGGTGTTGGACAGGACCAGACAGGACCAGATAGACGACAGATGAGCAGGAGGTGATGACAGGACCCTGGTGTTGGACAGGACCAGACAGGACCAGATAGACGACAGATGAGCAGGAGGTGATGACAGGACCCTGGTGTTGGATAGGACCAGACAGGACCAGATAGACGACAGATGAGCAGGAGGTGATGACAGGACCCTGGTGTTGGACAGGATCAGACAATACCAGACAGGACCAGACAGGACCAGACAAACGACAGATGAGCAGGAGGCGATAAGAGGATTCTGGTGTTGGACAGGACTAGCCAGGACTACACAGGACCAGACAGAACCAGATAGAATCAGACAGGACCAGACAGACAGCAACGGTGGATGAGATGATAAGAGAACCCTGGTGTTGGACAGGACCAGACAGGCAACAGCGGAGCAAGAGGTGTTGAGAGGACCCTGATGTTGGACAGAACCAGACAGTCAACAGACAACGAACCAGGAGATGATCAGAGGACCAGACATCCAACAGCGTAGCAGGAGATGTTGAGAAGACCCAGATGTTGGACAGGACACACATCAAGAAAATATGTTGATAGAGTGTAGTACAAAAAAATATATGTTTCAAAATCCACAGGGAAAATGAAATAAAAGGAGATCGAAATAAAAATGACAGAAACAGGTAAGACGTGGGGAGAGATGGACCGGAATTCTCAAGTCAGGAGGACTTGACGTGCATTTGTTGAAGACGCGGGGAGAGCTGGTTCGGATTTCTTAGGTCAGGAGGACTTGACGTGCATTTGTTGAAGACGCGGGGAGAGCTGGCGCGGACGTCAGGAGGACTTCACTTTATTGTGTTGAAGACGTGGGGAGAGTTGGCGCGGACGTCAGGAGGACTTCACTTTATTGTGTTGAAGACGTGGGGAGAGCTGGCGCGGACGTCAGGAGGACTTGACGTGCATGTGTTGAAAACGTTCGGAGAGTTGGCGCGGACGTCTCAAGACGGGGGAACGTGACCTCCATTTGTTGAAGACGCGTCCATCCTACCTCAAATGTTTGTCAACATTAGGTATCGAAGATCACAAGACATAGCGCATCTGTATCCATTGCAATAACAACATACATAATAATAATAACACAACAATAACACGTTAGCATCAGAGGTGGAAAAGTGTTACATGTTTGTCCCCAGAGAAGGTCAGGACAAAAACATCTTTTTTCCCGGTATGTCTGCTAAAGGATGGAAGACTTCACTCCACTTTGCTGCACTCGATTGCAAGTGTAAAAGACATTTATGCCCCCACATGGGTAGAAGAGGGAGGGACTAACTGTTGTACAAGAGTATTAATAGGGGAAACACGTCCGCATCTTTCCAGACGTTTGCTTTCGTTAATTCATCGCGTCTCAATCACAGACCATCACGAGAGCGTTTTCATTGATGAAGAGCACCATTAAGTTAATCCAATGAACCAAGAGCCACATTAGATCAATTTAATTGGCCCAGGGCCAGATTTTGTCAAAATAATTGGCCCGGGACTGCACTAATTAAAGTTAACGACTCAAAAGCCGTGTTAGACTTATCTGGTGGCCCGTGTTCGACATTTAGTCAAGTTAATGGACCAGGAGCCACATGCAAATAATTTCGACAGTCAGCTGGTTGCTTGAAAACAATTGACAAAGCTTGGCTTGGCCTGGCTTGGTTCGTTCTCAATCTCCCGCTACCAAACCCTGAAAGGGCTTGAGCAGCAGAATGTAGTCCAGAGAATGGAATTGCCTTGTGTCGTAGTTTACAGCTTGACTGCGATATTTGCTCCTTTCGGTCCAACACATCCGACTTCAACAAACATTTTTTGAGTACCGGGTTAGCATTCCCTCTTCGATCCCTTCTCCTTAGCCAGTCTGTCCTGTTGCAGCCTGTTATACAGGACCACCTCGTGGAGGTGTAGAAGGGTCTTGGCAGCTCTGGTTCACTGGCCATATACTTACTTGATAAAGACAGCTGGTGGAAATGTACTTATTTGTACTTCGACTGAACATTCTTTGCTCTTCTTTCGTACTTCGGTAACACACCGAAGTAATTTAATATCCCCGCGTCAATATCACGCAAATCCCATCTACTACCGCTGACAAATTGATGTAGTTTATCAAGAGAAAATTTAAAATGTACTTCCTGTAATTGATGCATGTTATTTGAGCAACAAATTCACATAAATGTATATTGCAATTTCACATGTTTTTCAGTTACCATTTGCTTGACGAATTGCAGCATTGAGTTTCTATAAACAAGTTCAGCTTGACGAATTGTAGCACTGATTTGGAGATTACTATAAACAAGTTCAGCTTGACGAATTTCAGCACTGATTTGGAGATTACTATAAACATGTACATCTTGACGAATTGCAGCATTGATTTTGAGATTACTATAAACAAGTTCAGATTGACGAATTGCAGCATTGATTAGGAGATTGCTTTAAACAAGTTCGGAGGTGTACTCCAAGTTTATCAAGTACGGTAACACATACTTGAAATACCGATTGAAATACTTCAGTTGTCTGCCCTTACCGTACTCATTCCCAGCCGTTGTGACATGACATTCGGCCATTTTTGAAACATGTTATGAATCTACCACTCCTGTTGCACATCCAACTTGGGTATCTATTTACTTGGCTGAGAAGATATTAACGTTTGCTCAACTAAATCATACTGCTCGGACATGTTAGTCGGGGTCAGACAAATTATACTGGCTAAGACCCCCACCTCCCTTCCACCTAGATCACTCTTGAGACTGGCTGTTTTCGTGGCAGCCTGGCTAACGAGTGGTAGCCGACGTGATCCACGTGGTAGTGAGCGACACGGAGATGACGTAATACCTCTCTTGTCTTGAGGATTCCAGAATGGTAACCACTTTGTAATGTTAGAGGATGGTTTCTATTTTAGGATGTACCCTATCCATCTCCAAGTCCTTCTCTTCACGTCTAGTCCCGTCTAGTCCCACGTAGTCCCGTCTAGTTCCGTCTAGTCCCGTCTAGTCCCATCTAGTCCCATCAAGTCCCGTCTAGTTACGTCAAGTACCGTCTAGTCTCGTCTAATTCCGTCTAGTCACGTCTAGTTACATCTAGTCCCGTCTAGTCCTGTCTAGTTACGTCTAGTCTCGTCTAGTCCCGTCTAGTCCTGTATAGTTCTCTAGCCCCGTCTAGTCACGTTAGTTACGTCTAGTCCTGTCTAGTTACGTATATTCCCGTCTAGTCCCACTGATACCTGTCCTGTTCTTTCCAGCAGTTCTATATTAATGACTTTATCATGCCGTTTTATTCCCACAACCTGGACGATGAGGCTAACGTCTCGTCAGGCAAAACATACTGATCAGACAATGTTAGCCATGGTCAGGAGAAACATACTGGCCAAGACCCTCACCTGACCTCCTCGTTGGTCGTCTTGGATACGGGCTGTTGTCGGGGACAACAGTATGGCTAACAAGGTGAGGTTCGACGTGATCTCTATAGCGGCACGCAGAAGAAGCCAAGCATAGCACACCGCCTGAAGGATCCCTATCCACCTTCATCAGCACGCTAGGGATGTGAGGAAAGCTATTGCAACTCGTCACTTGGATTGTCTTGGCTTGGCTTCGTTCGTTCTCAATCTCCCACTACCAAACCCTAAAAAGGCTTAAGTAGCAGAATGTAGTCTAGAGAACGGAATCCGTTGGGTCGTAGTTTACAGCTTGACTGCCATATTTGCACCTTTCGGTCCAACGCATCCGACTTCAGCAAGCATTTTTTGAGTACCTTGTTAGCATTCCCTCTTCGATCCCTTCTCCTTAGCCAGTTTGCCCTGCTGCAGCCTGTTATCCAGGATCACCGAGTGGAGGTGTAGAAGGGTCTTGGCAGCTCTGGTTCGCTGGTCCTGGCGCTAACAGTCAGCTATGGGTCGCCGACCACTGCAGCTCATGCGCTGCTCAACTCGCCATTTAACGAACTTTTCAGGGCGCACAAAAGAGTAACCTACTCATTGTCGGCACTCGCAAACAACAAACAAGAAACAATAACATTTACCCAATTCGGCCTAAGCATCCATTGATGAAAGTCTGGACTTTTTTAGTTAAACTTTTCTTTGTTCCCTACGACACAGAGCCATACAATAGGACGGCCTTTACATTAGAGTTTCAGATCTGTAGTTTTTAGGTGGACTTTTTCTTTGCTCCTGATTGGTCTACCTGGGTCTTTGTGAATGACAAAGACAAGAGTAGCACCACTGCCTCACAGAGAGCATGTCGTAAGAGAGAACTAACTGTGTGACATGGCATACTACCGGCCATCATTAGGTGGTTTGTAAAGAGCAGGATAGATGGCGTCTAACAGGTTGCGGGTCTACTTTGCTCTAGTGTTTGAGTCTACTAAGATGAACTCGCACATCGGTTTACAACCCTCCGCGGCACCTGTCTCAAACCAGCGAAGTAATAAGCTGCTCGAGTCTATCCCACTAAGCAGGAAATCCTTTTACCGGCTAAATCAAGCTCTCGCCGGAGCTAGGGCCTGCACGTGGACATCTTTCCCTGCAAACTAAGACTTTTTCTTTCATTCCCACAAGTTCCCTAAAGCAATAAAAGTTGATGTCGCCTATTGTATTCTTAATTTCATATCTTTATCAGTACCTCGGAAGTTGTCTTCTTCTTCTTCTTCTTTGCGTTCATGATCTTTTGGTCATGCTATATCTGCAGGCCAGTCACCAGGTTGGAGCGGCTGCCCCACAGCTTTTGTCTCAGCTCCGCACCCTCTAGCCATGTCTGGCATCTCATTTCCCTATAGATTGGGCATTCCTGTAGAATGTGCTCAAGGTTCTGGCATCCTGTTCCACATGGGCACTCATCGGTGTGTGAGATCTTCAGTCGGTATAGATGTTCTAATAGTCTGCAGTGTCCAGTTCTCAGACGAAATAAGGTAGTTTGTTGATTTTATTTGAGTTGGTGAATTGGGTCTGGTGTACCATTATGTTTCTGTTCTCTCTCCATTGGTGTTTATACTGATTGTCTATATTACTAGCCAGATGTATGAATGAATCTACCTCTTGTGGCGCCCAGTTTCCCAGTACAATATTAATGTCCTTATGTGTTTTTATTCTCACAATTTGTGTTTTTCTATAAGAATATTTATTTTATTTTGCGCTTGGTTGTCATAATGTCGTTGATGTAACAATCGGAATATTCTGGGTGACAACAACGCGGGAACGATACGCAGTATATATAGACCAACTTTGGGCAAGGTACAGGACAGGAATATGCCACATGTGAAATGAAAGTATCTTAGAAAAGTGATTTGGCTCAAGGCGTTGAGTAGTGCATGAGCTGTAGCGGTTAGCGACCCAAAGCTGACTGCTAGCGTCCGGGCCAGCGATCTAAAGCTGACTGCTAGCGTCCAGGCCAGCGATCCAAAGCTGACTGCTAGCGTCCGGGCTATCGATCCAAATCTGACTGCTAGCGTACGGGCCAGCGATCCAAAGCTGACTGCTAGCGTTCGGGCCAGCGATCCAAAGCTGACTGCTAGCGTCCGGGCCAGCGATCCAAAGCTGACTGCTAGCGTCCGGGCCAGCGATCCAAAGCTAACTGCTAGCGTCCGGGCCCGCGATCCAAAGCTGACTGCTAGCGTCCGGGCCAGCGATCCAAAGCTGACTGCTAGCGTACGGGCCAGTGATCCAAAGCTGACTGCTAGCGTCCGGGCCAGCGATCAAAAGCTGACTGCTAGCGTGCGGGCCAGCGATCCAAAGCTGACTGCTAGCGTCCGGGCCAGCGATCCAAAGAAGACTGCTAGCGTCCGGGCCAGCGATCCAAAGCTGACTGCTAGCGTCCGGGCCAGCGATCCAAAGCTGACTGCTAGCGTCCGGGCCAGCGATCCAAATCTGACTGCTAGCGTCCGGGCCAGCGATCCAAAGCTGACTGCTAGTGTCCGGGCCAGCGATCCAAAGCTGACTGCCAGCGTCCGGGCCAGCGATCCAAAGCTGACTGCTAGCGTCTGGGCCAGCGATCCAAAGCTGACTGCTAGCGTCCAGGCCAGCTATCCAAAGCTGACTGCTAACGTCAGGGTTAGCGATCGAAAGCTGACTGCTAGCGTCCGGGCCAGCGATCCAAAGCTGACTGCTAGCGTGCGGGCCAGGGATCCAAAGCTGACTGCTAGCGTCCGGGCCAGCGATCCAAAGCTGACTGCTAGCGTCCGGACCAGCGATCCAAAGCTGACTGCTAGCGTCTGGGCCAGCGATCTAAAGCTGACTGCTAGCGTCCAGGCCAGCGATCCAAAGCTGACTGCTAGCGTCTGGGCCAGCGATCCAAAGCTGACTGCTGGCGTCAGGGCCAGCGACCCAGAGCTGCCAAGACCCTTCTACGCCTACACGCGGTGATCATAGATAACAGGCTGCAGCAGTGCAGACTGGCTAAGGAGAAGGGACCGAAAAGAAAATGCTAACCCGGTACCCAGACTGGCTAAGGAGAAGGGACCGAAAAGAAAAGGCTAACCCGTAACCCAAAAATGTCATGCCGAAGATGGATATGTCGGACCGAACGGAACAAATATCGTAGTCAAGCTGTAAACTAGCGACACAGCGTATTCCGTTCACCGGACTACATCCTGCCACTTGTTAAGCCCTGTTCATGACTTAGTAGCGGGAGATTAAAAACGAGTGCGGAAGAAGAAGAAGAAGAAGAAGAAGAAGAAGGAAAAAAAGAAGAAGAAGAAGAAGAGGATGTTTGGGACCGACAGGTGCAAGTATCGCAGTCAAGCTGTAAACTACAACACAACGCATTCCGTACCCCGGACCACATGCTGCAACTTGCAAAGCCCTTTTCAGGGCTTGGTAACGGAAGATTGAGAACGAACGAAGTAGAAGAAAAAGAGAAATAGTCATTGGTGTCCCTAGTAGAGATCAAATGAGACGTAATGGCATCAGAAACATGGCGAGATCAAGCCCTTATGCTGAACACATATCAACACAGAAAATTCGATGATTCGGTCATGTCATAAGTGAATGCAAACTGATCAACTCTCTCCGCACGCTTACAAATCAAGAAGATCTGGCTACCAGACACGAGGAAGTCTATGTTGCAGTTGGATAGCTGACAGAACATAAATCCTACAACACGGTCATTCAACAAACCGACACAGTACATTTGGCCCAAGAAGGCAACTTAAGCTCTCATATCGGTAAGCAATATATGTGAATGGAAAAATAAAAGAGTGTGTAAATAAGTAAGCAAGTACGTTTGTAAGTAAGTAAGTTTGTAAATAGCGGCCGCTGATCGGGTAAAATTCAAAAATTATGTTAAAAATCTACTCAATCTTTTACGCTTTCCTCGCCTGTACGACGGAGTTCGTGCATTCTGCTGAGATCCTCCACAAATATGGTCAAGAACAGAGCACTTATGGCGGTTAAACATGACTTTCTTTAGGGGTTAAACATGGCTTTCTTTAGGTATTAAACATGGATTTCCTTAGGGGTTTAACATAGCTTTCCCTAAGGGGTTAAATATGGCTTCCTTTAGGGGTTAAATGTGGCTTTCTTTAGGGGTTAAACATGGCTTTCTTTAGGGGTTAAACATGAATTTCTTTAGAGGTTAAATATGCCTTTCTTTAGGGTTAAACATACCTTTCCTTAGGGGTTAAACGTGGCTTTCTTAAGGGGTTAAATATGGCTTTCTTTAGCCGTTAAACATGGCTTTCTTAAGGGGTTAAACGTGGCTTTCTTAAGGGGTTAAATATGGCTTCCTTTAGGGGTTAAACATGGCTTTCTTTAGGGATTAAACATGACTTTCTTTAGGGGTTAAATATGCCTTTCTTTATTGTTAAACATACCTTTCTTTAAGGGTTAAACGTGGCTTTCTTAAGGGGTTAAACATGGCTTTCTTTAGATATATATCTCAAAAGGCCATTTTTAAACCGCGTGAATTAACGTGGATATTCGACTAAACTAAAGTTTGTAAATATGTAAGTTTGTAAAAAAAAGTCATTAAGTAGGTTTGTAAATAGATTAGTAAGTAAGTTTGTAAAGAATTAAGTAAGTAAATAAGATAGTTTGAAAATAAGTAATTATGTTTGTAAATAGTAAGTATGTTTATAAATAAGTATGTTTATAAATAGGCAAGAATGTTTTGTAAATAGGTAAGTATGTTTGTAAATATGTATGTATGTATGTAAATAGGCGTGTTTGTAAATAAGTAAGTATGTTTCTAAATAGGTGTGTTTGTAAATAAGTAAGTATGTTTGTAAATAATTTTGTTTGTAAATAAGTGTGTTCGTAAATAGGTATGTTTGTACATAAGTGTGTTTGTAAATAAACAAGTATGTTTGTAAATAAGCGTGTTTGTAAATAAGTGTGTTTGTAAATAAGTGTGTTTGTAAATAAGTGTGTTTGTAAATAAGTGTGTTGTAAATAGGTAAGTACGGAAGTTTGTAAGTAGGTAAGAAAGTTTTCAAATAAATAAGCAAGTAAGCTTGTAAATAAGCAAGTAAGCTTGTAAATAAGCAAGTAAGCTTGTAAATAAGCAAGTAAGCTTGTAAATAAGGAAGTAAGTATGCTCACACGTATATTTTATGTGTAGTACAATACCACATCTGTAACCTCGCGTTGACATATTAAGTTTCTGTTGAAGTGTGAACACACAAACAAACAGCAAGAACCCACCTACAATAATCCTTATCTGCATCATGCACCGTGTTATCCACTACAGCCCATGCGATGTAGGGGGGAAAGACACCACGTCCGCCACTGAGTTACAGAACATGTCTGTGCCATCTGACGCCTGCTCCTAGATGGACAGACGCGCATGTTCAGGGTGGCTTCTGTTGCACTGTTGGCGGGACGAGCGCTGGCTGAGTGTTTCAGCGGGAAACCAATGTAGGATTTGAGTCCGGGACATGGAAGTCAGAACTAAACACGTGAGTTTAGATGTGTGGTCGTCAGAGCTGGATAATGGATAGGGAATTGTTGAATGTTGTAGAACAATTGACAAAGCGAGAGATTCTGGGGGAGACGAAGAGTGTTTGACAGAGAAAGAGGAGTTTGTGAAAGCGTGACAGAAGAGAGATAGATAGATTTTAAGAGACAGCGTTAGAGTGAGAGGTAAAGAAACAGATGCAGTCTTCGTCTTCTTCTTCGTCTTCTTCTTCGTTTGTTCTCAAACTCCAGCTACTAAGCCCTGAAAAGGGCTTTGCAGGTAGCAGGGTGTTGTTGGGAGAACGGAATGCGTTGGGTCGTAGTTTACAGCTTGACTGCGATATTTTATACCTTTTTGTCCAACACATCCGACTTCAGCAGGCATTTTTGGGTATCGGTTCAGCCTGCCATCACAGATTGAGTGTATTGTGTTATAGAAAAGATAAGAGAATAGAGAGGGAAAAAAGAAACTGAAATTTAAAGATAAAGTAGTAGAGATAAATTATAAGAGAAAGAAAGTGAAAGTGTGTTAGATAGATAACAGAAGAAGGATAATTAGAGATAATAGGTGAATAAGAGAAAACAAATGGAGAGAGAGAGAGAGAGAGAGTGAAAAAGAGGAAGCGAGATGAAGAGTTAACGATAAATGAACAGTAATGTGTTAAAGAGTAAGAAGGGGAGGAGAAATGGGGAAGAGTGAACTAACTACAAGGAGGGAGAGAGAGAGAGAGAGAGATAGAGAGAGGTAGACAGAGAGAGAGAGAGAGAGAAAATTAAGAAAAACACACGCACAGAGAGAAAGTTAAAGAGAGAAATACAAACACAGAGGGAGAGAGAAAGAGAGAGAGCGATGAGGAGGGGAAATAAGGAAAAAGAGAGAATCAAGGGAAAAAACAAGAGACGAAGACATTTCAAAAATACTTGTTCATTTCTCTAGATCTTTATCTTCCTGCCAGCTGTCGTCCCAGCCGTTATTTCAGCGAGACTTTGTGTCTGTAACACCCTTCTATCTTATCGAGTGCCTTAGGCAAGATCACAGAATGTGTTTTGTTTACCAGTCCTATTTAACCTGAGCGCTACCGCCCACTAGTGTGCTGTTTTATCTTTCAGGTGGACGCTGGCAGAATAATGACATTCTGTATTAAATACATTAATATTATTATTTTTATTTGTAATATTTTTATAATTTTTTATTTTTTTATGTTTATTATTGTCATTAATATTATTTGGTTTTTGGGTTGTTGTTTTTTTGCGTTCGCCTTATTTCTCTAATCCCCAAAGGCGGCGTGCGTTGTAATGTGGTTATTATTTTGCGCCTGTCGGCCCAGTGCATCCGACTTCAGCATGCATTTTATGTAAGGACCTGCTTCCTCCTGCATTTTCTAAGGGTTTGCTTCCCCGGGGTAACGGCCGGTTCTGTGATAAGGATCGAACCCAGCACCTTCTGGTTATGAACCGGGTCACTTAACCCCTATCCCACACCGTCCCCCGCTATTATTATTGTTATTATTATTATTGTTATTATTATTGGCAATATAGAGTCTACACAACCTGAGAAAACTATAAACAGAATAGCAGGAAACCAACAAATTTGAAAATGTTGAGAACAGTGTTTTTTCCAGTGGCAGCATACGGCTGTGAAACATGGACAGTTACCCAAACCTCTTGGAAGAGAATTGAATACTTTAGAATGTTATAGAAAGGTTCTCGGAATACCATGGACAGAACAAAGGAGAATGCAAACATTCGGAAAGAGTAACATAATTGAAATACTTTGGCCTCATCAAAAGACCCAACGGTCTTGGAAGAACGGTTGTTGTTGTTGTTGTTGCTGTTGTTGTTGTTGTTGTTGTTGTCGTTGTTGTTGTTGTTGTTGTTGTTGTTGCGAATGTCCATAATGAGTAGGTTACTCTTTTGTGCGCCCTAAAAAAGACGTTAAGTGGTGGGTTGCAGTGGCTTTCTTCACATCCCGATCTTGCTAATAAAGGTGAACCGGTGCCTTCCAGTCGGTTGTTCTATGCTTAGCTTCATATGCGTGTCACTCACTACTACAGATATAAATTCAATCCCTCACCTCGTTAGCCAGCCTGCCATGAAAACAGCCCGTTTCTAGAGAGAGCTACTAGGAAGAAGAGCTGAGGGTCTTGATCAGTATATTTTGCCTGACCCTGACTAACATGTCTGATCAGTATATTTTGCCTGACCCTGACTAACATGTCTGATCAGTATATTTTGCCTGACCCTGACTAACATGTCTGATCAGTATATTTTGCCTGACCCTGACTAACATGTCTGATCAGTATATTTTGCCTGACCCTGACTAACATGTCTGATCAGTATATTTTGCCTGACCCTGACTAACATGTCTGATCAGTATATTTTGCCTGACCCTGACTAACATGTCTGATCAGTATATTTTGCCTGACCCTGACTAACATGTCTGATCAGTATATTTTGCCTGACCCTGACTAACATGTCTGATCAGTATATTTTGCCTGATCCTTTCTAACATGTCTGATCAGTATATTTTGCCTGACCCTGACTAACATGTCTGATCAGTATATTTTGCCTGACCCTGACTAACATGTCTGATCAGTATATTTTGCCTGACACTGACTAACATATCTGATCAGTATATTTTGCCTGATCAGACGTTAGTCTTCTTTCCCTGAGAGAACTGTAATGGAAGGCATGGGGCCAGGATTTGGCAAGAGACCGTATTTCTTTCATGCAGACTGTGATGAGAGCGATTTTCTGCAAAGAACATGCTACGTGATGATGTATTAAAACATCCTGAATATACAGACTCAGTGGACTCTCGAAATTGTTTTCAATTTAAATCTTAGTGGACGGCAAGGACAATGTACTCTCACGAAAGTTATAAAAGTGGGTGCCAGGTATAGAAAAGTTGAAGAGCCTTGCTGTTTAGGTTAGGGACATGTTATGCAGCCACGTCTGCTGATGCAAGTCAAGGCGCCGTGGCGAGTATAGATTTTTTTTTCTATCTCAATTGTGCATTTCCGATTCTACAGCAACAAATAACATGCGGAGGATGGTGAAAGGACCTGCGAAGTTCAGATAAAATAAAGATAATTTGCGCTACAAATTATGTGAGGTGGGCGATGGCTTTTAGGGATATTTTTATTAATATAATAATATATTGTTTTTTATGGTAATGTCGTGCAGGATATCGGCCAATGTTATGTCTTTTTATATCTTCAAAGCCGGCCCACCCGTATAGCGGTAATAATGATGTGCCCCATCTGATATTGTGTGGCTATCTTCCACTTAATTCCAATTAGAACGAAGGACGCTCATATTGCCACATTGGCTTTTGGGGAATTTATTTGAGGACTAAGTGCATTCAGAAGAACGTGCCAATGTTGGCAATATTATATCTCAGTGATAAGTTGATATATATTGATGAAAATATACATTTTTGGTAATTATAAAATCGATGTTATGTTACATTTTTTTCAGTAATACAAGTAAAAAGGAAGCAATGTATCTGGTTTTGGGATTAGTTAGTTAGTTAGTTAGTTAGCTAGTTAGTTAGTTAGTTAGTTAGCTAGTTAGTTAGTTAGTTGGTTAGCTAGTTAGTTAGTTAGTTAGTTAGCTAGTTAGCTAGTTAGTTAGCTAGTGACTGCGTGAAGAGAGGGGGGGGGGGGGTCTGTTGACTGGGCAACAGCGATCCTCGCATTAACAGCCCAGGCATGCGAGACCACGTCAGAAATCAACCCATAGCAAAGAAGCCAACAGTTAAGATTGTCTGCTGGAACGTGCGCTCCATGACCACATGTATAACCAAAATCCCCCAAGCGATAACCGATGTTCACAAGACCTCAATCATTAACGATGTGCTCAAACGGCTTCAGATCGACAAAGGAACGCGTCTGGTCAAAAAAAAAGGACAGCGGCCATTGGAGATGTGCGCCTATCATGACCTGTGCATCATACACACCTTCTTCCAAACGAAGCCTCAGCACAATGTATCATGGACAGACCTAACTGGCGGCTGGCTGTGTGTGCGGGCCTGTAGACAAGGGAAGTCAAGATGAGTTAAGATGCAATCTTCAAACATGTATGGCGAAGGCAAAAGCAACACCTAACAAAGACCTAGCTCTCTAGCTTGAAGTACATTGTCTGTTGAGACTGATAGAATGCCAATCATAGTTAGTTGTCCGTCCATGAGAACTCTGACGTGTGACGAGGGGAGTCTAGTCGCCTCTCTTGGTATCCCAGGATGCGTCTGACGTCGTCAGCCCGTGTCGCTGGAAAATCGTCTTTACGTCGTCTATATCTTCCCCTCGGTCGTCCCCTTATTCGTGCCATCGGACATTGTAAGCTCGCCGAGGGAGCTGTTCAGGGGACATTCTCGTGAGATGACCGAAAAAGAGCACCTTCTGCATGGATGTGTATTCGGCAAATGGCATGGCACTGACCCTTTGTGTATATCCTCGTTTATCTCTCCTGGAAACGCTCGCGGCCATACGTAGATATCTCATTCCGTATGTGAAGATTGTATTCTCTCGCGAATTGGACATGGTCCATGGTTGGCTCTAGAAGCACAGGGTTGGTAGGAAGATTTTCTGGATCAGTTGCTGCTTTGTTGCCAGACTAAAGGGACCTAGGGGTTATAATAGATCATACAGGAAAGGTGAGTGAGCAAGTTAAGGTAGCAGTGAAAAAGGCAAATGCAATGTTAGGTATGATAAAAAGAAATATTAAACATAGGAGCAAGGAAGTGATCGTCAAACTGTATAAAGCTTTAGTTAGACCTAGATTGGAGTACTGTGTACAGGTGTGGAGTCCTTATCATAGAGGGGACATAAACATGCTAGAAAGAATACAGAAAAGAGCGACAAAGATGATAGTGGGATTCCAGAATTACAGTTATGAGGAACGACTCAGAAAAACAGGCCTACAGTGTCTCGAAGAGAGAAGAATTCGTGGTGACTTAATACAGGTTTATAAGATGATCAGAGGAATCGATAAATTAGACTATAACAAGTTTTTTAAAATACAGCCACCTACAATAACACGAGGACATAGCTACAAGCTGATTAAAGAGAGGTCCAGATTAGATATTAGGAAATATTTTTTTAGTCAGAGAGTGGTGTCTGCTTGGAATGCATTGCCAGGGGAGGTGGTGGAGGCAGGGACAGTTAATGCATTTAAGAATAAACTGGATGCGCATAGCTTTTAGAGCAAGGTGATGTAAATGTAACTGGTTGTATACAGACTCTGCAGGGTCTTCTAAACCAGTATAAAGACGTTAAGTTAAGTTAAGTTAAAGTGGGGATGTTTGAGCACTGACGATAGTTGATTAGCCACTCCTGTTGCTTTCTGGCATCTGGCCACAATCTCTTTCTCTCACCTACCGTCTTTTGAGGAAATGCTGCCCAGATACCTGACCTCCTGAGCCTGCTGGAAACCATCATTCTGAATGCTCAAGTGAAGCAACTCTTGCATTTTGCCCACCATTAGAGTTGTCGGCTCAGCCGTGCTGATATGCATACAGCAGTTATCGCAGTCTGCGTCCATTGCGACCGATTTGTGGAGCTTCTATTGGTCTGTACATACGGTGTATTGGTCATCTGTGAATATTATGTTTTGATGTATCTTCTTTGTCGTTCGTTCTCAATCTCCCGCTACCAAGCCCTGGACGTTCTCAATCTCCCGCTACCAAGCCTTGGACGTTCTCAATCTCCCGCTACCAAGCCCTGGACGTTCTCAATCTCCCGCTACCAAGCCCTGGACGTTCTCAATTTCCCGCTACCAAGCCCTGGACGTTCTCAATCTCCTGCTACCAAGCCATGGACGTTCTCAAACTCCCGCTACCAAGCCCTGAACGTTCTCAAACTACCGCTATCAAGCTCTGAACGTTCTCAAACTCCCGTTACCAAGCCCTGAAAAGGGATTTGCAAGCAGTAAGTTGTAGTCTGTAGAATTGAATGCGCTGTATCGTAGTTTACATCTTGACTGATATCTGCACTCTTAGGTCCGACACATCCGACTTCAGCAGACATTATTAGGTACCTGGTTAGCCTTCCCACATTAATCCCTTCTACTTAGTCAGTCTGCTCTGTTGCAGCCTGTAACCGAGGATCACCGCACGGAGGTGTAGAATGATTTTGGCAGCTCTGGTTTCCTGATCCTCGCGCTAGAAGTCTACTTTGATCCACTGATCGCTGCAGCTTATGCACTGCTCAGCATCTTGATCCCTTTGGGTATATACAAAAATGGGTCTTCGTCTTATAGTATTTTAAGAGTTCTATGGCTACCAATTGCCATGTGTGGGAAAGGTCATTGTGAAAACATAAATTGCACGTTTTTTTACGAAAAATCGTAAACGCGAACTGCTATTGCACTAAAAGTTTTGAGATGTGTCACATATTTTGGGTAATACGTCTTTTGAATTCGTAGAGGCGGATCAGAGATATATAGTATCTTTATTATTTGAATGGCGTTGAAAGTTAAATTCACTACACTCAGAACATAGTATTAAAATTGTAAAAAACATTTCTCATGCGAGGCTGAACGTGGGAGTCTGTATCATCGAATTTAAAACCAAGAGAAATAAGCAATGCATGCACGGGGTATTAGCGAAAGGTCATTCTGTCAGACACTAGAATATGGCACTCTGTCTACCAATATCACCGGAGACCAAGGAAGAAAAAAAATAGCTTTGACACAGAAGTTATTAAATGAGAAACTTAAAGAATGTAAGGAGCGCGTGCTCGAATGGTTTGAGGTCTGCCTGCCGACAAGGACGGCAGCGGTTCAAGTCCCCGGTATGGCATATGTTGTTTTTCTGTTGGGGGGGGGGGGGGGGAATAAACAAACATAGCCAGCACACAACGTGGCGACAGCAGTGTCGATGCGGCCTGTAGTCCTCAGCCTTTACAACTCCTGGACTACCCCAGCAATGGGAAAAATGTCGTACGACAGTTTTTGTGTGTTTTGTTTTCTTTATTTTTATTTAAATAATGTTTTATCACAAAGAAGCATTAACACTAAACGAATTAAAATTTCACTGAGAAAGAACAACACTAGTCATATCTATAAAACAACATTATGGAAAAGTAAAGTGTGTTGGCTTAACTTTACGAAAACATATACAGACATATTTACGGTAGAAATATCATTTATGAAAAGCCTCACCTAATTGTCATTAGAAATAAAAATGTGCGTGAGAAATGCGTAACAAATGTTTCGATATTGTGTACATAGATGACTGGTAGGAGTCACGTTTGTCTCAAGAGACAATGGACTTCACGCTGGAGAGGGGTCTTGGTCAGTTAATTCCCTCGCTTTCGCCGCATACATTTGAAGTCTTGGCGCATCTTGGCTTCCCCTGGCCTGTATATAGACGAAACATTTATAAATGCATACCATACTAATGAAAATAAGTTACAATCTGTAGATAGAACTACAACGAGAATTGTGTAAAGTAGTATATGACGTTGTTGTTGTTGTTGTTGCTTAGATGTTTGCCTCACTAGTTTCTACTGGCGGAGGCGCGCCATTTTCCACCCCAGACCGTAGTCCATTGGACGATATCAGGACGCATAAACCAGTGCTTGGATGAATGTGTGCGTCTGTATGTACCTATGCTAGGTTTGTGCGCCCTCAGAAGCTAGCCCAACCAAAGTGTAATGGAAGGGCCTCACCACGAGGGCGCGTGTGAAAGTTGTGCAAGAGTGTGACTGTAGGACAGAGTCAAATGAAACAGAGTGAGGTAAGAGAAGAGAGAGAAGGGGAAGAGTGGCCCCCAGGGTGAGTTCCTTGCAGAAAGTCATCAACTATATGACGCTAACTAATGATAGTCCATGCAGTTAGCAGACATAATGGATTGTTGAGCAATGGTAAACTCGTGTTTGTGTCAAACGATCGGCACAATCATTCAGAGACGAATGACCACATATGTAGAGAACGAATTGAGAAAATACTAGTTCCTTCATTAGATAGACCCTCGTATATGAAATAAACAGTAAACTGATCGACCTACGACTGCTTTTTAAATGGCTTTTCTTGCCATGTTATGCACCTTTTCACTCGGTTTTTTAACATTCCATTTATGGTTCCTAACGTTTTATAAGTATATATTGAACGTTTTCAATTGGCTTTTTAACATTTAATTTATGGCTCAACCTTTTATAAAAATGTATTTCACGTTTTCACTTGGTTTTTTCTATTTTTCTTGCCTTTTAAAAAGTTGTTGTTGCTGTTGTCGTCTTGTTCTTCAAATTTGAAACTGTAATATTGGTCAAGTTGTCCTGAGACAGACCGTGTGTGCTTGACAATGCAAAAACACTATTTTGACAAATTTGAAACTGCAATATTGGTCAAGGTGTCCTGAGACAGACCGTGTGTGCTTGACAATGCAAAAACACTATTTTGACAAATTTGAAACTGCAATATTGGTCTAACTTAACTTAATTTAACTCAACTTAACTTAACGTCTTTATACTGGTTTAGAAGACCCTGCAGAGTCTGTATACAACCAGTTACATTTATATCACCTTGCTCTAAAAGCTATGCGCATCCAATTTATTCTTAAATGCATTAGCTGTCCCTGCCTCCACTACCTCCCCTGGCAATGCATTCCAAACAGACACCACTCTCTGATTTAAAAAAAAATTTCTAATATCTAATCTGGACCTCTCTTTAGTCAGCTTGTAGCTATGTCCTCTTGTTATTGTGGGTGGCTGTATTTTAAAAAAAAACTTGTTATAGTCTAATTTATCCATTCCTCTGATCATCTTATAAACCTGTATTGAGTCACCACGAATTCTTCTCTCTTCGAGACACTGTAGGCCGGTTTTTCTGAGTCGTTCCTCATAACTGTAATGCTGGAATCCCACTATTATCTTTGTCGCTCTTTTTTGTATTCTTTCTAGCATGTTTATATCCCCTCTATAATAAGGACTCCACACCTGAACACAGTACTCCAATCTAGGTCTAACTAAAGCTTTATACAGTTTGACGATCACTTCCTTGCTCCTATGTTTAATATTTCTTTTTATCATACCTAACATTGCATTTGCCCTTTTCACTGCTACTTTAACTTGCTCACTCACCTTTCCTGCATGATCTATTATAACCCCTAGGTCCCTTTCCTTATCTATCTTTCTAATATTGTTCTCTCCCATTCTGTAATCATATTCCATATTGGATCTACCCATGTGGATGACTGTACATTTAGTCTAGGTGGCATGAGACTGACCGTATGTGCTTGACAATGTAGAAACACTTTTTTTGACAATTTCATACCCCCCAAAGCTTCAATTAAAGGTTCAGATTCGACAAATCGATTGACAGTTTCGCCGGTGGCAAATACGATAAATATTTTGAATTTTTTTAAAGATGTTACAATCTCATTTCAATTGACGGTTTGAAAAAGCATTAAGATTGTCCTCGAATGGCTCAATTGAGGGCTCTATGTGTTACAGAGACGAGAATTAGACGACTGCAACTCTGAAAACATGAGAGAAGCGGTTAACAGTGCGATTGGGCCCGACAAAGTGCTGGTATTAGACCCACGGAAGACAGGCCAGTTGTACCCTACTAATGAAAGAGCGTCTGCTACGGTAACCCTGCTTAACCCTACATAAATCGCAGGTTCCAGACACTTGATCATTGACTGTCTAAAAAGCCCTCTATTGATGCTTTGGGTCTAATTGTGAACGGGTGCTGGTATTAGACCCCCGGAAGGCAGATCAGTTTTACCCTACTAATGACAAGGCGTTGCTACGGTAGTCCTGCTCAACTCGAGAGGAATCGCAAATCGCAGACATTTGGTCCACGTGCTAGGCTGATAAGCCAACGGCGCGAGGCTACCATAGGAGGGATTACGGCCGAACGCCTCTAAGCCGGAATCCCGCCCTAAATCTCAGCACCACTGCGATGGGAGGCTACGATAGGGTTGGGACCTGAGGCCGTGTCCCAGCCCGACCCGGTCGAGCCGCAGAAAGAGGTCTATGTCGTCCGCCGATCAAAGCGGGCGGGAAGCTGCCCGATATTTACCCCATACGGCGATGAGGTGTGAAACCACTAGTAGACGACTTAGTTCTCGATCGGGGTGTCGTAAGCAGTAGAGCAGCCACCTCACTGCGAACTGTTGAGACGCAACCCTTGATCATGAGATATGTCCGCACACCAGGCGAACAACATCTCCGTGCCATTACCAGGCTTGTCCCCTGGTTAAATGCACTCCTTCGAGAGGAATCGCAGGTCGCTGACATTTGGTCCACGTGCTTGGCTAATAAGCCAATGGTGCGAAGCTACCACCTGAGGGACTACGGCCGAACGCCTCTAAGCCAGAATACCGCCCTAAATCTCAGCACCGCTGTGATGGGAGGCCACGATATGGTTGGGACCTGGGGCTCGCGTCTCAGCCCGGCCCGGTCGAGCCGCAGAAATGCACCTGGCCAAATGCACTCCTGCCTCGCTCTTTACCTCTGTCTGCTATCAGCCATCCCAATGGAGGCAGAAGAGATGCAGTCCAGCGGACATTGCACCTCCTGCTCTATTGTGACAACCTCCCAGGTGGCGGGGAATGCTAGGCGTGCCATCACTGCAGATGAGCCGAGAAAATAAAGGGAGCAAAGAGATACCTCACTCACATGCATATGCTACGTTTCTGGCAGGACGCGACGATCCTGAGACACAGTCACACTGGACTGCCTCTCTTCCGGGATAGTACAAACTAGTACATAGTCCATCATATCATATCATCACCACACCCTATAGACACGAGTGGGGATGACTCGTTAGTCCTGCAAGACAACTTCCCTAAGAGAGACAACTCTGATCAAAAACAACTGCTGCCTTGCAGATAGGCTGGGGACAGCCAAAGGCTAAGGAGGGCATCCCTACAGAAGCGCCTGTTGAAAACGGATGCACTGAGCCACAGGCTTAACAAAATAAAGCACTGCAACGTAAATGTCGCTGTAAACAGCGTACGATGAAGAAGAAGAAGAAGAAGAAGGCCCCGACAAAGACAAGGAGATTGTGTAGGAATGGGACCAGAATAGGGTCACTGTCACACTGAAAATAATAAGATGATATTAGCAGTACCGTCTACCTCCCACCCCCACCCCACCCCCACCCCCCTAAAGCAGAATACTTATTCAAGGTTGACATATACGAGAATAGAACCTCTGTCACACTGAAAGTATGGCATAAGAAACGACTAACAGTGATGTCTAACCACCTGGGGTAAAATATTCTTCAATCCTTAGCAAACACACACCTCCACTGACACAGGCATCTGGCCTTCACGGAGAAGCATTCTGGGATACACAGAGAATGCTAGACATAATACCCAAAATATAAAATACAATAATAATAATAGTTGCCAGTCGCAAGTGAAGATGACGACAGCATCATACTATTGCTGCGAAATGTGTTCTTTGATGGTTGTAAAGACCAATCCTGGAACGGCACACCCTGCTACATTCAAGGCGAACATGTGGGGAGCCCACTGTGAAATGTGTTCTCTGATGGTTGTAAAGACCAATCCTGGAACGACACACCCTGCCACGTTCAAGGCGAACATGAGGGGGAGGCCACTGTGAAATGTGTTCTCTGATAGTTGTAAAAACCAATCCTGGAACGGCACACCCTGCCACATTCAGAGCGAACATGTGGAGATCCCACTGTAAAATGTGTTCTCTGATGGTTGTAAAGACCAATCCTGGAACGGCACACCCTGCCACATTCAGAGCGAACATGTGGAGATCCCACTGTGAAATGTGTTCTCTGATGGTTGTAAAGACCAATCCTGGAACGACACACCCTGCCACATTCAGAGATAACAAGTGGAGATCCCACTGTAAAATCGTGAGTATTGTGGGTTTTTTTCGGGGAGCACCCTTTCGCCAAGTCTCCGCTATGGGTGTACTCTCTGCGATCTGAGCACCTTCTGTGATACTAGCTCACTAGGTAGGTTGGTCTTGTGCAAACATCTCCCAGGAAGTGACATCTTCTTCATCTTCTTCTTTCGTTCGCTTTAAAATATTGTCTATATCTGCAATATTGTTTCTTGTATAAACTTCACCGTCTTTTGTAATTCACATACAGGTCCGTAAAGTTTCTTTTCCAGTGATGTTTCTATGGGCCACTAGGATTTTCCCTGTATATTATAATCTTGGCAGTTATGTAGTATGTGCTCTGCAGCCTGGGGTGCCTGTGCGCATGTACACGCAGCTGAGTTGCTTTCTATCTTCAGCTTTCTGTCTTCTTTTTCAGAATAATGTATAAAGGAGCTACGCAATAGAACAAGAAGGAAGGTTAAAATAAATAAAGAAAATGGTAGTTCTAATATATCGTTGTTATAAAAAAAAAGTGAAGTAGCCCATAGCATTACTGTCGTAGGGGCGTGAGGTGTTAGCGATCTCACATTTCAAAGGCTCGGCTATATGAGGGCGGTAGCCATCTCCTCTCCCTCGCCGCTTTTACTTCCCGGATTGATCCGGTACCCATTTAAGGCTGGGTGGACCCGGGAGCCATTACGGTCTGAAAAAAAAACACTACCGCCTCAACTGGGGAATGAACCCAGAACCGCTCAGATGCGAAGCCAACGGAAACAAATGGAAAGAGGTCGCAGAGAAAATGAGGATGAACAATACAAAGTGAACGAACTATAAGAAAACGTTCGATCGACAGAGTTCTAGATGAAAGGGAAGATCAGCAAAGAGACAAAGAAATATGAGAAGGCACAAAGTTCGCAGAGGAAATGAGGATCAATAAAAATAAAACGGACTATTACAAGGTATATAGTGCACGGAGTTCTTTTCTCTTGTTTTTTTGTAAAAGGTTTGCATGTCACTTTCCACCACGAACCGTAGTCTTTTAGGCGATATAAGGAGGTATTAACCAGTGCTTGAATGCGTGTGTGAGTAGTCTGTATGTACCTATGATAGCTAGGTCGGTCTCATTGGTCAACCCAACCAAAGTGCAATGGAAGGGCTTCACCCTAAAGGCGCGTGTGTAAGTCTTGCAAGCGCATGTAGTACTGTCTCTAAGACTCATTCTGTGGAGGTGATCCTTGACTCTGAATAATTAAATCTACAGAATGTTGCTACTTCCAGGTCCTAAAGTCTCATCAGAGCATTCTTAATCAGTGTAGAAGTGATCACTAGTTCCGTTTAGAAGCACATATGTCTCTGTGTTTTCATTATGAATCGTGTCTGTTAAGGTTCTATACGGTTTGTGTTATGCATTACTCTTGTGTAAATATTTCTCTGTAACCTCGCTGATTGCCATTCAAAAATGAGAGAATATCAATCACTCACTGATTTTGTCAATTTATAAACAATTGATCTGTTTTTGCTAGTTTCGTGTTCCTGATTTGCCGCTTCGGCTAGTCCATCGATCTCTTTCTCCAATCGATGAATACACTTACAGAGCGACAGGCACACATTTGACTAAATAGATGTTCCACGGATGGATGAACGGAAGGTTGTTAAATCGGTGGATGGATGAATGGATCAACGTATATACACAATCTATGGATGAATCAATTAATGGATGAGCAGATGGATAGATGAATTGGTGTATGTAGGCATGGGTGATGGATATATGAATATATATATATATATATATATATATATATATATATATATATATATATATATATATATATATATATATATATTGATACTACATTCTCTGGGGAAACTGAGATGCTTGGCACAATATGCTGACCAGAATGTCGTGTCAGGGTCAGGCACAGTATATTGAACAGAATGTCGTGTCAGAGTCAGGCACAATAAACTGACCAGAATGTCGTGTCAGGGTCAGGCACAATATACTGACCAGAATGTCGTGTCAGAGTCAGGCACAGCATATTGACCAGAATGTCGTGTCAGGGTCAGGCACAATATACTGACCAGAATGTCGTGTCAGGGTCAGACACAATATACTGACCAAAACAACAATCTCTCTTCCATATAGCGTTCCATGAAAACAGGCTGTTTTGAAGGTAGTCTAGCTGACGAAATGTGGATCAGTCTGATCCCCGTTGTAGCAAGCGTCACGCAAATGAAGCCAAGTTTAGCACAACAGCCTTTTCGGGCTCCGATCCACCTTCATCAGCACCCTCCGGATGTGAGGAAATCTACTACAACCCGCCACTTAACGTCCTTTTCCGGGCGCACAACCGAGTAAACATAAACAAATGATTATATGAGATCAAATAAATTCCTTAACAGTGCAGCAAGAATCACTTCTGTCAGTAGTGAATCATTCCTGCTCAAGTCGGATGTGTCAGACAAGAATGTGCAAATATTACAGTCATACTGTAAACTACAACACAACCCATTCCATTATCTAGACTACATTCTGTTACTTGCAAAGACCTTTTCATGGCTTGGCACGGGAGAATTGAGAACGAAGAAGAAGACAAAGAAGAAGTAGAGAAACATTGAAAGCTTACATGATTTGCGCATGTAACGAGACATGACTACATCTCTTAAGTAATATTGCAGAGAACAGTTGAAGGCGGAATGAAGAGGGGAGGACAAAATCAGTCATGGATTGATAACACGACAGACGGGACAGGACACGATGTGTTCACACTCGCTAGCAGGGGTGAGGACGGAGAACTATGTCGGACTTTGTGTGTTGACGTCTCTGCCATGACACCCCTTCCATACTAACTGGATTAAGGTTTATTAATTGGCTGATTAGCTGTGATGGATAGGGTTAGTTATGTGTGACAGAGACGAGGAACGACCTACTGCCACGTGAGAGCTTGTCGTGTTCGGTGCGGGCTAACAACACAGCGTAGAAGATTATATAACTCATGACGTGGCACACCTACCACCCCCACAGACCAAAGGCATGTTCAGTGTTGATTAGCCTTCTCTTTGGAGAAAGCTCTAGAAATAATACCCCATATTTCATACAGAAATGCAAGAAGGAATAACTGTTTTCTCTTGGGACGTGAAGAACAAATACAAGAAGACGAAGAAGAATAAGAAAAAGAAAAAGAGGAAGAATAAAAGATGAAAAAAAGAAGAAAAAAGATTATCAAGAAAAAAAGATAACGAAGAAAAATACAGAGATGACGAAGAAGAATTAGAAGAAGAGGAGGAGGATAAGGAGGCGACAAATTATACCAAAAAGAAGAAGAAGACGAAGAAGAAAATGAAGAAGAAGAAGAAGAAGAAGAAGAAGAAGAAGAAAAAGAAGAAGGCAGCCAAAGAAGAGGAAGAAATATAAGAAGTTTTGCGTGTGGAATTATTCGATAAAGATGGGTTTTTTTAGGAGGCGTGTTCAAATGAAACCGGATCTAACTTCACCAAGTGAACATGCGTACGATACGCATGAGCACGTCACTTCTGGTGTATACAGCGCATACCAACAGTCAAGTTGGCAAAATTTCATTATCCTCCGACTCATAGTTTTCTCAGCAGACCGTTTAAAACATTGTGGGTGTGATAGAAATCCATTCAGAGTTTATCAGGAAGCCGTGATTCGATTTCAAACAGCTTAAGGATGTCGACCAAGGAGGCATGTTTACCTGCCACTATGCGCAAAAGAAAGAAATCACCCTCCTCTTCGTATCGCAACAAGTGGTTCAAACTCCACCCCATGCGTTCTTCCTTATAGTGGTTGGCCAACAACCGAGGTAACCATTGTAAACACATCTTCCGATGCTTCAGTTTCTTGCTAACCACGATTTGAACTGTCCCTAGCGACACAAGGAATTCCTCTGCTAGCAAAATTGAGCTCCGGCGACGGTCCACCCGAATTTCTGCATCAATTTTGGCGATAGTATTTTCTGACGCAATAATATGCACCTGACCTGGTCTCGAAAGATCTTTCGTTAACTCGCGTCCTTCTTTAAACATCGTTGTCCAGTTCTAAACTGTTGTCTTCGACACACTTTTGTCACCATTCACTGCCTGCATTCTGTGATTAATGTCAACTGGTCGACATCCTTCAGCTGTTAGAAACCGAATCACCGACCGCTGATCAACTCTGGATGGATTCCCTATCACACCCGCCATGTTTTCAACGGTGTGCTGAGGAAACTATGAGTCAGAGGATAATGACATTTTGCAAACTTTACGGTTTGTATGTGCTGTATACACCAGAAGTGACGTCATCATACACATCGTACGTATATTCCCTTGTAGCAGTTGGGTTCGGTTTCATTTGAACACGCCTCGTATTAACCAGTCAACTAAATCAGCATTTGGTAAGTTCGCGTTAAGTAAAGATAAGTAGAACAAAGGACAGAAAAAACAGTTTTACATTTTTACATTCGAACTCGCCTACCGACGTTTCAGAGAGCAGGTATGCGTAGGCCTCTGGTTTACGTTAGACGGAAGGTTTGTAATGCTGATA
Organism: Ariolimax columbianus; assembly: GCA_036924085.1. Classification (NCBI taxonomy): domain Eukaryota; kingdom Metazoa; phylum Mollusca; class Gastropoda; order Stylommatophora; family Arionidae; genus Ariolimax; species Ariolimax columbianus. The sequence continues at coordinate 5,720,414 of JAVGWX010000021.1, forward strand.
TGTTAGTTTTAAAGCTATCATGCCATTTTGGGAGAGAAGCTTCCGTTGTTTATAAATAAATAATAACATGCATTCGTTCCAAAAGACTAGGATCCTGGCTTTTGTGATTGTATAGAAGGTAACGGATGGAGCACACAATTTATTACACTTTCCATTGTCAAAGTCTTTCAGTTTCTTTAAGAGTTTCTTCTTCTTCTTCTTCGTTCGTTCTCAATCTCCCACTACCAAACCCTGAAAGGGCTTAAGTAGCAGAATGCAGTCCAGAAAACGGAATGCGTTGCGTTGTAGTTTACAGCTTGGCTGCGATATTTGCACCTTTCGGTCCAACACATCCGACTTCAGCAAGCATTTTTTGAGTACCGGGTTAGCATTCCCTCTTCGATCCCTTCTCCTTAGCCAGTCTGCCCTGCTGCAGCCTGTTATCCAGGATCACCGCGTGGAGGTGTAGAAGGGTCTTGGCAGCTATGGGTCGCTGACCACTGCAGTTCATGTGCTGCTCAGCATCTTGATCCCCTTTAAGAGTTTCAATACGTCCGATTTGATCATTTATTGTGACAGGTGTAGTTCAATAAATCGAGAGATCTCACGAAGGATAACAGCTGGCTGGATCAGCTTCAACTGTATCAAACCCATACTACAACAGATGCGAGAAGTTAACGCTATGACTCACATATTCAACATTGTGGTTATTCCATCCATGGTATATGGTTGCGAGGTGGGGAACCTGTGGAAAGCTGATGCAGATAGACTACGGCGTAGCCCAACGAGCGATGGAGCGAAGGACATTAAAGATTTCCATTCGAGACCAAAACCGTAACGCAGAAATCAGACTTCCTTCTCTGACATCATAGATGTCGCGCTGTTACGGAAATACAGATGGGCCGGCCATGTGGTGCGCATGTCGGATAACAGATGGACCGGCCACGTGGTGCGCGTGTCAGATAACAGATGGGCCGGCCATGTGGTGCGCATGTCGGATAACAGATGGACCGGCCACGTGGTGCGCGTGTCAGATAACAGATGGGCCGGCCATGTGGTGCCCATGTCGGATAACAGATGAGCCGGCCACGTGGTGCACGTGTCAGATAACAGATGGGCCGGCCATGTGGTGCGCGTGTCAGATAACAGATGGGCCGGCCATGTGGTGCGCGTGTCAGATAACAGATGGGCACGTGCAGTGACGTCGTAGTGGCCCTACAACTTTAGCCGCCTTGGCGGGCGACCGAGGATAAGGTGGAGAGATGGAATAACGGAGGCTCTAGGTCCCAACACAAAGGCAAAAGAGCGAAATGAGTTTACACAACATTTGGCTACCTGGCATCAGATACGTGCCTGATTGAATACCAGGATTTTGAGAATTGGAGATTGAGTGCACTTTAAAAAATGGAGCCGTAAACATTGATAAGCAGCTGGATCGTGTCGCAGCTTGGAATTTCAAATGAACGTATACGGTATGGAGATGGGAAAAATCTGACCAATATTGAGCAGTCGCCTCTTACGACATGTCTTGAAAGTTTTAGTGATGCTAGTCTGTTGATAATAATTATGTAATTATGAAATAAAATGCAGAATAGCAAAAGCAACATCGATCGTCCAGATCATGAAGGGAATCTTGGGCCTCAACATTTTACTTTATTCAAATACTAAGGTCACTATTTATATCTGTTACGCCTGTACCAAGAGGTCTCGATGGAAGGTGTTGGTCTCGGGTACTGGAGGATGCGGATTCAAATCACGGTGGTGACGGGATTTTTTCATGTGGATCACCCAGTAAAAATGTCACATCATCTCTGAGTAGTGATATCAAACACCCGTGGTCAATGGCGCGCACGTTAAAAATCCCCTTGCAGTTGGAAATCGAAAAGAGTAAGCTTACCGGCCGCTGCTCGGGCAAAATTCAAGTTACAAATCAACTCAAATTATTCTAGAGATTCATGCCCCACAGAGAATATGTCGCAAAAAGGGGACTGTGTTGCTCTTGGTTATATGGCTAGCGGAGCGGCAAAGATGGCACTTGACAGGACAGGCTGCGGATCTACCTTGCTCTAATACGCTTCCACCACCACCTGTCCCAAAAATAGGCGATCTAATATTGCAGGGACTACCAACTTTACGCATTTTTTGCCTTGCCAATAAATATGAAACAAAGCAGATCACACCTCCTCAAGACGTCTAACAACACAAGTGGATTGAAGATAGATAGATAAATAGACAAATAGACCAGACAGACCAGGCCAGACAAAACAGACAGATAGACAGATGCCTTTACAAATTGAAAAGAATGAAGTTAATGACGTAGTACCCTAAATGTGTGCTCATCTCGATACTTCCGTTGCTATGGCAGTGAATGCTTACGATTTTCCCTAGCAACACGTGCACTATGTGGTTCCGTGTTGGATCTTTCCCCCATACGTCATTATGGGTTCCTGTAGAACTCTTTAAATGCTATCCAGCTAAGGCATTTTTTTCATATCCCAAATAACCTTAAAAGTAAACTATAATTGTTTCATACGACTAACATCATGTGGCATAATGTACATCTTCACATCATATTAACATTATCCCAAGCGTCAGTCCGGCAGATGTGCCGTATTCGAGGAAGCCAACAATATTATGTGTGCATTAATGACCTTATCATGCCATCCTAGTCTATTCTATGCAGGCAGCCATTAATCAAAATATCTTTTTTTAACATGACTTTCGTTGAATCCTTGCCGTTTTTTGAAATTATACAGTTTAAAATCACAGACCCATGAAGATGCATCAGAGTCTGTGACTCATAGCTGGCTGTTTGCATCAGGGTCTGCGACTCATAGCTGGCTGTTTGCATCAGGGTCTGCGACTCATAGCTGGCTGTTTGCATCAGGGTCTGCGACTCATAGCTGGCTGTTTGCATCAGGGTCTGCGACGCATAGCTGGCTGTTTGCATCAGAGTCTGTGACTCATAGCTGGCTGTTTGCATCAGGGTCTGCGGCTCATAGCTGGCTGTTTGCATCAGGGTCTGCGACTCATAGCTGGCTGTTTGCATCAGGGTCTGCGACTCATAGCCGGCTGTTTGCATCAGGGTCTGCGACTCATAGCTGGCTGTTTGCATCAGAGTCTGTGACTCATAGCTGGCTGTTTGCATCAGGGTCTGCGACTCATAGCTGGCTGTTTGCATCAGAGTCAGCGAATCATAGTTGGATACTTGCGTCAGGGTCATCGACCCATAGATGGCTGCTTGCGTCAGGGTCAGCGACCCATAGATGGCTGCTTGTGTCATGGTCAGCGACTCATAGCTGAACTGTTTCCATCAGGGTCAGGGACTCATAGCTGACAAATACCCTATTCAGCCTCGAAGCGGAAACAGGCTACTCTAGTGCAGCTAGGCTGCGATGGCAGAGAGAATGCGAACCCGGGACCGAACGAAGCCAGCTGAAATCAACGGTATCGGGACGAAAGCCGCAGATATCGCAGCCTCGCTGTAATCTACAACACACCGTCACAGTGTCCTGTTCACGACGCACCCGCGAAGAAGAAGAACCAAAAAAAGAGACAAAGGAGAAGAAAGGTCAAATAGTAATACCTAACAAATCCATGCATTTTCTGCCTGCCCCATTAAAGTCATTATCATTAAGTCATTTTTTTTTTTTTTGCGTTCGCCTCATTTAAGTATTCCCCAAGGCAGTGTGCGTTGCACTGTGGTTTTTATTTTGCGCCTGTCGGCCCAGTGCATCCGACTTCAGCATGCATTTTATGTTAGGGTCTGCTTCCGCCTGCATTTTCTAAGGGTTAGCTTCCCCGGGTTAACGGCCGGTACTGTGATGTGGATCGAACCCAGCACCTTCGAGTTGTGAGCTTTGTCACTTAACCACTAGGCCACGCCGTCCCCATGAATTCATTCAGTCCTGACACGGGTTTGCAAGATAAGTCCCTCCGTTTCTGCATACCATCTGAGCTCAGCATAAGTCGTCGCCGCCATGTCTCTGCATGTGTTTGTCACAAAGGTATTTCTTCCTCTGCCCCTTCCTCTCTGTCACTGTGTTCTGTCTGCCAAGACTTCCTTTCTCTACGCTTTTGTGACGTAGATTGTGTTCCAGTTGGCCAGTCGTTGTTATTGTATCTTTTACTACCGAAAACGGATGTGTCGGACCGAAAGTTGGAAATATCGCATTCAAGTTGTAAACTAGGGACACAACGCATTCCGTTCTCCGGACTACATCCTGCTACTTTCAAAGACCTGTTTAGGGCGTGGTAGCGGAAGAGTAAGACCGAACGCAGAAAAAGTTATATCTTTTGTAGTAGCCATATTTTCCTCTCACCCTTCTGTCAACACCTTTCAGTTTGATTTTCTCTCTGTCCTGCTCACTCTATTCATCTTTCGGTAACATAACATTGCAAAAGGCTCCAAGTATTTCTCCTATCCTGTATGTATTGTTCATGTTTCAGAACGCCACAGACCAGACATATCAAGTAACCGTGCGCCTAACAACTAACGAGCAAATTTATTTATATGTAATCAATGCGAGCGAATGATAATCATAAATCTCACAACTACTAGACGTGTTCAAATGAAACCGGACCAAACTGCAACAAGTGAACATACGTACGATACGCATGATAACGTCAATTCTGGTGCAAACAGCATATACCAACCGTCAAGTTTGCAAAATGGCATTGTCCTCCGACTCATAGTTTATCTCAGCAGACCGTTGAAAACATGGCGGTTTTAATACGGAATCCGTTCAGAGTTGATCAGCGAGCGGTGATTCGGTTTCTAACAGCTGAAGGATGTCGACCAGTTGATATTCATCGCAGAATGCAGGCAGTGTATGGTGACAAAAGTGTGTCGATGACAACAGTGAAGAACTGGACAAACATGTTTAAAGAAGGACGTGAGTTAACGAAAGATCTTCCGAGACCAGGTCAGGCGCATATTGTTGCGTTAACTCACGTCCGAGACCAGGTCAGGCGCATATTGTTGCGTTAACTCACGTCCGAGACCAGGTCAGGCGTATATTGTTGCGTTAACTCACGTCCGAGACCAGGTCAGGCGCATATTGTTGCGTTAACTCACGTCCGAGACCAGGTCAGGCGTATATTGTTGCATTAACTCACGTCCGAGACCAGGTCAGGCGCATATTGTTGCGTTGACTCTCGTCCTTCTTTAAATATCGTTGTCAAGTTCTTCACTGTTGTCTTCGACACACTTTTGTCATCATACACTGCCTGGATTCTGCAATAAATGTTAAGTGGTCGACATCACCAAATCACCGATTGCTGATCAACTCTGGACAAATTCCGTAACACATCCGCCATGTTTTCAGCGAACATTTTCAAACTTGACGGTTGGTATGTCCTGCTTACATCAGAACTGGCGTCATTATGCGCATCATACGTATGTTCACTTGTTGCAGTTTGGTCCGGTTTCATTTGAACATGTCTCATAAAAATAACCCCGACGATAAACAATGCCTGCACCAAATGAGTAAATAATATCTCCGAGATGTATCATGTGTGTTGTTAGGAGGCAACACAAGTATAAAACATCGGACAGTAATGTGTTTGAATGAGCCTCAATCCATTGACGATTGTCAAATGACGTGTAGTGTAGTGGTTCTCAAATTGCCTATATCAGGGCTATTCTTCGATTTCTTCTTCGTCTTCTTCGTTCGTTCTCAATCTCACACTCACTACCAAACCCTGAAAGGGTTAGTAGCGGAATGTAGTCCAGAGAACGGAATGCGTTGTGTTGTAGTTTACAGCTTTTCTGCGATATTTGCACCTTGTGGTCCTTCTTCTTCTTCTTCTTCTTACGCTGTCAGACGTCAACCTGTATTTTTTCGGAAAAAAGCAGCACTCATCCTGAGGCTGTCGACACTGCCATAGAGCTTGTCTAGTGTTGCCACTGGTGATGGCCACATATGCTTTCTCTGATCCTCGTATGTCGGGCAGTTTTGCAGCAAATGTTCAGCGGTCATTTTCCCGGTACCACACGTGCATTCGTCAGTGCCACCTATCTTCAATTTATTGAAAAGGTGGTACCTCAGTCTATTGTGGCCTGTGCGGAGTCTGAAGACCACGACCTGCTCTCTTCTGTTCAACTGGTAATAGGCATCGTTTTTTGTGTAGCCAGTATGTTCTGTTTCCCATTTGGTCATGTCTCTGGCTCTAAAAAGCCTTTTGGACTCTTCGTAGGTCACAATAGGATCTGGTTGGGGTAGTCTTGCACCTTCTTTTGCCAGTCTGTCTGCCTCCTCGTTGCCTTGGATGTTACAGTGGGATGGAACCCACTGTACCACTACTCTTTTTGGTGCGAACTGCTGGCATAGTTGACAGAGTACTGCTCTTAAATCATTGTTCAGTATTTTTCTGGCTTTTTAGTGCTGTGACTTCGGCCAGGGTTTCTGTGAGCAGGACTATATGGCTTTCATTTCTTTTGCCTGTCACCGTTTCTTCTAGAGCAGCCCTCAGTGCCTCTGCCTCCGCTCTGAAATTGCTTGAGTATTTTCCAGTTGCACTGACAGTGTTATTTTTCTACCATTTGGTAGGCTTAGGAATACCCCTGACCATCCGTTCTGTGTTGTGTTTGTTACAGAACCGTCGGTGTATGTATGGGTCCAGTCCATGCTTGGATAGTTTTCGTTATATACCTCAGGGTTTTGTCTCTTCTTTCTTTTTCAGTCTGGCTGTTCTTATTTCCAATACCTGGTATATTTTATACCACCTCCGGAAATGTATGCAGCCTCCAGGTAGGTTTGCGTACAGTACGGATGGGCTTTGGTGTTGTTAATGTGTTCATGGGGTTTTCGTTCCTTTGCTTTAGCTATTTCTGCAAAGTTTCTCCGCTTTAGTTTCCCATTTCGAAATCTATTTAGTCTCTGATGCATTGGATGGTCTGTCAGTCTTCTGAGTTTCTCTGATTGCTGCTGGGCTATGCAGTCTCTTCTGTCGGTCATGGATTGCAGATTTGTAATCTTTTCAAGTTCTACAATTGGCGTTGACTTCATGCCTCCTGTTATAACTCTCATGGCTTGGTTTTGGAGTTTGCTAATTTTATCGAAGTTCGCCTTTGCTGCTGTTGTCCATGCCGCAATGCCATACTCGAGAACTGGTCTCACTCCTCCAGTGTACAGTTTCTTTAGTATACTTTCGTCTGCTCCCAGCTTGTGCCAGCAAGTTTCCTCATGATTGCCATTCTTTCTCTGGCTCTCATTCGGTTTCTCTCGATCTTACTTTTCCATGTCATGCGCTGATCAAATGCGACTCCCAGGTAGTTTGGGTTGTCGTTTGGCCGCAGGTATTTGACGTTAAGACTTATTTTGGTGTTTTGGGGTTTATTTGAAAGCGAGAATATCGTACATGTTGTTTTTTCCTCATTTATTTTGACCAGCCATGAGTTCGCCCACTCCTCCAACGATGTTAGGGCCTGCTGCATCCGATTGCTTGCTATGGTGAGATTTTTTCAGAGGTCCACATAGCCAGATCGTCTGCAAACATGGAGCTGTGGACTCTTTGTATATTCTCTGTGATGTTGTTTATATACACCAGGAAAAGTGTGGGTGACAGTACTCCCCCTTGGGGTACTCCCTGCTTAAGTGTCACCTTTTTGCTCATCTGCCCTTGTACTTGAACTCTGGCTGTTCTGTTTTTGAGGTAGTAGCTGATCCATCTGAACATTTTCCCACACACTTCACTTCTTCGTAGCTTGACTTTAAGTCCCTCTTTCCACACCTTGTCAAACGCCTTCTCTAAATCTATCCAAACCGCTACTGTGTGTTTTTTCTCCTGGTAAGCATCCGCTATTTCCTGGGCTATGAGAGTGGTCTGGTCCCCAGTGGATCTGTGCTGTCTAAAGCCTGCTTGCTGTGGAATTAGTATGTGTTTTTCTTCCAGATGTCACATCAGGCTGATGTTTATCATACGCTCCATTAGTTTTCCTACACAGCTCAGCAGACTGATAGGCCTGTATCCATTTGGATCTGATCTATCTTTTTCTATCTTTCGTACTGGTATAAGTACAGCATCTTTCCATGCCTGCGGTACAAGTCCCCTTTTCCAGCTTGGGTTCAGGACTGATAGTAACTTTCTCTTTGCTGTTTGGCCCAAGCCCATCAGCATTTCGTTTGTTACCCCATCTTTTCCGGGCGATTTCTTTTTCTTTAAAGTTCTCATGGCCTCTTCCATTTCATTCATTGTTAGTTTTGCCATCATGTGCTCCTCTGGTGCCATATTGATGTTGTCGTGGCTCTTTTGTTCTTCACTAATGTCTGTATGCCTATCTGTAGGAACATCAATATGGTTTGCTCTGGCATAATGTTCTATAAAGGCGTTTGCTGGTTTTTTTTCCAGTGAGCATGTTGTCGCCCTGCTTGATGGTAATTTGTTTGTTTGATGGGGTTTCGTCATTCATGGCTCTGACTAACTTCCATAGTTTGTTCCCTTCTTTATCTAAATTGAGGCTTTCTGTTTTGTTTTTCCAGCTGTCTCTTGTTATTTGGTTTAGTGTTCTTTTGTATTTCGCCGTGGTGACTTTGAGGGCGATATTTGCCTCTATAGATTGTTCTCTCTCTGCCATGTTCCTAGCATTTGAGACTTTGTCTTCCGCTTTCATCATTCCAATATGGCTTGTAGTTTTTCCTTGCCCCTCTTGGGATGATTTCGATGGCTGCTTGCATTATTGCTTTGCTTAGGCTTTCCACCATGGGTTTCATATTGTTATTCCGTGTGTTGATGGTTTCACACAGCCCATCTGTCAGGATTGCAAATCTGTCCCAGTCGGCTCGTTTATAATTCCAACGTGGGAGCGGTTTTATTTCCTGTGGGCCTACTTCCATATCAATTTCTAGCCTAATTGGCGTGTTGTCGCTACCTGCCAATTGGTTTAGCACGTGGCCGTCTATTTTGTCACCTTTCGGTCCAACACATCTGACTTCAGCAAGCATTTTTTGAGTACCGGGTTAGCAGTCCCTCTTCTATCCCTTCTCCTAAGCCAGTCTGCTCTACTGCAGCCTGTTATCCAGGATCACCGCGTGGAGGTGTAGAAGGGTCTTGGCAGCTATGGTTCGCTGGCCCTGTCGCTAGCAGTCAGCTATGAGTCGCTGACCACTGCAGCGCATGTGCTGCTCAGCATCTTGATCCCTGTTTTTAATTCAGAATGTAATTAGTCTGGTACCGCCCACCCCCAAGATAAAATCGCCTACTAGTGGGTGATAGAGCCCAGGTTGATGAGCGCTGGGTTACATCATCATCATGTAGCATGTCCTTTGGAGAACGTCGCTATCACAACAGCCGATCTGTAAGACTCGATCTCTAGCCAGCATTTCCACCTCTGTCGCTGTCATTTTAGAACCTCCGGGATGTGATGTGTCCATCTTCTCTGTCTGCCTCTGCCTCGCTTTCCAGACACCATGCCCTCCAGTATTGTTCTCTCTAAGACATAATGGCGTTTGATGTGGCCAAAATATTTTAGTTTTCTAGACAAGATATTGTTTAAAAAAGTAAAGTAAAGATCCCGTCATGCCATGCGGCGCATAGGAAATATGGTGTTAGGCCCATATTATTTTGAAACCAATGGCACATAGTGGATGACATCGGCCGCCTTTACTTCCCAAATTTTTCTGGGACCCAATTTATGTGGCTGGGTCAACCACAGGTGCCGGTTTGTCAGGAAAAACAAATTCCCGCACCACCTGGGGATTGATCACTGATCGCCTGACTTGTGAGGCCAGTGAACTGACCACTGCGCTAACGGAGCTCCGAAGATATTGTTTACTAGTCAATTGTCCACGTTATCCAGTTCTTGTAGGATGTCTGCATTTTTCCTTTTTCACTATCCATGGTATTTTGAACACTTTCCTATAGCATGTTAGTTCAAAAGATTAAATCTTTCTCTTCAGTGTTTGTGTGGTGGTCCACGTTTCACCGGGGAGATTCTCAGAAGTTCTCCGGATTTTTATGTTCGTCATTATATTAGAGTTCTGCCATAAGTTTTTCATTTGATTCTATCTCTGCATTGCCATAGCCATTCTCCGTCTGACTTCCTTCAGGCAATCTCCATTGTTGCTTATAATTGAGCCCGATTTACTCAAAACTTGTGACATTACCAATCTCCTGTTGTTCTTGAATAACTTTAGGTTTAGATGTTGCCCCGTCTGTGCTCATTATCCTGGCATTAAGTTGTAGCAATTGGCTACATGGGACTAAAATGTGAATGAAGCTCCCATAAAAAGGCTTGAACGCCAGTACCCATAGCTACACCCACAACAAACACACACAAAATAAAAGTGCAAAGGGCAAATCATGAAAAGATATTGGACTGTATTTTATAAAAACCGATAAGGTGAATTTGTAGATCAAAGAGATCTGTTTTAGGTCTGCCTGATTGAATGCCAAGGATCCCGTTAGCCTCGTAGCTGTTAGTGGTGTCTGGGATGGAGTGTCATAGACTCCTACGGGGCCAAAGATGCAGCACTGCTTATAGCAGTCAGCGACTCTTAGCTGGCTGTTTGCATCAGTGTCAGTGATCAATAGCTGGCTGTTTATATCAGTGTCAGTGACTCTTAGCTGGCTGTTTGTATCAGTGTCAGTGACTCTTATCTGACTGTTTGTATCTGTGTCAGTGACTCTTAGCTGGCTGTTTGCATCAGTGTCAGTGACTCTTATCTGACTGTTTGCATCAGTGTCAGTGACTATTATCTGACTGTTTGTATCTGTGTCAGTGACTCTTAGCTGGCTGTTTGCATCAGTGTCAGTGACTCTTATCTGACTGTTTGCATCAGTGTCAGTGACTATTATCTGACTGTTTGTATCAGTATTAGTGACTCTTATCTGGCTGCTTGTATCAGTATCAGTGACTCAAGCTGGCTGCTTGTATCAGTGTCAGTGACTCTTAGCTGGCTTCTTGCATCAGTGTCAGTGACTCTTAGCTGGCTGTTTGCATCAGTGTCAGTGATCAATAGCTGGCTGTTTATATCAGTGTCAGTGACTCTTAGCTGGTTGTTTGTATCAGTGTCAGTGACTCTTATCTGACTGTTTGTATCAGTGTCAGTGACTCTTAGCTGGCTGTTTGCATCAGTGTCAGTGACTCTTATCTGACTGTTTGCATCAGTGTCAGTGACTCTTATCTGACTGTATCAGTGTCAGTGACTCTTAGCTGGCTGTTTGTGTCAGAGTCAGCGACTCTAAGCTGGCTGTTTGCGTCAGGGTCAGTGACCCTTACCTGGCTGTTTGCATCATGGTCAGTGACCCATAGCTGCCCAAGATCCTATTCCGCCTGCAAGTGGCGGCCCTAGATGCAGCCTGCATCTCTGTAAACTAAGAGGTTAACGATCGAAGAGAGAAAGCAAACTCAGCACAAAAGTGCGATGCTAAAATCGGTTGTTCCAAGTCGAAATGCGCAGATGTCACAGCCTCGCTCTAAACTACGATACAAAATCACCAACGTTTTTTTAGCTTTTCATGACAAACCCTGAAAAAGAAGAAGAAGAAGAAGAAGAAGAAGAAGACGATGAAGAAGAGGAAGAAGAAGATTGCATGTATTATATTTCAGTTTTTTCTGCGTTTTCACTGTCTTTCCTTCCCTCACGAATCCAGGTACCAACTTATAGCTGCGTTGGCTGGAGAGTGTAGATAATATGGATCAAACCTGATACCTTTGCAGAAAGAAACTATCCCTCTACCCGTATGCTACTCTAGGGTGGAGGAGGGGAAGCGTGTTATGGTAGACCGATCCAAGCACAACAGCTTAAGAATCCCTGATTCTAAAATAATTGTCAAAAAACAGACAGCCAGCCGGCAAAAAAACTCTTAAGTCTATTTCTAAATCTAGAAGAAAATGCGTCTTCTCTAAAGTGCAGATTCGGGCGACGTAAGTGACAAGTCTCCTCACGGCGTACGTATGTGTTCATTATCGAAGAACTTTTTCACCTGGGCAACAAACAAAAAAAAAACAGCTTCTTTCCTCCCACTGATTACACACATCAGACAGTAGATTCTACCTCTACTTTGTTGTCCTTCTAAAATCTCGTCGCCGGTCTGTCACTATGAAGACGTTCGATCAAATCCTTCGCAGTGCATTTGTTTTTGTTCTCTGAATGTTGTAAAATAGAAAAATAGGCTGTTTGTTGCGTGGCGACTGGAAGAGCAAGAGGTCTTTATGCCTCATATTATGAATTCTTTATCTCTGTAATAAGAATAAACAATGTGGCTTTTAGTTCTTCTTCGTTTCTAATTCCTCTTCCTGTAGTTTAGCTTCTTCCTCCTCGTTGCCTTCTTCTTATTCTTTCATCCTATTTTTCACCTTCGTTTTCATCTTCTTTTTTGGCTTTTTTCTTATTCTTCTATCCCTTCTTCTTCTTATCATTATTCTTCTTCTGGTCATTCTTCTTCTTTTTCATCTGCTTCTTCTTCTTCTTTTTCTTCTTGGTTTCCTTCCTTTTCTTCTTTTAGCCATTCTTCAATTTCTTCTTCTTCTGCTATCTTATCTTTATTTTGTCTCCCTTTTCTTCTTCTACTTTTTCTTCTTCTGGCCCTTTTTCCACTTCTTCCTACAGTTCCTACCCGGAAATGGAACTTCGTCGGCTCAGGAAAAACCTACTGACCAGAATATGTTAGTCGGGATCACGTCAAACACACTGATCCCACCTCAATTCCACCTTTCCCTGGAAACAGACTGTTTAGTGGATCGGAACTGTGAGCCCCATAGTGGTGAGCTTACTAATGAGCATCGCATTACACAACAGCCAGAATGACCCAGCTCTACCTTCTCAATTACGCATTAAGATATGGGAAGAACCACTGTAACCCACCACAAAAAAAGGCATCAAGGCTACCTAACTCAAATACGAGTGGCATTAGCAACAATAACAACAATTCTTACAAATAGAATTGATTTAATGTAATCTATCCATATAAACATACTCTACAGAAAAACATGCTGACGGTTATGTAACTACAACAAATATATATAATTACTTTCACAGTCTACGAATGGATTAATCAAGCGAAAGTCTTAGAATTGGTTTCCATTACGTGTTGCTTCCCCATAATGACACCATATTGACACAGCCGGCTAGAGAACGTTGCCTGACCGAGTGAAGATATTGACTATTAGCTTGTCTGAAACACAACAAACGATGTCTCAGATGCCTGTATAAAGAGATATTTGGTTTGATGTTAGCTGTTGGAGAAAATGCTTCATTGAACCAATATGCAGTGATGCTTTGCTAGCTAGTAACGACAAATTGAGCAATATGTAGTGATGCTTGCTAGCTAGAAATGACAAATTGAGCAATATGCAGTGATGCTTGCTAGCTAGAAACGACAAATTGAGCAATGTGCAGTGATGCTTGCTAGCTAGAAATTACAAATTGAGCAATATGCAGCGACGCTTGCTAGCTAGAAACGACAAATTGAGCAATATGCAGCGACGCTTGCTAGATAGAAATGACAAATTGAGCAATATGCAGCGACGCTTGCTAGATAGAAATGACAAATTGAGCAATATGCAGTGACGCTTGCTAGCTAGAAACGACAAATTGAGCAATATGCAGTGATGCTTGCTAGCTAGAAACGAAAAACTGAGCAATATGCAGTGATGCTTGCTAGCTAGAAACGACAAATTGAGCAATATGCAGTGACGCTTGCTAGATAGAAATGACAAATTGAGCAATATGCAGTGATGCTTGCTAGCTAGAAACGACAAATTGAGCAATATGCAGTGATGCTTGTGTAGCAGACCCTCTGCTGCCGTGATCTAACTTAGAACATTCTCACACTCATCCACATCATCATGACCATACTCAGTAAATGACATATCACACAGCAGGTGGCATATTTATTATATCATACTCATATCATAGAATGAGTAGAGAAATTACAAACACAATATAATACATATCTTAACTAAACATTCTACTAAAACGGGAATTGTAAGCATTAGCTATTGATGGAATTGCCAACTATCTAAAACCCAGTTCTATTGCCTTGCAATTACATCACACACACATCGCCTTAACTGCGTCTTCAACACACCTTATCAAATACTCTTCCTCACTGAAATCCTCTCAGGCGGGCGATCTCGACCTAACTCGTTCACAATGTGTCCTTGCTTACAAACACATGTTCAGATTATCTATTAATGCCAAACTCACACACCTATTTGAGCGATCCTGTTCATCACTAAACATTCGTCCAACAGTCTATCATCAATCGCTCCTCTACCTAAGTCGGTGAGTTAAACATACTATCCACATTCAGTCTCACTCTCCTCCATACAGCCTCTCTCTATCCAGCTTCTCTCTCTCCAGCCTCCCGAGCTAAACTTTGTCTCGAGTTATATATCCTCAAGCAAGGCCAGAGCTTGACCAATCAATCTCATGTGATGGTCATCTTCAATCCAATTGGACCGAAACACTTTTGCACACCTGTCACTCCATTTCTCTCGCAGCAAGCCCCGCTGTCAATTTCGTCTGTCAATCAATCTCCCCCTACCAAAATCGGAAGGCCAGTGGTCAGTTTCTACCTGTCCACATTCCTTAACCCAACTCTGTTCTCCTTTGCTGAGACGGTGAGTGACCTTGACATGCATTCAGGTAGCTTTAAGCTTTAACATGTTCAGGCATCCTAAACTCCCCTTGCTCAGGCGGGAACTGTTACACTTGTTAGCTCGAAATGACAAATTGAGCAATATGTAGTGATGCTTGCTAGCTAGAAATGAAAAACTGAGCAATATGCAGTGACGCTTGCTAGCTAGAAATTACAAATTGCGAAATGAAGAAATCCGAAAACAAATGTGGAAACAATGAATCGTATGCCACGAGCTGAAACTTCCCATCATATCATATATATATATACATAGCTATTACATCTCGTAGTCGTTCCCTAGTTGTCTTGTCCAGGACTTGCTCGAGACGAGAGAGTGTGGATAAAAAGTATCACAGCTAATACTTACTAACAATAACACTAGCAACATAAATTATGCCATCATCGTCTACTATGGGCAGCGGCCTTTGCCTTTGCTTTGTTTTGCCTTTATTACATGAGGTGCCTGAGCAGAATCCTGGTGGTTGGGTGGCAAGACAAGATTACCAACGCAGAGATTGTAACAGTGTTTTGTATCATGGAGGATATAATAGGCTCACCGACTAAGAAAAGCATAGATGATAAAGACAACTGTTTATTCCCGTGAAGTTTGAAAAAACTAGGATTAAAACAACGGCAGTCAAAGTGGCTGCGAGTGAAGAAAGCGAGAGGCATTGTGTTTAATAGTGAAGAATTCGTGTTTACGCGGCCAAAAATAGTACAGTTAGACTAGGACAAGGAGGGGAGGAGTCAAAGACGATTGACAGATGTCAGATCGGTTTAGAGCGAGCATTGTAGTATTGTAAGGGCAAAAAGAAGTCCATAGAAGACAGGGCAGATTAGATTTGGGGTTTCGATTTTTGAGAGCAGATCTAGAAGGCTGGCTCACAATACTCGAGGGGCATTGTTTTTGTGCCTTTTAGAGTGAAATGGTGACCCTTTTATGATCGAACAGAGAACATATCTATTGTCTCCGCAGTGAAAGCTCTGATCTGTGGTGGCGAAGGATAAGAGAACTTACGCATGCAGAGTCAAGTAACGTATCTGGAGTCTTCACAGTGAACGCTCGGATCTGTGGGGACGAAAGATACGAGAAAAAGTACGCATGCAGATATAAAGTGAAATGCATCTTAGGACTCCTCATGGAGTACACGCACGAACATCGTGAGAAGCTGTCATCACACGGCACAGAACCGGCGACAACAGCACCAACTGTCAGGACTGCACACAAGATGGCAGACAACAGAGTATTTAAGTAGATGAGACGAGATCTGTATAGCGTTCCACGTGTATAGTACGAGTAGATTAGACTACAGAATTGAGCTTTATAGTTTCAGGGATGCCATCAAGTTTATACTAATAGTTCCCGATTTAGACAGATTCATATTTATTTTTTTATATTAGGTTAGCATTTTATCGATGTGTAACTATTTCTCATTGTGAAATAAATAGATATCAGATTTTATGTTTAACGAAGATTTAGTATTCGACTGTGAGGAAGTCTTATCGTCCAGTGTTAGATGTTGTAATTCTTTAGCTGACAGTCTGTAAGTAATCTGCTACAAGATGTTGGAGAGAACACGCCGTCGTGGATTAGTAACATCCCTTTTTCAAAGCACAGTTACTGTGATCTGACAATACGGAAAGAGCCAGTGGAATATATATATAATAAGCGGGAATGTGTGTTTGTCTGTCTCTATATCTTAGTTTCTGTCCGCAAAAGTGAAAGGTATGTTGCTCACCTTTGTCTGCAAAGTGAAAGGTATGTTGCTCATCCGTGTCTGCAAAGTGAAAGGTATGTTGCTCATCATTGTCTGCAAAGTGAAAGGTATGTTGCTCATCATTGTCCGCAAAGTGAAAGGTATGTTGCTCATCCTTGTCCGCAAAGTGAAAGGTATGTTGCTCATCATTGTCTGCAAAGTGAAAGGTATGTTGCTCATCCTTGTCGGCAAAGTGAAAGGTATGTTGCTCATGTGTGTCCACAATGTGAAAGGTATGTTGCTCATGTGTGTCCGCAAAGTGAAATGTATGTTGCTCATGTGTGTCCGCAAAGGTAAAAGTATGTTGCTCATGTGTGTCAGCAAAGTGAAAGGTATGTTGCTCATGTGTGTCCGCAAAGTGAAAGGTATGTTGCTCATGTGTGTCCGTAAAGTGAAAGGTATGTTGCTCATGTGTGTCCGCAAAGTGAAAGGTATGTTGCTCATGTGTGTCCGCAAAGTGAAAGGTATGTTGCTCATGTGTGTCCGCATCCCAGGTCCCAGCTTCACCAAAAACGGTATAGAGATTCAGTTTGATCCATTAAAGGTTGTCGTCCACTTTATATTTAACAAGTTACATAGCAAAACTTCTTGTGAATTTTCTTTTGAGTTGATCTTTAGCTCCGCACAGTTTTGAGTCATGTAGCATACGCTGAGCAGTTTGTTGCTTTAGTTCACCTGTGCACGAGATGAAGCAGATAGCCGAAACTTGTACATGTGTCTGTTCAGTCTGTTGTGTCCTGTCCTGAGACGAAGAATTTTGATCTGCTCCTTCACGTAAGGAAAGTAATGGCAACTTAACCATACTGAACACTTGCCGAGAAACATTTAACATCTAAATAGATGGCGGTTGTAAGAAGTTGTTTGTTTGACGGGGTCAGGATGACCTCCTTCGTTTCAGTGTTCATGCTTCCTTATCTGGGTCACGATACAGCACGGAGCGACACTAGCTTTTGACCGGGTCAAGTTTCGGCCACGCTTTGTCCCATCGAAACTGTACACATTAGTCTGCCTTTCACGACTAAAATACACTGTTATATACTTCGTTGCATCACTTCTTTCACATTAGCCTTTGGTAGAATGCGCTCGATGGGCTGGGCACGTCGTGGCATCAGCGTCAAGACCAAACTAAAAGTCTACCGTGCAACCATCATTCCAACCCTACTATACGCTTGCGAAAGCTGGACTGTATACTCTGGACATGCAAGGAGGTTAAACCACTTCCACACAGGTTGCCTGAGGCGAATATTCCACATCCGATGGCAAGATCGTGTCACTGACATCGAGGTTCTCTCGAGGGCTAACATGCCCAGCATCCATGCACTGCTAGAAAAAGCACGACTAGGATGGGCCGGACACCTCGTCCGTATGTCAGACGAGCGGCTCCCAAAGCAGCTTCTCTACGGCGAGCTGAGAGAGGGATGGTGCGAGAGAGGGCGCCCAAAGAAACGTTTAAAAGTCTTCGGAAACATCTCATCTCCAAGGTCTGTATCTTTCGTTGAAGGTCAGCTGTAACTGTCCATGTCTCACAAGCAAAGAGGAATATTGACAGGACCAGGGTACGCATTAATCTGATTGTTATGCATAGTGCTAACCGTTTATCTTGCCAGATTTTGTTAAGCCGTGCAAGCGCCGCTACTGTCTGTGATATTCTGGCCAACACCTCACATTTTGATCCTTCATCACTGACAATCGACCAAAGATAAGGGGATGGTAGCCACGGATATATGGTTCGATCTCTGGTAACTGCTCTAGTGTAGACTCTGCGACGCGTTTTAATTAGATTTGCACTATGATCAACCACACTGTCTTGTTCTGAACTACCTTGGTCTAGTGGCATGACGTGTTACTCGAGGCGACTCGAGATAGCACAAGACACAGATATATATTTTTATTCTCTTTATGGCGTTACAGTAGCTCGTGCGACTGGATAGGATTTTCATTAATGCCCAATTTTTTTGCCGAGACAAACTACTAATATCCTGCTACTCTCGGTTTTTAACTGCAAAAGGTTTCTTCCACCTGTACCGCATGTACATGGGATTTCCGGGATTATCGTGCGTCTCCGTTAAGACTGAACACACAATCTCACCTCCCTTGATACCAAGAGCAGCATGGAACTCACAGATCTCGATCACTCATTGTTTCCTGCTTTCATTTGTATAATTTAATGCTAAATACAAAATAATAAGTTGTTTGTGAACGTTCAATGAAGATACTTCCGTTTCTTTGACGCCCCTTCTCAAATTCCCGATACCAAGCCCTTAAAAGGACTTTGCAAGTAGCAGGATGTAGCCTGGAAAACGGAATGCGTTGTGTCGTAGTTTACAGCTTGATTGCGATATTTGCAACTTTCAGTCCGACACATCAGACTTCAACATAACGAAGACACAAGATGTATAGTTCAAACAGAAAATATAGACTATTCATTCTGTACTGAGATCCAGGTCTACCTCCGACTCTACACACAACTGAGATCTAAACAATTTTAAAGAAAGATAACTTTGTTTAAATTAATGACGAACGATCCACCATGGAACTTATTGGCGGGATCAAGATGTTGAGCAGCGCATGAGCTGCAGTGATCAGTGACCCATAGCTGACTGCTAGCGTCAGGGCCAGTGAACCCGAGCTGCCAAGACCCTTCTACACCTCCACGCGGTGATCCTGGATAACAGGCTGCGGCATGGTAGACTGGATAAGGAGAAGAAATCGAAGAGGGAATGCTAAATTCGGTACTAAAAAAATTATTGCTGAAGTCGGATGTGTTGGATCGAATAGTGAAAATATCGCAGTCAAACTGTAAACTACGTCACATCGCATTTCGTTCTCTGGACTACATTCTGCTACTTAAGCCCTTTTAGGCGTTTTAGCGGGAGATTGAGAACGAACGAAGCCAATCCAAGCCAATCTCAAACTCATTGGCATAATTCGCGGAAGCCTAGTGTTTGGAGAACACCGGCTGATCAGCCATGTTTTAGAACATACATTATTTTGCTCAATTTTTATTACCATTACGTTGTGTGTGCGTGTGTGTGTGTTTGTCCGTCACAAAATTAATATTTTGTGTTTCAAGAAACCAAAATACAACTCTTCAGCGACATGGTAAGCTTCAATGTTTGCAATTGTCATTAGTAAAAGGAAATAATTAGTAAAAGAAAATAGATTCAAAAATCCGCTTGTCAGACACGTCAGAGACTGAAGAGCGTGCACTATAAATTAGAAGACTGCATTACGAAACATGATCAATAGACATGTGAAGGTTAAGCGCGTGCATTGCAGGGAGGAAATTTCCAGAGTTCTCTTGCACCAGATCGAAAGATTTCTTGTCATCACTTCGCATTTTTTACAGGCAGGTTTACATGGAAAAACATCATTGAAAGGGGTAATTTAGAACATGTCCTGTAACTATGAAGCAGAAAATCGTGTGTTCACACTATCTTCATGCTTTATTATCCAAATTTGATGAATATTATTCCAATGTTTGACCGTGTTTTCATACGAACTCATAAAGTTGCATGTTGTTTACTTCTTCTTCGATAAACTCTAACTTGATGAGGTTCACGAAGGAGACTGCGTTTCCAGGTCTTCGCCGACCCACACAGCTTCTCCAGTATGATCGTCCCCTGGACCAGACTGCCTCTCTTTGGTCTGTATTAGCAAGGCAGTCCTTCACGAAATGTTTTGATGTTGTTTGAGTGCTCCAGAATTGCATGTGGCAATGTCCCTGAGACAAATTTTAAGTCTTTGTCCAATAGCATTACTCTGTCTCCCCTGGACTTCCCGAAAGTGTCAGAGTTTGTGGCTCCAGTAGCATTAGGGGGGGGGTTGGCGGCATCGTCCCTACCTGGTGATGTTCCATACAGACAACACCATAACGGTCTAGAGTTTGTTGCATAGTATCCGTTGTTTTGAGTAAAAGTCAGTGTTCTACTTCCGTGCCACTTGGACCTACATCTTCCGACTTCACTCTGGATGCCTCCTGCCATGGACAGATTGCCTTTCCAGGTTTGTTGTGCTATGTCTGTCCACATTTTCTATTCGGGCTTTGTTGCTTTAGCCTTTATTCTTTCTAGAACTTCCCCAAAGCAGCGGTGATTTGGCCTTTGGTGTAGCCTTCACATGGATGGATAGAGGATAAAAGCAAGGACTGAGACAAATGGGATGGTTTGGTGCAGACCACAGCGTGTATCACGGCGCAGAGACGAAGCATTCTGCTTCTTCGTTTTCTTGTTTGTTTGTTAAAAGGTTAAAGGCGAGGTCTCGACTTCATCGCCATGGGTTTCTCCCATATGGCTCAGTCTCCCTCCGCAGAAGGGTATCCCCGTTTGCTGAGAGCATCGCACAAAGCACGAACTCCATAGCGCCAGCGATGAAGCCAGGGATCCTACAAGCAATGACCCCACAAGGATCCTTCCAGTAATGACCTTCAAGGATCCCACCAGTGATGACCCCAGAGATCCCTCCAGTGATGACCCCCAAGGATCTCTCCAGCGATGACCCACAAGGATCCCTCCAGCGATGACCCCAGGGATCTCTCCAGCGATGACCCCAGGGATCTCTCCAGCGATGACCCCAGGGATATCTCCAGCGATGACCCCAGGGATCTCTCCAGGGATCCCCCCAGCGATCACCCCCAAGGATCCCTCCAACGATGGCCCCAGATATCTCTCCAGCGATGACCCCAGTGATCTGTCCAGCGATGACCCCAGGGATCTCTCCAGCGATGACCCCCCAAGGATCCCTCCAGCGATGACCCCAGGGATCTCTCTCCAGGAATCCCTCCAGCGATGCCCCCTGGGATCCCTCAAACGATGATCCCAGAGATCCCTCCGATGAAGCCAGGGATCCCTCCAACCATGACCCCCAGGGATCTCATGACAAATTGACACCATGAACCGACCTTCGCAGCTTCGAATTCGAACCCCGACCGTCTGAACACGAAGCAAACGGCTTGACCATTTCGCCGCAGAGACCTGCATTGTTTGTATGTATTTCAGTTCACCTTCTTCTGTCACTTCTTCGTACATTGATTCTTTTTCTCGCATTTAATCTTTATCTTAGGCTAAATCTTCTTCATCTACTTCTTGTTCTTGTCTTCCCTTTTCGTTAGCCTGAAATTATAATGTCTGTTTATGTAATGTTGTGTCTTGTATAAAATTATGATTTATGTAGTTCACATACAGATCCACATAGTTTCTCTTATAATGTTGTTTCTCTAGGCCAATTGGTTTGTCTATATATGTCAAATTCTTCGCATTTATGTAGTATGTGCTTTGCAGACTGAGGTGCCTGCATGCCCGCATGTACACGCAGCTGAGTTGCCAATCTTCAATTGAGTGTACATGTGTCCTGTTCTAAGACACAACACAACCGTTTGTTCTTGTCTGTTTAACTTATGGTAACCGTCTTGTATTGATGCTGGTGGCTCTCTGATTCATTTTATCATCATTGTCTTCTGTAGTTATGTATTTTTGAAGGTTTTGTCTGTGTTGAGATATGTTTCTAGCAAGGAACATGCATGTATTGGTCTTTGTTCAGTATAATTTCAAGTTATATTTTTTTTTACTGTAAACATTTCTTTTATGGTTGACGCCTTCGTCATTCCAGTGCATTATTTTAAGTGGTCTTTGCTTTTGGATTTGTTTGGTCGTATCTCTATTTCGGCATCATGGCTTCACAAGGTAACCGAGAAGATCATCCGGTGTTATAGGTTGGGCCCTTTCATCCATCACAGGCAGAAGGCCATAACGGTGCGTATATACTTCTTCTTAATCGACCTTTCCTTCTACAGGAGCTGATGCCCTTGTGCAGGTCCCAGCTCTGGTATGAGCTGGATGTAGCCGGGAAAAGGGTTTCCTGCTTAGCGAACTATGCTGTCTCAGCTTGGCTTGGCTTCGTTCTCAATCTCAAGCTATCAAACCCTGAAAGGGATTAAGTAACAGAATGTAGTGAAGAGAACGGAATGCGTTGAGTCGTAGTTTACAGCTTGACTGCGATATTTGCACTTTTCGGTCCAAAACATCCGACTTCGATCCCTTCTCCTTAGTCAGTCTACCCTGCTGCAGCAAGTTATCCAGGATCACCTCGCGGAGGTGTAGAAGGGTCTTGGCAGCTCTAGTTCGCTGGCCCTGACGCTAGCAGTCAGCTATGGGTCGCTTACCACTGCAGCTCATGCGCTGCTCAGCATCTTGATCCCGCTGGAGTAGCTTAATACTCCTCTGCGTTGGGACAAGCGCTTACGGAGGGCGGTAATCCGATGTGCGAGTCCATCTTAAAAACTAAAACAATAGAACAAAGTAAACCCACAGCCAGTTAGGTGCCATCTATACTGCTCTAAAGAAACAACCAAACCATGGCCGGTGGCATGCCATGTCACACAGTTAGTCTCCTCTTTCGACATGCTCTCAGTGAGTCAGTGGTGCTATTCTTATCTGTCATACACAAAGACCCCGACAGACTACACGGATATATATATATATATATATATACGTACTTTCAAATTGCGTACTTGCGTGACATCCTGATTACTCTGGCGCGCCTCTCGGCTGATTGCTTCTGTCTTCAGCACGCTTTCTTGCTATGATATACTGTGTTCTTGCTCTAGGTGTCTTGTTTAACCAGAGATGCTCCTTGGAAGAGATCTCAATCAGATCGGGACATGTCTATGTTCCGGTGAATCCAGCATCTGCGAAATTAGTTGAGGACTTGCTCAAACAGAGGTTTATGTATCGCTATCTCATCCATAACCTAAGATTTGACTTCCATTGACTTGTGATGAATTAGTGTGCCAGCGCAAGTTGGTCGCCATTTGCCAGGGCCGTGTTATTGGAAACAGTGGGTACCACGTGATGGTGTGGTTGCCTTGGTTGCAGGAATATATTTTTTTACGCGAGGGACACGAGCTTAGAAGCAGACAAGGAAGGCCAGAGAGAAGAACGCAGAGAGGTCAAACAGTGCGATATGTTTCAGCATGTCTTTTAGTTTTTCTTAATTATAAATCATCTCTTCAAAAAGAATTCTCAGAAATTAGGTGCACAGAAATCAAATAATAAAAAGATGAAAATGAAGGAAGTGATCAACGAACACTTTCAATTTGAATCAAATATGGCTTCAAAAAATGTCTTATTGAACTCGCCTGTAAAATTGAAGCAGGAAAAAAACAGTTGGATTCATCATTCCTAAACAAGGAGCAGTTGATTCGGATAATCATGCATGAAATGTTTTAGAAGGAGCAGTTCAGAAAATGGAAATTGAAAACAAATAAATATATATACATGCTCATTTGGTAATAAATTTGGAAAACAGGAGAAATAATCATAATGTAGGCTTACACATCGGATGTATCACAACTGATTTTACACTTCAGTAACAAATATAATATGATGTTACGATTGGTTACACCTCTGTGATTAAAACATTCTCAAAAGACACAAGCAAACAAGTTTTCCCAGAAAACATGCTGAAATTTCAAAGCACTAATTGACATATAAGATACGGGCTAATCAGTGTATGACCTGCAGCGGTCAGCGATCCAAAGCTGACTAATAGCATCAGGGCGAACGAACCAGAACTGCTAAGACTCTTCTACACATCCATGCCGTGATCCTGGATAACAGGCTGCAACAGAGCAGACTGGCTAAGGAGAAGGGATAGAAGAGGGAAGGCTAACCCGGTACTCAAAAATGCCTGCCGAAGTCGGATGTGTCGGACCGAAAGGGGCAGGTATCGCAGTCAAGCTGTAGACTACGACACAACGCATTCCGTTCTCCGAACAACATCCTGCTGCTCTGCAAAACACTTTCCAGGGCCTGATAGTAGTAGATTGTGAACGAACGAATGAAGAAAAATAATAAGAAGAAGACACTGGCTTGTGTGGAGTCAACAACAACTAAATTATATTGTTTTCTATGTCGATTATATTTGTCACATGACAGTCACCAGTCTGAAGACTAGAACTTATGCCTCTTAATCTACACTCGTATCTGGCGAAGACTGTAAATCTACAGGAAAGTGAAGACAACTTTTCTACCGGATCCGAAAACACGAAAAAGGATTTAGTCACAAGAGTTGACACTGTCTAACAAGCGTCAATCAAGACTGAAGAGATGTAATGGTACACTCTTTTAAAGTGCATCTGGCTGTTGGACTCTTATTGGGAGAATGGGGTCTGATTCGAAATTGTTCACAAAAAAAGGGGCCAAGAAAGCTTTATGTGTCTTCTTCTTTGCGGGTCGGGATTTTTTGTCATACTGTATCTGCAGACCAGTCGCCATGGTGAAGTATGTAGTGTTCGTCAGGTCGGAGTGCTGGCCTACAGCTTTTGTTTCAGCTCCAGACCCTATAGTCAGGTCTGGTATATCATTTCGCTATAGAGTTGGCATTCCTGTAGAATATGTTCAGGAATCTGGATCCATGTTCCACATGGGCACTCATCGGTGTGTGAGATCTTTAGTCGGTATAGATGTTCTAGTAGTCTGCAGTGTCCAGTTTGCAGACGAAACAAGGTAGTTTGTTTATTTATTTTTTTAATTGGTGAATTGGTCTGGTCTACCGCATATGTTCATGTCTTGTCTCCATTGGTGTATACACTGATTTCTGATGATGTTCTTTGTCTCTCTGTAAATTACTCAGTGATTAAATTGTGACTTTTTACTGCCATCTTTTACTAGAGCGCCAGTTCTCTTGTTTTCTGTGATTGCGCAATGGGAGTGTAGCCATTGGAGCGCTGTTGTTAAGGATGTCTGGAATTGTCCTAGTTCTAATTTCTGATAACATCGGTTCCTTGTTTCTTTTCTGAATTGCCTCTATTGGAACTCAGAAGAAGCTCTATTTGTAAAGTCAGTGATGAATAGCGTATTCGATGAACTATATTTTCGACCGAGTAGTACACTACAATCTTCTTCTTCTTCTTCGTTCGTTCTCAATCTCCCGCTACCAAGCCCCGAAAGGGCTTGAGTAGCAGAATGTAGTCCAGAGAAAGGAATGCGTTGTGTCATAGTTTACAGCTTGACTGCAATATTTGCACCTTTCGGTCCAACACATCCGACTTCAGCAAGCATTTTTTTAGTACCGGGTTAGCATTCCCTCTTCGATATATTCTCCATAGCCAGTCTGCCCTGCTGCAGCCTTTTATCCAGGATCACCGCGTGGAGGTGTAGAAGGGTCTTGGCAGCTCTGGTTCGTTGGCCCTGACGCTAGCAGTCAGCTATGGGTCGCTGACCACTGCAGCTCATGCGCTGCTCGGCGTCTTTATCCCGTACACTACAATCGAATACGGTTAAATCAAAGAGCGTTGTATTACAATTTTAGTCTAAAAAAGTTTGATAGCTTTCATTTAGAATTTTGTACAGCAGTGCAAATACATGTTTGCCAATGTGTTCTCAGTCATTCAAGTCATCTTGTTGTTTCTGCATGAGAATATATGCAGGGGAAAAATTGAAATTATATCATCTTTAAAACGTATTTTCTGGTCTGTTTGATCGCGAAATAATGGTTTTTTTCTTTAGATTAAATCCTCGTTTTAGACTTAACTTCTAAACTGAAGTACTCAAAATTACATACCGTACAGAAACAAGCAATTGATTACTTTATAATTAGAGACACATCAGTGGACATATTGATCATAACTTTTTATGGCAAATGTTCATTCATTATCTCTTCACATTTTCGTACCCGGACGAATAGTTCAAATTTGCAAGTCCTATCTGGTCAATTAGTAAAAAATACTATTCACTGCATTGCTACTTTAGTCATTTCTACATTCTTACTTTTCAGATAAAGTCATCTCTACATTCTTACTTTTCAGATAAAGTCATCTCTACATTCTTACTTTTCAGATAGTCATCTCTACATTCTTACTTTTCAGATAAAGTCATCTCTACATATTTTATTTCCAGATAAAGTCATTTCTACATTCCTACCTTATAGATACAGTCATATCTACATCCCTACTTTAGAGATAAAGTAATATCTACATTCCTGCTTTAGAGATCAAGTCATCTCTACATCCATACTTTAGAGGTAAAGTCATATCTACATTCCTGCTTTAGAGATCAAGTCATCTCTACATCCATACCTTAGAGGTAAAGTCATATCTACATTCCTGCTTTAGAGACAAAATCATATCTACATTCCTACGTTAGAGATATAGTCATATATATATTCCTACTTTAGAGATAAAGTCATCTCTACATCCCTACTTTTCAGGTAACACCATCTCTACATTCTTGCTTGTCGGGATAACATCAAGAAATGGGCAGGGAAAGATCTGTCACATCCTTGCTTGTCAGGACAACATCAAGAAATGGGCAGGGAAAGATCTGTCACATCCTTGCTTGTCAGGACAACATCAAGAAATCGACAGGGAAAGATTTGTCAGATCCTTGCAAGCGACCTTGGACGTAGAGAAGGCAACTGATCTTATTGTGAACACCAAGACAGGAGGAAAACAATGATATAAGAGAGGTTGATAACATGGACAGGAGATGGTGTGTCAGATTACACAATCAATACAAGAAAGTGAAGACGTTGGAGATTCACTGCAGGTGACCCGCGATGTAATAATAATAATTTTCACTTAGCCATCAGGGGTCATTTGCGTCAATCCCCTACTGACATGACCAAGTGATGCAATAAAAAAAGACACTATAAGTTGCAATTGTCATTTTGACTTCCAATATCCATGAATGAAACTCTGGCGCCTAGTGGCTTCATGGTAAGTGTGTCGATCGAGGTCCCTGTGGGCATTTTATGGGGAGCCGAGTACAGTCGCTGCCTTGGGACGGGGGCAGTGAGGATTAAAGGCATTACTCAGTGTGTGAGCTATGTTGATAGTCCATCATTGGCACATATGTACCTTCCTAACCACACCAAGAACTGGTACTGTCAACAAAAATTGGTAGCTGAAAAACTATTTCAAATAACTGAAGACCGTGCCAGGATAATCGGAACGAAAATACCACAGAATGAACGAACTAACTAATCCAAATGGAAAACCACAACACGTTTCCGTAGACACAAGTTTAAGTCGTCGACTAGTCTGAATCTACGTCAAATCTCTGGCCTGGCAACATCCATAATGAACTAAAACACAAGAGCAATGTTAGACCCGCGGCCTTCTAGGCACCATCTTTGGTGCTCTCATCCTTCGATGTGGAGATGACCATTGACTTGATGAGGTTCGTCCATCACAAGTGATGAAGACCACTCTCCCTGTTCATCCTTTCAGAATATGTTCAGACAGACGATGAGCTAGATGGTGACGGACATGTCCGATGCAGCTCTGGATAGACCTCGGGCAATGTAGCCAAGAAGCGTACACCTGATGGAAAGTGCCCATTTCACAGTCTTTCCTAGCCTGTCTCCGTCGTTCAGATGCCTCGCATGACGCTGCACCTTTACTAAGAGATAAGCGCCAAGTGGTTCGGACTTGCGATCAGCTTCCCAAGTGTCGGGTATTATGTCAAAGGCTTTTAGTTAAGCCTTAAACGCGTCTTCATATAGCTTCTTTTGGCAACCAAGAGGACGTTTTCCCTTCTGCCTCTCGCAAGAAAAGTGAATTTTTGTAGTCAATGGTTAGCATGTAGACTACATAACTTGGAGATGGCAGTGGACTGACCACAAAAGGAGAAGTGTTATTTCCCAATATCATTAGAAGTTTCAAAGTTGACAAGACATAATGCTATACTCACCATTGTCTTACAACATCATTATGATCAAGCTAAGCGTACCATCTGACTCTTTACAAGATGTTGCTATTTTTGTTGTTGATACGGATCCAACAGTAGCCGGACTCTCACTCTTCGACCAAATGCCATGTAATGGTATGCATGTATTTGTTAGTTGTTGCATATTGCCATGCACAGTGAGACATTTATCTGTCCTTGGGGGAAGAAGCCTGGTCCTACTATCTCAGAGCGAGGAGCTTTCAAATCTAGACTGAATAATCCTCATTTTGTTTCAAAATTATCAATTACAGTGACCTAGTGAACTGATTGCAAAGTCGAGGCAAACTGAGTTCATATACATAGCTGCAGATGTGGGAGCAAGCGGTTTAGTGGCATCATCGGTATACGACCTGCAAAAACATTGAGGTTCTGTAGGAACAATCACAGAAACATTGAGGTCTTTAGGAACAATCACAGAAACATTGAGGTCTTTAGGAACAATCACAGAAACATTGAGGTCTTTAGGAACAATCACAGAAACATTGAAGTATTTAGGAATAATCACAGAAACATTGAGGTCTTTAGGAACAATCACAGAAACATTGAGGTCTTTAGGAACAATCACAGAAACATTGAGGTCTTTAGGAACAATCACATAAACATTGAGGTCTTTAGGAACAATCACAGAAACATTTAGGTCTTTAGGAACAATCACAGAAACATTCAGGTCTTTAGGAACAATCACAGAAACATTGAGGTCTTTAGGAACAATCACAGAAACATTGAGGTCTTTAGGAACAATCACAGAAACATTGAAGTCTTTAGGAACAATCACAGAAACATTGAGGTCTTCAGGAATAATCACAGAAACATTGAGGTCTTTAGGAACAATCACAGAAACATTGAGGTCTTTAGGGACAATCACAGAAACATTGAGGTCTTTAGGAACAATCACAGAAACATTGAAGTCTTTAGGAACAATCACAGAAACATTGAGGTCTTTAGGAACAATCACAGAAACATTGAAGTCTTTAGGAACAATCACAGAAACATTGAGGTCTTTAGGAACAATGACAGAAACATTGAAGTCTTTAGGAACAATCACAGAAACATTGAGGTCTTTAGGAACAATGACAGAAACATTGAAGTCTTTAGGATCAATCACAGAAACATTGAGGTCTTTAGGAACAATCACAGAAACATTGAAGTATTTAGGAACAATCACAGAAACATTGAGGTCTTTAGGAACAATCACAGAAACATTGAAATATTTAGGAACAATCACAGAAACATTGAGGTCTTTAGGAACAATCACAGAAACATTGAGGTCTTTAAGAACAATCACTAAAACATTGAGGTCTTTAGGAACAATCACATACATATTGAGGTCTTTAGGAACAATCACATACATATTGAAGTTTTTAGGAACAATCACAGAAACATTGAAGTCTTTAGGAACAATCACAGAAACATTGAGGTCTTTAGGAACAATCACAGAAACATTGAAGTCTTTAGGAACAATCACATACATATTGAGGTCTTTAGGAACAATCACATACATATTGAGGTCTTTAGGAACAATCAAGCTAAAGAGTAAAGAAATCAGTTGGTGAAACTGTGAAAAAGCCTCAAGGTGGCTGTGAAACAACTGTAATGGACTATAAAATACAAGATGGTCACTTTATATACAACAAAAATACTACTATTGTCTAGTGTTTAATGGATAGGACACTGTCTCCAACCAGAATGTTGTGGGCTCAATCCCACAGTTTAACAGAGGACAAAAATAACATTAGAACACTGACATCAGGGTGACGCTTGGGAGTCAGGGGTGACGCTTGGGGTCGGGGGGTCGGAGAAAACGCTTGGTTGTCGGGGGAGGGGTCGCTTGGGAGTCGGGGTGATGCTTATGAATCGATGATGACGCTTGATTTGTCAGCTATCACACATCAGTTTGTGACCTACTTACTGACACCGTTGTAATACCAGCATTTATCACGAGATAAGAGGTATCAGATAACAACCTTCCAGGTATTTGTTTTGAATATAATTCGTGCGCGTTGATTACACAAGAAGACGTGTTGTTATTTACCACATGGACTACTAACATACATTACGCCTTTGCGCAATGCTAGCATAACTAAACTAAAACCAACTACACGACGTGTAAACACTTTATATTTAGCAGTATATGACCGGCCATAATGGAAGGTGGATTTGAAGCAGTTCCATATATTGTCTAAACGTGTTTTAAATTATTACCAGGTAATTATTTTGAGAATTATTTTTAGATATTCTAATAGTAAATGAGCAATAACCGTAAAATAAGAGAGTATTCTAATATTTTGATAATTTATTTCAGTGTGAATTGATGCAGCTTTATTTTATTATTCTGTTATTCTTAGATTGTGCTTTTTCTATTGACGAGTGTAATAATTTTCTATCGATACATTGAATAATTTTGTTCTATTGATCCAAGGAAAATTGTTTGCTCTATTGAGCCAAGGAATAATTTTGTTCTATCGATCCAAGGAATATTTTTTTTTTTATTGATCCAAAGAATACTTTTGTTCTATTGATACAAGGAATATTTTTTTTTTTATTGATCCAAAGAATACTTTTGTTCTATTGATACAAGAAATATTTTTCTATTGATAAAAGAAATATTTTTCTATTGGTCCAAAGAATACTTTTGTTGTATTGATACAAGAAATATTTTTCTGTTGGTCCAAAGAATACTTTTGTTCTATTGACACAAGACATATTTTTCTATTGATACAAGAAATATTTTTCTATTGATACAAAAAATATTAAGGAGTACTTTTGTACTTTTTATCCAAAGAATCCTTTTTTCTATTGATGCAAGGAATATGTTTATATTGATACAAGGAATACTTTTTTTCTATTGATCCAAAGATTATTATTTTCTATTGATCTAAGGAATACTTTTGTTCTAGGAATCAAAGAAATAGTTTTCTATTAATCCAAGAAATATGTTGGTATTGTTTTAAGGAATATTTTGCTTTTGTCCAAATCAAATTATTTCTACTGATCCAAGAATATTTTTTTTCTTTTGATTCATGGAATATTTGTCTATTGATCCACAAAATTTGTTTCTATTCATTCATGAAATATATATTCTGCTATTTCTATATTATTTACGGTAACTTATTTCTGGGCGTTTGATTAATGGTTATTTTTTAGTTTTTTTTAATTTTTTATTTTACGCGTTTGCCTCACTAGTTTCTACTGGCGGAGGCGCGCCTATTCCACCCCAGACCGTAGTCAATTTGGGCGATATTAAGACGCATAAACCAGTGCTTGGATGAATGTGTGCGTCTGTATGTACCAATGCTAGGTTTGTGCGCCCTCAGAAGCTAGCCCAACCAAAATGCAATGGAAGGGCTTCACCGTGAGGGCGCGTGTGAATTTGTGCAAGAGTGTGACTGTGGGATAGAGTCAAATGAAACAGAGTGAGGTAAGAAGAGAGAGAGAAGGGTATTCCTTCTTTGATTAATGGTGTGGTAGAGCGCTTGCTTTTAACTGCAAAGGTACAGGGCTCAACCACAGTTACCGGCACCCGCCACATTTGACCCGGCAGTAAACGGGTTAATTCATTTGTGAATGGGTACCAGACCTACGGTTAGGGAAGGACAATCAGAGAAGAAAGAAGCTAACCACCCCAACCTCATACAAGCTGGGGCTTAATACAATGGAGCCACTAACACGAAATCCACATGAGGAAGTTTTTGCTACGGACTTAAATAATTCATGAATCACTTACCCTGTTCCAGGCACTACGTCAGATAACGTTTTCAATGTTCGACCATGCGGATTATCTTGGTCATCCTCCTGGCAATGTTCATCCATTTTGCATGATTCTGGTTTCCACAGATCAACACCTGCGTTGCTCTACAATTAATTAATTAATTAATTTTATTTCGCTTCTTTTCAAACCCAGAGAGCTGCCTCACACTAAACATACTTTTTGACTCTATTATTGACAATGCGGTGGACTTATTCAACTCAACTATCTTGCCGGGACTGTGTTACGGCAGCGAAACATGACCACTAACGAACTCACTAGAGAACAAATTACGGGCTTGAAAGCCGTCTTGTATGACTGACAATCAGGCAACAACTCCAGGGAGGGGGTGGGGGGGAGGGGGGCTTCACAACGGCGACATCTGTAGAATGCCACAAGTCAAAGACTTTCAACAGCTCCAGGGGGACTTCACATCGGCGACATCTGTAGAATGCCACAAGTCAAAGACTTTCAACAGCTCCAGGGGGACTTCACATCAGCGACATCTGTAGAATGCCACAAGTCAAAGACTTTCAACAGCTCCAGGGGGACTTCACATCGGCGACATCTGTAGAATGCCACAAGTCAAAGACTTTCAACAGCTCCAGGGGGACTTCACAACGGCGACTTCTGTAGAATGCCACAAGTCAAAGACTTTCAACAGCTCCAGGGGGACTTCACATCAGCGACATCTGTAGAATGCCACAAGTCAAAGACTTTCAACAGCAAATAAACCATTTAAAACATCGATGAGCTGGCCACATCGCGAGAAGGAACGAGAAGGCTGGAGTCCCAGAACTGATCTATTGTTTCATCGAGAGAAGAAGAGACCCGTGGTCGGCCACCCACCAGACGGCAAGACTCGCACTACATTCGCGACCCTCAATCGAATAGACTGGTCATCCACTGGTCAACTCGTGCCCGCGACTGTAATTAGTGGACACGGTTCGGACCCTCACAAGTCCAACCATCTTGTTGCGCAACGGTTCGATTAAGATTTAGATCATTGATAGAGTGTACAATGCCATGAGTTGGCGAGTATTCTACCTGGATGGATTAGCCTAGAATGGCAGTCATTTATTACGACATGTTGTAGCTAGCAATCTTCTTCTCTCGCCCCTGCCACGTGCACATAGCCCATCTGGAGACCTTTCAGACACAAGAACATCTAAGCGTGGTAAACAAAGGATAGTTATTTGTTCTGTTCTCTTCTGTTGAGAATTGACATTGTTTCGAGACAGCTAGTTATAAACAAAGAATGTTTGTTCAGCGTTCACGGGACAAGTATGTATCTGCACTCAGGAGATATACATAACGAACAACAGATCTTGCACTTCCGGTGCCTAACAAGATGGCTGCATACGTTTCTAACAGCCACTGCCCGCCCGCCAAATTTCCAACGATGGGAATTTAAGTCGTTCGGTCGATTTATAGTACTTTATTCGTACCTCACCCAGACCTAGCGAGCCGCACGAAGTAACACCCATTTCATGCTTTGTGTTTACCTCTCTGTATTCTATTGGTGGAGGCACGCCCTTTCTACTCTGGATCGCAGTCTTTTAGGTGATATCAGGACGTATTAATCAGTGCTTGGATGCATGCGTGTGCCTGTATGTACCTATTCTAGTTAGGCAGATCTCAGAGGTCAACCTAATTAACGTGCAATGGTCTCACCCCTAAATCGATCTTCGACGCTACCTATAGCTAACTCCAATGGGTCTTTATGACAGCCCGTCCAAGAAACGTGAAGATGTCCTCCAATACCGGGTCTTGACCGTCCAAGACACGTGAAGATGTCCTCCAATACCGGGTCTTTATGACAGCCCGTCCATGACACGTGAAAATATCCTCCAACACCGGGTCTTGACCGTCCAAGAGACGTGAAAATATCCTCCAACACCGAGTCTTGACCGTCCAAGACACGTGAAGATGTCCTTCAACACCGGGTCGCGACCGTCCAAGACACGTGAAGATGTCCTCCAACACCGGGTCTTGATGACAGACCGTCCAAGACACGTGATGGTGTCCTCCAACACCGGGTCTTGACCGTCCAAGACACGTGAAGATGTCCTCCAACACCATGTCTTGACTGTCCAAGACACGTGAAGATGTCCTCCAATACCAGTTCTTTATGCCAGCCCGTCCCAGACACGTGAAAATATCCGCCAACACAGGGTCTTGACCGTCCAAGACACGTGAAAATATCCTCCAACACCGAGTCTTGACCGTCCAAGACACGTGAAGATGTCCTTCAACACCGGGTCTCGACCGTCCAAGACACGTGAAGATGTTCTCCAACACCGGGTCTTGACCGTCCAAGACACGTTAAGATGTCCTCCAACACCGGGTCTTGACCGTCCAAGACACGTGAAGATGTCCTCCAACACCGGGTCTTGATGACAGACCGTCCAAGACACGTGATGGTATCCTCCAACACCGGGTCTTGACCGTCCAAGACACGTGAAGATGTCCTCCAACACCGGGTCTTGATGACAGACCGTCCAAGACACGTGATGGTGTCCTCCATCACCGGGTCTTGACCGTCCAAGACACGTGAAAATATCCTCTAACACCGAGTCTTGACCGTCCAAGACACGTGAAGATGTCCTCCAATACCGGGTCTTTATGACAGCCCGTCCAAGACACGTGAAAATATCCTCCAACACCGGGTCTTGACCGTCCAAGACACGTGAAGATGTCCTCCAACACCGGGTCTTGACCGTCCAAGACACGTGAAGATGTTCTCCAACACCGGGTCTTGACTGTCCAAGACACGTGAAGATATCCTCCAACACCGGGTCGACCGTCCAAGACACGTGATTATGTCGTCCAATTGTCGATACTGTGACATTTCATTGCACGTTGATAAGCACAACGTGTCGTCGCCAGGTACGTGTATGTCTGTACACCTCCACGGGAGGGAGGAGGGGGTAGGCCACCTATGCCATGGCGAGATGGTTGACCACAAATCAGGTCCGCATTGGTACAGCGTTGTAAAAGATATGGACGCATACAAAATATATATACTGACTCCGGGGATAGTGTTGGTCTGCTCACGTGCGGCACACCTGCTGGACTGACTCCGAGGATAGTGTGGGACTGCTTGCATGCGGCACATCTGCGGGACTGACTCATGGGACAATGTGGCAATCTGTGAACAACAGATCTGACAGCTAAGTAATGACAGCCCGGAATTCGAACGCTGAACCTCCATGTGACGAAAGCGCTTTGCCACAAGAGAAATATATACGAACCTCTAGACTTCTTACGAAAACCTATTTAAAAGTCCAGCCTTACGCCAACTTTATACTATTAACTACCGATGAAGAAGGATTGGAACTTCTGAAACGATCTGTCTTTTCAAAACAGTATGGCTTGGCTTGGCTTGTCTTCGTTCGTTCGTTCTCTTCTTCTTCTTCTTCTTCTTCTTCTTCTTCTTCTTCTTCTTCTTCTTCTTCTTCTTCTGCGTTCATTCCCAATCTCCCGCTACCAAGCCCTAAACAGGGCTTTGCAAGTAGCAGGATGTAGGTAGTCCGGGGAATGGAATGCGTTGTGTCGCTAGTTTACAGTTTGACTGCGATATTTGCACCTTTCGGTCCGACATATCCGTCTTCGGCAGGCGTTCGTTCTCAATCTCGCGCTACCAAACACTGATAGGGCTTAAGTAGCAGAATGTAATCCAGAGAACGGAATGCGCTGTGTCGTAGTTTACAGCTTGACTGCGATATTTGCACCTTTCGGTCCAACACATCCGACTTCAACAAGCATTTTTTGAGTACCGTGTTAGCATTGTCTCTTCGATCCCTTCTCCTTAGTCAGTCTGCCCTGATGCAGCCTGTTATCCAGGATCCCTGCGTGGAAGTGTAGAATGGTCTTGGCAGCTCTGGTTCGCTGGCCCTGACGCTAACGGTCAGCTATGGGTCGCTGACCACTGCAGCTCATGCGCTGCTCAGCATCTTGATCCCAATTTCAAACAGTATAACAGAAAAGTAAAGGTCAAGGTAGCCGGGCATTAGTAACTGCTGTACGGAAAATGGAGCGTTAGAGATATCATTGTGCTGAGAAACAGCTTGTTTATTAGGTGGGGAGATCGGTTTCCTTCCTCGTTGTCACCCTTAGTCGTAAACCTGGTACCCGTTCACAGCTGGGTTTGGTGCTATAACCAAAACCACTGTATCTGAAGTGTATGCAATGATCGTTTGCTTGTCATCTCGCGACGAAGACGAAAATGGGGTCACCACCACAATTGTTTCCCTTTACGGTTGTAGGAAAGTAGGTCAGTAAATAGGTCACGAATTGATATGGGATACCTGAAATATGTAGTTGGTAGTTTGTAAATATATCATTAGATAGCAGCGACATCCAGGTTTGTGATTACTGTAGGTAGCATACGCTATGTGTTGCATGCACGTGCGCAGCTCAAGTGCAGACTGGTTCCTATGCACATAGAGAGTGGTGGGCGTTTGTTTGTTTTTGTTTGTTTGTTTGGGGTTTTTATTAAGGGGGGGGGGGGGCGGGGAGTTGGGGGTGGAAGTACATTCCACACAGCATATTCCAAGTAAATGCTACCTGGTTATGGTGAGAAGTATTTGTCGCATTAAAACAGTTCGTAACTAGGGCGATACATTTTCACAAGGACTCAGAAATTGCTAATGAGCCCCTAAAATGGTGGTCAGACAGCATACTAGAGACTTCATACTGCATGTATCGGCGCACTGATAATGCCGTGAAATAAGCGTATCCATGTGGGTGGAAATTATGTTGAGAAATAAGGGACATTGTAAGTAAAATAATAAACTGTTTTCAAGTTTGTATATCGTTAATAAGGTTACTTAAATAGTCATTTGTGACCTATTTGCTGTCTTGTCCGAGTGGCAAAGATAACGCCCTACCAGCTGTGGGTCTACATTGCTCTGGTGTTTTAATCTATTACGGATGCTACCAAGCCACGGATTTGTCTGGAATTCATACTAGTCGACGACTTAAACTTGTGTTCACTGAAACATGTCGTTGCCGTCCATTTAGACTGATTAATTCGTT
Organism: Ariolimax columbianus; assembly: GCA_036924085.1. Classification (NCBI taxonomy): domain Eukaryota; kingdom Metazoa; phylum Mollusca; class Gastropoda; order Stylommatophora; family Arionidae; genus Ariolimax; species Ariolimax columbianus. The sequence goes on from JAVGWX010000021.1 coordinate 5,757,247, forward strand.
CGTTTTTTGTGTTTTCTTCCTTTCGATTATCCTCGTCTGGACATCGGTTATTTGAATTAATACTGCGCTTAAACCTGTGTCGTATTTTCATAGTCTAGTTCACAGGACTGAACTTGTCGAGATTGGTGACCTTCGCCCTAGCTGCAGACAGCGTCGGTTTTGATGTGACTGAAATTTAGACACGATTATGGCTTCATTCGTTCTCAATCTCCCGCTACCAAACCCTGAAAAGGGCTTAATTAGCAGAATGTATTCCAGAAAACGGAATGCGTTGTGTCATAGTTTACAGGTTAACTACGATATTTGCACCTTTTGGTCCGACACATCCGACTTCAGCAAGCATTTTTTGAGTACCGGGTTAGCATTCCCTCTTCGATCCCTTCTCCTTAGCCAGTCTACCCTGTTGCAGGATCACCGCGTGGAGGTGTAGAAGGATCTTGGCAGCTCTAGTTCGCCGGCACTGACGCTAGAAGTCAGCTGGGTCGCTGACCAGTGCAGCTCATGCGCTGATCAGCTTCTTGATCCCAGACACGATTATAATGGACTAGAACACGCCCGGGAGAGATGTCCCTACGACCTCTTGCGGTTATGGTAAAGGCACGACACACGAGGATAGATGTCGTCCCCCTCTCCGCTGCCTTGTGGGTTACCTGTTTACGGAAAAAGCTTCGGGAGTAAACCCTGAGAACAAAATCTGAATCCTGTGCTATCTCCAGTCGTCACGATATAATTTTGCCACCGACTAAAGGTAGCTCAGGACCAGAGAGTAAGGTTGACAAAAGGCGCAGTTTCTTTTTCACGTTAATCCAAATCACAGCGCAAGTCACCCATTTCAGCGGACACAGCAAGAGGAAAAAACTGTCCACACGGCTGAACAAAGAGAGTGGTCTTCATCACTTGTGATGAACTAACATCATTGAATTGTACTAGTAGTTCGTTTTGGTTTAACCTTCTTTTTTGTTGCTATCAGTAACAATCTTTTTGAAATGTTGGTCACATAACATCTTGTTAAAACACAGACATCACTGGAAGCAGATCTTAAGAGAAAACGTGCCAGAGGCAAATAAGGCTTTTAAGTGCAAGAATAATATCAAAAGATGAACAGGAAAAAGCCTGACAGCTTGTACTATCAAAGCACGTTGCATTGGACTTTGCAGACGACCTTCTCTGTGGAGATGACAACTGAATTGGATCCAAAAATCGTGGACTTCATTATCAAGTGGGTTCTAGAGTATGGATATGAGGCGTATATGCCCCATCAACACATTTCTATAAAGGTAACAACAGAGATACCGGCTTTCATAAATAGATGTCTGTCCAAGATAGAAGGAATGAAATGGTATGATAAGATGATTAATGTTAGAGGAATTGAAATGGTATGATAAGATGATTAATGTTAGAGGAATTGAAATGGTATGATAAGATGATTAATGTTAGAGGAATTGAAATGGTATGATAAGATGATTAATGTTAGAGGAATTGAAATGGTATGATAAGATGATTAATGTTAGAGGAATTGAAATGGTATGATAAGATGATTAATGTTAGAGGAATTGAAATGGTATGATAAGATGATTAATGTTAGAGGAATTGAAATGGTATGATAAGATGATTAATGTTAGAGGAATTGAAATGGTATGATAAGATGATTAATGTTAGAGGAATTGAAATGGTATGATAAGATGATTAATGTTAGAGGAATTGAAATGGTATGATAAGATGATTAATGTTAGAGGAATTGAAATGGTATGATAAGATGATTAATGTTAGAGGAATTGAAATGGTATGATAAGATGATTAATGTTAGAGGAATTGAAATGGTATGATAAGATGATTAATGTTAGAGGAATTGAAATGGTATGATAAGATGATTAATGTTAGAGGAATTGAAATGGTATGATAAGATGATTAATGTTAGAGGAATTGAAATGGTATGATAAGATGATTAATGTTAGAGGAATTGAAATGGTATGATAAGATGATTAATGTTAGAGGAATTGAAATGGTATGATAAGATGATTAATGTTAGAGGAATTGAAATGGTATGATAAGATGATTAATGTTAGAGGAATTGAAATGGTATGATAAGATGATTAATGTTAGAGGAATTGAAATGGTATGATAAGATGATTAATGTTAGAGGAATTGAAATGGTATGATAAGATGATTAATGTTAGAGGAATTGAAATGGTATGATAAGATGATTAATGTTAGAGGAATTGAAATGGTATGATAAGATGATTAATGTTAGAGGAATTGAAATGGTATGATAAGATGATTAATGTTAGAGGAATTGAAATGGTATGATAAGATGATTAATGTTAGAGGAATTGAAATGGTATGATAAGATTACTTCTTCCTCGTATTTTTGTTATTCTTCTTCTTTGTTCGTGTGTTCTTAATCTCCCGCTACCAAGCCCTGAAAAGGACTGTACAAGTAGCGGGATAGTGTCCGGAGAACGGAATGCACTGTGTCGGGGTTTACATCTTGTCTGCCCTGCTGCAGCCTGTTTTACAGGAACACCGCGTGGAGGTGCAGAAGGGTTTTTGGCAGCTTTGGTTCGTTGGCCCTGTCGCTAGTAGTCAACTATGAGTCACTGACCGATGCAGCTCATGCGCTGGTCAGTGTAATAAAATCATTAATGTTAGAAAGAACTGGACATACACCGGTTGTGTTTAGCTTAGTGATAGAATTAGTCCTGACCCTTCCTGAATTGAACGCGTGGCAGACGCGCCATCGTCGCCCATCTCCTGCTCCGTATCACGCTCGACCATATCATTAAAAGAGACCATGACACTAAAAGAAGATCGGATATCATGTGAATCAGGGAGGAAGAAAAAGTGATGCCAGCCTGGACATTATGATGAAGAACGACAGAAAAGGAAAATAACGAGGCTGAGGCGGGGCACTAACAATAGGATAGCCGTTTACCTCGACAAGGGAAGCGAATGTATTGATGACTACATAGAAGGCATAAGATGGTTTTTGTTAGTCAGTGATGATGTCAGTCATGATCGAAGAAAAAGAAGAAGAAGAAGAAGAAGAAGAGGAAGGAAGAGCAGGAGGAGGAGGAGGATGAGAAAAAGAAGAAGAAGAAGAAGAACAACAACAACAACAACAACAAGAAAAAGCATAAGAACTTCAAACAAATCGAAATTTCGCGGAAGAGCTTCCAGGTACCGCACGACATACAAGGTCACTCACGTCACACACCGCCGTTCGTCATTCCCACCACGAGGCCCCTCTTATCCCACCGGCTTGGAACCCCTGACCTTTCACAGCAGTTCGAGTGGGAAAATATAGTACAATGGCCGTTCACAATACAGCCAAGCGTGAAAGTCGTGAAATTCGCGTGAGATGACCGAACAATTGTATTTTCTGTTTAGAAATGTATTCAGTAGAAGGTTGTAGTCTCACAATATTTCAGATTTTCTTATTTCATTATACTATCCTTTCTGGTGACATCGTTTTATCTTTTTTTTTTCATTTCTCACGTCGCTATATTCATCTCTTGGATCTCGGATAACGACCAAGTCTGACACTGGTTTGCACTGGTAGCATAGAGTTTGTCTAAATACACTGTTTATCGTTTGTTTAGTTATCAATCAGATTTGCAGGTGCTTAGGAAGTGAAGACAATTGATAAGTCACATTGTGTTTGATTTTGCATGGAGGCCTTCGGTATTCTGATATAATACTTCCCGGATATTTTAATTAACTTACGGGCCCGCTCGCCGCCTTCTTTGTTCGTTCTCAGTCTCCCACTACCAAGGCTGGAAAAGGGTTTTGCAAGTAGCAGGATTTTGTCCGGAGAACGGAATGTGTTGTGTCGTAGTTTACAGCTTCACTTCTATATTGGCACCTTTCGGTCCAACACATCCGACCTCAGCAGAGAGATCATCACAGATACTGGTTTTGATGCACTAATGTTAATATTATATTTTTGACAGTTTGTGCGAAGCGTGCCCGTACTTCGTGTGATTTTGTAGGCTGTCTTAATATTTGTATATGGCTTTGGTCGTGGGCAAAAAGTAGTTCGTGTATTCTATTTAACTTGAAGAGCATATGTTTGTTTACACGATCGCTGTTGGAGAGCCATCTTGGCTGCAGAAATATAGAATTGGGAAATGGGCCATGGGTTTTTCTTTTCCGTTTTTGTCCTGCTTGTGTCTTTCAGCCTCAAGAGAGAGCAAAGATGTCGCCTACCAGGCCGCGAGTCTTAACTTTGCTCTTCTTTTAGTTCATAATGAATGCTACCGGGCCACGGATTTGACCGGAATTCACACCAGTCGACGACTTATACTTATGTCCACGGAAAAATTGTGCGGTTTTGAATTAGTTAGTTCGTTCATTTTGTGGTCTTTTTTTCCCCTCCGATTTTTTCTGGCATGGTCATCAGTTATATGTAAACGTATTTCGGTTACCCTGTGTCGTATTTCCACGTTCCAGTGCACATGGTTGAACTTCACAAGATTGGCGCTTTTGTCCTGTTTGCAGACGATGTCTGTTTGTGGTGTGACTGAGATGTAGACACGAGACAATAATTGACAAAACATATGGCTGGGGAGAGATTGGGCCCTGTTCAAGGTTAGCAAGATGACAAAGACACATAAAGTCAAAGGCTGATTGGTGCCCATACGACCTCTTACGGTTACGAGAAAGACAAGTCAAAAACTTGTTGTATACAGGCTCTGCATAGTCTTCTAATTGACGTCAAGTATTGAGTGAGGTTCCATTTCTGGTATTGCATCTTGGCTGGGTTCCGTTATTTCGTCCATGTAAGTGATTAACTGTGCTGGTGTGAGCACATACATCCGCCCTACTTTTGATGTTATTTAAAAAACGTGTGGTTCGAGTTGGCTCAACATGAGTATCTGTAAGCCTTATTCACACTGCAGCTTTGATTTGTTTACTTAGTTCTTAGAAAACAAACTGCTGAACTATTGACTGAGGTCGAATACGACTGCTTTCAGTTTCAAACAACTTCACAGGCGGAAATAATGAAAATATAGTATTGTGCGGCTTTTTTTTTTTTAATATTTTTTTTTTACATATAACACTAAATGCATTTTTTTTAAATGTTAGCTTCCTTTAAATTTTGCTAAACAAGATGCTATAATTCAGAGGCAACAAAAGGTAGTGGTTTGAGAAATTGCCAAATTTGGCAGCTAAGGTACCATTATGGCAACCTTACAATGGCCCACTTCTTGAAAGTGAAACCAAAACGTTGGTTGCCAGAACACAATAGTGTCTAAAGTTAAACACAGCCCCAACAAAAAGCCAAACACACCCGAAGGTGCTGGGCGGCTCCCTAATCACAGCCCCGGTCGTTACCCCGGGGAAGCAACCCTTTAGACAATGCAGAAGGAAGCAGACAAATGAATGTCGAAGTTGGATGCACTGGGCCGACAGGCATAACATTTTTTTTTTTAAACAGCGCAACGTACACCGCCTTGGGGAATAGAGAAATCAGGCGAACGCAGAACCAAAAAAAACCACCAGAAAACAAAACACATACACGCACTCACAACTCAAAAATATCACCATTTAGGGGACGGCGTGGCCTAGTGGTTAGGTGACACGGCTCACTACCGGAAGGTGCTGGGTTCGATCACCATCACAGCACCGGCCGTTACCCATGGGAAGCAAACCCTTAGAAATTGCAGGAGGAAGCAGACCCTTACACAAAATACATGCTGAAGTCGGATGCAATGGGCCGACAGGCGCAAAATAAAAACCACAGTGCAACGCACACCGCCTTGAAGATTAGAGAAATAAGGCGAACGTCAAACAAAAAAACAATCACCATTTATATCCCCTGTCCTGGGCACCACACGAGACATCGTGTTTCCAATGTTCAGCCATATGGATTGTCTTGTCATTCCCTCCCTCATGTCACCCATATTGCATACTTCTAGAATGTTTGGACAGATCATCGGGTGGTCTGGGTCTCGTGTTAGACCACAGTCGCATATCTCATCTCTGTATGCCCATCTCTTTAAGTTCTTCCTGCATCATGATACACTAATCCGGAGTCTTATTTAACGTCCATGTTGCGTGGGTCAAGTGGAGTCCAGGCGCTGGTTGCTCCTGCAGCTCGATTAATGGGATCAGCGCACGGCCATCTTGAAATTCATGATCTGCGTCAGTCCATTCCATTTTAAGATATCAGCACTGAACCAAATTTGGAAACATACGCTTTTTTTAAAATATCAATTATTTTCAAATTTAATTGAAATTCTCATAGTTTACAGAAAACCAGTTTGTATTATCCATGATCTGCGTCAGTCCATTCCATTTTAAGATATCAGCACTGAACCAAATTTGGAAACATACGCTTTTTTTATTATATCTTTTATTTTCAAATTTAATTGAAATCGTACAGAAAACCAGTTTGTATTATATGGGGATACAAGAATATCTTCATATAAATATTTCTCACTGGCGTAGACATAAAAGCAAAGGCGGCGAGCTTGTGAGTCCTCTGTTGTCAAATGAAGTCCTGCTGATGTGTGAATATCGCAGTCAAGATGTAAACTACGACACAACACATTCTGTTCTCTGGACATCATCCTGCTACTTCCAAAGCCCTTTTCATGGGTTGGTAGCGGGAGATTGAGAACGAACAAAGAAGAAATTAATCAAGTTGATTTAGTAGGGTCCATATACTGTACTTGGATGACACTCCCTTTCAGCTCCTTAAATAATGCGTCTGCTAGTTCTAGATCGGCTGCTACATTATTAGTTATTTTGATGTATATATATAATAGCACTCATTTATATACTTAATAACACTTTGTTTCCGTGCAAAATAGTTTCAGTCCAGACCCATCTCCGCATCGAAGGTCGGCTGCAATGGCTCTCCAGTGTACTCTATCTTTGGCCGTAATCACCGTAATGGTTCAATCTGACAGGCTTTTTTCAGTCCGTCTCCGGATGTTGGCCATTTATAACGCTGTCTGTCACTTGAACGACTGCCTTCCACCTTTCAACATAGTCAACAAAGCGATGTCTTGTTATGTGGCCAAAATGTCTAGCCTTAATTTCGGTCATTAATTCACTGATCATTCCTTTCGTTTTCAAATCATCCACATTTTAACGCTACATTTTTATTTTAAAAGCCAACGGAATTTATGAGGTTAAATTAAAAAGAAGCCAAATCTCTTTTAGCTACCAAAAGTCCATTTGGCAACCGTGGTTTTGTTATTCCATGAAAACAAAAATGACGTTCCATTTAACTGGGTGCGAACTTGTTCACAATGAAAATGACCCAGATGTTGACGTGATGTGTTGGATTTATGATTTTATATAGCATCTATGCATGTTGTACCTGTAAGAATTCGAAATTAGTGTCGCAAATTAAACTAGGTAAGCTTTCTACTGTAATGGAATGTGTGATTGCGACCTCTGCCACTATACAGTTTTCCGTTATGTACTTCTGAGTTTCTCTGCTTGCTGTTGGGCTCTGCAGTCTCTTCTGTCGGTCATGGATTGCAGATTTGTAATCTTTTCAAGTTCTACAATTGGCGTTAACTTCATGCCTCCTGTTATAACTCCCATGGCTTGGTTTTGAAGTTTGCTAATTTTATCAAAGTTCGCCTTTGCTGCTGTTGTCCATGCCGCAATGCCATACTTGAGAACTGGTCTCACTCTTCCAGTGTACAGTTCCTTTAATATACTTTCGTCTGCTCCCCAGCTTGTGCCAGCAAGTTTCCCCATGATTGCCATTCTTTGTCTGGCTCTCATTCGGTTTCTCTCGATCTGATTTTTCCATGTCATGCGCCGATCAAATGTGACTCCCAAGTAGTTTGGGTTATCATTTGGCCGCAGATATTTGCCGTTAAGACTTATTTTGGTGTTCTGTGGTTTATTTGAAATCGAGAATATCATACATGTTGTTTTTTCCTCGTTTATTTTGACCAGTCATGAGTTCGCCCACTCCTCCAATGATGTTAGGGCCTGCTGCATCTGATTGTTTGATACGGTGAGATGTTTTTCAGAAGTCCACATAGGCAGATCGTCTGCAAACATGGAGCTGTGGACTCTTCTTGGTATATTCTCTGTCATGTTGTTTATATACACCAGGAAAAGTGTGGGTGACAGTACCCCCCCCCCCCCCCCGGGGTACTCCTTGCATCAGTGTCACCTTTTTGCTCATCTGCCCTTGTACTTGAACTCTGGATGTTCTGTTTTCGAGGTAGATGCTGATGCATCTGTACATTTTTCCAGATACTTCACTTCTTCGTAGCTTGACTTTAAGTCCCTCTTTCCACACCTTGTCAAATGCCTTCTCTAGATCCACGCAAACCGCTACTGTATGCTTTTTCTGTTGGTAAGCATCCTCTATTTCCTGTGCTATGAGAGTGATCTGGTCCTCAGTGGATCTGTGCTGTCTAAAGCCTGTTTGCTGTGGAATTAGTATGTGTTTTGCTTCCAGGTGCCACATCAGTCTGGTGTTTATCATACGCTCCATCAGTTTACCTACACAGCTAAGTAGACTGATAGGCCTGTATCCATTTGGAATCCTGGTATTCAATCAGGCAAGGTTGCCTAATGTCAGGTAGTCAAAAGCAGCTTGAATCTGTGGCCTTCACCCTGAAGTATCATGATGGTCCAAAGATGTGATGCAGATCATCTCTCCGTCTCTTTGGCGGGCGGCCACGTATGCACTTGTTTGTATTCAACCGAACAGTAAAAAAAACGGTCTCATTCCTAATTAATATTATTGTTGTTAAATAACATCCAGTTCGAAAATATGAAATTACCTCAAATATTTATACGTGCACAAAATGTTTTTACATTTCAAAGCAACATGGACTTTCTCAAAGCTCTTGAAAAAGCCAAACAGCTTGGCCTAACAAAGGATGAGTTTCTGCCAATCTACATGCAAGAACTTCAAGACAATGCAGCAAATCTCTCCCACCATAACTTGGTAAACTATCATTTATTAGCATTTTTCTTCACTGCCAGCATTATCATTTGATATTATCATCATTGACAAATAAAAGGAGTTTCTTTGTTGTTCATTCTCAAACTCCCGTTACGGGCTAGTGGTTAAGTGAGATGGCTCACAACCAGAAGGTGCAGGGTTCGATGCCCATCACAGCACCGGCCGTTACCCAGGAAAGCAAACCCTTAGAAAATATAGGGGGGAGCAGGCCCTTACATAAAATGCAAGCTGAAGTTGGATGGACTGGGCCGATAGGCGCAAAAGAAAAACCACAGTGCAACGTACACCGTCTTGGGAATTAGAGAAATAATGCGAAAGCAAAAAAAACAAACAACAACAAAAATCTCGTTACCAAGCCCTGAAAATGGCTTTGTAAGTAGCAGGATGTTGTCCAGAGAAAGGAATGCGTTGTCATAGTTTACAGCTCAACTGCAATATTTGTACCTTTCACTCCGACACATCCGACTTCAGCAGGCATTTTTGGGTACAGGCTTAGCCTTCCCTCTTCTATCCCTTCTCCTTAGTCTGTTCTGTTGCTGCCTGTTATCCAGGATCACCACGTGAAGATGTAGAAGGGTCTTGGCAGCTCTGGTTCAGTGGCCCTGACGCTAGCAGTCAGCTTTGGGTCACTGATCGCAGCAGCTCATGGACTGCTCAACATCTTGATCCCTCAGGAGCTTCTCATATTTATATGTGAATAAGATAGTAAACTTTTATATGTGAATAAGATAGTAAACTTTTATATGTGAATAAGATAATAAACTTTTATATGTGAATAAGATAGTAAACTTTTATAGCCTAAATAGGGTTTCTGACCAGGTACTCTGTAGAACTGTAAACTGTTATAGCTTAGATAGGGTTTCTGATCAGGTACTCTGTAAGACTATAGATTTCCGCAAATGGCCAGTTTTGCAAGATATCAGACTGAATAAAATATAAGCCACCAAATTTACAGATGACCAAGCCATCAAATTTACAGATGACCAAGCCATCAAATTTCTAGTTGACCAAACCATCAAATTTACAGTTGACCAAGCCATCTAATTTCTATTTGACCAAGCCATCTAATTTCTAGTTGACCAAGCCATCTAATTTCTAGATGACCAAGCCATCTAATTTCTAGTTGACCAAGCCATCAGTTTTCTAGTTGACCAAGCCATCAAATTTCTAGTTGATCAAGCTATCAAATTTCTAGTTGACCAAGGCACCATAGAAGGAATAGAATTAATTACAAAAACTGCTCACTAAGATCAATACGGACATAGCATTTAGTATGAAGATTAATGCCAGCCAAACAAAAACACGATAGTAGCCAAACAAACCCAAAGAATAAATATTAACAAAGAGAAACAGATGATAGAACAAGTGCCGAGGTTTTCATTTTTGGGACAAATAATTACATAATAATTGGGAAGTTGAAATCAGAACTAGGATCACAGTAGGAAGAAAAAAATAATTCCATGACAAAGAAAGCCTACTAACATCACGTAACATCAATATTGAACTGCAAAAAAGAATCACCATTCATATCTGGCCCATAGCACTGTACGGCTATGAAAAAGAGACTAAATTAAAAAAATAATCTTTTCAGATGTGGTGCTATCGCAGGATACAAATAGTGAACTGGACAAAAAAAATGTCAAATAAGAATGTACTTTTAACAATGTCAAGACACATCAACTAATGAAAAATATACAAAAAGGTAGATTGTCTTGGCCACAATATGAGAAATGGAGGCCTACTTTTGAAAATACTGGAAGGCAAAATTCAAGGGAAAAGAGGATGTCCAAAAAACATTTACAGTACACATCAGGATGCAGATTTATGCTGAGCTGAAGAGATCTGCCAAGGACAGAGGCGGGACATATCAGCTGACTTCATTACCAGTCTCTGTACTGACTAACAGAGGACTGTGGCGTGCCATGATCGAATGACTTCAGACTAGCTAAGGACAGTGGCGAGACGCAGACAGACAACTTCAATACCAATCTTTGGGCTGACTAACCTTATAATGATATGGAACTAAACATATTCAATTAAAAGATCTAGAAAAATTATTTTTCAATTCTGATATTTACAACTTAACTGAAATACTAGAATCCTGTTATCCAACCAGACAGGTTGGCAAGCAGCCAAAAGCTATCATTTTGTTCAGGAAATCCATCTGACTAGTCATTGAGGTTGTCTTCTCATGTCTTCCTTGGTTTGCCTTTGGGACCTTCATTTATTTGTTAGTAGAAAGTTTGTGCACAGTTCCTTCCTGCATTGTGCTTGACCTGTGGAAGGTGCACCTCTGAGGTGTCAATCATCCAAACTTTTCCCTGTTGATATTTAGCCTACCAAGCAGTATAATGCTAGAACTCTACCTTTGTTATTTTTCAATGACCTATGCACCGAGATGAGCGATGGGTTGATTCATTTTGATTGACTCTGCCTTTGGTGGTGCTGGTAGCTGCCATTGTGTGAGGTCTTGCTACTGGGCGTTTTCCTTCACCTGTAGGAGGTAGGTCAGCATCAATGGTTAACTATAACTTACTAACTATACTAAATTATTCTGATCTGTAGATATAATCTTTTGATCTGTAGATGTAGTCTTTTTATCTGTAGATGTAATCTTTTTATATGTAGACATCTTTCTATTGATTTGTAGATATAATCTTTAGATCTATAGATATTCTCTTTTAATATGTAGATAAAATCTGTAGATAAAATCTTTTGATCTATAGATATCATATTTTGATCTGTAGATATAATCTTATGATCTGTATACATACTCTTTTGATCTGTAGATATAATCCTTTGATCTGTAGATATCGTTTGATCTGTAGATATCTTTTGCTAGGGTTACCTGGTAATTATTTCTAGGGTTTCTACAGGATAAGATTGAAAAAGGCTGGCCACAGAACGAGATGGTAATCATCATTTAGTGTCAACTGTTTACCAGAAGCCACGTTCAACAAACAGCTCATCGTTGTGCAAATGAGAACATGGCCACAGCTCAGTAAAAGCATTGATACTGCAGCACCTAAGAGAAACAGCCGTCAAATGTAGGATGGTATAAAGAAAGTTATTGGTCCTGTAAGTACAAAAACGGCATCACTCAAAACCATCTCTTTAAAATAAGCTGTCCAAGCAAACTGCTATGACTAATAATATTGTTCCATGAGAACATGAAAGGAATAGTTCAAGTTGATAACATATCACAGCCGTTTGGTGTTTTGCAGTAGTGTTAAGCAAAACTGTATCATCCTGGCCTCAACACTGTTTGGAATTTTCTGCTGGAGCATGCATTTGGTAATGCAAATGAAGGAATCTACGTTCACACTAGGTCAGCGGTTTAACCTTGCAAAGATCAAGGCCAAAATGATCTAGAACATCGGGGACTTGTTTTTCGCTGATGATACTGTTGTTGTCACACAGTCAGCAGGAACTTCAGAGCTTGATAGATTGCTGCTCCGACCTCCTTCAGCTGCTTTTTCACCGTATTTGAAAGATTACACATTTTTCTCAACCCCTGGTCTACTCATGAGTGTCTACTTGACTGATTCCCCGTTTTTGCCTCTTCAAAATCTAACTTTATTTTATGTTATTGCCCTCACAGGAATGGGAAAGGTTTCGTCAATCAAATGAGAATACAGATTCAGGTGAGTGCATTGTGTGACTGGAATATTGATATTAATTTCGCTGACTTATGTTTGGAAAACATTGTCCAATTTGATCATTTGTACACACTGTCGTGTTTTTTTTTTGGGGGGGGGGGGGGGGGGGGAGACATTCGCCTTATTCCTCTATCCCCCAAGGCGGTGTGCGTTGCACTGTGATTTTTATTTTGCGCCTACTGGCCCAGTGCATCCGACTTTAACATGCATTTAATGTAAGGGCCTGCTTCCTCCTGCATTTAAGGTTTTGCCGGTGCTGTGATGCAGATCGAACCCAGCACCTTCTGGTTGAGCCGTGTGACTTAACTACTAGCACATGCCGTCACCTGTCATGTCATTCATTAGCTACAAGTTAAGACTTGACACAAATTATTGGACTTTCATCAGAACTTGCTAAGTACAAGGCGTGTTCAAATGAAACAAGACCTATCTGCACCAACTGAACATACGTACGATGCGCATGACGACGTCACTTCTGGTGTAAACAGCATATACCATCCATCAAGTTTGCCAAATTTCATGATCCTCCGACTCATAGTTTTCTAAGCAGATGGTTGAAAACGTGGCGAGTGTGATGCGTCCAAAGTTGATCAGTGAGGCCTTCAAAAAAAGGCATTCAAACTGCTGCTCAGCCACATGCACTTTAACATTTAATATACACCATAGTTTGACATTTTGTTTTAGATTTGACAGTGGTGCTTGCTGCTGCCATGTTTCTTCTTCGTTACGGTAGAGGACTTTGAATGTCCCTAAGACTCTTAGAGCTGTGCTGGAGAGGACCTTTTATGTTCCTAAGACTCTTAGAGCTGTGCTGGAGAGGACCTTGTATGTCTCTAAGACTTTTAGAGCCGTGCTGGCATTTGCAAAGCTACCAGTATAGTCTTTCTAGCTGGACAGTCAAAGGAAGGCATCAAACAAAGCGAGACACAAACCTGCTTCATTGCAGATGGGCAGAAGCTAAGAAAGACAGATTTGACAGAGACGCCTTTTGAAATCTGATGCATTAATCTTTAGGCCTAAGGAAACGGTGGAATGTATTCCAAACTGATCATTTCCACTAATAAAAAAAAAACACTGGCCACCTCTTTCTATTGAGTTACTCAACAAGTCTGAAAGTGTACACAGAAATACTTCTATAAAGACACCAATGATTTTTTTTAAAATTATTTTATTTTGCTGCATTCGCCTTATTTCTTTATTCCCCAAGGCGGTATGCGTTGCACTGTTTTATTTTGCAACTGTCGGCCCAGTGCATCCGACTTCGGCATACAATTTATGTATGGATCTGCTTCCTCCTGCATTTTCTAAGGGTTTGCTTTCGCGAGGTAACTACCTATGCTGTGATGGGGAGCAAACCCAGCACCTTCGGACTGTGAGCTGTCACTTAACCACTAGCCCAATGATCTGAGACTGATCACTTCTTTCTTTTGATGCATTCATGTTGAAGTCAGAAAATGTAAATAGAAAAAAACTCGATAAATATCACATTGAAGTCTCATTTTTCTAAGTTTTTCTGTGCTCTATCTTAGTCAACCTATGCTTGTACAGGGCAGATTCCCCTGTGCAGGTCTCAGCTCTGGTGTGAGCTGGATGTAGCTTAGCTTCAGCAGCTCATTACTTCCCTGTGTCAGGACAAGCGCAGGTTGGATGGTGATTAATCGATGTGGAAGTCCATCTAAATAGACTCAAATACTAGAGCAAAGTGGAACGCCGCAGTGTGTAGTTAGGCGCAATCTATGCTGTTCTTAACAATCCAGGTAACCATGGACAGTGTTAAGCCTTGTCACACAGAGTCACCTCTTACGATATGCTTTCTGTGGGGCAGTAATGCTATTCTTGTCCTAGTCATACACATAGACCCCGGCGGACCACTCTGGACTTCTTTAGATATACAACTATTGAGGCAGGAGTGTGTGCTTTCCCCTTTGTTATTCGTCTACATGCACAAAATCACAATAGAGGGAAGAGCACATCCGAATTTTTCTTTGTTTGTTCTTAATCTCCCGCTACAACTAACTGAAAGGGCATGGCAAGTAGCAGAATGTTGTCAGAGAATTGAATGCGGTGTCGCTGTCATTCGCTACTGGTAAGTACACAAGCAATTTCAGAGCGGAGGCAGAGGCACTGAGGGCGGCAGTGGAAGAAATGGTGACACACAGTGAAAATGAAAGCCATATAGTCCTGCTTACAGATGCTCTCGCCGTAGTCACAGCGCTAAAAAGCCAGAAAAACACTGAGCTTAATGACTTAAGAGCAGCACTCTGCAAACTGTGCCAGCAGTCCGCACCAAAAAGGGTAGTGGTACAGTGGGTCCCATGACACTGCAACATCCAAGGCAACGAGGAGGCAGACAGACTGGCAAAGAAAGGTGCAAGACTACCACAAACAGATACCAGTATGACGTACGAAGAGTCAAAACGGCTTATCAAAGCCAGATACATGACCAAATGGGGAACCGAACATACTGGTTACACCAAAAACGATGCCTATTACCAGTTTAACCGAAGAGAGCAGGTCGTTGTCTTCAGACTTCGCACTGGCCACAATAGACTGAGGTACCACCTATTCAACAAATTGAAGATAGGTGGTACCGACGAATGCCCGTGCGGTACTGGTAAAATGACCGCTGAACATCTGCTGCAGAACTGCCCGACATACGAGGATCAGAGAGAGCAGATGTGGCCATCACCAGTGGAACTGCAAGACAAGCTCTATGGCAGTGGCGACAGCCTCAGGATGACCGCCGCTTTTTTCAAAAAAATAATGGTTACTGTCTGACTGCGTACGCAGAAGAAGAAGAAGAATGCGGTGTCGTAGATTGCAACTTGACTGCGATATTTGCACTTTTCGATCTGACACATCGTACTTCAGCAGACACTTTTGAGAACCAGGTTAGCCTTCCCTCTTTGATACTTTCTCCTTAGCCAGGCCAGTATGCCGTGTTGTAGCCTGTTATCCAGGATCACCGCATGGAGGTGTAGAAGGGTCTTGGCAGCTATGGGTTACTGACCACTGCAGCTCATGCACTACTAGGCATCTTGCTCCTGAACCAAATTTAATAAGCAAATTGTTATTTGCAGATAGTGTCTATTTTTATACAATGATGAAAATAAACTGCAAAATCACAAGAAATTGCTTGCGACAACCTGTGCCAAATAATAGCTGTCCATCATTGTCGATGACCGCCGACATCATCCGTATCACAGATTTTCATGTTGGGTGTGGGTGCGCATGTGGCTGAACAAGCCAATGCCGGCATGAAAACATCTGCTGCATAACGGGCACACGAGGTCTGTAGAAGGTGATGGTATTTCCGCTGTTCGGGATTTCAGGTTCTCGCGTCTGCTCTGAGCTTGCACAACACAGTGGTCTTCGCTGGTAGTCACACCCGCTTTGACTGCGCTTCTCCAGTCAGATCTGTTTTGTGCAAGACATTCCCAGGTGTCGATGTCTATCTGGCAACTTTTCAGTGAGTCCCTCAGACCGTCTTTGAAACGTTTCTTTGGGCGTCCTCTCTCACGCCATCCCTCTCTCGGCTCACTGTAGAGAAGCTTCTTTGGGAGCCGCTCATCTGACATGCGGACGAGGTATCTGGCCCATCCTAGTCGTGCTTTTTCTATTTGTGCCAATTACAACATGCGAATTAACAATATAAAGACAAACTATGAGAAACAGCAAGAACACCTGGCCCACTCTATAAATAAGTAAAGTAAATATCCCGTTTCTTGCCATACGGCATATGGGAAATATGGTGTTACGCCCATATTATTTGGTGATAATACATAAGTGTAAATTATATTGCTCTTCAATATTCAATAGGCACATGACTTCAGATATTTGCACAGTATTTTTGTTTCGCATATGGCAAGCTCAACAAAGACATTGAGACTAGGTGTCAGAAAGCATCAGCTGTCACCACCGCTTAGCCTCCCGAGCATTAGTTTGGCAACAAAGAAACGGCTGAAAAACAGTATATTTATGTCGGCTCTGCTGCCATTGCCAAACATGATCCTTGTTCAAGGCATCACATCCAATTTCAGCACAGCATTTTTGGGAACAGGTTTGCCTTCGATCTTCAATCCCAAATCTCCTAGTCAGACTAAATGGTTGCAGTGTTTCCAGGACTCCCACTTAGAGGCGGACTAGGGCCTTGGTCAGTTATGGGTCACTGACATGAATCAGTGGTTGCTGTCGGCTCATTCAGTGCTGCGTCTTCGTCCCCCCTCCCCTCAAATATTTGAAGGTCATCAGTGTTGCCAGGAAAGACTAACTGCGAAGCGAAGACATTCTTCATCGTACGCAAAAGCGAAGACATTCAAAGTATGGCCGACACGTCTTGTGCAAAGTACATTCCCAACCAAAAAATACACTGGTTCAGCCATCTTGTGAGAATGTGCCCTCAACTTCCAATGATGACTTACAAGGCTAGTAGATCAGGCTACAGGGCAAGAGGACGGCCACGAGACAGGTGGATAGATGACACTAGAGTGATTGTACAACGACACAGGCTCACGACTGATGCAAGGTAATTGGCCCTGGACAGACAATTTAAGCTCCCCATGATGCTCAATGGCATAAGTGGAAAGACAACTAAGTCCATTCAATCATTACCAGCTTTCTGTGCTATATTTACTCTGGATATTCAATCATTGCCAACTGTTTGTGCTATATTTACTCTAACAATCATTACAAGCTTTCTGTGCTATATTTACTCTAGATATACAATCATTGCCAACTGTTTGTGCTATATTTACTCTAACAATCATTACCAGCTTTCTGTGCTATATGTACTCTGGATATTCAATCATTGCCAACTGTTTGTGCTATATTTACTCTAACAATCATTACCAGCTTTCTGTGCTATATTTACTCTGGATATTCAATCATTGCCAACTTTCTGTGCTATATTTACTCAATAATTACCAGCTTTCTGTGCTATATTTACTCGATATACAATCATTACCAACTTTTTCTTCCACAGCTTCTGGTGAAACATCAATACCGCAAAATATGCAACAGCAAAATATCCCAACAGAATCACAGCAGGTTATTGAAACTTTGGTTCATGATCTGAGATCATCTCTGGACATGATGAAAGACTTGACAAGTTCAAAGTTAAATTCAGGGACTGCTATAGAAAATGATAGTTTCATAATTTTTCAACATGACATTCACAACTTTCTTCAAGAGATTTACAAAGATGTCCAGAATTTACTCTATCAACAGAATGGTAGTTCGGAACAACCAGGCGCCAAGACTGTAAGTATGGTTGAGAAGCTTCAGTTAGAACTGCTACAGAAATTTGAGGATCACTCGCTAAAATTGAAAAATGACATTCAGGTTGCACAAGAAGAAATCGTTGCAAAGCTTTCAGGTCAGAACTTCACCATAGAAAACATGAAAGTGCCACATAACCAGAGACACGAAGAGCTTTTTCTGTTTCAAGGAACACTTATGCGGGATAACCACGTCAAGCTTCAAGTGGACCTTCAACAATTGCAAGCTCATCTTTCAGCAATGATAACCCACGTGACATCTCTCGTATTGGGAACTTTTAACAAAATATGCGAATTTCAGAACATTACTTGTGCTGAAATGCAAGGACAAAAGAAAAATCTTCAGTTTCTGCAAATAAATTCTTCAAATATTAGCTCTTCTGTGATGGGAAACACAAACTTGCTTAATACTATACATGTCGGTCATGCAAGTTTGCAAAACCAAAATCAGAATCAATATTTAGAATTACTTAATTCTATAAGCCATGTCCGGGGCATGTTATGTGACATGCAAGTACACGGATATCCGCACATGCATAGATATCCCAGTGGAGATGCGGTTGTTAATGTTGAGACCAACCTTGTTGAGGAACAGTGCAAAAATGATTTTGAAAATCTCAGTCATACGTCGTTGCTTAGTCTGGACTTGGATAGGCACGTGCAGTTGCTAAGTCAGGATTTGGATATGTCGTTTTATAATGAGACGCTGTCCAGTGGTAGTGTGATTGATCTGACTTATGACTTCTCTATGAGTAATATGTCAGACTTTCTGAAGTCTAGAAAGGAGTATCAGAGAGTTATCTATGACGAGATGCTCGGGTGCTGTTTAAGAGCCAGTATCTATACCCCGGAATTTGAAGGACCAGATGAAGTCTTGGATATCACATTGGACATGTGCCTGGTTGGCACAGATGTGAGATTGCCAGATTTATTGCGAATTTCAACTGAAATAAGTTTAGTTGACAAATTGGAAATTCCATCTAAATGGATTGTTGCAAAAGAAAATGGAATTTTTAATCTGTCGAGGATTAAGGAAAACGGGTGGTTTGAAGTGTGTGCCGCTTTACTTAATATTAAAAACTTTGAGTTTGCACGATATGTTCAGAATGGGAATATTTCATTTAGCTTCCATGTAATAGTTCTTAACAGAGACGTTAACAACATTCAGAAAACAAATGGCAAATTTCACAGCGAGTTAAAGAACAATCTAGCCGATAGCAGTGACAGCGAAAGTGGAGAGTATTATGATGCTACTGCTGAGGAAATTGAAGAAACAGATCTGAAACAGTCATTATCAAGCGAAACATTCACAGCGGCAGATGGAACAACTGAAGAATCACTTCTGCAGCAAGTTCCATGTGACAATAAAAGAAAAGGAAGTACAGATTTTCCATTACCAGAAGTTGCTGTTCGAGCAGCAACTGAAGAAGTGATTCTACAAAAACCATCAAATGAAGAAACAGAGCGCTTAGATTTGCTAATACCAGAAATAATTGCAGCAACAACTGAAGAAATGATTCTGCAAAAACCATCAAATGAAGAAGCAGATGGCCTGAATTTATCATTTCCAGAAATAATTGCAGCAACAACTGAAGAAATGATTCTGCAAAAACCATCAAATGAAGAAACAGAGCGCCTAGATTTGCTATTACCAGAAATAGTTGTAGCAACAGAAGTGACAACTGAGGAACTAGTTCTGCAAAAACCATCACATAAAAACCAAGAAACAGAGCACCTAGATTTGCTATTACCAGAAATAGTTGTAGCAACAGAAGTGACAACTGAGGAACTAGTTCTGCAAAAACCATCACATAAAAACCAAGAAACAGAGCGCCTAGATTTGCTATTACCAGAAATAGTTGTAGCAACAGAAGTGACAACTGAGGAACTAGTTCTGCAAAAACCATCACATAAAAACCAAGAAACAGAGCGCCTAGATTTGCTATTACCAGAAATAGTTGCAGCAGCAACTGATGAACTAATTCTGCAAAAATCATCACATGCAAATGAAAATTCAGATAGTCTGGGATTGCTATCGCCTGAAGTATTGCTAGCAGCAACAGCGTTAGTGCAAGAATCATTTCTGCCTCTACCATCACATAAGAAAACATGTGGTCTGAAATTGTCATCATCTGCAGCACTCCGAACAGTAAAAGCAAAAAGACGATCAATTTTACAGGGACCCAATCTTGAAAATGAAGACCAAATCAGACTTTTATTATATCACAGAAGCTACTTCTTTCCTATCTGTAATCTGAGCTACTTGATTCGATCTGGAACCATTATTGACAGCGAAGATTGGTATCTTCAGTTTCTAGGACATAGTGTTCATGCAGTTCTTGCTTTTGTTGATAATATGATGATGATATGCATTGATTATTTTCATGGCAACCACAGTGAAAGCTTGCCAGAATTTGTTTTCTACAGATGCCAAGTTACCCTTCTGGATCGAACAGATCAAATTGAGGACAGGATACTAGGAGATAGGGTGGAAGTTTTCGATTTGACAAGAGCTGTGCCGACTAACTGGATGGACAATTGTGTGTGCATGATCAACTGCGATGACATTGTAGACAGGTTTAAGAGTAATGACAAAATTGTGCTGAGATTCGACTTCTTCGAGATGGCATAATTATTTAACCCATAAGATCCTCATAATAATAATTCGCTGGTAACCACTGACACCCTCAAATCCTATACCGCTGAAAACTGCTTGTTCTCATTGCGTTTGTTTCTTGGTTACTACGCCTATGTTTGCCTTCTGTTTTGAATTCGTATGCAAGGAGAAAGTATCAATAAAGTATAAAAAACAGAGTGGAAGTTAAAGCCAGTGCATTTTCATTAAAAAATGAGCCATTTTATCTGATAGTGAACAAGCAGGGCTGTCAAGATGGAATCTATTTTTGATTTGACAAGCTAAACTTTAATTATGATGATAGTCAATCAGATATTGAGATAGAGATAATGGTGAATTAGATCTTTATCACATCAATGGTATTGTTTATGATCAGGTCAGTTGACGATGATTGTAGGCTTACTTAGTGACACTAGTGTGAATGACGCAGTGGATAAACGTTCGGTGTGCACTGCTCACGATGGGTGAAGCTTTCATTATACAACAGTTTCAACTTTTTGCATACTAACATGACATTTTAGACACTCCTCCATTCATACATAACTTACTCATTATAGCAAATAAAAAAGTTACAGATAAAATAAGACACACCCATTTCTCATTGGTTTTTAAATTTAATTCAGGATTCTATGAACCATAATAAAAATGCCTATAGGGTTAATAGACATTTGATCTTCTTTGTATGCTTTCAGAATGTATCTAAAGAAAGCAGAGGTTATCCTTAGAGTTTATATTTTCATTTTCTTTTCTGTGTGCTTTCAAACGTTCAGTTCAGCTGTCATTAGCATTTGCGGTCGGCTGCAAAGGATCCCCAAAGACTATATTGCTTTGATGGTGTAGTCTGTCAAGCTTTTCCATCTCTTGACGCTATCCTCCACCTTTTAGCATTGTTTTCTTTGACATGCATGCTCTCTAATGTTCTTTTCCAATCCAGTAATAACAGTTGCCCATTGCAAGGGAAGATTTCCAGCACAATTGGAAGTTGTTGTTTAATGTCCACAATGAGTAAATTTACTCCTTTATTTGCCCTGAAAAGGACGCGGGTTGTAGTAGGTTTCCTCACATCCTGATGAAGGTGGACCTCGGTCCTCCAGGCGGTTGTGCTATGCTTGGCGCTCACTACTACGGGTTTCACATCGATCCACATCTCATCATCCAGGCTGCCTTAAAACAGCCTGTTTCCAGAGAATGCTATATAGAAGAGAAATTGTGGTCTTTGTAGGTATGTTGTGCCTGACCCTGACGCAACGTCCTGGTCAGTATGTTGTGCCTGACCCTGACGCAACGTCCTGGCCAGTATGTTGTGCCTGACCCTGACGCAACGTCCTGGCCAGTATGTTGTGCCTGACCCTGACGCAACATCCTGGCCACAATGTTGTGCCTGACCCTGACGCAACGTCCTGGCCAGTATGTTGTGCCTGACCCTGACGCAACGTCCTGGCCAGTATGTTGTGCCTGACCCTGACGCAACGTCCTGGCCAGTATATTGTGCCTGACCCTGACGCAACATCCTGGCCAGTATGTTGTGCCTGACCCTGACGCAACGTCCTGGCCAGTATGTTGCGCCTGACTGGACTAGTGTCTCAGCTCCCCTATAATTTGAAGTAATATCTTTTGATATGACCAAAATATCTTATGTCTGAGGAAGACTCACTGGCCAAATGACTCAACACTAAAATTAAGATGTTCAGTGTGTCCTTGATGTTTTGTGTCCATCTATGCCATGGTCGGCCTCTGCCTCGTCTTCCCGGAACAATGCCCTCCAGTCTGTCATGGCGCTTGATGTGGCCGAAAACCCTCAGTTTCCGAGACATAACGAGGTTTATAAGCCAGTTCTCTTCGACACTATGAACTTGGAGAATGGCTTTTTGTTATTTTTTTTTACACAAGGTATTTTAAGGATCTTCTGTAACATTTTGTATCATTACAGTATGCATAACAATTATTCCATATCTTGCATAACAGTGATCATGTTTTTAAATGATACCGAGAAAGTCACCAATATATCTTTATTTGTATATCTGCTTTATTTTAATTAGTCTTAATTACACACATCAAACAATGGTTTGTCACAATTTTATACTACATGGGTGTTGTCATAGCAACAGCTTCAGTGAATTGGCTAAGGAGAGAACAAAAGACTGACCACTTTAAATATACTAGAATGTCAACCAAGAACCATGTCCAGTTTCTTAAAATTTGTTAAAAGTCAAAGGTAGAATAGATCTCTTTAAGATGAAATAAAATCACTCAGATGTACTGATTGAGACTGTGTAGTATGCTCACTATGGGAAGAGCATTATAGTGCTACAATATATGGAACAGACAACCTTAACACATAATAAATTGCCACAGAATCAACCACTGCAACGGCCTCTATCCTCTTAATCAAATGAAGGAATTATAACCGTCTTGGTTTTTAAAGAAATCTATAAATAATACATGCGGTTGACAGAGTGAAAAATCATATCCGAGGAATCACAGAAATAAGAATGTACCTCAAATTTCATTAAGTGATTTTTAATGCGCCAGCTTGAGACCACTCTTATCGAGTGAATTTGTAAACACTGGTATCATCCAATGATGAGATGTCCGTATCAACTAACATACATTTAAAGAGGATTCGTTTGTAGGAGATTCCAACTTTTTTACTTCATTATATTTGCCATTTCACAAATTTAAAAAAATTTTCAATTGTTAATGTGTTTCTAGAGCTTTCAGTCGTTCCTGTAAGCATTCCTAGAGCTTTCAGTCATAAATGTAAGCGTTCCTAGAGCTTTCAGTCATAAATGTAAGCGTTCCTAGAGTTTTCAGTCATAAATGTAAGCATTCCTAGAGTTTTCAGTCATAAATGTAAGCATTCCTAGAGTTTTCAGTCATAAATGTAAGCATTCCTAGAGCTTTCAGTCATAAATGTAAGCATTCCTAGAGTTTTCAGTCGTTACTAAGTTTTTCTAGAACTTTGTCATTGTGTTTTTTTTAGAGCTTTCAGTCGTTACTGTTAGCTTTTCTAGAACTTTCAGTTGTTAATGTAAGCATTTCTTGACCTTTCAATCATTAATATAAGCATTTTTAGAGTGTTCAGTTGTTAATGTAAACATTTCTAGACCTTTCAGTTGTTAATGAAAGCATTTCTAGATCTTCAATCATTAATCTGTCTCTAGACCTTTGAATCATTAATCTGTTTCTAGACCTTTCTTCTTCTTCGTACGCAGTCAGACAGTAACCATTATTTTTTTGAAAAAAGCGGCGGTCATCCTGAGGCTGTCGCCACTGCCATAGAGCTTGTCTTGCAGTTCCACTGGTGATGGCCACATCTGCTCTCTCTGATCCTCGTATGTCGGGCAGTTCTGCAGCCTAGACCTTTCAATTGTTAATGTAATCGTTTCTAGACCTTTCAATCATTAATCTGTATCTAGACCTTTTAATTTTTAATATAAGCGTTTCTAGACCTTTCAATTGTTAATGTAAGCATTTCTAGACCATTTTATGTAAGGGGAAAGGGGTGATATAATGTGGAAAATATAGATGTTATTAGTGCCGTAGATTGGTATAACGTATAGGCTGGTAATACGTAAATCTGGCAAGATATGTTGAGGAATTAGGACCTATCAGATGCCGAAGATGAATGTGTCGGACCAAAAGGTGCAAATATCGTAGTCAAGTTGTAAACTAGTAACACAACTGCATTCCGTTCTCCAGACTACATCCTGCTACTTGCAAAGCCCTGTTCAGGGCTTAGTAGTGGGAGATTGAGAACAAACGCAGATGAGCCTATGGGAAAGGAGCCAACAACCACAAGGGGAACATCAAATCAAATGTAGGAAATGGGTTGGGCAGGACACACACTACTGAAAGCACCATCGAACTTGTGAAGACTGGCCTGGACAACACAGAGAGGTACTTGTGGAAGAGATTTATGAAAATGAACTTAATCCCCTCCAACTCCAATGGAGAGTCAGAAAGGGCAGCTGAAGATTGAATTTGCTGAAAGAGGGTTGTCAATGCCTTGTAAGGAGTGATGGCGGCTAGGAAGAAGACTAGGAGCCAGTGGTTGTGGGTGAGGCTAGGTAGGAGAGGCTGTGGGTGAGGCTAGGTAGGAGAGGCTGTGGGTGAGGCTAGGTAGGAGAGGCTGTGGGTGAGGCTAGGTAGGAGAGGCTGTGGGTGAGGCTAGGTAGGAGCGGCTGTGGGTGAGGCTAGGTAGGAGAGAGGCTGTGGGTGAGGCTAGGTAGGAGAGGCTGTGGGTGAGGCTAGGTAGGAGAGGCTGTGGGCGAGGCTAGGTAGGAGAGGCTGTGGCGAGGCTAGGTAGGAGAGGCTGTGGGCGAGGCTAGGTAGGAGAGGCTGTGGGCGAGGCTAGGTAGGAGAGGCTGTGGGTGAGACTAGTTAGGAGAGGCTAGGTAGGAGAGGCTGTGGGTGAGGCTAGGTAGGAGAGGCTGTGGGTGAGGCTAGGTAGGAGAGGCTGTGGGTGAGGCTAGGTAGGAGAGGCTAGGTAGGAGAGGCTGTGGGTGAGGCTAGATAGGAGAGGCTGTGGGTGAGGCTAGATAGGAGAGGCTCTGGGCGAGGCTAGGTAGGAGGTTGTGGGCGAGGCTAGGAGTTTGTTCAAAGAATTTAATGGTAAAATGGAAATGACTCAATAGTTTTTGGCTGGTTTTCAGGTTAAGAAACTGGTTCAGAATTCGCATGGTTAAAATTAGTTAGTTCCTGCCGAAGACGGATGTGTCGGACCGAAAGGTGCAAATATCGCAGTCAATCTGTAAACTAGCGACACAACGCATTCTGTTCTCCGGACTACATCCTGCTACATATAAAGCCCTGTTCAGGGCTTGGTAGTAGGCGATTGAGAACGAACGCAGAAGTTAGTAAGGTCAACCAGTTCTGGCACAAATACAAGCAGGATGTGTGACAGACTCGGAACACAGCTCTTCCATAATAACAGCAGTAACCAACATATCGAAGCCTCGGACAGGGAAGATAAAGAAAACCACTACATTCCTGCAGTTCATATCTAAGCTGCAAAGAACAAGCAGAACCAGTCAACCCTCAACGCCCACCTATTTTATTAACATGGCCCAATGAAGCCACCGTCAAAGAACATCAATATAGGAGGCCAACAGTCGAGTTACAAAGATCTGAACAATTTAAATGTTCTGACATGTATTATATTAATAAATATTATTTACATATCATAATTATAAAATAACCATAAATATTTCATACAAATAAATTCACTTGCATGGTTGAACAATGTTTGTAGCGAAGAAACTCATTTAATTGAAACCGGTTTTCTAAATTTAAACCGCCTCGGCTAACGATTTTTAGATGAGGTATTTCACGTACAAAGATCGATTTACAAATGAGGAAATATGAGAAAGAATTACAACAGCAATAGTACCTTTTGAAGACCTCTTGGCACAGCAATAGAAACTTTTGGAGACCTCTTGGCACAGCAATAGGGACTTTTGAAGACCTCTTGGCACAGCAATAGAGCCTTTTGGAGACCTCTTGGCACAGCAATAGAGCCTTTTGGAGACCTCTTGGCACAGCAATAGAGACTTTTGGAGACCTCTTGGCACAGCAATAGAGCCTTTTGGAGACCTCTTGGCACAGCAATAGAGACTTTTGGAGACCTCTTGGCACAGCAATAGGGACTTTTGAAGACCTCTTGGCACAGCAATAGGACCTTTTGAAGACCTCTTGACACAGCAATAGGACCTTTTGAAGACCTCTTTGCACAGCAATAGGGCCTTTTGAAGACCTCTTTGCACAGCAATAGGGCCTTTTGAAGACCTCTTTGCACAGCAATAGAGCCTTTTGAAGACCTCTTGGCACAGCAATAGAGCCTTTTGAAGACCTCTTGGCACAGCAATAGGGCCTTTTGAAGACCTCTTGGCACAGCAATAGGACCTTTTGAAGACCTCTTGACACAGCAATAGAGCCTTTTGAAGACCTCTTGGCACAGCAATAGAGACTTTTGAAGACCTCTTGGCACAGCAATAGAGCCTTTTGGAGACCTCTTGGCACAGCAATAGAGACTTTTGAAGACCTCTTGGCACAGCAATAGAGCCTTTTGAAGACCTCTTGGCACAGCAATAGGGCCTTTTGAAGACCTCTTGGCACAGCAATAGGACCTTTTGAAGACCTCTTGACACAGCAATAGGACCTTTTGAAGACCTCTTGACACAGCAATAGGGCCTTTTGAAGACCTCTTTGCACAGCAATAGGGCCTTTTGAAGACCTCTTTGCACAGCAATAGAGCCTTTTGAAGACCTCTTTGCACAGCAATAGGGCCTTTTGAAGACCTCTTGGCACAGCAATAGGGCCTTTTGAAGACCTCTTTGCACAGCAATAGGGCCTTTTGAAGACCTCTTGGCACAGCAATAGGGCCTTTTGAAGACCTCTTTGCACAGCAATAGAGCCTTTTGAAGACCTCTTTGCACAGCAATAGGGCCTTTTGAAGACCTCTTGGCACAGCAATAGGGCCTTTTGAAGACCTCTTTGCACAGCAATAGGGCCTTTTGAAGACCTCTTGGCACAGCAATAGGACCTTTTGAAGACCTCTTGGCACAGCAATAGGGTCTTTTGAAGACCTCTTGGCACAGCAATAGGGTCTTTTGAAGACCTCTTGGCATTGGTCTTTTTTTTCTTTTTTTTTTTTTGCGTTCGCCTTATTTATCTATTCCCCAAGGCGTGTGTGCGTTACACTGTGGTTTTTATTTTGCGCCTGTCGGCCCAGTGCATCCGACTTCAGCATGCATTTTATGTAAGGGTCTGCTTCCTCCTGCATTTTCTAAGGGTTTGCTTCCCCGGGGTAACGGCCGGTGCTGTGATGGGGATCGAACCCAGCACCTTCTGGTTGTGAGCCGTGCCACTTAACCACTAGGCCACGCCGTCCCCTTGGCATTGGTCTAAAAGAGGAAACTCGATTGGTATGAGCACACATTGAGATCAAAGGATCTTGCTGATCCTTCACGGAAAGGTGCAAGGCAGACGGCGAAGCGGTCGACCCAAAAAGAGGTGGGAGAACCAACTTAAAAGAATGGGCCAATCTCAGACCAGAGGAGGCACAGGCAGGGGCCGCTGACCTAGAGATGTTGTGGGGATGTCTTCATATGTGCCCCAATGACCTCACCGGATACGGCATGATC
This sequence comes from Ariolimax columbianus, assembly GCA_036924085.1. Taxonomy (NCBI): domain Eukaryota; kingdom Metazoa; phylum Mollusca; class Gastropoda; order Stylommatophora; family Arionidae; genus Ariolimax; species Ariolimax columbianus. Next base: position 5,784,912 of record JAVGWX010000021.1, read on the forward strand.
TAAGATAACGACCATGAGATGAAAAGTAACTCAGGCCTCAACGGTTATCGGGTTCCCTTTTCTTGTAACAATATTTAACATTCCAATTGATATGATGCATGTTATATCAATAGAAATATAACATTTCACCTCTTCAATTATAATCTGCTGCTGTTAGATTCATATACGTAGGTACATATACAAAATGTCTTCCATATTATTATTTAACAATTTTTTTTATTTGTGGTTTTTTTTACATTTTATTTACCATAGAGTATATTCAATACCTTGATGTTGTGATTTGTTGCAATGCAAGACCTTCATGTTGTGATTTGTTTCAATGCAAGACCTTGATGATGTGATTTTTTGCAATGCAAGACCTTGATGATGTGATTTGTTGCAATGTAAAGACCTTGATGATGTGATTTGTTGCAATGCAAGACCTTGATATTGTGATTTGTTGCAATGTAAAGACCTTGATGATGTGATTTGTTGCAATGCAAGACCTTGATGTGATTTGTTGCAATGCAAGACCTCGATGATGTGATTTGTTGCAATGCAAGACCTTGATGTTGTGATTTGTTGCAATGCAAGACCTTGATGTTGTGATTTGTTGCAATGCAAGACCTCGATGATGTGATTTGTTGCAATGCAAGACCTTGATGTTGTGATTTGTTGCAATGCAAGACCTTGATGTTGTGATTTGTTGCAATGCAAGACCTCGATGATGTGATTTGTTGCAATGCAAGACCTTGATGTTGTGATTTGTTGCAATGCAAGACCTCGATGATGTGATTTGTTGCAATGCAAGACCTTGATGTTGTGATTTGTTGCAATGCAAGACCTTGATGATGTGATTTGTTGCAATGCAAGACCTTGATGATGTGATTTGTTACAATGCAAGACCTTGATGTTGTGATTTGTTGCAATGCAAGACCTTGATGTTGTGATTTGTTGCAATGCAAGACCTTGATGATGTGATTTGTTGCAATGCAAGACCTTGATGATGTGATTTGTTACAATGCAAGACCTTGATGTTGTGATTTGTTGCAATGCAAGACCTTAATGATGTGATTTGTTGCAAATGCAAGACCTTGATGATGTGATTTGTTGCAATGCAAGACCTTGATGTTGTGATTTGTTGCAATGCAAGACCTTACCTAAACATCAGATTCTCTATCACCACACTACAAAGGCCCAAATCCTACCACTAGATCAATATTACTACTATACCACCAGATCAATATCACTACTAAAGACACAAATCCAACCCCTATATATGTTATCACTACACCATTAAAGGCCCCAATCTATTATCACATCACCACAAAAAGGCCCACATTCTAGCTCCAAATATATCACAATACTGCTAAAGGCTAAAAATTCTCTACCTCTCCGTTCTATTATCACTAAATGATTATCACATCACCACAAAAAGGCCCACATTCTAGCTCCAAATATATCACAATACTGCTAAAGGCTAAAAATTCTCTACCTCTCCGTTCTATTATCACTAAATGATTATCACATCACCAGAAAGGCCCAAATCTTCCCCTTCATTCTATATCATATCACTACTGAACTCCTAAATCTGTTATCACTACACTACTAAAGGCCCAAATCCTATCATTAACTTAATGTTTTTATACTGGTTTAGAAGAGACTGCAGAATCTGTTTCAACTAGTTTCATTTACATTTTCCTTCCCTCTAAAAGCTATGCACATTGAATCTATTCTTAAATGCATTAATTGTCCCTGCCTCCACTACTTCCAGTTGCAATGCATTCCTAGCATTCACCACTCTCTGACTACAAAAATATTTCTTAATTTCTAATTTGGACTTTTCTTTAGTTAATTTTGTTGCTATGCCCTCTTGTTCTTGTAGGTAGTTGTATTTTGAAAAAAACAACTTATCTCATTTATCTTTTCCTTTGATTATCTTATTATAACCTACATTAAGTCACCTCGAATTCTTCTTTTCTAGACACTGTAATAGATAAATAAAGATGTTGAAATAAAAATTTAAAAAAAGTGAGAGGAGCTTTTATTGCATTTTGGGGAACTTATGGAAACCAAAATTTAGGGCCCTAAAATTCAACTTCTATGTAAACTCTGCGGTACTTGTGCGTTAATCCTACCAGACCGCTGTACCCTTTTCCCGGTAATTTCCTTAACTGACGCTATACCGCTGGGCCAGTTTTGCGGTACTTTAGGTAGTACGTAATAAAATGCGTCAGAATCTAAAAATAACCAACCAATCGTGGTCAATCCTCGTGATTAGTCATTGCAAATGGCTGCCTCCATGTTTGAATTGATTTTGTGGGGTTTAACATGAACAAATTCGGAAAATTGACAATGAAACGAGCGGCTGATGAACCAAGCACTTCAACAGGAAAGCAAAGTAAGTCTAGGCTTATGACAGTCCAACAGGTGATCAATAATTTGGTTGATTCAGACTCTGTTCAAGTGAAACAGACAGTGAGAGCTCGAGTGATGAGATGAAGGCTTTTCTTAGACTGAGGATCTATATGGAATACTCATGTATAAAGCCCAACTATCAGGATTATTGGACAAATGAGGGCTCTTTGTTGTGTTTACTCCCGGATTTTGAAATGTTATGACTCAAGACAGATTCTTTGCCTTTTTCTGGGTGGATTGGCACACAAAGGTGGAATATTGACGCTAGATGAAAGGTAAACCTATTTTCTACAATGTCTCCAAGTTACATCTTATTCTAACCACTTGTTTGCATGTAACTAACATTTTTCTATATCATGTTGGTTTTTTCTTTTTAATGCTCTGGAGCCCAGGAATGGGGGATAGTTAGGTTCAGGGCCTTAGGTGTGGTAGGGTTAATTCACCCACGGATTATAATAGGTCAAATTTAGTAGAATGTAGCCACACGAAGAACCATACTTTTAAATTCGCGCGTCTTCAATTCGCGCGTCAAACCTATTTCAATGTCATTCCCAGATCTAACACCGTACGTGGAAGATGGATTTGTTGCAGTTGTCACACTTGACACGCAAGAAAATAAATGTGTCCAGTTTTTGCAGGAAAGACGAATTATACGTACCGTCCGACTGTGTGCTAAAAATCATGCTATGACTTTCTCTCTCACAGTTCGTCAAGATCGTTAGAGATGTCGCACATGTCAGCAGGACATTCCTGTTCGTTCTGGCACATGGTTAGAGGGCACCTAACCCTAACCAAAACGGAACACACATACACATGATAGATTCCTATATGTGTGAGTTTCTGTGGCGACATCGGAATAAAGTCCGTCAGTTAGACCCGTTCGACAATATTCTGCAGGACATCACAGAATGCTGGCCTCCTGTAGCGAGACACTTATAATTATTTGTGTACGGAAACCCGTGTGGTCATTGAATGGTATAAAATTTCAGAATGGGTGAATGAACGCACAAGAACCCTTTGTTTTTTTTAATGGTTCTGAAACAAGGAGGAAAAAGAATGAATAAGGTTGTTTGCAAATGTCCAATGAGCAGGTTACTCTTTTGTGTACCCTAAAAAGGACATTAAGGGGCAGGTTGCAGTAGCTTTCCTCACTTCCTGAGGGCGCTGATGAAGGTGGTCCGTGGTCCTCGAGGCGGTTGTTCTATGCTTAGCTTCATTTGCATGTCACTCATTTCTATAGGGATCACATCAATCCATCACCTCGTTAGCCAGGCTGCCATAAAAACAGCCTGTTTCTAGGAAGGGCTACTAGAAAGTCTTGGTGAGGGTCTTGGCCAGTATATTTTGTATGACTAACATGTCTGACCAGTATGTTTTGCCTGACCAGACAGTCTTCCTGCCCATGAATACGGCAGACTTTCATAAATGGGTACTTATATAGAATAGATTGAAATACTATACAATTACTCATGTGGAACTGTTGGATATTATATGATCACTCATGTGGAACTATTGAAAAGAGCCAGGTATCTGAGGAATATGAAGAGAAGGCATTGGATAAGAAAACCAATTAACATGACAAGACGGTCTGGTCTGGATTCCCCAAGATCAGAGAAATAGAGACAGACTAAAACACAAAAAGAAAGCATGGAAAGATGGCTCCAGGACAGGACTTGTGTGCTCCACAATGAGCTGGAGCTGAAATAGATTGATACTAGTGTTTTGTGTAAAGTGCCTTTTTGTTATAATGTAACGAGCAATGTTTGTAGCCCATTATTGGAGAAAAAATAATAAATCATTGTCCACTATCATATTTTTGTTTCCATTTTTGGTAGTAACGAAGTAAAAGGTCAGCTGGTCCGTTACTGGAAGTCTGTAAAGTACTTCCATCTGCTCTTACAGTGATGGGGGTTGCTTTTTGTGCGTGTAGCAATTTGATATATGCAGAATGAGGTTGCCAATCCCATACACAACTTTCTTTATACCATAAAAGGTGGTAAGGGAAAGTGTTACGAAGATAAGTCAGCAAGTAGGTCATGTCACATGGGAGAGCTGAAAAATGTAGTTGGCATTTAACATCCAACTTTGTGATTACTTTAGATAGCATTCGCTAGGCTTGGCTGCCGTGCTCAGTTTTTGCTCATTGAACGACGTTTTGTTTCTGTGGAGGACTTTCAAGTGTTCATCACATAAATCGGTGCATAACTGCGGCAAAAAATGTTCTCAAGGGCACTCAAATTCTGAAGAAGTTTGCCTGGTCAGATTGCAACAGAAGAATCTGTGATGAGTAGGGAAGATGATTCCAGCAGACAGTTCTGTAACAGTAGACAGTGTAGCAATTGCAATATGTTCACATTGTTTAGCCTACAGCATAATGCGTGATCAATTGAATTTTTGGAAAGTGCTAACGGTGGGTATAATTTAACTCAAAGTTTTTATACTGGTTTAGAAGTCAGTATACAACCAGTTTGGAAGGTGATTTAACCGAGTCCATCTTAATAGACTCAAACACTAGATACCTCGTAGAAGGGTCTGCAGCTCTGGTTCGCTGTCCCTGATGCTAGCAGTCAGCTATGGATTGCTGACCACCACAGCTCATGTGCTGCTCAGCATCTTGATCCCGATTTGGGACTGAATATGCAGCAGGACAGTGAATGAGCTGACAACAGTCAGCAACTTGAAGCTGGTTGCTTGCATCATGGTCAACGAGCCAGACTCTATTCTTCCTCCATCTGGCGACCCTGCAAACAGGTTGCACCACCACAGCCTGGCTAAGAGAATAATGAGCTCAGTGGGAAGGCGAATCCAGTACCCAAAAATTGCCAGCTGAAACTGAATGTGTCCAACCAAAAGGTGCGGATATCACAGTCTCGCTGTGGTGTTTGTCCATCGTTTCCGAAGAGGACCACGTTGTCATCTGTCAATCCTGAAGTGGGTTTGTAGGTGATGTAATGAGATGACTTGCACATGAATTGGATTTAAGTGAGGGAGAGTTGCGCACCGTCAGCCTCACTCTCTCGTCCTTATTCCATTTGATCCAGTGGCAATATATGATCAAGACAATTGGAGCAGTAATCCGGATGCAGTGGACGACCAATATTATCTTCTGTGTCTAGCCTTGCTCCGAGGGGAGGATGACTAAAGTCTGGTCAGGCAAAATATACTGATCAGATTTGTTATCAGGCAAAACATACTGGTCAAGACTCTCACCTCGGCTTCCAAGTAACCCTCCCTGGAAACGGCTTTTTTCATGTCATCCTGGCTAACACGGCGAGTGATTGACGTGATCTCTGTAGTAGTGAGTGACACGCAGATGAAGTCAAGCATAGCACAACTGCTTGGAGGACCTTTCATCGGGATGTGAGGAAAGCTACTGCAACTCACCACTTAACGTCCTTTTCAGGACACACAAAAGAGTAACCTACTCATTGTGGGTATTCGCAAACAGCCTTGCTCCAAACGAGTTGCTGGTAGTCGTCTTGTTGCCCGTTGACCAGCAAGTGGTTCTTCCGCACAGTATGCCGAATCCAGTCTTCACATGCTTAGGTAGACAAGCCTTATATCACCATGGGTTTATTAGACCCTACAGCTACCCTTTTTAGATGTAGCCGATTGTCGAGACCATTGCCCGGGGTGTGGCCGCTGCTCACTGCCGCAGCTACGTGGAGCCACAAGTGACCAATAATGGACAAACTACCCAGAATAGAGAGCAACACACCTGCCACTAGAGGTACAACCCCTCCCTGACACCCCCAGTCTCGCCGTAAACTACAACACAGTTCTTTTCAGGATAAATACAGAAGAAGAAACAGAACTGTCACTACGTCATTATTTAGCAGGTTTTGTTGTGATGCTGTCCCTGAGCTCTACAAATGCCTCTATAAGGCCCACGGGTCATTTACCTTGCCCTCGTGTGGGCCTCGGGGCAGTTTGAGTTAAAGACTCCTGGTCTAGGTGGTTGTTTGCGAATGCCCACAATGAGTAGGTTACTCTTTTGTGCGCCCTGAAAAGGACATTCAGTGGTGGGTTGCAGTAGCTTTCCTCACATCGTCAGAGTACTGATGAAGGTGGACCGGGGTCCTCCCAGGCGGCTGTGCTATGCTTGGCTTCATCTTCGTGTCACTCACTACTATGGGGATCACATTGATCTCACCTCGTTAGCCAGGCTGTCATGATAACAGCCCGTTTCCAGGGAGGGCTACTAGGAAGCTGAGGTGAGGGTCTTGGCCAGTATGTTTGGCCTAACCCTAACATGTCTGATCAGTATATTGTGCCTGACCAGACGTTAGTCTTCCTACACCCTGGTCTAGGTAAATTCTATCACAAGAATCATGGGTAGCTTAGCTTAAATTTAACATCCTTATACTGGTTTAGAAGACTTGTTTCTTTTACATTCACTTGATCTAGAAATAACTGCATCCAATCTATTCTTTAATGCATTAATCATGACCTCCAATCTTCTCTGTATTTTATTAGTCTAATGAGGTTCTTGTTGCTCATGCTGTTATTTGTTGCCCAGTTGTTTAAGCCTTTCACTTACCTCTTTCTGCCCCTTCTACCTGGTATTTTCTCATATAGGCAATTCCTCCTCACCTCTTTCTTCTTCTCTTTTTTTTTTTTTTTTTTTTTTGCGTTCGCCTTATTTATCTATTTCCCAAGGCGTGTGTGCGTTACACTGTGGTGTTTATTTTGCGCCTGTCGGCCCAGTGCATCCGACTTCAGCATGCATTTTATGTAAGGGTCTGCTTCCTCCTGCATTTTCTAAGGGTTTGCTTCCCCGGGGTAACGACCGGTGCTGTGATGGGGATCGAACCCAGCACCTTCTGGTTGTGAGTCGTGCCACTTAACCACTAGGCCACGCCGTCCCCTTCCTCGTCTTTTAATAAGTCCCATAAATTTAATTTGTCCTTTTCTGACAATTTTGTTGAGCAATATATTAACACCTGTAGCTATCAGTACCTCAGCATTTGTTTTCTGTCCGCAAAATTCTCAATATCCTTCTCAAAAACCACATTTCCAGTTTTTTCACCATTCGATTGCTCTTTGTCATATATTCGCATCCACATAAAAGAACAGACCACATGCAACTTCACCAGACAAAAACTGTATACAACAAACCATTAAACACCTTACATGAAGAAATAACAACAAACCATTAAACACCTTACATGAAGAAATAACAACAAACCATTAAACACCTTACATGAAGAAATAAACATACTTGAAATGAAAATTCATGCTTGTAAATTGTTATTTATTAACTTCTTTTTGGGGTTGGGAAGAAATGTAGCAAAAATGTTAAACTTCAAGGCCAAAGACTCAAACTCATGGGACATAATGGGCAGACCCTGCCATTCAAAAAGGTAACAAGTCCAGAGTAAGCCATCTAGGTTTGAAAGAAAGTTCTAAAAACATGATACAGGAAAAGAAGAGAGAATAACTCATTTGATCGGGAGTAGGAAAAATATATAAGTGGTTAGAGCACAGCCCTCAACCAGAACTTGTTTGCGTTTGGATTCATGAAACAGCAACGCCATACCCCTTTGAGAAGGGGAGGGCGATCAACAGCATTATCACTGCCCACGGGATTAATGTCCCCTTGCAATGGATCTCTGGATATAGCGGGCTACCAGGAAACGAGATGACTGATAGATTGGTAAAAACAGGAGCCTTCAAACAATTGGATAGACCCTGCAGTGACCACACAGTCAAACGAATTAAGAATATAATACCAGGGAAATCTGGATGAACAGGTGGGCGACGGGAACATCAGGTCGCAATGTATTTACCGAAATGTCACAGCCCAAAAGTAACTGACCGAAATGTCACAGCCCAAAAGTAACTGACATAAATAAACTACACAGAAGAGATCAGACTCATCTTTCAGTTCCAAACAGAACAGAGTCAATAGCCGCCTAAACCACATCAATCCCCAGCACCTGCCCTTGTGCAGACATTGCTCTCACCCGGATGAAAGACATCTACTCATTGAGTGTAAGGCGCTTGCGGACATGAGGAAAAGATTCTTACAAGCACTGTCGACCACTACGGAGCAGTGAAACAACTGAAGAAGACCTGCATCTTCGACCACTATGGAGCAGTGAAACAACTGAAGAAGACCTGCATCTTCGACCACTACGGAGCAGTGAAACAACTGAAGAAGACCTGCATCTTCGACCACTACGGAGCAGTGAAACAACTGAAGAAGACCTGCATCTATCTATATAAGAATGGCATTGGGATGCCAAGAGCAGGCTTGCTCAGCAGCTATGGAATAACATCATCATCCCCTATGGGAAGTGAAGCCATTTTAAAAATACATGCTGAAGTTAGATGCCATGAGCTATTGGGTGCTAAACACAGTATCATGTATGCCACCTTCAGCAACAGAAAAAAAAATATTTTAAAATTTATTAACTACAATACATACACAATGTTATTGTTGATCATGTTACGAGAGATGAATAATCAAAGCGATAATCCCGATATCACTGGTTTACAGGAGTGCTATCCAACATGGGGCACTGGAGCGCTATCCAACATGGGGCACTGGAGCGCTATCCAACATGAGGCACTAACATCACACAGCTAGCCCCTTCATACAGTTGAAGCCCCCCTCATATTTTATATGAGAGGGTCTTCAAATGAAAACCTTAAAAGTGGAATAAAAATTAGAAAAATCATGCCTTTATATTGTAACTTGTTAATATGGTTGCTAAGGATGTCAAGAGTGTCCTGCATGTGTTGTGTTGCTTAGGATGTAAAGAGTGTCTTGCACATGTCATCACTGTACAGACAAATAATATGATGTCATAATTGCAGTTAAAAGATGGCTTCCCCACTATTGACATACACCAAGGAGGAGCCACGCTCGGTTATCCTTTTTCTTTAACAGCGAAGGGGTGAAACCAGCGAATGAAGGTCCAGTTGGGATTGATGCATGCCTGTCACTCAATCAGTGATTTTCCTTTACAAGGTGGTCAATATGTTGAGAAACAAAGATTTACTAATTACAATGGGGGTTGGGGGGTGGGTTGAGAAACACTGATAGTATACTAATTACAATATAAATTAATAGTATACTAATTACAATATAAATTAATAGTATACTAATTACAATATAAATTAATAGTAAACTAAATACAATATAAAATAAAGAGTACATGCAAAACAAACAAAGGAGAAATATTCTTCAAACTAATAATATTTACCCAAACTCCTAGATATTCATTCCAATGTACAAGGCCAAAAATGTGGCAAATAAAAACTGAGAATGACATTTTTCTGTATATAAATTGTGAGTAATAAATATGCACACAAATAAAAACAGATACTACTAAACATTGCTGGTCTTAAGCTCGAGTAGAACAGGTTGGTGATACCCTGTACAAAACTCAATATTAGCTTTTCAGTGTTATGAAAATTATTATTTAAGCCTAATAATCATAATAGTACATTTAAATGGCCCGGTCACATCATACTGAGTATTCAGAATCAATGTGTTTTTTTTTATAACAAGCTTTTATTTAACTTGACATGACCGTTGTCTGTTTGCATGGACTTCTATTTCTCTTATTTTAACCAACTTCCCCGTAACCTAGAGAGTTGAAATTGTGTACATGGCCTGTACTAATTAGACCTGTTTATCAAAATTTGACTTTTGTCGTCTCAAAAACAAAACAAAACATCTCTTAGTATAACTAAAAACTTGTAGAATATTTATCTTGTTTCAAGTGTCGCCTACTTTTCTAAAGTTATCACATGGACACAATTCAACTGTACAATCGTTGATATTATTTTTCTCACAGCACAAACATTTGAAAGTTTAAAGGCTTGGTTCAACGTTCTTCTATGCTAAATCAGCATGGCCAGTGTCAAGTTTTTATAAGAATCTGTCACACACAAGAACGAAATAAATAAAACAAATTGGACGGTACCGCACAATGATTCATATTTTTCACAGCCTAATTATCTGGAACATCCGAGTGGTTTCCAAGTTGAGAAATAATAGGGTCACTGTGTCCTTCAGAGCATGTCATAAAAGGTGACTAAAGACGGTTTTGCATACGGCTAGCAGCCTCATAATGTCAAATCATTGCTGCGAAATTGAAAATATTTGGATACAGGCTTCCTGTAAAGGGGCTATCTGTAGTGGTGGCAATATGTTTTACTTAAAGAAAAAAAAGTGAATCATGAATTAGTTCTGAAGACCTGGTAGCCATTTTTTAAACATGGTTCAACATCTGTCTAAGGTAAACGAGCATGGAAATTATCATATATTAATATGGCTCATCTGTCTAAGGCAAACTAGCATGGATATTATCATATATTAATATGGCTCATCTGTCTAAGGTAAACTAGCATGGATATTAATATGGCTCATCTGTCTAAGGTAATGGCTCATCTGTCTAAGGTAAACTAGCATATATTATCATATATTAATATGGCTCATCTGTCTAAGGTAAACTAGCATATATTATCATATATTAATATGGCTCATCTGTCTAAGGTAAACGAGCATGGATATTATCATATATTAATATGGCTCATCTGTCTAAGGTAAACGAGCATGGAAATTATCATATATTAATATGGCTCATCTGTCTAAGGTAAACTAGCATGGATATTAATATGGCTCATCTGTCTAAGGTAAACTAGCATGGATATTATCATATATTATGGCTCATCTGTCTAAGGTAAACTAGCATATATTATCATATATTAATATGGCTCATCTGTCTAAGGTAAACTAGCATATATTATCATATATTAATATGGCTCATCTGTCTAAGGTAAATTGGGATGAATATTATCATGTTTTAATATAAATCTACTACCAACAGCAACAAAATAAATAGCAAATAAACTAAATAGGATATTACTGTACAGCCGTCAACATTAATTATTTGACACAACACAAATATAAAGTTCAGAAAATCTATTAGTCCTGTGCAACGTTTCAAGATCTTTCTATGCTAGTTCAGTATGGATGCAGAAATATTTTTATTCCCATCTGCTACCTACAACACAAAAGTAAATATACAATTGGATAATAATGTGCAGCGGCTTACATTAAATTTCTTTTCACACGACACGTCTGGTAAAAAGTTGTCAACCTAATATCACTGACTGAAAATGGTTCAATATCTTTCTGTGATAGATCCTAAAAGGACTGGATGTCGAGGGACATTGGTTAGTAAACAATATCTTGTCCAGAAAGCTCAAATATTTTGACAACATCAAACATCATGATGGCCTGGAGAGAACGATACTGGAGGGTATGGTGCCTGGAAAGCGAGGCAGAGGCAGATCGAGAAGAAGATGGCTGCAAGACATCACTGATAATGACAGAGACGGGAGTTCTGGCTAGATATCGAGAGTCTTACAGATCGGCTGTTGTAAGAGCTACATTCTGCAAAGGACATGCTACATGATGATGATAGATCCTGATGGATATTTAAACATTTATCAAGACTCTGATGAAGTCAGGGGGGAAATTGCGGAAACAATGCAGCAGTTATGGAGTTTGTGCATTGTCATCGGCACTTTCAGTAATGAAAGGAAGTGCACACACCTAGGGGTGTTCAGGTGCAATGAAAGTCAGTTCTCTGACCCCACTTTCAGTAATGAAAGGAAGTGCACACACCTAGGGGTGTTCAGGTGCAATGAAAGTCAGTTCTCTGACCCCACTTTCAGTAATGAAAGGAAGTGCACACACCTAGGGGTGTTCAGGTGCAATGAAAGTCAGTTCTCTGACCCCACTTTCAGTAATGAAAGGAAGTGCACACACCTAGGGGTGTTCAGGTGCAATGAAAGTCAGTTCTCTGACCCCACTTTCAGTAATGAAAGGAAGTGCACACACCTAGGGGTGTTCAGGTGCAATGAAAGTCAGTTCTCTGACCCCACTTTCCAATTACTCTGCTACCCACAATAACAAAATCAATTCAAAATTACACTTATTTTTCTGCGCTTGTCTTTAATCTCTCGCTACCAAGCCCTGAAAAGGGTTTCACAAGTAGCAGGATGTCGTCCGGAGAACGGAATGCGTTGTGTCCCTAGTTTACAGCTTGACGCGATATTTGCACCTTTTGGTCTGACACATCCATCTTCGGCAGCCAAAATTACACAATAATGTACAGTTCTTTTTGTCTTTTTTCATTCCAGCAGGAGCATAGGGGTGTCGCTATAATTGGCCCCCTTTCAGGAGGCCTGTGCCAAAGTGTGTACTTTTACAGCAATGGTTTTTGCAGCAATTTGTTTTACACTATGAGGTGGATAGCTCCACACACAACTCTCTTTAACCATATTTTGTAACATATGTAAAGCTGCAGTAGTCCTATTCTTTCCTCCCCAGGAAAAGGCCCTGATATTCGCTCAGAGAATACTGTACAGTTGTTGACATTGAATTTGTCACAGAATATGCTAGAAAATATACAGGTCATGGAGACATTTGGAGTGAATAGAGAACTGTTAAAAGACACGAACAGCCGACAAATCATTTATATTTCTGCCACATTAAACGACATGACACGCTTGTCAGAACCACGCTGGAGGGAAAAGTTGAAGGCATTCGAGCATGAGGTAGGCAGTGGGACGATAACATCAAATTATTATTCTTCATTCGCTCAAAATAATTGCATCTGTAGTTTATCCATCACAAGTGATGAAGACCACTCTCTTTGTTCAGCCGTGTGGACAGTCGTATCTCTTGCTGTGTCCGCTGAAATGGGTGACATGCGCGGTGATTTGGATTAAAGTGAGGAAGAAACTGCGGCTTTTGTCAACCTCACTCACAGAGCCTAAGCTACCTTTTGCCAGCGGCAAGACATTCATCGAGACGACTGGATCTATCCCCTTCATAAACTTCTCAGGCTTGTCTCCTCGCCATACAGTTTATCTCACAATTGGGTTGGGGAGAGCCATGTAGTCACTCTGCTCTTATTGTAGAGCCGGCAGAACTGTTTGCTTGGTCTCCCCACATGGACACATGCCTGTGTGTCCATTTTTTAATTCGTTGAACAGATGATTTTTTAAATTCTGCAATGACAGTTCGAAGTCTGAATATTGATCTCTTCTTGGCAAGGACTAGTATGATTCTGCTATATCAGATCCAGGCTGTTCTCTCTGCCACTTGCCTTTGAAGTTAAATTTGATCACCGTTTTCATTTCTTCATATGTAGCCCTCTTGTCAGTTTGGGGTTTCACATGTAGCTCTTGTCAGTTTGGAGTTTCATATGTAGCTCTCTCAGTTTGGGGTTTCATATGCAGCTCTCTTGTCAGTTTGGGGTTTGTTTGTTTTTTTGCGTTCGCCTTATTTTCTAATCCCCAAGGCGGTGTGCGTTGCACTGTGGTTTTTATTTTTGTCAACCAAGTTGCCTTGAAAACAACCCGTTTCCTGGAAATGCTACATGGAAGAGAGATAGTGGTCCTGGCCAGTATATTGTGCCTGACCCTGATGCGACTTCCTGGTCAGTATGATCTGCCTGACAGAACTAACGTCTCAGTTCCCCTACACATTCTGGTAGACATTTTCTTGTTTAGTCCGTTTTGTGAATTGGAGAGATTCTGGTAGACACTTTCTTGTTTGGTCTGTTTTGTGAATTGGATAGATTCTGGTAGACACTTTCTTGTTTGGTCTGTTTTGTGAATTGGAGAGATTCTGGTAGACACTTTCTTGTTTGGTCTGTTTTGTGAATTGGATAGATTCTGGTAGACACTTTCTTGTTTGGTCTGTTTTGTGAATTGGATAGATTCTGGTAGACACTTTCTTGTTTGGTCTGTTTTGTGAATTGGATAGATTCTGGTAGACACTTTCTTGTTTGGTCTGTTTTGTGAATTGGAGAGATTCTGGTAGACACTTTCTTGTTTGGTCTGTTTTGTGAATTGGATAGCACTGGAGACTACAAAGACAAATATATCTGCAACAAATGCCAACTGGAAGACCAAAAAGAGTTCCAATAAAAAATTAGAACATATACAAAGTAAGAAGGTTGGACAGGTCAAGTACAAGTAAATTATAGACAAATAAAACCGTAATGTAACAGGGAGAACAGGACGGCGAAGGACCAACTAAGCCATTCTAATATTAATTTACAAAACATATTTGGGGGGGAATTTTTGTTAACATTCGCCTTATTTGTTAACATTCGCCTTATTTCTCTATTTCGTAAGGCAGTGTGTGCTGCACTATGTTTTTATTTTGCGCCAATCGGCCCAGTGCATCCGACTTCGGCATGCATTTTATGTAAGGGTCTACTTCCTCCTTCATTTTCTAAGAGTTTGCTTTCCCGGGGAACGTGCCACTTAACCCCCCCCCCCCCAAACTGATATGAAATTCATTATATATTAAATGTCATAGAATATGAACACTGCATTCAAAACTAACTACAATTATTGTTCAATCACATGGAGTCAGTTAATGGTGAGTACAAGACTAACTACAATTAATGCTAGCTTGTGAATTTGCCTAATAATATTAGCACATAACTACATACAATGATTGTTGGTACATGCCTAATGTCAATAAACATTAGGACACATTAATTATAATTAATGCTAGCTTGTGAATTTGCCTAATAATATTAGCACATAACTACATACAATGATTGTTGGTACATGTCTAATTTCAATAAACATTAGGACACATTAATTATAATTAATGCTAGAGTGTGAAGTGATTCATTAATGTAAATACAACGCTAATTATAATTAATGTTAGTATAAGATTAATTATAATTAATGTGAGTGCATGATTTGATTCTTGATTCTAGGAACTAACATCATCACAAAGGGAACATCATCACAAAGGGAACATTTCCGTCCAAGCGTATATATATTCAGAGTCCCAGTCAGGTGTTAATTTCATTTTCTTCTGATCTTTCCAGACAGAACACACCATCTCCCCTCTGCCCTAGTCACTCCCAAATCTATCATCTTCTGTACATATGCCTTTTCACGACCATCTGTCTCTTCATCATTCTGTAAAATGTCCATGACTGCCTTATCAACTCAATCATGTCTCTCGTGAGTGCACGACTATTTTCAGTAAATATTAGCACATACTAATTACAATCAAAGTTACGGCATCAACAATTACAGTATATATTAGTGCATGGCTAATGACAGGTAATGTGAATCTATGTTACAACTACTGGACAATATCCCAGTTATCATAAAATGAAAGCCATGTCAGGAAATAGCACCATCAGGGTCAAATGGGAAGGTCAGCGCTACAGGGACACAATCATAATTCTGTAGTTTCCATGACAACATCAGAAAATAAACATGGTCGTAAATCAAAAACTGATTTTATCTCAGTTTAATGATCAAAACTTTGCCAACCATCTGGACAAAAAACTGGGTAGTATTCAGATGTTGCGGCACATCTTACGTGCAATAACTGGGTTATGTACTCCAAGAGAGCTGATGGCTATGATTGACATTAACCTCATTGTTCAATATAAAAATTCTACCAGAAGTATAAATTCTGGTGTTATCCTACTTTACAGATAAATCCGTTCGATGCCTAATATGGAACACACTGAATGACCTGACAGCATCCAGTGACTCATAGCTGTCTACTTGCATCAGGGTCCGTGAACAAAGTGGTGGCCCTGCAAACAGACTACACTAGTGTAGGCTTTGCTAGATGAATATGGATCGCAGTGTGAAGACAAACCCGGTACTCAAAATCATCAGCTGAAGCCAGATGTGCTAAAAGGTGCGGATATCGCAGCCTCGCTGCAAATTATGACACAATTTCATATCCTTTTCAGGACTAACACTGAAGAAGAGAAACCTATTCTATTTTTCTGGATATAAGATTTTCTCTTGTCCACGTTCTTTTTCATCCATGGACAGATACGCCTTCTTCTTCTTTGTTCATGTTCAAACTCCGGCTACCAAACCCCTGAAATAGGCAAGTAGCAGGATATTGTCCAGAGAACGGAATGTGTTGTGTCATAGTTGACTGCGATATTTGCACCTTTTGGTCCGACACATCTGACTTCAGCAGACATTTTTTAGTACCGGGTTAAACTTCCCTCTACGATCCCTTCTCCCTAGCCAGTCTGTCTTGTTGCAGCCTGTTATCCAGGATCACCATGTGGAGGTGTAGAAGGGTCTTGGTAGCTCTGGTACACTGACACTAGCAGCCAGCTGTATGTGGCTGACCATTGCATCTCATGCGCTGCTCAGCATCTTCATCTCGGACAGATAAATAATTTCACTCTCATTCCAGACAGTGCCAGCTTTATGTGGTTTGAATGGCAATCTGTTTTCTAGAATCAAATTTGTCTTTGCTCAATCATTACGTATTGGGTTCGACTACAGTTATTGGTACGCTCCAGTCAACCAAGCTGTAAATGAGTATTCGGCTTACTGTTAGCGAAGAAAATCGTCCACTCCATCTCATAAACAAGCTGTGGTTTCATACAACGAAGTCTCAGATGCAACGCCAGCTCAATAACCAATGCTACGCGGCTCCCTGTAAGAGAGGTAAGACGCTAAAAAAAAAAAGAAACGAATGCATGAAACAGTTGGTGTTTGAATCCTAAGAGTTACGAGAGACCCCTGGTCTCAATGGAGGTGAGATGGGATGTTTAGTCCTATTGGAGACATGATAAACTCGAAGATTCCGTGAACACACTGTGGGTGTAAAAATAGCAGTTGCAGTTGCTGGTCTCAAGCGAGATGAGATTAGTTATTTAGTCCTATCAAAGACTGATGATAAATTCGGAGATCCCATGCACACACTGTGTGCATAAAAGAACCTATGGCAGTTGAAAATAGAAAAACGCAGGCTGCTAGTTGTCCGGGAGAAAAAAAATGTCATTAAATTCCTACTCAAAGTCGTGTAGCCGAGATTAAATCCAAAGGGTAGGGAACGGCGTGGCCTAGTGGTTAAGTGGCACGGCTCACAACCAGAAGGTGCTGGGTTCGATCCCCAACACAGCACCGGCCGTTACCCCGGGGAAGCAAACCCTTAGAAAATGCAGGAGGAAGCAGAGCCTTGCGTAAATTGCATGCTGAAGTCGGATGCACTGGGCCGTCAGGCGCAAAATAAAAACCCACCAAAAAAAAAAAAAAATCAAAAGGGTGAAAAAATCCACATCCTGTGCTATTTCCAGTTCATGACAGAGGGAATCTTCCCCACTTAAACTGAATGCTAGCGCAATTAACAGTAACAGACGATTTGCAAAAATCTCTCCATCTTGACACTGTCAGCATCATTGCCTGCAATGGGCATCTGATTATGAGATCAATAAGGGTAAATATAAAATGATGTTCTGGAGTTCAAAAGGGGAACAGGGAGTAATAACACTGTAACCTATCAGGCATGTTGTAAGGGGTGACTAAAGAGGGTTGGACGTGGAGCTGGCTTTTTCCATCCTATAGAAGAAAATTAGTGGATCTTGTAGCCTAGTCGACAGTGAGCTGGCTTGCTAAGACTGGGGTTGCAGCGCTCCAGGGTTCAAAGTCATGGATGAACAGAAAAATCTGGGTGTGGTTCGTTCCTGGTACAACCACTCCTCCAATCGACCCAACCGTAAATTGGTACCTGGCGTATGAGTTGGGGAAGGTATAAACAGCAAGGAAGGGAACTGACCACCCTACCTCACATAAGCTGTGGCTTAGTCCATCCTAATGGCAATTGTTGCCATGGGACTCATCTTTAACCTTTGTAGAAAATATAAGCCACAAAAAAATAGAATTGGAAAGTCAAGTACGGGGATAAATATAACTTAATCATCCAAATATGGAAAAAACCAAGCAGGCAAATAATGATTCCGCCGATATAAGGAAGACACAGAGAGAGCTGGAGTGGATGACACAGAACAGGAGGACTTGGTGTGCATCTGTTGAAGAAATGTGCACCTGAATTATTATGATCGACAATTAATTCTTCCTCTTCAGTGTCCAGGTCATCCCATATCCGGTGAGGTCTTTGGGGCACACATGAAGACATCCACACAACCCCACGCCACCCCTCCCTGTCAGCGGCCGCTGCCTGTGCCTCTTCTGGTCGGAGATTGGTCCATTCTTTTATGTTGTCCTCCTACCTCTTTGTCATCTGCCTTGCACCTTTCTTCAGTGTGCGTCATAGTTTAAAGTGAGGGTGTGATATTTGCGTCTTTCGGCCCGACACATCCGGTTTCAGCATGTGGCGGTTAATTCAAAATGACAACCTTCATCTGTGAATATCTTTGTGTCATCTTCTTCTACGTTTGTTCTCAATCTCCCGCTACCAAGCCCTGAATAGGACTTTGCAAATAGCAGGATGAAGTCCGGAGAACGGAATGCATTGTGTCGCTAGTTTACAGCTTGACTGATATCTTTGTGTAAAACTGTATTTTTACCATATTTTTTCTCTTCAGTCTTCTTTTTCTGCATTCGTTCTCAATCTCCCACTACCAAGTCCTAAACAGGATTTTGCAAGTAGCCGTATGTAATCTGGAAAACGAAATGTGTTGTGTCGCTAGTTTACAGCTTGAGTGCGATATTTGCACCTTTCGGCCAGACACATCCGTCTTTGGCAGGCTCTTCAGTCAGGTCAGGTCATCTCGTAACCGGTGAGATCGTTGGGGCACACATGAAGACATCCTCACAATCCCACGCCACCCTTCTCTGTCAGTGGCCGCTGCCTGTGTCTCTTCTGGTCTGAGATTGGTCCATTCTTTTATGTTGTCCTCATGCCTCTTTTTGGGCCGGCCTCTTCGTCATCTGCCTTGCATCTTTCCGTG
This sequence comes from Ariolimax columbianus, assembly GCA_036924085.1. NCBI lineage: Eukaryota > Metazoa > Mollusca > Gastropoda > Stylommatophora > Arionidae > Ariolimax > Ariolimax columbianus. The sequence continues at coordinate 5,804,051 of JAVGWX010000021.1, forward strand.
AAGAATCGTATTTGCAAGACCATTTGATCTCGATATGTGACCTTACCAAATGGGTTTTCTTTTTTTGACAGTTGCCAAGAGGTCTTCAAAAGGCCCTATTGCTGTTGTAATTCTATCTCGTCAATGTATCTTAATAGTAATTTAACAAGGTAATACAGTATAAAACAATAATTTTGTAAACAATTACAACTCACTGATATGTCATTTACAAAATGATAAAACTCCAATACAACGATGCAGAGCATGGGAGATAATATAAAGCATAAGGCAATCAACCACAAATGCCCATACTGATTAATAAAGTTTGTGGCAGTATGCTCTAAAACGCAATAAGTAGTGTTAAAAAGTGATAAAAAAGTCCAAAATCACACATCATATAACAAGCCAATATTAATTTGTATGTAATATCTATGTAAACAAACTGACAGTTCATTGCACTTGTTAACACGAAAAGCAAGAATATGTCTAAAGGAAAAAAAATATGGTGGCTTTGATAGCAATATTGGCTTCAAGCTAAACACTTATTGACAGTAAATGTACAGAAATACCTCTAAACCTTGTCACTGGTGAACATAAAACACCAGGTAGCAAGACTTCAGATCAAAAGAAAGACTTGTCACAGATGAGCCTAAAACACCAGACAGTATGGCTTGAGATTTCTTTTCAATTGTCACTGATGAGACTAAAACACCAGGCAGTAAGGCTGCTGATCAAGAGTAGGGTTTGTCACTGATGAGACTAAAACACCAGACAGTATGGCTTGAGATTTCTTTTCAATTGTCACTGATGAGACTAAAACACCAGGCAGTAAGGCTGCTGATCAAGAGTAGGGTTTGTCACTGATGAGACTAAAACACCAGACAGTATGGCTTGAGATTTCTTTTCAATTGTCACTGATGAGACTAAAACACCAGGCAGTAAGGCTGCTGATCAAGAGTAAGGTTTGTCACTGATGAGACTAAAACACCAGACAGTATGGCTTGAGATTTCTTTTCAATTGTCACTGATGAGACTAAAACACCAGGCAGTAAGGATGCTGATCAAGAGTAAGGTTTGTCACTGATGAGACTAAAACACCAGGCAGTAAGGCTCTGGATCAAGAGGACGACCAAGAAAAAGATTGATTGATTGTGTTAACATTAGAGACACAAGGGCATGAAACATGGCAGCCACACAAATGACCCACGAAAGAAGACCCCCCCAATCTGACAAATGAGACAAATTTTTTTTAAATATAAGAATAAAAAGTGAGGCAAGGCTACACAAAAATTAAAATTAGGATAAAAAGCTTTAAAGTTTCCAAAAAATGTTGAAACAAAACTTTCTTTCGCAATAAAACTATACTGCGTGATTTTTTTTCTCGGTAAAAGTATGAGACAGACTTTTCTTTCAGTAAAAGAAAATAGAAATAAAACTCTGAATCAGGACTTTCTATCGAAGGAAAAATTATGATGCACAACCTTGACCTTCGCGAAAGTCAGACACAAAACTTATCTTAGAAGTAAAATGTCTTCTTAAAATAAATACAATTTATAATTACAAAAAAGTGGTATCTTCAGGTAAAAATCACATTGCAAAACTTTCTCTGTAGTAAATCATGATCACATTAAATAGAAAGTAAACAAACTTTTTGTGCTTAAGATAAGAAATAAAGATTATTACTGGAATCCTAGTATTCAATCAGACAGATCAATGTTTGATGCCAGGTAGTCAAAAACTAGGAAGTGAAAAAGGATCTTTTTGGTCTACAAATCCATCTGGCCAGCCATTAAAAGGTTTCTCCCGTTTCCCAAGGTTTGTTTTTTGTACTTTCATTTGGCTATTAATAGTAAGTTTGTCAGTGGTTTGTTTCCTTCCTGCCGTTTACTATTATTGTATATATTAGCCGGGTGGGTTCGCTGCGGCCGAGAGGCAAGGCACTAGCCTCTCAAAGCGATGAATTGAAACGGCATGGGCTCGAGCTTGCAGGTTTCAGAGAGTGAGGTTAATGACCAGCAGTTTCTTCCTCGCTATAATCCAAATACTGCGCAACTTATATCATCAAGACAAAACCGTTTGATGGTGTCACCGTCATCGCTGGCGATGAGCAACTAACTTTTTTTTAAAATGATATATTAGCCATATTTTGTAAAGGTGCTCATGTTTTACCGCGGCCCAAATAAGGGAGCGAGGAATTGTGACACTGCAACCTTTCAGGCATGTTGGAAGAGTCGTTAAGGTTGGGCATTGGGCTGGTTATTTTATCGTATTGAAACTATAAGCCCCAAAAAATAGGAAAAAAGGTCTTTACATTCTACAGTAGAAGAGAAACAACTAAATCGAGTAACTTTATAAAGAAAGCTCAGGGATGCCTGATCAGAGTGGAAAGACTAAGATGGTACCCTGCTATCGATGTCATAAAGAGGGTTGTGTATGAGACTGGCAACTTCATCATGTAAAGCAAAGTGCTAAAGACACCACTCTTGCAATAGCATATATATCCCTTGGTAAGGACGTCTGCCCAACTGAAGTGGCTTAATGCTCTTGCTGGAGGGAAGCCCCTCCGAGTGGAACTGGGAACGCAGAGAAAGAAAGAGAGGAGAACGAACAGGCCTAACTTCTAGGCATGTCACAAAAGTTGACCAGAGAAGAGTGAAATCACTGCTATTATAACTTTTTAACTGACACCGATAAGGGCTCAGATACAGGATGTCTGTAAACTGAACAGCTGTAGTAGTGGCTGTATGCTTCACTTGGAATGAAAATGTGAAACAGGAAGGATAATATAACAAATAAAATCAATAAATGCGGCTGAGCAGCGCATGAGCTGCAGCGGCCAGCGACCCATATCTGACTGTTAGCGTCAGGGTCAACGAATCAGAGCTGCCAAGACCCTTCTACACCTCCACGCGGTGATTCTGGATAACAGACTGCAACTGGCTAAGGAGAAGGGATCAAAGAGGGAATGCTAACCTGGGACTAAAAATATGTTTGCTGAAGCCGGATGTGTTGGACCGAAAGGTGCAAATATCGCAGTCAAGTTGTACACTACAACACAACGCATTCCATTCTCTGGACTACATTCTGCTACTTAGGTCCTTTTCTGGGTTTGGTGGCGGGAGATTGAGAACGAACAAAGCCAAGCCAATGCAAATAATAAATGCCATTTTACAATATGTTAAGTTGTTGAGCACGTCTTCTCTACAAGGAGAACTACAGTAAGAAAATTATCCCATAGAAAAGGTTGTTGTTGTTTCGAATACCCATAATGAGTAGGTTAACTCTTTTGTGCGCGCTGAAAAGGACGTTAAGTGGCAGGTTGCGGTAGCTTTCGATGAAGTGGGACCAGGGCCCTCCAGGTGGTTGTGCTATGCATGGCGTTCACTACTACAGGGATCACATCAATACACATCTCATCAAAAAAATCCCTTCAAAACAGCCTGAAAGAGAGATTGTGGTCTTGGTCAGTGTATTGTGCCTGACCCTGACACGACTTCCTGGTCAGTGTATTGTGCCTGACCCTGACACGACTTCCTGGTCAATGTATTGTGCCTGACTGGAATAGTGTTTCAGTTCCTCGCAGACATGTTTAATCAACATCAACAACCAGACAACAGATGAACAAACAAAAAGTGACATCCTGGTGACCCTACGCCGCTAAACCGCTGTACCTAATTTTCGGTACTTTGGATTGTACGTCATAAAATGCGTCAGAATCTAAAAATAACCAACCAATCGTGGTCAATCCTCATGATTAGTCATTGCAAATGTCTGCCCCCATGTTTGAATTGATTTTGTGGGGTTTAACGTGAACAAATTCTGAAAATTGACAATGAACGAACGGCTGATGAACCAAGCACTTCAACAGGAAAGCAAAGTAAGTCTAGGCTTATGACAGTCCAACAGGTGATCAATAATTTGGTTGATTCAGACTCTGCTCAAGTGAAACAGACAGTGAGAGCTCGAGTGATGAGATGAAGGCTTTTCTTGGACTGAGGATCTATATGGAATACTCATGTATAAAGCCCAGCTATCAGGATTATTGGACAAATGAGGGCTCTTTGTTGTGTTTACTCCCGGATTTTGAAATGTTTTATGACTCGAGACAGATTCTTTGCCTTTTGCTGGGTGGATTGACACACAAAGGTGGAATATTGACGCTAGATGAAAGGTAAACCTATTTTCTACAATGTCTCCAAGTTACATCTTATTCTAACCACTTGTTTGCATGTAACTAACATTTTTCTATATCATGTTGGTTTTTTCTCTTTAATGCCCTGGAACCCAGGAGTAGGGGACAGCTGGGTTCAGGGCCTTAGGTCTGGTAGGGTTAAGCGCCTACTTGAATATCCACAAATGAGATAAAGAGAAGACCTGAGCAAAACGCTGGGTCCAGCATGGTACCCCAAAGTAAAAAATATAAATTTGTTTACACAATATTTAGTTACCTGGCACCAGACACTTGTTACTCATGATTGAATACTAGGATTACAGAAGCTATTATTTGTTATTCTTCAAAATGGCTGTACCATGGCCAATATTCTGGACACAAATTATCACATTAAGAATTTATTCAAAAATGCACTTCTGATTGATTTGTTATTGATCAACCAATGATCTAAGTAGAAGTTCTGATGCATATCGGAAGCATTAATTGGTCAAACAAACAAGCCAAACATTCTGTGGTTTTATATATGTACCTACAGAAGACATCGATGACAAAAATCACCCACTTTCCTGAAAGACCATATGACTTCCAATTTTATTGCTGGAAGTTTCGAAACAGGCGATATGACTATTTTATAGTTATATGGAAGAGGTTTATATTATAACCCTAAAAGTGATAAAACACTATACAGAGCATTTTGCAACAGGATACAATTTGATCATTGGAAACGGCCGAATTGACAGACGTAACACACTTAATTTATATATATATATATATATATATATATATATATATATATATATATATATATATATATATATATATATATTTATATATATATATATATATATACACACACGGGGAGGGTTTGAAATGAAAACGTTAAAAATGGGATAGAAATTTAAGAACCATGCATTTGTATTGTAACTTGTTAATTTGGTTGCTAAGGATGTCAAGATTGTCCTACACGTGTCATCATGGTGCAGACAAACAAAATGACATCATAATTCCAGTTAAAAGATGGCCGCCACACTAATGACATGCACCAAAGTGGAGCAGTGTTCTGTTATCTGTATTTTGAGCAGCGAAGGGGTAAAACCTATAAAAATTCATTGGCGAATGAAGGTCCAGTACAGTGATGCATGCCTTTCACTTCAGCACGTGTATGAGTGAAGTAGGAAGTTCCAAAACAGTGTGAGTTCTGTGACCGAGTGTTCACTGTGTGCCTGATCTGGTCGTGAACAGGCTGTCACAGAACTCACGCCATTTTGGAACTTCCTACTCTACTCATACACTTGCTGAAGTGAAAGGCATGCTGGACCTTCATTCACCTATAAATTTCTATAGGTTTCACCCCGTCACTACTCAAAAAACGGATTACAGAAAGCTGCTCCACTTTGGTGCATGTCAATAGTGGGGTAGCCATCTTTCAACTGCAATTATGACGTTATGTCGTTCTTCTGCATCATGATGGCACGTGCAAGATACTCTTGTCACCCTTAACAACCATATAAACAAGTTACAATACAAAGGCATGGTTTTCTTCATTTCTATCCCACTTTTAAGGTTTGCATTTGAAGCCCCCTCACATATTTTTAATAATCTAGTGTCGAAGACCACTATGTTAGTGTGAAATAAAACATTTTATATTTCATTTAAATTTCTAAAAGCATTAATAATACTTTCTTTTCCTCCAATAGTCTGCCAAGATTATTGGCTTCTCCCCTTCAGTTAATTTTTTGTAATGCAATGACTTCCCATAGTTACAAAATATTGTCATTTTAACTGTACCCAGCCGGTGTTGTCAGCCAGAATGAGTACCACTGAGATTAATGACAAGCTTCATCAGGGTCACAAAATAATGTGCATAAAAGTAAAAGTTCCACAGGGAACAGAAAACATGACCTAAATTTCCATCAAACTGTTGTGTGCTTCCTAAAGTCAAGGGAACAGGAGTTGACACAGAACCTTATGCCAGTTGGCTTCGGTCCATCATCAAACACATGGCCAAGATGAGCTCTGCATTCTCGACACCTGACCTCCATTCGTTGCATACCTGGAAGTATTGAAAGTATATTCAGAAATTGTGACACATTTTTATCACAGCTTGTGCAAATCAGCATGGTTAAATCTAGTTTAAATTCAGATACCCGGTGGGATCAAGCCACTGAGCAGCGCATGAGCTGCAGTGGTCAGCGACCCATAGCTGACTACTAGCGTCAGGGCTAGCAAACCAGAGCTGCCAAGACCCTTCTACACTTCCACACGGTGATCCTGGATAACAGGCTGCAGCAGGGCAGACTGGCTAAGGAGAAGGGATCGAAGAGGGAATGCTAACCCAGTACCCAAAAAAATGCTTGCTGAAGTCGGATGTGTTGGACCGAAAGGTGCAAATATCGCAGTCAAGCTGTAAACTACGACACAACGCAATTCCGCTCTCTGGACTACATTCTGCTACTTAAGCCCTTTCAGGGTTTGGTGGCGGGAGATTGAGAACGAACGAAGAAGAAGACGAAGAAGATACCCGGTGAGGTTCACGAAGGAGACTGTGCATTTCAGGCAGACTGCCTCTATTTGGTCTGTATAAGTAGGGCAGTCCTGCAGGATATGTTATGGTGTTTGCTTGGGTGCTCCACAACCACACGTGGCGGTGTCTCTGAGACCCATTCTGTGGAGATGGGCCTTCAGTCTAGAATGTACCCTTTCTGAGTCTATCCAACTCTGCCAAGTTTGTCTCTGCTGTCAATTTTCTGGTTTGTATTCTTTGTGCTGGTCTTTCCATTCTGTCCTCATGGATCGTTTGATGAGTGTCGTTACTTCTTTGTACTGGTCTCTCCATTCTGTCCTCATGGATCGTTTGATGAGTGTCGTTATTTCTTTGTACTGGTCTCTCCATTCTGTCCTCATGGATCGTTTGATGAGTGTCGTTATTTCTTTGTACTGGTCTCTCCATTCTGTCCTCATGGATCGTTTGATGAGTGTCGTTACTTCTTTGTACTGGTCTCTCCATTCTGTCCTCATGGATCGTTTGATGAGTGTCGTTACTTCTTTGTACTGGTCTCTCCATTCTGTCCTCATGGATCGTTTGATGAGTGTCGTTACTTCTTTGTACTGGTCTCTCCATTCTGTCCTCATGGATCGTTTGATGAGTGTCGTTACTTCTTTGTACTGGTCTCTCCATTCTGTCCTCATGGATCGTTTGATGAGTTTCGTTACTTCTTTGTGCTGGTCTTTCCATTCTGTCCTCATGGACCATTTGATGAGTGTCTTTGCTTCGCTTCTTTATAGCTCTGGGGATGGCGAATCTGAATGCCGTCAATTTAAATTGTTCAAGCTCATCTCCTATCTCATTTTCAAAGATCCTACAGTGCGCCGGAATTCGCTGTAGGACTAGATCTGTAATTTGAGAAAGCAATCTGATGTTGTATTTTATTTTGTGTGAGAATCTATCTTGTTTGGGGCTTGAAATGGCTTGGAATATGCTCCTGAAGTCTGTTAGGGTGACCTTCTTCCTTGTAGTTGTGTTTTGACTGATAAGAATATGAGTTGCTGCATGAACAACTGTTGCTTCAGCTCTGAAATTGGTACAGGTCTCTCCTGCTGTATGGAGTGATTTTCCATGTCGCCATTGGAGTGTGGGATGTAGATTCCACTGCATCCACTTTTTGTGCTCACCTTTGCAGATCCATCTGTGTACACACGTGTCCAGGAGTTGCTAGGGTAGTCTCTTGATCTCATACCATATGATAGCATATTCTGTTATGCGTTTTCAATATAAAACATAGTGAATTTTTTCATATTTTGATACAAATTCTTCCTCTTTTGTTCATTTTCTATTTAGTGTAAGATCGGTTATATCACATTGTAATGTGATAAATGTGTCTATCAGCCTGACATTGCTTTTGGCAATTATTTTTATTTAGGTAACTCAGTTGTAATGTGATAAATGTGTCTATCAGCCTGACATTGCTTTTGGCAATTATTTTTATTTAGGTAACTCAGTTGTAATGTGATAAATGTGTCTATCAGCCTGACATTGCTTTTGGCAATTATTTTTATTTAGGTAACTCAGTTGTAATGTGATAAATGTGTCTATCAGCCTGACATTGCTTTTGGCAATTATTTTTATTTAGGTAACTCAGTTGTAATGTGATAAATGTGTCTATCAGCCTGACATTGCTTTTGGCAATTATTTTTATTTAGGTAACTCAGTTGTAATGTGATAAATGTGTCTATCAGCCTGACATATTGCTTTTGGCAATTATTTTTATTTAGGTAACTCAGTTGTAATGTGATAAATGTGTCTATCAGCCTGACATTGCTTTTGGCAATTATTTTTATTTAGGTAACTTAGACGTGGCAAACCTTTTTGAGTTGGAAGATCACATTAAGTTAGCTATTAACTTCATCATCATCTTCTTCTTTGCGTTCAAGATCTTTCGTCGTACTATATCTGTTGGCCAGTCACCATGATGAAGTCTGTAGTCTTCATCAGGTCGGAGCAGCTGCCCCACAGCTTTTTGTTTCAACTCCGCAACCTCTGGCCAGGTTTGGTATCTCATTTCCCTATAGAATGGACATTCCTGTAGAATGTGTTCAGGATTCTGGCCCACCCCCCTGTTCAACATCGGCATTTATTGGTGTGAGAGGTGTTTAGTCCTTATAGATGTTCTAGTAGTCTGCAGTGACCAGTTCTTAGGTGAAATAAGGTAGTTTGTTGGAGAAACTTCAATTAGATGCACTTTAAAGGGTACAGCATTTTGTAAACTCGTGCGGTAGTGGCATTGGTTAGGCAGGGATACTAACATACATGCTAGAGTTGCATTATAACTAAATCATGAGCATTAAAGGTGTCAAAATAGCCCCTTTCTTCGTCGTTCTTCCTGAAAAAAACATAATGTCGTAGTTTACAGCTAGGCTGCGCTTTTCAGCCCAACATATCTAGTTTCAGTTTGCATTTATTACCTTTCCGCTGTAATCTCTAGTAATGCCTGTTTCCAGGGTCGCCGCTTGATGACGAAATACGGCCTTGGTCAGCTCTGGTTTGCTGACTCTGATGCAAGCGACCAGTTATGAGTCACTAGTTGATGTCAGCTCATTCCCTGGGCTGCATCTTCAGCTCAAATAGCCCTTACAACTTACTAATGTTTTATTTGTGGCCGTCAGTCAGGGAGGATTATTTCATTTAATCTTCTTTTACTATTTGGTATTTAAAATATGGTCATTTTAAGGTTAAACAGAAATAAAAATAAATGGATTTGTGCTGCAAAATTTGGAATCATTCAAATAGTTGCACTTGATTAAATCTCCTTAATCAATTAGGTATAACATTATACAACATACAGATTTTTAACTGTGGTACAGCCAAATCATAAACGAATTGAATAAACATTAAATAATAACCTCCAATGTTTTCTTCCTTAAGCAGCACTCTTTCCTTTGCTAAGACGTCACTAAAAGCTGGCCACCCTGATCCTGAATCAAATTTTGTGTCGGACGAAAACAGTGGAGTTCCACAAACAACACAGTTGTATAAGCCTTCTTCTTTCCATTTCACGTATTTGCCAGAGAAAGGTCTGAGGAGGGTATAAAACAATGCAAATACTTCTGTATTGTGGTTAATATGTTTATGTCATGCAATTTGGACATATCAATCAATCAGGGATCAAGACGTGGAGCAGTGCATGAGCTCCAGTGGTCAGCAACCCATAGCTGACTGCTAGCATCAGGGCCAGCGAACCAGAGCTGCCAAGACCCTTCTACACCTCCACGCGGTGATCCTGGATAACATGCTGCAGCAGGGCAGACTGGCTAAGGAGAAGGGGTCGAAGAGGGAATGCTAACCCTGTACTCAAATAATGCTTGCTGAAGTCAGATGTGTTGGACCGAAAGGTGCAAATATTGCAGTCAAGCTGTAAACTATGACACAACACATTCCGTTCTCTGGACTACATTCTGCTACTTAAGCCCTTTCAGGGTTTGGTAGCAGGAGATTGAGAACGAACGAAGCCAAGTCAAGCCAATCAATCAAAGCCTGTCACTCTTCTCTGTGCAGAAGCTATTGACGACATCCTGCCAGCATACACGGTCCTAGGCTGATCTTTCTGCCTCTCTCCAAGTATAATAACTTAATCTTAGTTTCTTCTCACATTCTCTTCTCCTTGTATTTTTGGGTCTACCTTTCTTTCTCTTCCCTTTTGGATTCAATGTAAGAAACCCCCTGGATATGTTGGACAGTGCCTTCTGTAGCAGTTGTTGGCTTCTTTTCCATAGGTCTTCATTCATCCCCAAGTAATGTCACCCTATGCCTGTTATCCTTGGTAGACATCTGTTAACGAAGGACTGGAGTCATGGTTGTATGACTTTGGTTATTTTCCATATTTCCACTCAATACAGCAACACTGACTTGACAATGGAAATGAATATTCTAACGTGAGTGTAAATCTTGATTTCTCTGGATATCCATAAGTAGTTTAGTGTCAGAAAGGCCATTCTTGCCTTTCCAATTATGGCCCTTACATCTGCATCTGTCAATGTGCTGCCCTAATAGGTAAAGGTACCCACTTAGTCCAAAGGCTCTCCCTCCAACAAGACTGGTTCTTTGTTAATAGTCCTGTAATTTAGACATATGCTCAATATTATTACATTTTCTTTTAATCAATCAAAGACCTTTCAACTCCCTATGCTCTTCATCAAATACATGCCAAATCTTTATGTCTTCAGTCATCCGTGTCATGTCTTCAGTCATCCATGTCATGTCTTCAGTCATCCATGTCATGTCTTCAGTCATCCATATCATGTCTTCAGTCATCCGTGTCATGTCTTCAGTCATCCATATCATGTCTTCAGTCATCCGTGTCATGTCTTCAGTCATCCATATCATGTCTTCAGTCATCCATATCATGTCTTCAGTCATCCGTGTCATGTCTTCAGTCATCCATATCATGTCTTCAGTCATCCATATCATGTCTTCAGTCATCCGTGTCATGTCTTCAGTCATCCGTGTCATGTCTTCAGTCATCCATATCATGTCTTCAGTCATCCATGTCATGTCTTCAGTCATCCGTGTCATGTCTGACAGATACCTGCAATTTAGAATAAATCCCTGCAGGTCCATCAAAATATACCCCATACTTGGTAATAGCATCTCCCTGAAGCAGAAGAAGTTTTGCAGCAGAAGTCGAGAGATACAAACAGATCAGTGATCCAAGACACTTAATGTATGGACACCAATTCCAGAAAACTAGACTTAAATTTAGACATCGTTTCATACAAAAAACAATCTATCCAAGGAAACCCTGGAAAGCGTCGCATCGAGAAATGATGTGTAAAAGCTATAATGCACATGGATAAAGCTGCACTAGGAGCACACCTACCATGTCCAATATAATAATAACAATAATGTTCGCTGAGGCAACTGGTTGGTCACATCCACGACCCACTGCTGCAGCAAGGTTCCATGCCTCGTCCAGAGCAGAGATGAAGGCTGCTATCTGCTGGGGCCATACTTTGCGGGGACGGCCTCTTCTGCGCCTCCAGCCAGTCGGGGGAAGACATTTGGTGCTGAGGAACGACTTGTGTTGTATCTAGTGGACCACCGATTTCTGGCCCAGTCGTACAACATGACTCCTATCCAATATGGAGAACCTTCCTGCCGAAGAATGATGTGTCGGCCCGAAAGGTACAAATATCGCAGCCAAGCTGTAAACTAGCAACACATCGCATTTCGTCCTCCGGACTACATCCTGCTACTTGCAAAGTCCTGTTCAGGCCTTGGTGGGCAGAGATTGAGAACGAACAAAGAAGAAGAAGGAGAACCTTAAATAGACTTCGACCTGGACGTAGAAAAAACCTGATGAGATGGGAATACAACAATAATGATACTTGCGAATGCGGTGCTGTCCAGGACCAAGAACACTTCATGACATGTGCAAACCTACCCCCCGCATGTATGATGGAAGAAGTGCTTGAGGGAAATGACAAGACAATCAAGATGGCTGAACACTGGACCTCTGCCATATGACATAGTGCAATGGACACGAAATGTACTGTTTTGTATTACAAAGTTAAAATTCAGATTCTTGTCCCTCGGTAATTCTGATGTACATATCAATTGGTCCTGTACATTTATTTCAGTTTCATTTTCGTGACAATATTACTTACAAAGAGGAGCGCATGGCCGAATGGTTTCGAGGCCTGCCTGCCGACACATAGGGTAGCGGTTCGAATCCGCGTTATGGCATATGTTGTTTTTCTGTTGGGGGTGAAATAAACAAACATAGCCAGCACACGACGTGACGACAGCAGTGGCGAAGCGGTCTGTAGTCCTCAGCCTTCAAAACCCCTCGACTACCCCAGCAATGAGAAAAATGTTGTATGACAGTTTTATTACTTACAAAAATGCTCTGATACCCAAGATGCTAATTCATTATATAGGCAAAAATTACAGAGGACACACACTCATATAGCAAGCAACATGCACAAGAAAGGCATCTTACTTCTCTGTTCCCAGTTGTTGAGTCACGCGATACTGGGCTGGACTCAATCTCTTCTCCAACTCATCCTTCTCGTACACAAACCCCGAGCAGGGGCATGACCCACTTCCGACTGAAGCCGTGGTTTCCCCATCGACAGCATCAGCATCGCCACCAGCAACATCACATATTGCTTTCAGTTTCTTCAACTTTGGTGAAATCTCCTGCTTCTTCGTGACATAGTGTAATATGTTCATTCGACCTGAATAAAAGCATTATCATCATGACATCAGTTGAATGGGGAAGCATTACAATACATTTAACTTATTCATGCGATATATCGGCTATTTAACTTTTCTAAAAATCTTGCGGAACTAACATTATTATTGTTATGGATCCAGGAGCAACCAGGCTCTCGACCTTCAGCTCAACGTCATGTAATGGTATCTGCACATATTTCTTAGTTGATGTTTAGAGTCCTACAAAGTGTTCTGTTTATCTGGCCTCTGAGGAAGATGCATTTTCCTAACATTGTTGAGCCCGATGCTGATGTGTCAGCTTTAACAATTTGTGCACACATATTTACAAGATCAGTTATTAACAGATGAGTTTAGACGACATTTGGCTACCTGGCATAGGTCACAAAACGTGTCTGAATGAACACCAGTATTACAGTATATTTATAATTTTTGCCATACCATGCTTTCCTAAATTTATGGCTTGGCTTGGCTTCGTTCGTTCTCAATCTCGAGCCACCAAACCCTGACACGGGCCTTAGTAGCAGAATGTAGTCCAGAGAACGGAATGCGTTATGTCGTAGTTTACAGCCTGACTGCGTTATTTGCACCTTTAGGTCCAACACATCTGACTTCAGCAAGCCTTTTTTTAGTACCGGGTTAGCATTCCCTCTTCGATCCCTTCTCCTTAGCCAGTCTGCTCTGTTGCAGCCTATTATCCAGGATCACCACTTGGAGGTGTAGAAGGGTCTTGGCAGCTCTGGTTCGCTGGCCCTGATGCTAGCAGTCAGCTATGGGTCGCTGACCACTGCAGCTCATGCGCTGCTCAGCATTGTGATCCCCCTTCCTAAATTTATAAATGTGTTTCTACCATAAATCATTATATTTTGTTGTTCATTTTTCAAATATTTTCTACAGACCATGTGTGTCTTTTGTGAAGGTTTTTAAAAAAATTTGAATTTTTTCAACTTCACTTGCCTTCAGAAATATATGCATGTTGTGAAAACTACTGCACAGCTAATAAAGTTACATTTTAAGAATATCTTCCCATATGGGCTATGTTCAATGGAAAGCCACTTGTTGCATTTACATAGCTGAATTATTGATTGGTTAATAAAAATATTCCATGTTGTTAGTAAGAACAAATATTGTCACTTTAATCCATTCTATACAAATCAACAATACTACATATCAAATAAGGTTTTAGTTACAAATTACATCAACCAAAAATTTCCACCAACAGCCTGGACGCACACCTATACGGATTGCTCAGCCAAAGATGACACCGAAAACGGGGGAGGAGGTATCACTATAAAACTAAAAAGCAAAGAATACTCAGCAGCATTTGCCACTGGGAGACGCTGCAGCAACTTCAGTGCTGAAGCCAGTGCCCTGAGACAAGCAGCTGAAACCCTTATAGACCATAAGGAGCAGGCAGAAAAGCAAGTGGTCATTTTCACAGACGGTCTCGCAGTGTTAATGGCGCTCAAGAACCAGCACAAAAATGAACTCGGTGCTCTGGCAGACTCGCTCGAATGCCTGTCCCAGTGCTTCAAAAAAACCACAGTCCAGTGGATACCAGCCCACTGCAATATTCCAGGCAACGAGGAGGCAGACAGACTCGCCAGAGAGGGAGGAATGCTGCAGCAGAGTGATACACATACAATGAGACAAAAGAATTCATCAGGGCAACGTACAGTGCAAAATGGAAAAAAGACCACCCTGGCCACATAGAAAACAATGCCTACCATCAACTCTCCAGGCAAGACCTGGTGATAATTCTCCGGCTACGCACAGGTCACAACAGACTTAGATGCCATCTGTACAACAAGTTCAAGATTGGCACTACAGACCTTTGTGCCTGCGGCACAGTCCCCATGAAGGCAGAACATATTTTGCAGTTCTGTCCACTGTATACCGACAAAAGAAGTGACATTTGGCAACAGCCAGTGTCCTTCCACGAGAAGCTGTACGGAAGCGTACAGAGCCTCGGGTCGACCGCTGCCTTTGTTAGAGTCAATGAAGTTGAGGTCTGAAGATGAACGAGGAAGAAGAAGAAATAAGGTTTTTGGTGCTGAAGATGCAGTGAATAATTCATGGCAGGCTGTTTAGGAATTGTTGAGATTAGGGATCAAAGAGGGAAGGCGAACCCTGTTTCACAAAAAAATTGTGCTGAAATCAGACATGCCAGGCCGAAGGTCACTTTAACTGCTAATTACGACAAATTACAAAGTCTTTTCAGGATAAATGCTGAACAAATGTTGGGTTTTTTTTCCCATTCATTTAATTCTGCATTCAAATCTGATAAGTTTGATATATGCAGGCAGTTCAGTCAGTAAATAGGTCACAAATCGCCTTTTTTTTTAAATTTCAAAATGAGATACGAACTCAACTCAACTTTAAAACAATTTATTATTGCACTTACATTGCCCTTTATTTCTCTACATAATTTTAAACAACATTTATACATTTATAATAATAATAATGTTCACTTAGGCATCAAAGGCCAGTTGCGACAATCGACTACTACAATGTCCAATGATCGACCACTACAATGTCCACCTACTGAGGATTGTCCATGCGTAGTGTGTTTACCGTAATCCCTACAGACTCCCCAGGTGGAGTCCAATTCTTCGCAGCCTCTGGATGAGGGCTGCGAGGAGTGTGTGTTGAACCAATGTTTGTTTTGGCTTTCCTTGTCTGTCTGTGTCTGACTCCCTACTTCTTCACGTTCTGCCACCGTGACCTCTGGATTGTGTCGTCCATTTTCAGGCCAGCGTGAAACTTGCTGAGCTGAGAATACGAGGTTAGAAGAGGTATGGTGTAACCCCCAGTGGAAGGGGACAGGAGATAGGCGGCTTCAGTCCACGTAAGAAAGCCCTTGAGTAGTTATAACCTATGCTGAATTTTGTGGCGCAGTCAAGCGGAACGTTCAACGCCATATTGGGACAGTTTTTTCACGATTTAATCCAGACACAGCCACAAGATGCAGCATAACAACAGGATAACCAAACAAAAGCACATGAATCCCACAGAATAAAGTCCTTGATGTCCCTGGTGAAGAAGTTTTATAAAAACACCATGGAATAACAACATGCTGACCATCTCTACATAGGTTGCTGTGTACAGATCATGTGTGATTAGTACCCTGCTCTATGACAGCGAAACATGGATTCTGTATGCCTCACATGAAAAAAGTCTAAATGCTTTTCATATGCACTTCCTGAGACGCATACTTGGAATTTCATGGAGTGACAGAGTGGCTAACAACGAAGTGTTGGACCATGCAAAGATTTTTAGCTTGATTTTGATCCTTCGCCACTTGATCATGTGTGCAGAATTAAGGATGGGTGAATACCAAACGATATCATTTACAGAGAGCTGACCATGGTCATGCATAAAAAAGGTAAACCCTTCCCCTGCTACAAAGATGTTTGCAAGCGTGGCTTGAAGCAGTGAAGGCGTTGGATATGAACACCTGCAACTGGGAGGAACTTGTCAAAGACAGACCCGGCTGGAGGCAGGCTTTGTGTGTTGGTCTGCAGGCAGGTGAAGACAGGATGCATCAAGATGCAGACTCCAAACATGTGCGGCGAAAGCATGGACAACAATCTTACTGTCCCCTCTCTAGCATGAAGTCCATTGTCCCTGGAGACTGACAGGATGCCAATCAGCCAATTAATCATGGCAGACATCCCCTATTACTCAACTGATCCATCCTCTTTGATGAAACTTCTGTTGTATTAATTCCACACATTTTCTCATGTCGCTCGTATTGCCTTATTATGACTTTCAATAATAGTTAATAGTCTTACTTTTAACGTTTCTGATTTGGGTTTACATAAACACTGACACGTTTTACCTTATCTGGTTTGAGTCTGGTAATTAAAGATATCAAACATGTATCACCGACATCAAAGACAGTAGCCAATGACTCATGGCTGGTTACTTGCGTCAGGGTCAGCAAACAGCTGACCAAGACCCTATTCCGCCTACAAGTGGCGGCC
Source organism: Ariolimax columbianus (assembly GCA_036924085.1). Classification (NCBI taxonomy): domain Eukaryota; kingdom Metazoa; phylum Mollusca; class Gastropoda; order Stylommatophora; family Arionidae; genus Ariolimax; species Ariolimax columbianus. The sequence continues at coordinate 5,820,915 of JAVGWX010000021.1, forward strand.
CTGGAAACAGGCTGCACTAGTGTTGGGCCAGTGTCGACTGTCTTTGGATAAAAGAATAGGCATCGCAATGGGCAGGCAAATCCGTAACCAAGACAAAAAACCAGCTGAAATCGGATGTGTCGGGCCGAAAACCCCAGATATTGCAGCCTCATTGTAAACTAAAACTACGACACAGCGTCATTTTCTGGACGAAAGTAGAAGAAGAAGCAGAAGGTCAAAAGTCAAGAAACAAGATTAGACACAAGTCATATTTGACAACTTTCAGAGGCAAGTAAATTGTATCAACAGTCAGAGGACTCATAAGATAAGGCACTTTGACTATGGTCTCTTACTCTTAGAATAGATTATCTATGGTCACGGTCTAAGAGTAAGAGTAAGAGACTTTCACTACTTCAGACAGCAGACGAAGAGACAATCAAATCATGACAATGGCTTATTTATTGATCGCCGATGTAAATTAATACTTACCGGCTGACACAATATGTAGAGAAATAAAGCGCTTAAAGCAACGATCCCAACTATTTCCAAGATAAAAACACTAGAAAATATAGCTTTACTAAGCTCTGTGCAAAGTAAATTTCACTGAAACTGAAGTGGAAAAGTTGTTGATTCCTGTTTTAACCACAACAAAAACTACAATAATCCATTAACCAAGGCTTTCAGAGTGTCTTGGCCAGTTACCATATCAGACTGAAAAACACAATTTAGTTTAGCCAATACAAAAGCAAATAAGAGACCAAGAAAAATTATAAAATGTCTTAAACAGACGATAAATAGTTGTTAGCAGTTAAAACACTCATTACAAGTGGAAAAATTAGACTGAGTTGGCAAAAGCTACATTAATAAAATATAAGCCAAATAATTAAACTACTTGAAAATAGAATGCGTCTATGTGGCATATACCATACATTCTCTAGTTTCCGGATAAACCTCACCACCCCTGCTCGCATGTAATTATTTAAAAGCAAATCTTATATAATTGTTACATTATTTATCACATCATTAATGTTGCTATTTTATTTTGATTTATTGCGCAGAAGAAAACAATAACATTTCTAAATATGTAATATCTCCTAGATGTCACGTGACCTAGGTTGGGTTTTTCATTTTGATATGCCAGAATGGCAAAATGTTTTTTAGTACATGTTTTCCTCAACTCAACTGTTCCCATCGTAACAGTGCATAAACATCTTCAGAGATGTTGAGTAATAAAATATCAATACAGGAGGGTTGCGTTAATCATCTTCAATCCACTTGTATCATTAGACGACGGACGTGGGGATGTGTAGTTTTCTATTGTGTGCCAGCTTTGTCGCCGATGTTGTTGTCATTCTGTGTTTCTTAACCGACACCTTCTATTCATCTTTTTCGTGGTCTGCCTATTGCTTTGCAGCCATGATGCATGGTATTGTAGATACGAGCAGCTGATAACTTTGGTTGCATTATTGTCAGATGTCCGAACCACTTTATTCTCTGCCTTTACATATATTTCATCCACGGTGTTGCACCCACCTTCTATCTGACTACTTCAATTCCTTGTGACCCCGACAGCATATCAAATAATATGAGTCGAAAGATCTTTCTGTGATAATATAAAGAGCTAAAACGGATTAATTCTCTACTATACTTTGAATTGCTATCAAACTATTGGTCATCAAAAGGGGGGTATTTATTGAACTGGGAGATAAAAAGGTCTCTTGTCTACGTAGTCGCCACATATTGTGCAGGCTACTTTTTTTATTTACATACCCCGATAAACGCAACACAGCCGCCCTGGTGTTTAAACTATGCCATTCAGTATGGACAACTGGTAATAATTATGATGACAATCTAAACTGATTGTATCCTCTGCCCGTATCTATTTAACATTTATATAGATAAAAGAGGAATGTCAGAGAAAATCAAGATCACGCACATTAAGCCTTAAGGCCTTTTTCATAATAATCGGAAATCATTACGCGACGACACAAGTTGGTCTAGAACATGTAATTGTGTCAATAACATCGGAAGCACATAATCTTTATTTAAACACGCGCACAAACTAAAATTATGATCGCGGACAATGTAGTGAACAAATCGATAATCCGCAAAGATAATTTAGAAATACAAGTTGTGAATTTCAGCAATCTGGAGACTATTCAATAGACATTAATCGATAACCTACAATTGCCTTACACAAACTAAAGCAAATAATGACTGTGTCGCAGTACACAAACAAGAAGTCGAAGATCTAACCGATCAGGGAGTATATTTTCTATGAGGTAACGTATGGTTGTGAAACATTGACATTTAATAAAACAACTGCAAAAAAGATAACATCTTTCTAAATTGGGTGCTATAAAAAATACACTGAATATATCATGGACAGAGATGAAAACAAGAAGAGAGGGATCAAGATGCTTAGCAGCACAAGAGCTGCATCAGTCAGCGATCCATAACTGACTGCTAGCGTCAGGGCCAGCGAACAAGGCCCTTCTACAACTCCACGCGGTGATACTGGATAATAGGCTGCAACAAAACAGGCTGGCTATGGAGACTAATCAGGTACTCAAAAAGACCTTCTAAAAGCGGATGTGTTGGACCGAAAGGTGCAAATATCACAGTCATATTGTAAACTCCGACACAGTGCATTCCATCCTCCGGGCTACACCCTGATACTTGCAAAGCCGTTTTCGGGGCTTGGTCGCGGTAGATTGAGAACGTTCAGGGCTTGGTCGCGGTAGATTGAGAACGAACGAAGAAGAAGAAGAAATAGAATAAATCGGCAACAACTGCATATAAAAGAAAATGATCTTATAGACAAAATCACATGGGAAAGGTTAAGATATTTGGCTTGGCTTGGCTTCGTTCGTTCTCAATTTCCCGCTACCAAACCCTGAAAGGGTTTAAGTAGCATAATGTAGTCCAGAGAACGGAATGCGTTGTGTCGTAGTTTACAACTTGACTGCCATATTTGCACCTTTCTGTCCAACAAATCCAATTTCAGCAATCATTTTTTTTAGTACCGGGTTAGCATTCCCTCTTCGTGCTCTTCGTCTTAGCCAGTCTGCCTGCTGCAGCCTGTTGTCCAGGATCACCGCGTGAAGGTGTAGAAGGGTCTTGGCAGCTCTGGTTCGCTGGCCCTGACACTAGCAGTCAGCTATGGGTTGCTGACCACTGCAGCTCATGCACTGCTCAGCATCTTGATCCTGTAAAGATATTTCAGTCATATATTCTTCTTCTGAGTTCTTTGTGAAAAGGATGTTTGTCACGTTGTATTTTAGTGTACATCTAGATTGTGATATCTACGCCTTTCGGCCCAGCACATCTGATTTCACCACGGTATGTTTTGGACCGAGTTTGCCTTCCCTCTTCGATTCCCTAACCTTTTGGCCAGAGTGATTCGAGGGCACCAACTCCGAATTTGAATATGGTCTTTGTCAGTTATGCGTCATTGACCCTGATGCAAGCAACCACATGTGAGTCGCTGGCTTCTGTCAGCTCATTCACTGCGACGTCTTCTGCTCATTTTGGTCATATAACACAACACACTGGCTTGGCTGACAGTGGGAAGGCACGGTGTCCGGGAAGAGAAGATCATGGCGACACAGAAGATGATATCACGAAATGACTGAACGTTTCAAGATGTATAACGCAACCAGACTTGCCCGAATCCGCGATGTGTTCAGTGCTGCTGTAACGGAGACTATGTTCTGGATCAAATAGATCATATGATGAATAATCTAAAGGCATAACTAGCAATTTAGCGGGGGCATAGAACCATCATTGCAGCCGATTGGCTCGCAGAAAACATATGCCAGTTTATATGTGCTGTTATAGCAGGGGCCATTTCAGGGCCACTTTATTTTAGATGAAATCGTCAGACCAACGCGTCCAAGTCACTGTTTACAACATCCATAAAAGAATGTAATGGCATATTCGTTACTCCTCAACATGGGGCCCAAGTATCCACACGGAAATCGGAATTAGAGTAAAGAAAAGAGGGCAAAACTGAAACAGGAAAAAATATCTGGTCAACTATGAAGAAGTAAACGCAATTTTTAAAAAGGACAATGCAATGTAAAGTGGAAGTGAGAACAACCTAAACACCACGCAGATGACAGATACTCCCAACTGTCCAGAAAACATCAAGTTATCGTACTTAGTTTCCGACCTGACCAGAATGAGACACCAACTACAAGATAAGTACCACCAGGCTATGTTAATGCGGTCTGGTAGACATGACAACAGCACATGTACTTCAAGACTACGCCCCCCCCCCCCCCCCCCCAACACACAGAACTGAGGAGAATAATGTAACCTCTGTCGGCTCCCCTCGAGGAGAAACTGTACGGTGCATTAGGACCCTGACAAAAAACAGAAGAATTTATTTAAGAATCCTAAGTACAAGCCTAAATGAGCAATGATCGCAAAAGAACAAGAAGAGGAAGAAAAGAAAAAAAATAGCGGCAAAATACAAAACTATCGTCTGTTTCAAGTTGCCACTACAGTCTGCAAGCTAATTGAGAATATTCACGATAGCGTGAAAATGTCATTGAAAAACGAAGCGTTATGACAAACTTTACGAGGTTGTGTTGCATAGAATCGACATCACTGTCTTCTGGGCAGACCCATATGTGCTTAGTAGGGGTGGGTTTATATCGATAATAACATTAACAATTATATAACAATATGTTAGTTCGGCGTGGGCACAGATACAAAAACCATCAACTAAGAAATTTTCGTCAAGGAAGAAGAATAAAAGAAGTGAGAATAGCTAATTTAGTTCCATTTATAGTCTAAGATTGATAATATGACAATAAATTAGTTTATGCAGAAAAACATGACCTCATGTGAACACAGAGAATACTTGAGGCAGAAAAGCAAATACCAACACAAATAGTTATCTTCACAGACTGCATATATCTACTAGCGGCAATGCATAAAACTAACAACAAACTGCTGTGATAACAAATCAGTGCAGAACTAAGAAAACTTTAGGGATACTAAAACAAAATACTCCCCCAATGGTGCCCTCCCACTGCGGAACTACAGGAAACGAGAGAGCTGACGCTCTATCAAAAGTTGGCAGCAAAATGCACAATTTAATCATATCATCGAGTACCATACACACACAGAGAGAGAGAGAGAGAGAGAGAGAGAGAGAGAGAACTAAGAACATCATCAGAAATCAGTATACACACCAATAGTGAGAAGATGGCCTACAGTAACTTTGGTCTCATAATCAGCAATAAAAAACTCAGGTACTCTTCTAGCCTGAACATTACCGTACAGAACCAACGTCTCCAGGCAGTCGATAAATTTATTTACCTAGGTAGTACCCTCACAAGTCAGTCGATAGATTCACCTACCTAGGCTGTTCCCTCACTAGAGAGGCAATTATAGACTTTGAAATTCTATTACCAGCTAGATTGCAATGGCGATCTTTGCGTTTGGGATGCTGCAAGCAAGCGTCTGAAGCCTACATGACATCAGTGTTACCACGAAGGTTGCAGTGTATCGCGGACGACATGACAAAGTGCCTAACTCTGAAATTCTTAGTCAAACTAACATATTGTGCATCCATACACTTCTGAAAGAATTTCAGATAAAACAGACTGGGGATGTTGTTTGCATGCCCGTTTATACAGTGAGCTAGGAACAGGCAGACGCTCATTAGGAAGACAAAAGAAATGCTTCAGGGGGTCCTTGAAAGTGTTTCTGAAAAGCTTGAACATTGATGTCATCTCCTGGGAGTCGCTTGCACCGAACCGTCTCGACTCGCGGGTTAGCAATCACCGAAGGTGCTCAGGTTGCAGAGTGAAACTTTATCGTTGAGGCTCAAATTAGGCTTGCCGCCCAAAAGGGCAGAACGCACGACGGCTCCACATCTGACTCCTCACACGAGTGCACCGGTTGTGCCAAAGTTTATCATTATTGTGTCCTTGGTAGAACATCGTTCTCACCACAGCCGTATTGTAAACTTCGCAATCTAGAGATTGCTGAATTATCTATTTCAGTGTTCTCATCCAACAGACGGTCGTTGATTAATTTCAAAATGTTACTCCTTTCCATCACCAGTGTACCCATGATGGGAGATTGTGATGCCAAGATGTCAGCCCTTTCGTTACCCTGAACCCCAGCACAACCAGGACAGTATATCCATGTCAACCCCTGGAGGTTTGAGGCCTCAAGAACTGCTACCCACTAGTACCTCAGCTATCCCTTCTGTACTTTCTGAAGTACGACTTGCGCGTCAGTGATGATGATTGCCATTGTTAAGGAAGTCTCAGATTATGATGATGTTGAATGCCCACAATGAGTAGGATTACTCTTTTGTGCGCCATAAAAAGGACGTTAAATAGCGGGTTGTCGTAGCTTTCCTCACATCTCGAGCATGCAGATGAAGGTAGACCGGTGTCTTCCCTGCGGTTATGCTTTGCTTGGCTTCATCTGTGTACTACTACGGGGATCACGTCGATCCCTCACCTTGTTAGCTAGGATGCCATGAAAATAACCCGTTTCCAGGAATGGCTACGAGGAAGCCGAGGTGAGGGTCTTGTACAGTATATTTAGCCTGACCAGACGTTAGTCTTCCTCCCCAGAAGTCTCAGCTAGCCATCTAGGCTGATCTCATTATATTAAGTCGACTGACAAATGCAATGATTATCTGGCTACCAGCAAAGGGAAGCAACGCCAATAGTTTTATTCCCGCCGACCAAGTGGAGGTAAGATTACCTGTGAAAACATTACACCTGACATTCGATGATAATGGATAAATAACAACTCTCGTTGAAGAAATCAGGTGTTGCTTCATATTCATAACATGTGCAATTACATTTACTTGTAACTATGCCGGTAAAATTGCAAGTTTCAAGGATGTTGTTGTATGATTTATAACAACTAACACATGCCAATTTGCACTTTCGTCTTGTAATCTGTTTTAGAGCTGCTCAGAATCAAATTTAAAATCAACCTGGAACTAAAGTTCTTAACCAATAACCAGCACCACCCAGGATCTTCTTTTGTTGATTGCTTGCGACAGCTTGTTTTTTTTATAGATAGAGGTCACATCCAGTAAACTAATTTTGTCAAACATCCTACTCTACGAGACACCAAGGTGCAGGTCTACTGACTAACTGAGTGTCAGTGTTCTGTATGTGTTGTGTACTGTTAGTGTGTATGTAGACTGTAGAGACTAGTGTAGACTGTAGTGTAGTTAAGACAAGTGTAATAGTGTACTAGATCTATGAATATGATCGAAGTTAGTGTCACATACTCATAGTAATAGTGAATAGTCTAGTTAACTAATTAATATTGCTATAATAGATATATGGTCAATGGTGAAGTCGAAGATCTGGTAACCTTACTTACTCAAGTTACTCACACCTTACTTACGAGTGCTCGCTTACCAAGTTACTTGTTAACTAATAACTTATAATAAAATAAAGTTATGGATTTTTACAAATGGCCATTTTCCTTTTGAGTTTTTTCCACAGAAAGATCAAAGTGGAGAATACTTTAGTAAGAAAGCGAGGATACTGTCATTTTAACAATCAAAGGGGGACGGTGTGGGCTAGCTCTAGTGGTTAAGTGACACGGTTCATAATCCGAAGGTGCTGGGTTCGCTAGCCATCACAGCACCGGCCGTTACTTCGGGGAAGCAAACTCTTAGAAAATGCAGGAGGAAGCAGACCCTTACATAAAATGCATGGCGAAGAGTTGGATGCACTGGACTGACAGGCGCAAAATAAAAATTTAGTGCAACAAACACCGCCTTTAGGAATAGAAAAATAAAGCGAGTGCCAAAAAAAATTAAAAAAATTTAACAATCATGTAATCCTGCAAATACAGCAATACAATGATGTATTGAATCATAATTGAACATTTAAAAAGTATAAAATTCAATAGGTTTCCTTGAAAGTTAATTTAAGTAACTATTTACTGTTCCTAACGTCTACACAACTTGCACTACCACCGTCCATCCATTCCATAGACCACTTGTGATTTCAATACTGTATACAAAAAGGGGTCCTCTAGAGAGATTCTATCTCACTGAACTTCTTGTTCATGGGCTTGAAATCCATGTTGATGGCAGACACCACAATCATCTTTGATTTGCAGATGACATAGTGCTGATCACAGAGTCAGCTAACCGCATGTTAGAGATGCTCAACAAAGAGAGAAAGAAAGCAGGTCTCGAAATGAATTCCTTGGAGATTTAATAAACAAAGAGGGAGGTATTAAAGAAGTTGACTATGTGAAAGGCAGCAACTGGTAAACTTTTTCATGCCATAAATAGAGGATTCTTCAACAAAAGAGGAAAAAGTAAGGAAACTAAGATGGCTGTGTACTACTTCACCTATGTTTTGACTTCTGAGTGTGAGTTATGGTCAATGACAACAACCTCCCAAAAAAGCCATTCCCGATCGTTAGAAATGAGATATCTAAGAACTGTGGTCTAAGTCAAGCTGTAAACTAGCGACACAACACGTTCTGTTCTCTTGACAACATCCTGCTACTTGCAAAACCCTGTTCAGGGCTTGGTAGCGGAAGATTGAGATCAAACACAGAATAAGAAGAAAAGTAGTTCAGGTAACAATATGATACAAGGTCCACATTCAGACAATACGAGAAAATCTCAAAGCCCAGCCCTTTGAGACTCAAGTGCAGCAATCTCAGCTTCAGTGGTTTGGCCACGTCTGAACTGTTACACATTTTGTTTTTGGCGTTTGGTAAGATGAGGTTCACGTTTCCTCAACATTCTTCTAGTACCCAATCAATCATGCTTAAACATTTCTGGTTTGGTTACTAATTTGAAGTTAATTTTGATCTGTCTCCATTTTTGTGAATTTTCCCCGGACAAAATTTGACAGCTATGGAACATAAGGTCAATATTTAGATAATGTGAGGGAGATCAAGATGCTGAGCAGTGGTCAGCGACCCATAGCTGACTGCTAGGGGCTGAGTCAGTGAACCATAGCTGACTGCTGGCGTCAGAGCCAGCGAACCATAGCTGACTGCTGGCGTCAGGGCCAGTGACCCATAGCTGACTGCTGGTGTCAGAGCCAGCGACCCATAGCTGACTGCTGGCGTCAGGGCCAGCGAACCATAGCTGACTGCTGGCGTCAGGGCCAGCGACCCATAGTTGACTGCTAACGTCAGGGCCAGCGAACCATATCTGACTGCGTGCGCCAGGGCCAGCGACTTATAGCTGACTGCTTGCGTCAGGGCCAGCGACCCATAGCTGACTGCTAGCATCAGGGCCAGCGACCCATAGCTGACTGCTAGCGTCAGGGCCAGCGACCCATAGCTGACTGCTGGCGTCAGGGCCAGAAACCCATAGCTGACTGCTAGCGTCAGGGCCAGCGACCCATAGCTGACTGCTAGCGTCAGGGCCAGCGACCCATAGCTGACTGCTAGCGTCAGGGCCAGCGAACCATAGCTGACTGCTAGCGTCAGGGCCAGCGACCCATAGCTGACTGCTAGCGTCAGGGCCAGCGACCCATAGCGGACTGCTAGCGTCAGGGCCAGCGAACCATAGCTGCCAAGACCCTTCTACACCTCCATGCGGTGATCCTGGATAACAGGCTGCAGCAGGGCAGACTGGCTAAGGAGAAGGGATCGAAGAGGGAATGCTAACCCTGTACTAAAAAAATGCTTGCTGAAGTTGGATGTGTTGGACCGAAAGGTGCAATTATCGCAGCCAAGCTGTAAACTACGATACAATGCATTCCGTTCTCTGGACTACATTCTGCTACTTAAGCCCTTTCAGGGATTGGTAGTGGGAGATTGAGAACGAAAGAAGAAGAAGATAATGTGAGGGAATCATACTTACTTACTTAGTCATTCCTCATCTACCCTGGAGTGTAGATGTTTGCCAGAAAGAGAACCAGATCATTCAGACCGGTGTCTTCCTTTTTTATCTGGTTCCACTCTAGTCCACGGTCTCTCACAATAAGAGGGCATAGCTACAAGCTGACTAACGAGAGGTCCAGATTAGATATTAGGAAATATTTTTTTAGTCAGAGAGTGGTGAATGCTTGGAATGCATTGCCAGTGGAGGCAGGGACAGTTAATGCATTCAAGAATAAATTAGATGCCCATAGTTTTTAGAGCAAGGTGATGTAAATTGCAGGGTCTTCTAAACCAGTATAAAGACGTTAAGTAAAGTTATAGACTGTCTTATATTGTCATCCCAGCAGACATTAGATTGTCCTCGAGGTCCGGGTCCTTGATTCTTTGCTTCCCAAGCTTGCTGTGGTAACTGATCTTTCGTTCTGATTACCATTGAAATACATTGGCAGCAATTTGATACTGCATCATGTAAATGAATGTATTATTTCTTACATCTAGTGCAGTCATTTGAAGATGCCATCCGGACGTCCTACAAGACGAGCCAAACAGCAGGCGATTGCTGAGATTGAGGAAGGAGAGCAACCCTCAGAAATATCACTGTATGAACATTTAATAGAATTATATTCTGAGTAGAAATTATTTTCAGTTGAGAGTAACATTTTTTTAAAGATTTCTGAGGAATGAAGCTGTTAAAATGACATGGCCATGCGGAACTAAGAATGGAAAAATAATGAATAGCTAAAGAAAGGTCTTTATATCCTAACTGGGAGAAGAGATGTCAGGCCAGTCAAAGCCTACTGATTAGGCTATGTTAGTCAGGGTCAGGTGAAGTTTACTGGTCATCTCTATTAGTCAGGGTCAGGTGATGCATACTTGTCAGTTTATTTCAGTCATGGTCAGGGGAAGCATACTGATCAGACTATGTTAATCAAGGTCAGGTGAAGCATACTAATCAGACTATGTTAGTCAGGGTCAGGTGAAGCATACTGATCAGACTAGGTTAGTCAGGGTCAGGTGAAGCATACTGGTCAGGCTATTTTAGTCAGGGGAAGCATTCTGATCAGACTATGTTAGTCAGGGTCAGATGAAGCATACTGGTCAGATTATTTCAGTCATGGTCAGGGGAAGCATGCTGATCAGACTATGTTTGCCACTGTTACGAAAGCCCCTTTCAGTGTAGCTAGATAATCTCTGTCATGGAACCATCAGGGCAAAGGATGTCCAAAGAATATATCTGCAGGTCGATACAAGAAAAATAAGCTGGAAAGAACTGGAGAAAATAGCACAGGGCATGTCTGCGTGGAGTGGGTAGGTTGATGGCCTATGTGCCCAAAGATCATAAAGGGGAAAAAGAAGAAACAGTAAATTTGTTATATAAAGATCTGAAGATGAAGATCTAATATTTATCTCTTAGTCGCTCATCTTCCACCCCTGAAGGTGTGGGGTCCTTTGAATACACTTGCAATTGAGTGTGCAGAGAAACAGATGATCTGTCTGCTGTGTTCATCTCTATATTTAACTGCATGAGTATTGTTAACAGGGTGATTTTGATACCTGTCCCCCTGACCAAGAGTGCATGGGTTCAAAACACTGCAGTGGCATAGTTTTGAAGCAAATATTCGGTTAAAAATCGCAACGTCTGCATTTGACTATGCACTTCTTATTCTGAGTTCCTTTGCCAACAAACTCTCTCCACTTGACCTGGCCTGCAGATATATTTCATACAGCACCCCAACTCTGGTTCATGATTTTTATTTCAACCTCTACGGTTCTTCGCGAAGTTGTCTTAGGTCAGCCTCTCTTTTGCCTTCCCTCTGGGGTATATACCAAGGCGATTCTGGAGATATCGCCTGGTTATTTTTTTAGGACATGACCTATTTCCATAATCGACTGATTATAATAGTGTTCATGTTTTCTCAATTGATAGGACTGCATGTACAAACTCCTTTATTCCAAACCCTTATAAATAACTCTGACGAACTCCAGTGAGGGGAATAAGTGCCACAGTGATAGATGTTAGATTACAGTAACGTAATATACATTTCAGTTATAAACTTATATAAATTATGAACATTCAACTAACTTTATGATGGTTTTATTACACTCCAGCCAGGATAATGACACAGACAGTGACTTTGAGGAACCGAAAGTTAAAGGCAAGCGAAAGAAGAAAGAGGATTCTGCACCAGTGAGTCTATTGTGTCTGAAAAATATTCTATTCAGGGCTTATTCTTACAAGTTAGAGAAAGCAAATCCAGTTTTCAATGTAACAACAAAACTCTTTCTGGTTATTCAACATAAACGAATAACAATGTGACATAAGTACAAGAACAATGTGACACCAGTACAATAATGATGTGACACTAGTACAAGAACAATGTGACACTAGTACAAGAATAATGTGACACTAGTACAAGAACAATGTGACACTAGTACAATAATGATGTGACACTAGTACAAGAACAATGTGACACTAGTACAAGAATAATATAACATTAGTACAAGAACAATGTGACACTAGTACAAGAATAATGGGACACTAGTACAATAATGATGTGACACTAGTACAAGAACAATGTGACACTAGTACAAGAATAATATAACATTAGTACAAGAACAATGTGACACTAGAACAAGAATAATATAACATTAGTACAAGAACAATGTGACACTAGTACAATAATGATGTGACACTAGTACAAGAACAATGTGACACTAGTACAATAATGATGTGACACTAGTACAAGAACAATGTGACACTAGTACAAGAATAATGTAACATTAGTACAAGAACAATGTGACACTAGTACAATAATGATGTGACACTAGTACAAGAATAATGTAACATTAGTACAAGAACAATGCGACACTAGTACAAGAATAATGTGACATTAGTACAAGAACAATGTGACACTAGTACAATAATGATGTGACACTAGTACAATAATGATGTGACACTAGTACAAGAACAATGGGACACTAGTACAAGAATAATGTAACACTAGTACAAGAACAATGTGACACTAGTACAAGAACAATGTGACATTAGTACAAGAACAATGTGACACTAGTACAAGAACAATGTGACATTAGTACAAGAACAATGTGACATTAGTACAAGAACAATGTGACACTAGTACAAGAATAATGTGACACAAATAAAGAAAAGGTGAAGGTGGTTCAGTTGCAGACACCGCTGCTGTTGTACATGAAAAAAATGAAATTGCAATTTCATTCCTCACTGCATTATTTCCTAATTATAAGTCAAGTTCCCATTTTCAGCTTGATAGACTGAAGCATGTCAAGTTCAAAGATTCATCCTTATACCTTTGTAAAGCAAGTACCTCAGTCACTCCCTATCAGCATTAGTGTTGTTATGAAAGCCAAAGACACAAATATTGAGGGTTGGATTATAAAATGAATTTGATATACTTGTTTCCAAAACAGGCTCCGAAGCGTAAAAAGATTGACACCCACGCAAAATCAAGACGAGCCCAGCAAGATTCACTAGCACTAGGAGATGGAAGCCTCTTTGAGACCGTGAAAGCTGGGAAGGCTTCATTACAGGTAGATAGTGAATGTTATTGTGCTCCATGATAGCTGGCTTTTAGAGTCTTCGTTTAATGTATGTTGTAATTAATCTTCGACCTTTAGATGAAATTAAGAGTGATCAAGATGCTGAGCTGCAGCGGTTAGCAACCCATAGCTGACTGCTAGTGTCAGGGCCAGGAAACCAGAGCTGCCAAGACCCTTCTACACATTCAAGCGGTGTTCCTGGATAACAGGCTGCAACAGTTGATTGGCTAAGGAGAAGGGATCAAAGAAGGGAATGCTAACCTGGTACTAAAACAATGTTGGACCGAAAGGTGCAAACATTGCAGTCAAGCTGTAAACTACAACATAACGCATTCTGTTCTCTGGACTACATTCTGCTACTTGAGCCCTTTTCAGGGTATGGTAGTGGGAGATTGAGAACGAACGAAGCCAAGCCAAATGTAAGTTATGTAAAGCAGTATATCCTCATTGGTATCCACACTTAGCAGATCAGGAAATGTATGAATAAAATCAAATTCAGTCCAATGTAAGGCTTCTCAGTAATCACTGTGGGGATCACAGTGCTTGATCCCCACTTCTTGATCAGTATGTTTGATCTTCATGCAACAGTAGGAGTTCCTTGGTCAGGGACTGACAAAGTGATCAGTGACCGTAACAGCTTATGGCATCTTTAATGGCAGCCTTGTCCACTTAGTCTTGTCTGCAGTCATCCTTCATACAGTGCCCCAACTCTGATTCACGATTGTTATTCTGGCCTTTTTTATCCTTCAACAAGTTATCTTATGCCGCTTATCTTTGGCCTTCCCTCTGGGGTCCATACCAAGGCATGCCGCCTATCTTTGGCCTTCCCTCTGGGGTCCATACCAAGGCATGCCGCCTATCTTTGGCCTTCCCTCTGGGGTCCATACCAAGGCATGACGCCTATCTTTGGCTTTTCCTCTGGGGCCCATACCAAAGCATGCTGCCTATCTTTCGCCTTCCCTCCGTGGTCCATACCAAGGCATGCTGCCTATCTTTCGCTTTCCCTCTGGGGGTCCATACCAAGGCATGCCGCCTATCTTTCGCTTTCCCTCTGCGGTCCATACCAAGGCATGCTGCTGATGGTGCCTGGTAATTTATGTTTAGGACATGGCCTATCCAATTCCTGTGTCGACTGGTTATGATGGTGTTCATGTCTTCTTGATTGCTCCTGGCAAGCAGCTCCCAGTATGTGATGGTGTTTGACAAGAACATTCTATGAATCTTTCTTTGGCAGATTGTGTGAAAATATGACTATTTTATTGTTCCTTTTTCCGTTACTCTACAGCACTCCGCACCAAACAGAAGCACAGAAAGCATGCGACTATTGTAGATATCTTATTTTTCTTCATCATTCATTCTCACTCTTGCTACCAAGCCCTGAAAATGGCGTTGCAAGTAGCAGCATGTTGTCCAGAGAACGGAATGTACTGTGTTTACAGCTTGACTGCAATATTTGCACCTTCTGGTCCAACACATCATACTTCAGCATGGTATTTTTGGGTACCTGGTTAGCCTTCCTTCTTTGATCCCTTCTCCTTAGCCAGTCTGCTCTGTTGTAGTCTGGTTATCCAGGATCACCGCGTGGAGGTGGAGAAGAGTCTTGTCAGGTCTGGGTCGCTGATTCTGATGCTAGCGATCAGGTTGGGTCGCTGACCGCTGCAGCTCATACACTGCCCAGCATCGTGATCCGATCGTATATTATTAGTTTGGTGTTTGAGTTGTACTGCGAGGACTTCCAAATGTTGTTTACGCTATCAAAGTCTATTCTGGCTTCCACAAGTGGAAGTGTACACTTTGAAGTGTAAACTGTCACATGATGATGATACAAGAAGTGAATGGATATATTTTACAATTATTCATATTTATCTCTTTCAATGTCTAACAGGCTGTTGTGGATGACTGGATTGAAGGCTACAAACTGGATAGAAATGCAGCTCTTCTGGAACTCATTCAGTTCTTTATCCAATGTTCTGGATGTAAGGGCAAGATTACTCCACACATGTATGCTAACATGGAACACGCAGAGATCATCCGTAAGATGACAGAGGAGTTTGACGAGGTAGGTGTTAATTCATTGGTGAGCTCTAGTTGATCATGCGGTATTTACTGGAATCCTCATATACAATCAGGCAGATCAGTACCTGATACTAGGTAGCCAAAAGCTATGCTTTTATTATTATTATTTTTAGATTTTTGTCCTGAAAAGGACGTGTTGTAATGTACAGCGAGGCTGTGATATCTGCGCCTTTCGACCCATAACATTCAGTTTAAGCACTGCAATTTTTAGGTTCTGGATTTGCATTCCTCCGTTGATTCCTTTTCGTTTAGCCAGGCTACATGAGTGCAGCCTGTTTCCAGGGCCGCCACTTGGAAGCAGAATAGGGTTTTAGTCAGCTGTGGGTCGCTGACCCATGCAAGCAGCTAACTATGAGTCACTGGCTTCTGTCAATCAATGTACTGCATCTTCAACCCCCTTTTATTATTTCAATCCGTCTGGTCAACCCTTAGAAGTTGATGTCCTGTGTTTTTCTTGGTCTGCCTTTCGCACTCACATTTGACTATTGGTAGTAAGTTTGTGGGTGGTTTCCTTCTTGTGGCTTACTAGGCCTGGAGAAGATGCATCTGTAGAGTGTCCAGCCTCCAGGCTTTTCCCTGTTAGCACTAAGCCTACGCAGTAGTATAGAACCTGCATGTGTTAGCACTAAGCCTACGCAGTAGTATAGAACCTGCATGCTGCTGGTAACCACCATGGCATTATATGAGGTCTTGTCAGCATTAATTTCTGACATATTCCACGTAAAGTAAAAGCTGTAATTTTGTCCAGAAAAGACACAGGTTCAAATCAGTATTTTATCAATTACTCTTCAAAATACATAGTAAAAGGATTGAAAAGAACATCAAAAGAATGAATATAATACAAGATATGAGGTATTTGTGCAGGTAACAAAACAAATGAAAAATATATTTTAATGCACTCAGAAAACATGCATGCTATTTCTTGTTTGCATTCAAATATTTATTTATGCTAACATTTAGCCAATTACTATATGTTGCTGACCTCTGTGTCAGGGCATAGGGATTTTATGTATGTCTTTTTCATCTCCACTTGTTAGCTTATCTGTAAATTTGCGTGCTTTTGTTTACTGTGTTCTTTTTCGTGACCAGTTCCATGCACCATCCTCTTTAGTTGCCTTTTATGACATACTTGGGCAGTTAGAGTGCTTTCTTCTTTCCCCCCTAGGTGCTAATCGGATGATTTTTTTCCCAAGAAGCTGATAAATATCTCTCGTTCATATTTTGTGTTCAACTATTTCCATAAATCTTTTACTTCTTCTTCTGCATTTGTTCTTAATCTCCCGCTACCAAGCTTTGCAAGAAGCAGGATGTAGTCTAGAGAACAGAATGCATTGTGTGGCTAGTTTACAACTTGATTGCGATATTTGCACCTTTTGGTCCGACACATCCGTCTTCGGCAGGATAAATCTTTATAATATTGTTCATTTATATTTTGTGTTCTTTTCCCATAAATCTTTTAAATATTTCTTATTTACTTTTGTGTTCACGTTTTTTTCATAAAGTTGATAAATATTTCTAATTTTATTTTGTTTTCAAGTTTTTCCATAAATCTCGTTAATATTTCACAGTTGTACATTATAATCATGATATTCCATAAAGCTGATAAATAATTATAAAACGTGTCTTATTTTTTTAGGAAAGCGGTGACTATCCACTGATCATGACTGGACCACAGTGGAAAAAATTCAAGTCCTCGTATTGTGAATTTGTCCAAGTTCTAGTTCGTCAGTGCCAGTACAGCATCATCTATGACCAGTATATGATGGACAATGTGATTTCTCTGCTGACTGGTTTGACCGACTCTCAAGTTCGGGCGTTTAGGCATACAAGCACACTCGCAGGTTTGTGAAAGTACAAAAAATGAAAACAGTTTTTGTTAGGAGATAACTGTCAAATTTTTATAATTTATTCACGTGTCCTTTGCTAGGATAAAAAATTAAATTCCACGCATATAGAGAAATGTTCAAATGCCCATAACTTGGTAAGGAAATGGCATAGCTACTTGAAATAAATTGTGCTGATCTACAAATGTCAGTTTGATTTGTTGTTACGTTCGTATGAGTTATGGCGCTTCAGACATACAAGTACACCAGCTTTCATAAATATATGATAAATGTAGCTGGTTCATGCCAATTTTTAAGAGAAGCACTATCATTTCCTGTCAAATATTTCAGCTATGAAGCTAATGACAGCGTTAGTAGATGTGGCCTTGAACTTGAGCATCAATCTGGACAACACTCAAAGACAGTACGAATCTGAAAGAGCTAAACAACAGAGCAAGAGGGCAGGAGATCGCCTGGACTTGCTCATGCAGAAACGCCAGGAGGTAAGTCAGGGTTATTGTATGGGTAAACAGTTGTGCACAGTTATGAATGTCTTTTATGTTTTTATTGTAATGTTTGTCTTTATTTCATTTTGTTTGTTTTTAAATATACGAGGCGTGTTCAAATGAAACCGGACCAAACTGCAACAAGTGAACATACGTACGATGCACATGGTGATGTCACTTCTGGTGTAAACAGCCCATACCAACCGTCAAGTTTGCCAAATTTCATTATTCTCCGTCCAACAGCAGAACATTGAAAACATGGCGGATGTGATACGGAATCAGACCAGAGTTGATCAGCGAGCGGTGATTCGGTTCTAACAGCTGAAGGATGTCGACCAGTTGACATTCATCGCAGAATGCAGGCAGTGTATGGTGACAAAAGTGTGTAGAAGACAGCAGTGAAGAACTGGACAACGATGTTCAAAGAAGAACATGAGTTAACGAAAGATCTTCCGAGACCGGGTCAGGTGCATATTGTTGTGTAAACTCACATCCATCTTTAAACGCAAAGATGGCGCCATAACTGGCTGCGAGTCTACATTTCTCTACTGTTTTGGATCATTATGGATGCCGCTAGACCACGGATTTGCCTGGAATTCACACTAGTCGACGACTTACACTTGTGTTCACGGAAACGTGGTGTTGTTTTCCGTCTGGACTTATTGCGTTCTTTTTTTGTGATTTCTTCCATCCGTTTATCCTGGTCTGGACGCCGGCTGAATGGCACTACGCTTATACCTGTGTCGTATTTCACGGGTTAGTTCTGCCGGTTCACCTTCACGAATTTGGCGTGTGGGAATTTTAGATGCTACTATGATGAGCTGAATACAGCTGGGAAGAGATGCCAGACCCACTCACACGCTGAGTGTTGTCCATACGACCTCTTGTGGTTATCGAAAAGGCACGACAAACTGCGTTAGATGCCATCCCACCTTTCTACCCTGCGGTTTACATGTTTACGGAAAGGCTTCGGTGGTAATCCTGAGGCAAAATCTGCATCCTATGCTATCTCCAGTCGTCTCGATGAATGTCTTGCCACTGGCAAAAGGTAGCTTAGGCTCCGTGAGTGAGGTTGACAAAAGGCGCAGTTTCTTCCTCACTTTAATCCAAATCTCCGCACAAGTCACCCATTTCAGCGGACACAGCAAGTGATACGACTGTCCACACGGCTGAACAAAGAGAGTGGTCTTCATCACTTGTGATGGACGAACATCATGGACACAGCAAGTGATACGACTGTCCACACGGCTGAACAAAGAGAGTGGTCTTCATCACTTGTGATGGACGAACATCATGGACACAGCAAGAGATACGACTGTCCACACGGCTGAACAAAGAGAGTGGTCTTCATCACTTGTGATGGACGAACATCATGGACACAGCAAGAGATACGACTGTCCACACGGCTGAACAAAGAGAGTGGTCTTCATCACTTGTGATGGACGAACATCATGGACACAGCAAGAGATACGACTGTCCACACGGCTGAACAAAGAGAGTGGTCTTCATCACTTGTGATGGACGAACATCATGGACACAGCAAGAGATACGACTGTCCACACGGCTGAACAAAGAGAGTGGTCTTCATCACTTGTGATGGACGAACATCATGGACACAGCAAGAGATACGACTGTCCACACGGCTGAACAAAGAGAGTGGTCTTCATCACTTGTGATGGACGAACATCATGGACACAGCAAGAGATACGACTGTCCACACGGCTGAACAAAGAGAGTGGTCTTCATCACTTGTGATGGACGAACATCATGGACACAGCAAGTGATACGACTGTCCACACGGCTGAACAAAGAGAGTGGTCTTCATCACTTGTGATGGACGAACATCATGGACACAGCAAGAGATACGACTGTCCACACGGCTGAACAAAGAGAGTGGTCTTCATCACTTGTGATGGACGAACATCATGGACACAGCAAGAGATACGACTGTCCACACGGCTGAACAAAGAGAGTGGTCTTCATCACTTGTGATGGACGAACATCATGGACACAGCAAGAGATACGACTGTCCACACGGCTGAACAAAGAGAGTGGTCTTCATCACTTGTGATGGACGAACATCATGGACACAGCAAGAGATACGACTGTCCACACGGCTGAACAAAGAGAGTGGTCTTCATCACTTGTGATGGACAACTATAAAAAAAGAAGTATGTAAGAGTATCTGCTCCGTGGCCATGCGCTCTTTCCGTGTAAATAGTTTGAATTTAGATAAATATTTATCAAATTATTTCTGTGGACTTCATTATTTATCTGTGGGTTTTATTTCTCTCATCGTTACAGTTGGAAGAAAACCAGGCAGAAATACGGAACATGTTGACCTACATTTTCAAAGGAGTCTTTGTACACAGATACAGGTACATCTATCAAAATACTTTGTTCCTTTTTATGTGCAAATAAAATGAAATTACCTATAAAAACATATACACCACCATCATCATGTGCCAATCTAACTGCATAGGCTGTTGTGGAGCATCAGAACTTCATGTCTCAAGAGCTGTCTGTATCAGTTATGTTGTTTTACAGTCCCCTCAGAACATAGGGAGCCGTGTAGCACGTGGTAGCATGCTGGCTTCGTATCTGAGTGATCCTGCATTCATTCCCCCAGTTGAGGTGGAGATGTTTTTTCAAACTTCAACAGCTACCGGGTCGACCCAGCCTTAAATGGATACCGGTTCAGTCTGGGAAATAAAGGCGGCTGGCGTGATGCTGACCACATCATCTACTAAATGCCATTGGTTACAAAATAATATGGGCCTAACACCGTATTTCCTATGTGCTGCAGGGCGTGACGGGATCTTCACTTTCAGAACATAGGTTTCACGAGGTGCTCTCTACCGGTTCCTCTTTTGGGCTGTATTCTTGGGTTCCATGCATGAGACTTCAACTGCCCTGGCCTTGATCTATCATTCTTTACCATATTTTCTTTAGCCTCCCCATTCTTCACCTCTGCTGTTGGTTCCATGTCTGGCTATATTATTAGGTATTTTCATTTTAGTTTCTGCCCTATCCATCTTCACTTTCTCTTCCAAATATAAAATGCATCAAATTTATTATGAATTTGTGTTCTGAATTATTTTTAAAAAAAAATATGTTTTTTGTTTCTTCTTCCCTTCAGAGATACGCAGCCAGAGATCCGATCAATCTGCATGGCAGAAATTGGAGTTTGGATGAAAAAATATCCAAATATGTTTCTGGATGATAGTTACCTCAAATATGTTGGATGGACTTTATATGATAAGGTAGGGATCATTTCTGCTTACTTTACTCCCGCAGGGGGGGGGGGGTTGTTTACCTGGCATCACTTGACATTTTCTTGTTCCCTCACATAAAATCAGCACTGAAAGGACAGTGATTCAAGAATGCTGAGGATATTATCGACAGTGCGATAAAGCAGCTGAGAGAGGTGTCAAAGAATGGGGTCTAGGGATTTTTTCAACATCTGTATTGACAGTGACAAAAGTTTAGTTGTCAATTTAACCTTTACCAATCTGAATGAAAAAAGTATGGAAGTTCTCCAGTATCTGAGTTATTTTTGTTTGTTGTATTTATATGATTTGTTTGTGTGTAGAGACATAAATGAATAAAGAACTTGTTGGTATTTTTGTTCTGTATGTGTGTTAGTTTCTGAGGTACAAGAAGATGAAAGTGAAAATGACAAATGACAACAACATGTAGATTTACCAATTTTGGGAGGAATTAGGACCTTCGGAATTTGAAAATCATCACAGAACACTGATAGCGTTTCTTACAAGATTGTCATATCTGTTAAAACATGTTTGTTACTGCTAAATAAACAAATTAAACAGATCTATCACAGAAAAATATGTTGGAACAACTTACCTTCATCACCTGCAATATAATGGGATAATCTTCCAGTCGTCAAGAAAAAGAGAATAAATAGTTTCGAAATTCTCTTTCAAACTAACCGGCCATTTTTCATGTTTACATCTACAATGACGGCCTTGTCTATTTCTAGATTCGAACACCCGGGTAAAGAAGCAGCGTGAGCTAGTGGTTTGGTGACAGCTCACAACCCTAAGGTGCTGGGCTCGCTCCCCATCACAGTACCAGCCGTTACCCCGGGGAAGCAGACCCTAAGAAAATACAAGAGGAAGCAGGCCCTTACATAAAATGCATGCCGAAGTTGGATGTACTGGGCCGACAGGTGCAAAATAAAAACATAATGCAACGCACCACTGTCTCGGGGAATAGAGAAATAAAGCGAATGCAAAAAAAAAAAAATCAAATGGTGTAAATACACAACAGTGCTCTAGAATAGTTTTCTCATTGCCTGGTATATTTTCTAGCCATTAGTGTCAGAGTGACCAATTTTGGGGCGTAATATCTAGCTGTGCGAGGGGTAAAGGTTAAAAGGAAATGTAGTGTAAATAATTTTACTGTGACTTATAATATACAATACGGGATCAAGATGCTGAGCAGTGCATGAGCTGCAGTGGTCAGCGACCCATAGCTGACTGCTAGCGCCAGGGCCAGCGAACCAGAGCTGCCAAGACCCTTCTACACCTCCACGCGGTGATCCTGGATAACAGGCTGCAGACTGGCCAAGGAGAAGGGATCGAAGAGGGAATGCTAACCCGGTACTCAAAAAATGCTTTGCTGAAGTCGGGTGTGTTGGACCGAAAGGTGCAAATATCGCAGCCAAGCTGTAAACTACGACACAACTAATTCCATTCTCTGGACTTCATTCTGCTACTTAACCTTAGGCACGCTACATAATTAGTGACTAAATTTGACCTAATTAATTTTCTTAATTAGTCGCTGTGGTAGTCGTCTTTCAAAATTTGTAACTTTTATGTTTGTTTGTCAATAAATATGTTTTTCTGGTGTGTAGATACACAATAGCATAACGAACATGTGGGTGTTATTGTTTTTGTTGTATGTTTGTTAGTTTTTGAGATTTAAAAAGATGAAGTTGAAAATTTATGAAAATCTCGGGAAAAATTTGGACTCGACCACTAGGCCTAGTCGCTCCGATAGAAAACCATGGAAACCACAACAACGTATCGATACTGTGTTTACAATATCTACACAACTGTTAGTTTCCAATTCAAACGTAGTTCTTTCATTTAAACAAACAAAATAAACAGATCTACGCGATAAAAATCTTTCTCAACAACCTACTTCCCCTTTCGCAAAAAGTTGGCTTGCTCCAAACGGCGTATACAAAATTAAAACTGTTCAAAAGCCATTTGTAATCGCACATACGATACTTTAACCGGCAAAATATCGTGTATATATGGAGGGCGTAGTCAGCAGTAAAAAATGGCTGTCAGGAGTGACTCCGTTCAAAAAAAAAAATTTTTTTTCCGCACACCGTTTTTGCAGGCCGAGCTGGTTCAAAGAGACAGGCCATTGGAGTGCTACAGGTTAAGCCCTTTCATGGTTTGGTAGCGATAGATTGAGAACGAACGAAGCCAAGCAAATACAATACAAAAATTACTGGAACTTCTTGAAGCTGCATCATAGAGGCATGGTCTTCATTGATAAAACACTGACAACTTCTGTCCCTGTGACCTTTATGTTCCTAGGGTTAGCCACAGATATATTCAGTAAGTCAAGCGGTCATAGACATTATTTTTCATAATTTAAATTAAATCCATGTGATGTATAATTTTATCATGTGATTTATAATTCGAACATGTGATTTATAATTTGAATGTAATGCTATTTCACTTAATTGTTGTTTATACCCAGGTTGGGGATGTCAGACTCTGCTGTCTTAAGACATTAGCTCCTCTTCATGAGACACCAGATTTGTCAGGGAAATTGGAGCTGTTCACAAATAGGTTTAAGGTATTTTTGTGTGCGTCTGCACTTGTGAGCCAAAAGCAAATAGGATTAATACTAACTTGGCTTGAAGCACACATGTTTAACTTTCTAGGGCTTTCACTAACAACCGTATCAGTGTGTCTTATATATTAATTGTCGTGTAGTAGCAGACATGTCAGGAAATTCAGCAATTTTCACATGAGCTGTTTCCGCAGGCTGATCAGAATTGGCAGGGTCGATTGTAGAAGTCCACAACAGGGATAGACTCTTTGGTGTCTGTATGCTGCTGCAGAGACCTCAGATCAAATGGACTGAGCATGTTCGCATGTCTGATGAGCTGTTGCACGGTGAGCTCAGGACATGCAAGCGCTCATCAGGGGCACAAAAGAAATGATACAAGGATTGTCTGAAAGTGCCTCTGACACAGTTTTCTCATTGATGTCACCTCCTGGAAGATGCTTGTACCAAACCGCTCACCCTAGC
Organism: Ariolimax columbianus; assembly: GCA_036924085.1. Lineage (NCBI taxonomy): Eukaryota > Metazoa > Mollusca > Gastropoda > Stylommatophora > Arionidae > Ariolimax > Ariolimax columbianus. The sequence goes on from JAVGWX010000021.1 coordinate 5,845,030, forward strand.
GCACTGTCGCCACACACTGTGTTCGCATCACCGCGAAGAGTCATTGCTGTGGTGCAGCAAAAACGAGCCACTTGTGGTAGAGTTTGTTGCTCTCGTATCGGATTGTACAGGTGACTTAAAGACTTGATTGAAGTCTGAATAATCAAACAACTGCGGACCTCATTATTGCTTTAATAGAATACATTTCAATGTACATAGCATCCTAAGGCTGTTTTAGAGGATTAATATCTGAAACTTTTTCTATCATATAAGGACCGGATTGTTGAAATGACATTGGACAAAGAGTATGACGTGGCTGTCCAAGCAATAAAGTTGGTCATCTGTGTTCTCAAGTAAGTGACCTTATGCCATGTCATGCCATCTTCCATTCTTTGACAGTGTTCTCTTTGTTGTTCCACAGTCATTTGTTTGGAATTTGCTCAGATAACTATAAACAAAAATAAAAGTAACAATTCATGTTTTTTCCATAAAATTCTTAATCCATGTCAAAGACACACCAGCAAATTAGCTGGCTGCTTGCATCAAGCTCAGGAAACCATAGGTGACCATTAACCTATTCCGCCTTCAAGTGTATCAGACTGCAACACCATGCAGCCTGGCTAAGAGAATAAGAATCTTCTTCTGCGTTCATCCTGAAAAGGATGTTGTGTCTTAGTTTAAAGTGAAGATGCGATATCTGTGCCTTTCGGTCCGATACGTCAGATTTTAGCTGGCTTTTTTTTTAGTACCGGGTTTATCTTCCTAATGCCACCCTTTCTTCTTCTTCTGCGTTCGTTCTCAATCACCTGCTACCAAGCCCTGAACAGGGCTTTGTAAGTAGGAAGTAGTCTGGAGAATGGAATGCATTGTGTGGCTAGTTTACAGCTTGACTGCGATATTTGCACCTTTCGGTCCAACACATCCGTCTTCATCGGTGCTGCCTCCTTTATTCCTTGGCCGGGCTATATTAGTGACCAGTGCAGCTTGTTTCCAGAGCCGCCTCATTGGAAATGGATTAGGGTCTCGGTCGGCTATGGTTCTCTGACCCTTGTGCTAGCAGTCAGCTATAAGTCTCTTGTTGCTGTCAGCTCATGCACTGCTGCATCTTTGCTCCGAATAGAGATGGAAGAGGGCAGGCAAACCTGGTCCCACTTGGAAGCAGAATGGGGTCTTAGTCATTTCTGATTCGCTGATCAAGCAACCATCTATGAGTTGCTGACTACTGTCAGTTCACTCACTACTGCGTCTTTTGCCACCTTGTGCATCTTATGACATGCTCTTAATGTGACAGTGGCCAAATTCTCATCTGTTCCACAGAGTCCTCCCAGAATACAATCTTGCATAGAAATACCTTGGCTTTTGCTGATTCGATGTTCATGATTCCACGGTTTAAAATTATAACCACGTTTCAAACTTCATTGCTTGCTCGACTCTTTTGTAGTATATTGTCATTACCACATGCCAACTTTTTGAATTCCTCCATTTCTTAGAATGAGACTTCTCACTATTTTTCATCTAATTTTCAAAATCTAGAATCCGCATAAATCACCAACATTCAAAATTGTTAAACCAGGCATGTTCTTCTTCGTCGTTTGTTCTCAAACTTTGACTACCAAACCCTGTTAACCTTACGCACGCTATGTCCGATCCCTTCTAACCAACTCGGCCTACAAAAACGGTGTACTGGAAAAAATTTTTTGTTGTTGAGCGGAGTCACTCCCGACAGCCATTTGTTACTGCTGAATACGCCCTCCATATATACACGATATTTTGCCGGTTAAAGTATCGTATGTTCGATTACAAATGGCTTTTGAACAGTTTTAATTTTGTATACGCCGTTTGGAGCAAGCCGACTTTTTGCAAAAGGGGAAGTAGGTTGTTGGGAAAGATCTTTATCGAGTAGATCTGTTTATTTTGTTTGTTTAAATGAAAGAACTACGTTTGAATTGGAAACTAACAGTTGTGTCGATATTGTAAACACAGTATCGATACGTTGTTGTGGTTTCCATGGTTTTCTATCGAAGCGACTAGGCCTAGTGGTCGAGTCCAAATTTTTTCCGAGATTTTCAAAAATTTTCAACTTCATCTTTTTGAATCTCAAAAACTAACAAACACACAACAACAACAATAACACCCACATGTTCGTTATGCTATTGTGTGTCTACACGCCAGAAAATCATATTTATTGACAAACAAACATAAACAATTTTCTAAGACGACTACCAAAGCGAGAAATTAAGAAAATGAATTAGGTCAAATTTAAAAAAAAAACTGCTGGCGTGCTAAAGGTTAAAGGGCTTTGCAATGCAGCAGTTTGTAGTCTAGAAAACAGAATGCATTGCGTCGTAGTTTAAAGATTGACTGCATTATTTGCACTGTTCTGTCCGGCACATCCGACTTCAGCATAGCATTTTTGGGTATCGGGTTAACCTTCCCTCGTTGATCACTTATCCTTAGTCAATCTGTCCTGTTGCAGCCTGTTGTCCGGGATCCCCACGTGGAGATCAGTCGCTGGCCCTGTCGCTAGCAGTCAGCTTTGTTCAGCATCTTGATCCAACCAGGCATGTCATAAGAGGCGACAGAGGAAGGTTGAGCATGGCTCTGACCACCTGATCCTGTAGAAACTTGGCTCTGACCATCTGATCCTGTCGTAACTTTAAGCCCCAGAAGTCTCAAAAGACATTGGCAGGTTAACATTTGATGGCTTCGCGTGTAGTTGTTGAAGACATGTGCTCCACAGGGAGCTGAAAATGTTTTGATTGAAGATTTTTATAACCATAAGAAAAAGAAAAGAGTTCTCTATCCCTCTTCTTCTTCATCGTACGCTGTTTACATCGATATACGTTGCACTGTTTTATTTTGTTACGCCTGTGGCTCAGTGCATCCGATTTCAACAGGCGTTTCTGTAGGGATGCCCTTCTTAGCTTTTGGCTGTCCCCAGCCTATCTTCTTCTTCTTCGTTCGTTCTCAATCTCCCACTACTAAACCCAGAAAGGGTAAGTAGCAGAATGTAGTCCAGAGAATATAATGCGTTGTGTCGTGGTTTACATCTTGGCTGCGATATTTGAACCTTTCATTCCAACACATCCGACTTCAGCAAGCATTTTTTTGAGTACCGGGTTAGCATTCCCTCTTCGATCCCTTCTCCTTAGCCAGTCTGCCCTGCTGCAGCCTGTTATCCAGGATCACCGCATGGAGGCGTAGAAGGGTCTTGGCAGCTATGGTTCGCTGGCCCTGACGCTAGCAGTCAGCTATGGGTCGCTGACCACTGCAGCTCATGCGCTGCTCAGCATCTTGATCCCCCCAGCCTATCTGCAAGGCAGCAGTTTGTTCTCTATCCCTCTTTTTCTTCATCGTACGCTGTTTACAGCGATATACGTTGCACTGTTTTATTTTGTTAAGCCTGTGGCTCAGTGTATCCGACTTCATCTGGGGTAGTTGTCTCGCCGCAGCGACTCAATTTCAACCAGTGTTCGTAAAGCGATCTCAGTCCCGCCAGGCGGAGCGATAGCGCGGGCTTGCGGAAAACGCTCGCCTGCCTTTCCCCGTAGTGCGAATTGGGTGCGGTTTGTTGTAGTGGCTCCTCCACCGAGGTGCGCTAGTCTGGTCCGTATCAGGAAACGTGGTCCGTCCGTGGTGATTTATCTAAGGCTTATAGCAGAGCTCGACAGTACGTCTCGCTGGTGGTCCGACTCTCGCAAAGAGCTTGTGACCGGCAAATGGAAAGCAGGAATCGTTGCCTCGAGGCCCTGCGTTCTCCCTACGGAGAACGGCAGGCCAAATTGTCTCTAGTCCCAGTGAAATTCATCGCCGAGGTCGTTGGGATCCGTTCTGCACAGAGCGCTGCCATCCCTCCTCGAGCGAGCCCGGTCGGTCGTCTGGTGCGTGTGGGAGGCCCCTGTCAGGCGGTCCTAGGTCGACGGAGTGAGGGACGGGTGGAACAAACCGTCCGTCCGTCCCGTCAGTCGGTCCCTGCGGCCGTCGTCCCAGCGAGGCTTTTTACACACCCTTCCTCCGCCGACCGGTGTGTGCTGTACACAGTACGTCTCCGACAGATATCTGGTTGATCCTGCCAGTAGTCATATGCTTGTCTCAAAGATTAAGCCATGCATGTCTAAGTTCACACTGTCTCACTGTGAAACCGCGAATGGCTCATTAAATCAGTCGAGGTTCCTTAGATGACACGATCCTACTTGGATAACTGTGGCAATTCTAGAGCTAATACATGCTTACCAAGCTCCGACCCTCGCGGAAAGAGCGCTTTTATTAGTTCAAAACCAATCGTCGTTTCCCCTCGCGGGGTTGCGGCGTCCCCACTGGTGACTCTGGATAACTTTGTGCTGATCGCATGGCCTCATGTGCCGGCGACACATCTTTCAAATGTCTGCCCTATCAAATGTCGATGGTACGTGACATGCCTACCATGTTTGTAACGGGTAACAGGGAATCAGGGTTCGATTCCGGAGAGGGAGCATGAGAAACGGCTACCACATCCAAGGAAGGCAGCAGGCGCGCAACTTACCCACTCCCGGCACGGCGAGGTAGTGACGAAAAATAACAATACGGGACTCTTTCGAGGCCCCGTAATTGGAATGAGTACACTTTAAACCCTTTAACGAGGATCTATTGGAGGGCTAGTCTGGTGCCAGCAGCCGCGGTAATTCCAGCTCCAATAGCGTATATTAAAGTTGTTGCAGTTAAAAAGCTCGTAGTTGGATCTCAGGCGCAGGCGGGCGGTCCGGCTCGCGCCGGTTCACTGCCCGTTGTCTCCTGCCCTACCGTCTGCCGGCTCTCTCCCACGGGTGCTCTTCGCTGAGCGTCCTGGGTGGCCGGCGCGTTTACTTTGAAAAAATTATAGTGTTCAAAGCAGGCCTAGGCTGCCTGAATAATGGTGCATGGAATAATGGAATAGGACCTCGGTTCTATTTTGTTGGTTTTCGGAACTGGAGGTAATGATTAACAGGGACAAACGGGGGCATTCGTATTGCGGCGTTAGAGGTGAAATTCTTGGATCGCCGCAAGACGAGCTACTGCGAAAGCATTTGTCAAGAATGTTTTCATTAATCAAGAACGAAAGTCAGAGGCGCGAAGACGATCAGATACCGTCGTAGTTCTGACCATAAACGATGCCGACTAGCGATCCGCAGGAGTTGCTTCGATGACTCTGCGGGCAGCTTCCGGGAAACCAAAGTGTTTGGGTTCCGGGGGAAGTATGGTTGCAAAGCTGAAACTTAAAGGAATTGACGGAAGGGCACCACCAGGAGTGGAGCCTGCGGCTTAATTTGACTCAACACGGCCAACACTGAAATGATTGACATGCCGAGACCCCTCCTCTGGGGTCTAATATGGAACTGGTGCTGGATTTAGACCCCCAGAAATCTGGGGTTATGCCCCCTGTGGCCCGGTCTGGACTGCATCCAGTGTTCTGAAAAAGGAATTGACGGAAGAGCACTATCAGGAGTGGAGCCTGAGACCTAAATTAACTTAACACGCCAATACTGCAGAATGACTATCAAAAAGTACACCTTCGTGGGGTCTAATAGAGAACATGTGCTGGAATTAGACCCTCGAAAATCTGGGGCTACCCTCTAAGAAACTTGATTGTCTCGCTAAGGGAATTGACGGAAGGGCACCACCAGGTGTGGAACCTGCGGCTAAATTTGACTGAACACGCCAATACTGTAGAACAACTGACAAATCGAGAGCACTGCCGTTTGGGTCTAATAATGAACGTACGCTGGTATTAGACTCACGGACGACAAGTCAGCTCAAATGAAAGAACGCTACGGAAATCGTGTTTAACTCCGCAGATTTCAAATACCTGGTCATTGACAAACAAAAGCCCTCAATAAATTCGTCTGACCAAATAGTGAACGGGTGCTGGAAATAGATCTGAAGACAGGTCAGTTTTACCCTACAAATGACAGGGCGTTGCTACGGAAAACCAGCTCAAATCGAGAGGAGCCGCAGACACTTTGGTTCACGTACCAGGCTGATAAGCCAAGGGCGCGAGGCTACCATGTGGGGGATTACGGCCGAACCCTTGAAAGCCGCAATCCCGCCCAAAATCTCAGCACCACTGCAATGGGAGGCTCCTACATGCTCGGGACCTGGGGCTTGCGCCCCAGCCCTATCAGGTAGAGCCACAGTAAGAGGTCCTTGCCGCCCGCAAATCAAAGCGGGCGGAAAACTGCTTGATACTCACCCTATACGGCGATGGGGTGCGAAAAACACCAACCAAAGACTTAGAACCTGGTCGGGGTGTCGAAAACAGTAGAGCAGCCACCACACTGTGAACTGTCAAGACTCAACCACTGACCATGAGAGTTGTCCGCACACCAGGCGATCAACATCTCTGTGACATTACCAGGCTTGTCCTCTGGCTAAATGCACTCCGGTTACGATATCTACCTCTGTACGTTATCAGCCATAACTATCATGCTGGACGCAGAAGAGATGCAGACCAGCGGACATTGCACACCTGCCCCACTGTGTCAACACCCCAGGTGGCGGGGAATGCTAGGCGTACCATCCCTGCATAGAAGCCAAGAAAATAAAGGGAAAAAGAGATACCCCACTCACATGCAAATGCTACGTTTCTGGCAGGACGTGACGATCCTGGGATACAGACACACTGGACTGCCTCTCTTCCGGGTAAACCAGCCCATCTCATATATCACATACCATCATTGCACCCTATAGACACGAGTAGTGAAGACTCGATAGTCTGGAAAGACAACTTCCATAGGAGAGAAAACTCTGATCGTAAACAACTGCTGCCTTGCAGATAGGCTGGGGACAGCCAAAGGCTAAGGAGGGCATCCCTACAGAAACGCCTGTTGAAATCGGATGCACGGGGCCGCAAGCCTAACAAAACAGTGCAACGTAAATCACAGTATGATGGCAGCACAACCTATTCGAAAAACGTATGGCGCTCATCCTGAGGAGACCCGCCAGGCAGCGATAGCGCCGGGCCTCACGCCTCGAAGGGGCCCACCCTTGACTACTGGTGGTCACCCACCCATGTGTCGTGGAGTCAAGGCACATGGCTATGGGGTAACGTCTATTGGCCAAAACTTCAAGACCCTCAGAATACTACAGTGGAATGCGGAGGGAGTCATTAACAAAAAACTTTCCCTAACACACCACCTGCATGAAGGTAAGATTGACGTGGCATGTATCCAGGAAACGCACCTCAACAATAACCATAAATTCTCAATCAGAGGATACCAGACCTTCCGTCTAGATAGAGAAGGTCACAAAGGAGGGGTCCTGATACTGACCAGAAACAGCATACCGAGTAGCGCGGTACCTGTCAATCACACCGGACAAGCAGAAATTGTAGGAGTTGACATAATGGCTCTAGAGACGAAACTCCGCATTTTCAATCTGTACGGACCACCAAACAGAGACCTATCGCTCTCGAGTATGGAGGTCAGAGACTCCAACTGCATAGTAGTTGGAGATTTCAACAGCCACTCGGAGAGATGGGGATACTCTGACACAGACAGTAGAGGTGACGAAGTGGAAGATTGGGAGATAGATGCAAATCTCTCCCTAATCAATAGGCCGGAGGATAGCCCTAGCTTCTATTCAAGAACATGGCATACCACCTCGACTCCAGATTTGGCCTTCTCCACACAGGACATACACTATAAAATAGACCGCCAGGTGCTAAACCAACTGGCAGGTAGCGACCACAGGCCGATCAGGCTAACCATTGACATGGAAGTAGGCCCACAGGAAACAAAACCGCTCCCACGTTGGAATTACAAACGAGCCGACTGGGACAGATTTGCAATCCTGACAGATGGGCTGTGTGAAACCATCAACACACGAAACACCAAAATGAAGCCCATGGTAGAGAGCCTAAGCAAGGCAATAATGCAAGCCGCCACTGAAACCATCCCAAGAGGAGCTAGGAAAAACTATAAGCCCTACTGGAATGATGAGTTACAGAAAGTGGAAGATGCAGTAACTAATGCGAGGAACATGGCAGAACGAGAAAAATCCGTGGAGGCAAACATCGCCCTCAAAGCCGCCGCGGCGAAGTACAAACACACTCTCAAGCAAACAGCAAGAGAAAGTTGGAAAAATAAAACGGAAAGTTTAAACCTGGACAAAGAAGGGAACAAGCTATGGAAGCTAGTCAGAGCCATGAACGACGAAACCCCGTCAAATAAACAAATTACTATCAAGCAAGGCGAGAACTTGATCACAGGTAAGAAAGCCGCAAACGCCTTTGTCGATCACTATGCCAGAGCAAACCACATCGAGGTCCCTGCAGATAAGCATACAGACATTAGCGAAGAGCTAAAGGGGCACGAAAACATAAATACGGCTCCTGAAGAGCACATGATGGCCAAACTAACAATGCGCGAAATGGAAGAGGCTATGAGAACACTAAAGAGAAGGAAATCTCCCGGAAAAGACGGGATAACAAACGAAATGCTGATGGGGCTGGGCCAAACAGCGAAGGAAAAACTACTATCAGTCCTGAACCAAAGCTGGAAAAGGGGTATTGTACCCCAGGCATGGAAAGATGCAATACTGGTACCAGTACCAAAAACAGGAAAGGACAAAACAGATCCGAATGGATACAGGCCCATAAGCCTACTGAGCTGTGTCGGCAAGCTGATGGAACGGATGATAAACACCAGACTGATGTGGCATCTGGAAGAAAAACGAATACTAATTCCACAGCAAGCCGGCTTTAGACAGCACAGATCCACTGAGGACCAGGTCATCCTCATAGCCCAGGAGATAGAAGATGCCTACCAGGCACAGAAACACACAGTAGCTGTTTGGGTGGACCTGGAAAAGGCATTTGACAAAGTCTGGAAGGATGGACTTAGAGTCAAGCTAAGAAGAAGTGATGTTTGTGGGAAGATGTACAAGTGGATCAACCACTACCTCAAACAAAGAACGGCCAGAGTCCAAGTACAAGGGCAGATGAGCAAAAAGGTGACACTCGAGCAGGGAGTACCCCAAGGGGGAGTACTGTCACCCACACTCTTCCTGGTATATATAAACGATATTACAGAGAATATACCAAGAAGAGTCCATAGCTCAATGTTTGCAGACGATCTGGCTATGTGGACCTCTGAAAAGAATCTCACCATAGCAAGAAATCGGATGCAAACGGCCCTAACATCGCTGGAAGAGTGGGCGAACTCATGGCTGGTCAAAATAAACGAGGAGAAAACCACGTGCACAATATTCTCGCTCTCATTAAAACCCCAAAGTACCAAATTAAGCCTAAATGGCAAAATCCTGCAGCCAAACGACAACCCAACCTATCTGGGAGTCACATTTGATCGGCGCATGACATGGAAAAGTCAGATTGAGAGAAACCGAATGAAAGCCAGAGAAAGAATGGCGATCATGAGGAAACTTGCTGGCACAAGCTGGGGAGCAGACGAAGGCATACTAAAGAAACTGTACACTGGAAGAGTGAGACCAGTTCTCGAGTATGGCATCGCGGCATGGACAACAGCAGCGAAGGCGAACTTCGATAAAGTTAACAAACTTCAAAACCAAGCTATGAGAATCATAACTGGTGGAATGAAGTCAACGCCAATTGTAGAACTTGAAAAGATTACAGAACTGCAATCCATGACCGACAGAAGAGACTGCAGAGCCCAGCTGCAGTCAGAGAAACTCCGAAGACTGACGGACCATCCAATGTACCAGAGGCTAAACAATTTGGGAACTGGGAAACTAAAGCGGAGAAACTTTGCAGAAATAGCCAAAGCAAAGATGCACGAAGACCCCATAAACGCACTAACAACACCAAAACCCATCACTACTGTACGAAAACCTACTTGGAGGCAGGATATATTTCCAGAGGTGGTAGAAAATATACCAGGTATTGCAAACAAAAACTGCCAGACCGAAAAAGAAAGGAGAGACACTACCTTAAGCTTCATAACGAAAAGCTACCCAAGCATGGACTGGACCCATGCATACACCGACGGTTCTGTAACAAACACTACACAGAACGGAGGGGCAGGAGCATTCCTGAACCTACCAAATGGCAGAAAAATAACACTGTCATTCGCTACTGGTAAGTACACGAGCAATTTCAGAGCAGAGGCAGAGGCACTGAGGGCGGCAGTGGAAGAAATGGTAACACACAGTGAAAATGAGAGCCATATAGTCCTGCTGACAGATGCTCTCGAAGTAGTCACAGCGCTAAAAAGCCAGAAAAACACTGAGCTTAATGACTTAAGAGCAGCACTCTGCAAACTGTGCCAACAGTCCGCACCAAAAAGGGTAGTGGTACAGTGGGTTCCGTCACACTGCAACATCCAAGGCAACGAGGAGGCAGACAGACTGGCAAAAGAAGGTGCAAGGCTACCACAAATAGATACCAGTATGACGTACGAAGAGTCAAAACGGCTTATCAAAGCCAGGTACATGTCCAAATGGGAAACCGAACATACTGGTTACACCAAAAACGATGCCTATTACCAGTTGAACCGAAGAGAGCAGGTCGTTGTCTTCAGACTTCGCACTGGCCACAACAGACTGAGGTACCACCTCTTCAACAAATTGAAGATAGGGTGTACCGACGAATGCCCGTGCGGTACTGGTAAAATGACCACTGAACATCTGCTGCAGAACTGCCCGACATACGAGGATCAGAGAGAGCAGATGTGGCCATTGCCAGTGGAACTGCAAGACAAGCTCTATGGTAGTGGCGAGAGTCTCAGGATGACCGCCGCTTTTTTCGAGAAAATAATGGTTACTGTCTGACTGTGTACGCAGAAGAAGAAGAAGAAATACCTGGTCATTGACAAACAAAAGCCCTCAATAAATCCGTCTGACCAAATAGTGAACGGGTGCTGGAAATAGATCATCTGAAGACAGGTCAGTTTTACCCTACAAATGACAGGGCGTTACTACGGAAAACCAGCTCAAATCAAGAGGAGCCGCAGACACTTTGGTTCACGTACCAGGCTGATAAGCCAAGGGCGCGAGGCTACCATGTGGGGGATTACGGCCGAACCCTTGTAAGCCGCAATCCCGCCCAAAATCTCAGCACCACTGCAATGGGAGGCTCCTACATGCTCGGGACCTGGGGCTTGTGCCCCAGCCCTATCAGGTAGAGCCACAGTAAGAGGTCCATTGCCGTCCGCCAATCAAAGCGGGCGGACAACTGCTTGATACTCACCCTATACGGCGATGGGGTGCGAAAACACCAACCAAAGACTTAGTACCTGGTCGGGGTGTCGAAAACAGTAGAGCAGCCACCTCACTGTGAACTGTCAAGACTCAACCACTGACCATGAGAGTTGTCCGCACATCAGGCGAACAACATCTCTGTGACATTACCAGGCTTGTCCTCTGGCTGAATGCACTCCGGCTACGATATCTACCTCTGTACGTTATCAGCCATATAACTATCATACTGGACGCAGAAGAGATGCAGACCAGCGGACATTGCACACCTGCCCCACTGTGTCAACACCCCAGGTGGCGGGGAATGCTAGGCGTACCATCCCTGCATAGAAGCCAAGAAAATAAAGGGAAAAAGAGATACCCCACTCACATGCAAATGCTACGTTTCTGGCAGGACGTGACGATCCTGGGATACAGACACACTGGACTGCCTCTCTTCCGGGTAAACCAGTCCATCTCATATATCATCACATATCATCATTGCACCCTATAGACACGAGTAGTGAAGACTCGATAGTCTGGTAAGACAACTTCCATAAGAGAGAAAACTCTGATCATAAACAACTGCTGCCTTGCAGATAGGCTGGGGACAGCCAAAGGCTAAGGAGGGCATCCCTACAGAAACGCCTGTTGAAATCGGATGCACGGGGCCGCAAGCCTAACAAAACAGTGCAACGTAAATCACAGTATGATGGCAGTACAACCTATTAGAAAAACGCATGGCGCTCATCCTGCGGAGTCCCGCCAGGCAGCGATAGTGCCGGGCCTCACGCCTCGAAGGGGCCCACCCTTGACTACTGGTGGTCACCCACCCATGTGTCGTGGAGTCAAGGCACATGGCTATGGGGCAACTTCTATTGTCCAAAACCTCAAGACCCTCAAAATACTACAGTGGAATGCGGAGGGAGTCATTAACAAAAAACTTTCCCTAACACACCACCTGCATGAAGGTAAGATTGACGTGGCATGTATCCAGGAAACGCACCTCAACAATAACCATAAATTCTCAATCAGAGGATATCAGACCTTCCGTCTAGATAGAGAAGGCCACAAAGGAGGGGTCCTGATACTGACCAGAAACTGCATACCGAGTAGCGCGGTATCTGTCAATCACACCGGACAAGCAGAAATTGTAGGAGTTGACATAATGGCTCAAGAGACGAAGCTCCGCATTTTCAATCTGTACGGACCACCAAACAGAGACCTATCGCTCTCGAGTATGGAGGTCAGAGACTCCAACTGCATAGTAGTTGGAGATTTCAACAGCCACTCGGAGAGATGGGGATACTCTGACACAGACAGCAGAGGTGACGAAGTGGAAGATTGGGAGATAGATGCAAATCTCTCCCTAATCAATAGGCCGGAGGATAGCCCTAGCTTCTATTCAAGAACATGGCATACTACCTCGACTCCAGATTTGGCCTTCTCCACACAGGACATACACCATAAAATAGACCGCCAGGTGCTAAACCAACTGGCAGGTAGCGACCACAGGACGATCAGGCTAACCATTGACATGGAAGTAGGCCCACAGGAAACAAAACCGCTCCCACGTTGGAATTACAAACGAGCCGACTGGGACAGATTTGCAATCCTGACAGATGGGCTGTGTGAAAACATCAACACACGAAACACCAAAATGAAGCCCATGGTAGAGAGCCTAAGCAAGGCAATAATGCAAGCCGCCACTGAAACCATCCCAAGAGGAGCTAGGAAAAACTATAAGCCCTACTGGAATGATGAGTTGCAGAAAGTGGAAGATGCAGTAACAAATGCTAGGAACATGGCAGAGCGAGAAAAATCCATGGAGGCAAACATCGCCCTCAAAGCCGCCGCGGCGAAGTACAAACACACTCTCAAGCAAACAGCAAGAGAAAGCTGGAAAAATAAAACGGAAAGTCTAAACCTGGACAAAGAAGGGAACAAGCTATGGAAGCTAGTCAGAGCCATGAACGACGAAACCCCGTCAAATAAACAAATTACTATCAAGCAGGGCGAGAACTTGATCACAGGTAAGAAAGCCGCAAACGCCTTTGTCGATCACTATGCCAGAGCAAACCACATCGAGGTCCCTGCAGATAAGCATACAGACATTAGCGAAGAACTAAAGGGACACGAAAACATGAATACGGCTCCTGAAGAGCACATGATGGCCAAACTAACAATGCGCGAAATGGAAGAGGCTATGAGAACACTAAAGAAAAGGAAATCTCCCGGAAAAGACGGGATAACAAACGAAATGCTGATGGGGCTGGGCCAAACAGCGAAGAAGAAACTGCTATCGGTTCTGAACCAAAGCTGGAAAAGGGGAATTGTACCACAGGCATGGAAAGATGCAATACTGGTACCAGTACCAAAAACAGGAAAGGACAAAACAGATCCAAATGGATACAGGCCCATAAGCCTACTGAGCTGTGTCGGCAAGCTGATGGAACGGATGATAAACACCAGACTGATGTGGCATCTGGAAGAAAAACGAATACTAATTCCACAGCAAGCCGGCTTTAGACAGCACAGATCCACTGAGGACCAGGTCATCCTCATAGCCCAAGAGATAGAAGATGCCTACCAGGCACAGAAACACACAGTAGCTGTTTGGGTGGATCTGGAAAAGGCATTTGACAAAGTCTGGAAAGATGGACTTAGAGTCAAGCTAAGAAGAAGTGATGTCTGTGGGAAGATGTACAAGTGGATCAACCACTACCTCAAACAAAGAACGGCCAGAGTCCAAGTACAAGGGCAGATGAGCAAAAAGGTGACACTCGAGCAGGGAGTACCCCAAGGAGGAGTATTGTCACCCACACTCTTCCTGGTATATATAAACGATATTACAGAGAATATACCAAGAAGAGTCCATAGCTCAATGTTTGCAGACGATCTGGCTATGTGGACCTCTGAAAAGAATCTCACCATAGCAAGAAATCGGATGCAGACGGCCCTAACATCGCTGGAAGAGTGGGCGAACTCATGGCTGGTCAAAATAAACGAGGAGAAAACAACATGCACAATATTCTCGCTTTCATTAAAACCCCAAAGTACCAAATTAAGTCTAAATGGCAAAATCCTGCAGCCAAACGACAACCCAACCTATCTGGGAGTCACATTTGATCGGCGCATGACATGGAAAAGTCAGATTGAGAGAAACCGAATGAAAGCCAGAGAAAGAATGGCAATCATGAGGAAACTTGCTGGCACAAGCTGGGGAGCAGACGAAGGCATACTAAAGAAACTGTACACTGGAAGAGTGAGACCAGTTCTCGAGTATGGCATTGCGGCATGGACAACAGCAGCGAAGGCGAACTTCGATAAAGTTAACAAACTTCAAAACCAAGCCATGAGAATTATAACAGGTGGCATGAAGTCAACGCCAATTGTAGAACTTGAAAAGATTACAAAACTGCAATCCATGACCGATAGAAGAGACTGCAGAGCCCAGCTGCAGTCAGAGAAACTCCGAAGACTGACGGACCATCCAATGTACCAGAGACTAAACAATTTGGGAAAGGGGAAACTAAAGCGGAGAAACTTTGCAGAAATAGCCAAAGCAAAGATGCACGAAGATCCCATAAACACACTAACAACACCAAAACCCATCACTACTGTACGAAAACCTACCTGGAGGCAGGATATATTTCCAGAGGTGGTAGAAAATATACCAGGTATTGCAAACAAAAACTGCCAGACTGAAAAAGAAAGGAGAGACACTACCCTAAGCTTCATAACGAAAAGCTACCCAAGCATGGACTGGACCCATGCATACACCGACGGTTCTGTAACAAACACTACACAGAACGGAGGGGCAGGAGCATTCCTGAACCTACCAAATGGCAGAAAAATAACACTGTCATTCGCTACTGGTAAGTACACAAGCAATTTCAGAGCGGAGGCAGAGGCACTGAGGGCGGCAGTGGAAGAAATGGTGACACACAGTGAAAATGAGAGCCATATAGTCCTTCTGACAGATGCTCTCGCCGTAGTCACAGCGCTAAAAAGCCAGAAAAACACTGAGCTTAATGACTTAAGAGCAGCACTCTGCAAACTGTGCCAGCAGTCCGCACCAAAAAGGGTAGTGGTACAGTGGGTTCCGTCACACTGCAACATCCAAGGCAACGAGGAGGCAGACAGACTGGCAAAAGAAGGTGCAAGACTACCACAAACAGATACCAGTATGACGTACGAAGAGTCAAAACGGCTTATCAAAGCCAGATACATGACCAAATGGGAAACCGAACATACTGGTTACACCAAAAACGATGCCTATTACCAGTTGAACCGAAGAGAGCAGGTCGTTGTCTTCAGACTTCGCACTGGCCACAACAGACTGAGGTACCACCTATTCAACAAATTGAAGATAGGGTGTACCGACGAATGCCCGTGCGGTACTGGTAAAATGACCACTGAACATCTGCTGCAGAACTGCCCGACATACGAGGATCAGAGAGAGCAGATGTGGCCATTACCAGTGGAACTGCAAGACAAGCTCTATGGCAGTGGCGAGAGCCTCAGTATGACCGCCGCTTTTTTCGAAAAAATAATGGTTACTGTCTGACTGTGTACGCAGAAGAAGAAGAAGAAGAAGTATCCGACTTCAACAGGCGTTTCTGTAGGGATGCCCTCCTTAGCCTTTGGCTGTTCCCAGCCTATCTGCAAGGCAGCAGTTGGTTCTCTATCCAATTGTAAGAAAGAGTAGAGTAAGTCAAGTCAGTCTAAGCTTTATACTTGCAATGGTTTCCTGTGTCTTTTTGCCCTCAGGTACAGCGAAAATGTCCTGTCCGACAAAGACTGTGAGAACGTTTACGAGCTGGTCTACTCTTCCCAGCGTCAGGTGGCTCAAGCGGCTGGAGACTTTCTCAATCACAAACTGTTCAGACGTGACGATGAAGCTCCTGCTGTTCGGTCTGCCAAGGGCAAGAAGAGGAGTGCTAATACTCCATTGCTTAGAGACTTGGTACAGTTCTTTATTGAAAGTGAGGTGGGTTACATCTCCCAGTTTTGGCAAATAGTAGCCATTTTAGAATGTTGAACTCCAAACCTCTATGTGAATTAGTCATTAATTTGGCCATGCATTTGCTAAGTTGTTGGGTAGAGGAGACTGATGTCTGGTCAGGCAAAACATACTGATCAGACAATGTTAGTCAGGGTCAGGTGAAACATACTGATCAGACAATGTTAGTCAGGGTCAGGTGAAACATACTGATCAGACAATGTTAGTCAGGGTCAGGTGAAACATACTGATCAGACAATGTTAGTCAGGGTCAGGTGAAACATACTGATCAGACAATGTTAGTCAGGGTCAGGTGAAACATACTGATCAGACAATGTTAGTCAAGGTAAGGGGAAACATACTGATCAGACAATGTTAGTCAGGGTCAGGTGAAACATACTGATCAGACAATGTTAGTCAGGGTCAGGTGAAACATACTGATCAGACAATGTTAGTCAGGGTAAGGGGAAACATACTGATCAGACAATGTTAGTCAGGGTCAGGTGAAACATACTGATCAGACAATGTTAGTCAGGGTCAGGTGAAACATACTGATCAGACAATGTTAGTCAGAGTAAGGTGAAACATACTGATCAGACAATGTTAGTCAGGGTCAGGGGAAACATACTGATCAGACTATGTTAGTCAGGGTTAGGTGACACACTCGGACAGTTACACCTAACAACAGTACAAGCCTCCCACCTGGTGATAACAAGAAATCTACGCATCCCACTTCTCTGCAACACCTGGTGATAACAAGAAATCTACGCATCCCACTTCTCTGCAACACCTGGTGATAACAAGAAATCTACGCATCCCACTTCTCTGCAACACCTGGTGATAACAAGAAATCTATGCATCCCACTTCTCTGCAACACCTGGTGATAACAAGAAATCTACGCATCCCACTTCTCTGCAACACCTGGTGATAACAAGAAATCTACGCATCCCACTTCTCTGCAACACCTGGTGATAACAAGAAATCTATGCATCCCACTTCTCTGCAACACCTGGTGATAACAAGAAATCTACGCATCCCACTTCTCTGCAACACTTGGTGATAACAAGAAATCTACGCATCCCACTTCTCTGCAACACCTGGTGATAACAAGAAATCTACGCATCCCACTTCTCTGCAACACCTGGTGATAACAAGAAATCTACGCATCCCACTTCTCTGCAACACCTTATGACATGAGCAATAGGACAAAAAGAAGAAGTAAAGATAATTTATAAAAGAACAAAAAAGAGGAAGTAACTATTGTTTGTTCACTTTTGCTGAATTTGATTAACCTTTATCACTCGAGTGCTGCTTCAAAGTGGCTGCGGTGGCGAATATCGTGCAGCGAAGGTTGTGCGTACGCAACTCACGATGTCCTTGCATGGCGCCGGCCATTCTAATCAAATTTAAAAACTAGCGGCTATGTAGAAATATTCTGAACAATACTGCTCTTTTTTTTATTGTATAGAGTTCCGACTTCCGTAATGTACGGTTAATTACCAACAATGATTATTTTGAAATTAGTTTTAGGCATTTGAAAATGATTTCTTATGTTTTTCACTTAGATTTGAAGGTTGTTGAGAATGGAGGAGATAGTTCTGTTTAGATAATTTATGTAGATACAATAATTAGTTTATAGTCGAAAGTCACAGATATGGCCATTACTGTAAACATCAGTAAACCGTTAACGGAGATTTTTCCCGACCAAGGGACGATGAAAGTGACGTCTAAATGTGTGTGCTAATTTCAACACTATCACCGTCTTCTGTTTATTTCAGAAGCTAACACACACATAACAATAACAGCAATACATTCTTTATTCATTTATTTCTCTACTCACAAACAAATCGAATCAATAGACCTTTAAATAAAAATGTTACATGCTCTCAAAGAAATAATCACAGTTGAACGCCGTGACAGGGATCAAGATGCTGCAGCGGTCAGCGACCCATAGCTGACTGCTAGCGTCAGGGCCAGCGAACCAGAGCTGCCAAGACCCTTCTACACCTCCACGTGGTGATCCTGGATAACAGGCTGCAGCAGGGCAGACTGGCTAAGGAGAAGGGATCGAAGAGGGAATGCTAACCCGGTACTCAAAAAATGCTTGCTGAAGTCGGATGTGTTGGACCAAAAGGTGCAAATATCGCAGCCAAACTGTAAACTACGACACAATGCATTCCGTTCTCTGGACTACATTCTGCTACTTAAGCCCTTTCGGGGTTCGGTAGTGGGAGATTGAGAATGAACGAAGAAGAAGAACGCCGTGATATCCTGTAGTGGGAGATTGAGAACGAACGAAGAAGAAGAAGAAGAACGCCGTGACATCCTGAAAAATGGAGGTGCAGGGGAAATTGCGTCAATTTTTAATGTAGAGAGGTAAAGGTTAAAACAAAACTACTGATATCCTTGTATATTCGCTCTGTAATGAACATCAAATTTGATTTCAAATTTTTCAGCTCCACGAACACGCAGCGTATTTGGTGGATAGCTTGTGGGAAATCAATGAGATGATGAAGGATTGGGAGTGTATGACAGATCTGTTGATAGAGGAGCCTGGCAAGGGCGAGGAAGGTATGTAGATAAGCTATGACGGGAAGTAGTTTTTAATGGCCTTTAACAGCTGTTTTGATTAAGAATATATTTGTCTGTTATCTATATGTTGTTTGGCTTGGTTCGTTCTCAATCTCCCACTACCAAACCCTAAAGGGCTTAAGTAGCAGAATGTAGTCCAGAGAACGGAATGCGTTGTGTCGTAGTTTACAGCTTGACTGCGATATTTGCACCTTTCGGTCCAACGCATCCGACTTCAGCAAGCATTTTTTGAGTACCGGGTTAGCATTCTCTCTTCGATCCCTTCTCCTTAGCCAGTCTGTCCTGCTGCAGTCTGTTATCCAGGATCACCACGTGGAGGTGTAGAAGGGTCTTGGCAGCTTTGGTTCGCTGGCCCTGGCGCTAGCAGTCAGCAATGGGTCGCTGACCACTGCAGCTCAGCATCTTGATCCCTTGTTGTTGTTTAATGCTCACAATGAGTAGGTTTACTCTTATGTGCGGGGAGGAAGACTGACGTCTGGTCAGGCACAACATAGCGATCAGACATCTTAGTCATACACTGGCTAAGACCCTCACCTCACAACCCTCCCTTTAAAACGGGCTGTTTTCATGGCAGCCTGGCTAACGAGGCGAGGTATCGACATGATTCCCGTAGTAGTGAGCGACACGCAGATGAAGCCAAGCATGTCACAGCCGCCTGGAGCACACATGTCCACCTTCATCAGCACGCTCAGGATGTGAGGAAAGCTACTGCAACTCGCCACTCAACGTCCTTTTCAGGTCGCACTAAAGAGTAAACTTACTCATTGTGGGCATTCGCAAACAACTCTTTTTGTGCGCCCTGAAAAGGACGATAAGTGGCATTTCACTCTCTGGACTACATTCTGCTACTTAAAGCCCTTTCAGGGGTTGGTAGCAGGAGATTGAGAACGAACGAAGCCAAGCCAACAAGCAGTGAACCTGTCTATATATCTGTTGAAGTTTTGGAGTTTAAAGTTTCTACAGGATCAGCCCCATGCCCAACCCTCCTATAAGATGCCTGGCAGGTTACAGTGTTCCTATTCATTAATACAATTTCTACAGGTAACACTAGACTGAAGGATCAATGTACTTTGACCTTAATAGATCAACCCTTCATTTCCTCACGTTCACAGCACTTGACGATAGACAAGAAACAAGTCTCATAGAAATTATGGTCTGCTGTGTCAAACAGGCAGCCACTGGGGAGTCACCTGTTGGAAGGGGACCTAATAGAAAGGTACATCTTAAAATTACTGTTTAAATTGACAATGCTGGTAATATTATCCCTTTAGCTTTGAGCTGGCAGCTCTTGACAGCCCAATGCCTCCTGGACAAAAGCACATGTCCTCCTTAACTGTTGAGGCGATGTTCAATCTTGTATAAAGTCTGTTGTCTTAGAGGCATCATGATTGTGGGGGGGGGGGGGTTAATGAACGACATCTTTCGAGTATCCCCGAAGGGAGGCATCCAGTGTGTCGGTATCCTAGGATCGTCACATCCTTCCAGGGACATATCATATTCATCAGTTTTTGCCAGCCCATCTGTAGTGGTGGTATGTGTGGCATCCCCTCCACCTGGAAGGTGATCACGTCCTGCCAGCCAATCTGTAGTGGTTGTATGTGTGGCATTCCCCACCACCTGGAAGATCGTCACAGAGGTGCAATGTCCGCTGGTCTGCATCTCTTTGTCATCCATGGGGATAAATGACATGACGAAAAGTAAAGAACGAGACAAGAATGCATACCACCCATGAAGTGGGGATGGATTGGTGCAGCCCAGAACATGTACCACTCGCCGGTGGCTTCTGCAGCTACACCTATAGGATTCCACCTGCTCCTCAGCCCTTTTGTCTGGCCCCTCTCCAACGACCTGTCCGGTTTGGGTGACCCTACCAAGAGTAAAACTCCTGCCGGCATAGCTCCTTGTATCATTGGAGCGCGCAAGCTCTCCAACCTCGGCACGGTAGGCTTACATATGGAGAGGTTTAAATTAGTAAAAATAGGTTATTTATCAAAGCATCAATTGTCGTCTGTCACTGTCCTAATCTTCTTCTTCGTTGTTTGTCCTGAAAAGCACATTGTGACATTGCAATATCTGCTCATTTTGGCCATACACATCAGGTTTTAGTTAGCTTTTTTTTTTGTTGGTTATCAGGTTTGTCTTCCCACTGTAGTCACTCTTTTTATTTGCGTTCAGGATCTTTGGTCATGCTATATCTACAGGCCAGTCGTCATGATGAAGTCTGTAGTCTTCACCAGGTCGGAATGGCTGACCCTCAGCTTTTGTCTCAACTCCGCACCCTCTGGCCAGGTCCGGTATCTCATTTCCCTATAGAGTGGGCATTCCTGTAGAATATGCTCAGGGTTCTGGCATCCTGTTCCACATGGGCACTCATCGGTGTGTGAGATCTTCAGTCGGTATAGATGTTCTTGTAGTCTGCAGTGACCAGTTCTCAGGCAAAATAAGGTAGTTTGGTGAATTGGATCCGGTGTACTAATTGTGGTTCTGTCTTCTCTCCATTGGTGTATATACTGATTTCTGATTATGTTCT
This sequence comes from Ariolimax columbianus, assembly GCA_036924085.1. Lineage (NCBI taxonomy): Eukaryota > Metazoa > Mollusca > Gastropoda > Stylommatophora > Arionidae > Ariolimax > Ariolimax columbianus. The sequence continues at coordinate 5,866,300 of JAVGWX010000021.1, forward strand.
TGATGTCTCTGTATGGTACTCAATGATTAAAATGTGCCTTTTTGCTGCCATCCTGTGCTAGAGCGTCAGCTCCGTCATTTCCTGTGATTCCGCAATGGGAGGGTAGCTATTGGAGTGTTATTGTTGAGGATCTCTGGAGTTTTATGGACTGCTTTCTTCGAACACATTGAAGTTGACGTCTCACATCGTACGAAGAAGAAGAAAAGTTGACCAAGACCTATTCTTCTTCTTCTTCTTCTTCTTCATCGTACGCTGTTTACAGCGATATTTACGTTGCACTGTTTTATTTTGTTAAGCCTGTGGCTCAGTGCATCCAATTTCAACAGGCGTTTCTGTAGGGTTGCCCTCCTTAGCCTTTGGCTGTCCCCAGCCTAACTGCAAGGCAGCAGTTGTTTTTGGTCAGAGTTGTCTCTCTTAGGAAGTTGTCTTGCAGGACTATCGAGTCTTCCCTACTCGTGTCTATAGGGTTTGGCAATGATATGATGGACTATGTACTAGTTTACTAGTTTGTACTATCCCGGAAGAGAGACAGTCCAGTGTGACTGTGTCCCAGGATCGTCACGTCCTGCCAGAAATGTAGCATATGCATGTGAGTGAGGTATCTCTTTGCTCCCTTTATTTTCTCGGCTCATCTGCAGTGATGGTACGCCTAGCATTCCCCGCCACCCGGGAGGTTGTCACAATAGGGCAGGAGGTGCAATGTTCGCTGGACTGCATCTCTTCTGCGTCCATTGGGATGATTGATAGCAGACAGAGACAAAGAGTGCATTTAACCAGGTGCATTTCTGCGGCTCGACCGGGCCGGGCTGAGACGCAAGCCACAGCCATGTCGTAGCCTCCCATCACAGCGGTGCTGAGATTTGGAGCGGGATTCTGGCTTAAAGGCGTTTGGCCGTAGTCCCTCAGATGGCAGCTTCGCACCATTGGCTTATCAGCCAAGCACATGGACCAAATGTCAGCTACCTGTGATTCCTCTCGAAGGAGTGCATTTGACCAGGGGACAAGCCTCAAGACCTATTCCACCTTCAAACTTTGACCCTAGAAACAAGGCTGCGGTAATGTAGTGTGGCTCGGAAATTGGGGGAAGACGAAACTGGTACCAAGTACAGCCAGCTGGAACCGGCTGTGTACCCAAAGGTGCGGATATCGCAGCCTTGCTGTAAACTATGACACAATGTCCTTTTCAGGACGAACGCTGAAGAAGAAGTAGTCATAAGTTGAGTGCTTACATATTTGAAATAACATTTTCTTCCTTCTCTCTTCCGTAAGCTAACGGCCAAAGAAGCCAAACAGGTATCTGAGGATAAGCAGAAACTCACGGAGCATTTCATAGTGACACTACCACAGCTGTTGTTGAAGGTAAGCTATAGTGCTACCATGGTGTGGGTAGCTTAGAGCTAACATGGGGTAGGTAGCTTAGAGCTACCATGGGGTGGGTAGCTTAGAGCTAACATGGGGTGGGTAGCTTAGAGCTACCATGGGGTGGGTAGCTTAGAGCTACCATGGGGTGGGTAGCTTAGAGCTAACATGGGGTGGGTAGCTTAGAGCTAACATGGGGTGGGTAGCTTAGATCTACCATGGGGTGGGTAGCTTAAAGCTACCATGGGATTGTTGTTGTATGCCCACAATGAATAGGATTACCCTGAAAAGGACGTTTAGTGGCGGGTTAATGTAGCTTTCCTAACATCCCGAGCGTGCTGTTGAAGGTAGACCGGGGTCCTCCAGGCAGTTGTGCTATGCTTGGCTTCATCTGTTTGTCGCTCACTACTGCGAGGATCCTGTTGATCCCTCACCTTGTTAGACAGGCTGCCATTTAAAAAAATACCGTTTCCAGGGAGGACTACTGGGAAGCCGAGATGAGGGTGTTGGCCAGTATATTTTGCCTGACCCTGACTAACATGTCTGATCAGTATATTTTGCCTGACCCTGACTTAAAAATCTGATCAGTATGTTTTGCCTGACTCTGACTAACATGTCTGATCAGTATATTTTGCCTGACCCTGACTAACATGTCTGATCAGTATATTTTGCCTGACCCTGACTTACATATCTGATCAGTATGTTTTGCCTGACCCTGACTAACATGTCTGATCAGTATATTTTGCCTGACCCTGACTTACATGTCTGATCAGTATGTTTTGCCTGACCAGACGTTAGTCTTCCTCCCCACCATGGGGTGTATCTAGCATAGACCTATCATGGGGTGTTTTACTTGTTGTCGTTACAGCTCTTGCTGAAGGTAACCTACAGTAGGTAGCATAGAGCTATCATGGTGTAGTTGTGTAACATATAGCTACCATGGGATGTGTTACTTGTTGAAGGTAAGCTGCAGTGGCTAATATATAGCTACCATGTCACTTGTTGTCGCTGAAGCAACTCTTTCATGTCAGATGTTGGTATAGAGCTTTTGCCCAAGACATTGTAATGATATCTTCAGTCCAGTTATTGTTACAGTGTTTGTTCCCATTACTTAACTTAACTTAACGTCTTTATACTGGTTTAGAAGACCCTGCAGAGTCTGTATACAACCAGTTACATTTACATCACCTTGCTCTAAAAGCTATGCGCATCCAGTTTATTCTTAAATGCATTAACTGTCCCTGCCTCCACTACCTCCCCTGGCAATGCATTCCAAGCAGACACCACTCTGACTAAAAAGATATTTCCTAATATACTGGGGTGTGCTGGGAGGATTTAGAGGCCTGTTGATTTAAGACCTCTTGCCTAGACAGTCACCACGTTATGTTCAGATTAGGTTGACATTTTACCTCTGTTTGAATAATAAGTCTTTGCCGTAATTAGGTTTGAATTTCCAAAAGCATTCGGCCAGTCGCCCCTTGAGTAGGCTTAACAACTGCTGCCTGGACTAATTCAAATTAAAAATCTACCCAAGTTATTTGTACCTTTCATTAAGTGGTTTGTTAAGAACAGCTATAGATGGTGCCTAACTAGGTGCTGGTCTACTTAGCTCTAATGTTTAAGTCTATTAAGAAGGACTCGAACATAGGTAAAAACCACTCTCCAAGAAACTGGTTGTATACAACTCTGTAGAGTCTTCTAAACCAGTATAAAGATGTTGAGTTGATCATTTTGCTTCTTACCTAGCACTTAGATAGTGGAGCATAATATTAACCCTACCAGACCTGAGGCCCTGAACCTAACTGTCCCCTATACCTGGGCTCCTGAGCATTAAAGAGAAAAAAACCAACATGATATAGACAAATGTTAGTTACATGCAAACAAGTGGTTAGAATAAGATGGAACTTGGAGACATTGTAGAAAAATAGGTTTACCTTTCATCTATCGCCAATATTCCACCTTTGTGTGCCAATCCACCCAGCAGGATGAACCTTCATCACCACTTAATCTCCCCCATCAGCTGTTTGAGGGACACGCCCCTCTTCTCTTACTATCGATCTAGCTCTAGATCTACAAGGTTCAAGATTCTCCTCATCGCTCAAACTCTCACTGTCTGTCACTTTTTTTTTTTTTTTTTTGCGTTCGCCTTATTTATCTATTCCCCAAGGCGTGTGTGCGTTACACTGTGGTTTTTATTTTGCGCCTGTCGGCCCAGTGCATCCGACTTCAGCATGCATTTTATGTAAGGGTCTGCTTCCTCCTGCATTTTCTAAGGGTTTGCTTCCCCGGGGTAACGGCCGCTGCTGTGATGGGGATCGAACCCAGCACCTTCTGGTTGTGAGCCGTGCCACTTAACCACTAGGCCACGGCGTCCCCCTTGTCTGTCACTTGAACTGGAAACGTATTCTTCATGAAATTCTGACTCCTCAGAGTCTGAATCAACCAAAGTATCGGTCACCTGTTAGACTGTCATAAGCCTAGACTTACTTCGCTTTCCTGTTGAAGTGCTTGGTTCATCAGCCGCTCGTTTCATTGTGAATTTTCATAATTTTTTCACGTTAAACCACACAAAGTCAATTCAAACATGGGGGCAGACATTTGTCCACGTTTGACCACGATTGGTTGGTTATTTTTAGATTGTGACGCATTTTTTCACGTACTACCCAAAGTACCGAAAATTAGGTCCAGCGGTATAGCGACAGATTTGGAAATTACAGAAAAATGGGTACATCGGTCTGGTAGGGTTAATAATAGTTGGCCAATATTAGTAATAGTTGCCCGTCGCAAACGAAGATGGCGAGCGCATCAGACATAATTTGCTATGTAAACCCCTAGAGTGTTATGATTGGATGTTCAAATTCACCTCACTTAAAAAAGCATGTTAACGTTACCCAAATGCTTAGCCATGTTACAGGATTCTCAACCTATTTTGATCCATTACTCCCATTGACCGTTGTTCAGAATATCATCCTCCCTTTTACCTTTGTTCAGAATATCATCCTCCCTTTTACTTTTGTTCAGAATATCATCCTCCCTTTTACTTTTGTTCAGAATATCATCCTCCCTTTTACCTTTGTTCAGAATATCATCCTCCCTTTTACTTTTGTTCAGAATATCATCCTCCCTTTTACTTTTGTTCAGAATATCATCCTCCCTTTTACTTTTGTTTAGAATATCATCCTCCCTTTTACCTTTGTTCAGAATATCATCCTCCCATTGACCGTTCAGAATATCATCCTCCCTTTTACCTTTGTTCAGAATATCATCCTCCCTTTTACTTTTGTTCAGAATATCATCCTCCCTTTTACTTCTGTTCAGAATATCATCCTCCCTTTTACTTTTGTTCAGAATATCATCCTCCCTTTTACCTTTGTTCAGAATATCATCCTCCCATTGACCATTGTTCAGAATATCATCCTCCCATTGACCCTTGTTCAGAATATCATCCTCCCATTGACCCTTGTTCAGAATATCATTGACCATTGTTCAGAAAATCCTCCTCCCTTTTACCTTTGTTCAGAATATCATTACCCTCTTCCCAAGATAGTCTAACTCAACAAGATCATTCTACTTCTTCTTCTTTTTCGTACGCTGTCAGATGTCAACTTGAATTTGTTCGAAGAAAGCAGCTGTCTACACTGCCATAGATCATTATACTTTGCTGAATAGGGGGTCACAATTCCTCACATCTCCTGAAACCCTAAAATTTCTCCCATGGAGGAAATTCCTCCCCAGTTGAGAAAGTGTGGTTTAAAGTATATTCATTCCAATCACGAGACCTCGAAGGCATCCTGTATGTCATTCATTTCTTATCATGTACCTCCCCATGCCAGGAGCAGGTAAATTGCGCTGTTCTCGGTGATCCTGATATTCTTCTTCGCGTTTAGTTTCCTATGCTCGTTTTATGCCACTAGATGGACCGCCACCGTGAAGTGACATGTCAGTCACAGGTCCTCAATGGTTCCCCACCGCTTATCATGTATGTTTCTTTCCTCGGGCCAGGTCTTCTCACGGGCACCTTGGTGCAGTAGACATGTTTGCAAGATGTGTTCTGGAGTCCTCCCTGACTTGTGCAGTCTGTGCTGCTTTCATTTTATGCATGTGTGCATTTCGTCTGCAATGACCTGTTCTGAGACGGAAAATTGTGGTATACTATTTCCTATTCAATCTATTGATTGGGTCCTGTGGGTATTTGCTGTTTGTTCTCCTGGTATTAATAGACACATTTTCTGTTTGTTGTCAGGTAGACAAAAGGTGTTTAAATTCATTCCTGACTCTGGGGTACCATGGTGGGCCGAGGGGTATACTCATTCTCTCTCTCTCTCCATTGGTTGGCTATTGAATGGACACCTATAGTTTGAAGGCCAGCAGAACGTCACTTTTCGTGTCCGTCAATTGTTAGCCCATCTCTGTTTCCATAATGCAGTTTCTGTGACGGCACTGGTCTGTTTAGCACCTGATTTTGATGTGAATTTGGTTCGTGTCCCTCTTCCGGCCCCTCCCTCTTACTTTCTAAGTTGCTATTTAGTTCCATATGAAGTGTTCCATGTATCTCAGGAAGAAGTGGTCTTTAACCTTTTGTACCAAAAACCCTGAAATATCAGTCCCACTGGGAACAATCAATTCCAAGAACGACTTATATTTCTGTCTCACACATCTACATTAAATAGGTGGAAATGTGTGTAACAATAATTTAGTCAGGAAGTAAACTTATTCCAATGCCCAACTTTTCTTAGTCACATGTTAGGTGACTGTTACTTTCTTTGGTTCTCTTCTGGACCTCAGTAACACACAGTATCTGTTTGTAAATAGTATTCTTATTACACCAATTAGATTACTTTTGTATAAACGACCTTCACCGGGTGTGGAATAATGGCAGACTATTTCGGATCCAAAATTCGTATTTATCAGACGTGTGTGGTTCCTGTCCCCCTATATGGTTCAGAAACTTGGACCCTACTCCAACAGGGCGTATCAAGATTCTATGCGTTTCATATGCGCAACCAATGACGCATTCTCCGTATCCAGTGGTTTCTTCTTCTTCTGCGTACGCAGTCAGACAGTAACCATTATTTTTTCGAAAAAAGCGGCGGTCATCCTGAGGCTGTCGCCACTGCCATAGAGCTTGTCTTGCAGTTTCACTGGTGATGGCCACATCTGCTCTCTCTGATCCTCGTATGTCGGGCAGTTCTGCAGCAGATGTTCAGCTGTCATTTTACCAGTACCGCACGGGCATTCGTCGGTACACCCTATCTTCAATTTGTTGAATAGGTGGTACCTCAGTCTATTGTGGCCAGTGCGAAGTCTGAAGACAACGACCTGCTCTCTTCGGTTCAACTGGTAATAGGCATCGTTTTTGGTGTAACCAGTATGTTCGGTTTCCCATTTGGTCATGTATCTGGCTTTGATAAGCCGTTTTGACTCTTCGTACGTCATACTGGTATCTGTTTGTGGTAGTCTTGCACCTTCTTTTGCCAGTCTGTCTGCCTCCTCGTTGCCTTGGATGTTGCAGTGTGATGGGACCCACTGTACCACTACCCTTTTTGGTGCGGACTGCTGGCACAGTTTGCAGAGTGCTGCTCTTAAGTCATTAAGCTCAGTGTTTTTCTGGCTTTTTAGCGCTGTGACTACGGCGAGAGCATCTGTCAGCAGGACTATATGGCTCTCATTTTCACTGTGTGTCACCATTTCTTCCACTGCCGCCCTCAGTGCCTCTGCCTCCGCTCTGAAATTGCTTGTGTACTTACCAGTAGCGAATGACAGTGTTATTTTTCTGCCATTTGGTAGGTTCAGGAATGCTCCTGCCCCTCCATTCTGTGTTGTGTTTGTTACAGAGCCGTCGGTGTATGCATGGGTCCAGTCCATGCTTGGGTAGCTTTTCGTTATGAAGCTTAGGGTAGTATCTCTCCTTTCTTTTTCAGTCTGGCAGTTTTTGTTTGCAATACCTGGTATATTTTCTACCACCTCTGGAAATATATCCTGCCTCCAGGTAGGTTTTCGTACAGTAGTGATGGGTTTTGGTGTTTTTAGTGCGTTTATGGGATCTTCGTGCATCTTTGCTTTGGCTATTTCTGCAAAGTTTCTCCGCTTTAGTTTCCCATTTCCCAAATTGTTTAGTCTCTGGTGCATTGGATGGTTGGTCAGTCTTCGGAGTTTCTCTGACTGCAGCTGGGCTCTGCAGTCTCTTCTATCGGTCATGGATTGCAGTTTTGTAATCTTTTCAAGTTCTACAATTGGCGTTGACTTCATGCCACCTGTTATAATTCTCATGGCTTGGTTTTGAAGTTTGTTAACTTTATCGAAGTTCGCCTTCGCTGCTGTTGTCCATGCCGCAATGCCATACTCGAGAACTGGTCTCACTCTTCCAGTGTACAGTTTCTTTAGTATGCCTTCGTCTGCTCCCCAGCTAGTGCCAGCAAGTTTCCTCATGATTGCCATTCTTTCTCTGGCTTTCATTCGGTTTCTCTCAATCTGACTTTTCCATGTCATGCGCCGATCAAATGTGACTCCCAGATAGGTTGGGTTGTCGTTTGGCTGCAGGAATTTGCCATTTAGACTTAATTTGGTACTTTGGGGTTTTAATGAAAGCGAGAATATTGTGCATGTGGTTTTCTCCTCGTTTATTTTGACCAGCCATGAGTTCGCCCACTCTTCCAGCGATGTTAGGGCCGTCTGCATCCGATTTCTTGCTATGGTGAGATTCTTTTCAGAGGTCCACATAGCCAGATCGTCTGCAAACATTGAGCTATGGACTCTTCTTGGTATATTCTCTGTAATGTCGTTTATATATACCAGGAATAGTGTGGGTGACAGTACTCCCCCTTGGGGTACTCCCTGCTCGAGTGTCACCTTTTTGCTTGTCTGCCCTTGTACTTGGACTCTGGCCGTTCTTTGTTTGAGGTAGTGGTTGATCCACTTGTACATCCTCCCACAAACATCACTTCTTCTTAGCTTGACTCTAAGTCCATCTTTCCAGACTTTGTCAAATGCCTTTTCCAGATCCACCCAAACAGCTACTGTGTGTTTCTGTGCCTGGTAGGCATCTTCTATCTCCTGGGCTGTGAGGATGACCTGGTCCTCAGTGGATCTGTGCTGTCTAAAGCCGGCTTGCTGTGGAATTAGTATTTGTTTTTCTTCCAGATGCCACGTCAGTCTGGTGTTTATCATCCGTTCCATCAGCTTGCCGACACAGCTCAGTAGGCTTATGGGCCTGTATCCATTTGGATCTGTTTTGTCCTTTCCTGTTTTTGGTACTGGTACCAGTATTGCGTCTTTCCATGCCTGTGGTACAATTCCCCTTTTCCAGCTTTGGTTCAGGACCGATAGCAGTTTTCTCTTCGCTGTTTGGCCCAGCCCCATCAGCATTTCGTTTGTTATCCCGTCTTTTCCGGGAGATTTCCTTTTCTTTAATGTTCTCATAGCCTCTTCCATTTCGCGCATTGTTAATTTGGCCATCATATGCTCTTCAGGTGCCGTATTCATGTTTTCGTGCCCCTTTAGCTCTTCGCTAATGTCTGTATGTTTATCTGCAGGGACCTCGATGTGGTTTGCTCTGGCATAGTGATCGACAAAGGCGTTTGCGGCTTTCTTACCTGTGATCAAGTTCTCGCCCTGCTTGATAGTAATTTGTTTATTTGACGGGGTTTCGTCGTTCATGGCTCTGACTAGCTTCCATAGCTTGTTCCCGTCTTTGTCCATGTTTAGACTTTCCGTTTTATTTTTCCAGCTTTCTCTTGCTGTTTGCTTGAGAGTGTGTTTGTACTTCGCCACGGCGGCTTTGAGGGCGATGTTTGCCTCCATGGATTTTTCTCGCTCTGCCATGTTTCTAGCATTTGTTACTGCATCTTCCACTTTCTGCAACTCATCATTCCAGTAGGGCTTATAGTTTTTTCCTAGCTCCTCTTGGGATGGTTTCAGTGGCGGCTTGCATTATTGCCTTGCTTAGGCTCTCTACCATGGGCTTCATTTTGGTGTTTCGTGTGTTGATGGTTTCACACAGCCCATCTGTCAGGATTGCAAATCTGTCCCAGTTGGCTCGTTTGTAATTCCAACGTGGGAGCGGTTTTGTTTCCTGTGGGCCTACTTCCATGTCAATGGTTAGCCTGATCGGCCTGTGGTCGCTACCTGCCAGTTGGTTTAGCACCTGGCGGTCTATTTTATGGTGTATGTCCTGTGTGGAGAAGGCCAAATCTGGAGTCGAGGTGGTATGCCATGTTCTTGAATAGAAGCTAGGGCTATCCTCCGGCCTATTGATTAGGGAGAGATTTGCATCTATCTCCCAATCTTCCACTTCGTCACCTCTGCTGTCTGTGTCAGAGTATCCCCATCTCTCCGAGTGGCTGTTGAAATCTCCAACTACTATGCAGTTGGAGTCTCTGACCTCCATACTCGAGAGCAATAGGTCTCTATTTGGTGGTCCGTACAGATTGAAAATGCGGAGCTTCGTCTCTTGAGCCATTATGTCAACTCCTACAATTTCTGCTTGTCCGGTGTGATTGACAGATACCGCGCTACTCGGTATGCAGTTTCTGGTCAGTATCAGGACCCCTCCTTTGTGGCCTTCTCTATCTAGACGGAAGGTCTGGTATCCTCTGATTGAGAATTTATGATTATTGTTGAGGTGCGTTTCCTGTATCCAGTGGTTTGATCTCGTCCATAATGTCAAGGTCTCTGCAAAGACGAGTCTTCTCTCCACCTCGGACACTCTGGTCTGCCGCCACCTGTTTCTGTTTGGTCACGTGGTTCTACTGGGCGGGAAAGTACCAGCTCACCAAATAATGTCTAGGTCTGCTATGTGTAACAACAGTCTACCACCGGCCGGTGGGAGACGCCGTCCCCTATTGTACATGGCTGCGACAGATAGCAGTCTCTCCTTCGGCAGTGAACAACATTTGGCTACAACCCTCAGCAGTTGGACATTGTAGTGGTTGATAGACGCTTCGGGCCCTAGATGCCTAAGCGAATATTATTATTATTACTTAAGCACCAATGTGCCTTGCCCAGAGTGCAGTGTTTGACCAGCATAACTTAATTTGATTGGAGTAGACTTTGTTGTTTCTGTGATGAATCTAGTGTTTCTTATAGCGCCATCCAATTAAATTATGTTCCTAAAATAATTTCTCCAGTACCTGATGGACCCGGATAAGGTGGCAAACTTGTTGCAGATTCCTCTCTTCTTTGATCTGGACATCTACACATCAGGCAGACAGGAAAAGGTGAGACCTTACATGGCTTGATGTTTGGCTGCATATTTTTAATTCATGCTAAACTGGACATACTTTTGTAAACTGGGCATGCTCTTGTAAACTAGACATAATTTGATAAACTGAATATACCTTTGTAAAATAGACATACTTTGGTAAACTGGATATGCCTTTGTAAAATATACTTTGGTAAACTGGATATACTTTTGTAAAATAGGCTTACTTTGGTAAACTGGATATACTTTTGTAAACTAGGCATACTTTGGTAAACTGAATATACTTTTGTAAAATAGACATACTTTGGTAAACTTGATATACTTTGTAAAATAGACATACTTTGGTAAACTGGATATACTTTTGTAAAATAGATATACTTTGATCAACTGGATATGCTTTTGTAAAATAGACATACTTTGGTAAACTGGACATGCTTTTATAGACTAGGCATACTTTGTAAACGGGACATGCTTTTACAAATTAGGCATACATTTAAACTGGACATTCTTATGATTTAAAAAAAATATATTTTAGGAGTTTGTTTGGGGAATAATAAGCGTTGTAACATTAAGATCAGTTTGAAGGGAAGTGTGAGATCACGTAGGTTAAGAATCCCATGAAGTTTATAAAGTGTTTAATATGTGATCAATATGATCATATGTTGAAATTAACCTTCATTACGCCAGAGTCTAGTCTGGTTGGACAAAAATTGGAATTCCTGAAAAAATTTATTATCTTGCACGGCGACCCTACCCATAGCCATTTTTTAAAATGCTGAATACGTCACTATCGACACACAGTATTTTGCCGGTAAAAGTATCGTATGTCAGATTACAAATGGATTTTGAACGATTTTTCTTCTAACACCTCTAATACGCCGATTGGGGCAAGCTTACTTTTTGCGAAAGGTAAAGTAGGTTGTTGGAAAAGAGCTTTATTGAGTAGATCTGTTTATTTTGTTTGTTTAGATGAAAAAACAGAGTTTGAATTGGAAACTAACAGTTGTGTCGATATTGTAAACTCAGTATCGATACGTTGTTATGGTTTCCATGGATTTCTATCAAAGCGACTAGGCCTAGCCGCCGAGTCCAATTTTTTTTTAGAGATTTACATAAATTTTCAACTACATCTTTTTGTATCTCAGAAACTCACAAACATACAACAAAAACAATAACACCCACAAGTTCTTTATTCTCTTGTGTCTCTACACACAAGAAAATAATATTTATTGACAAACAGAAAAGTTACAAATTTTGAAAGTCGACTTCTATAGCGAGATATACATTTGCGCAAATTTTCGTTAAAAAAAAAGTATGTGGCGTCGTGCAGGTTAAATGTTTAGTTTGGATTAGGATAGTTGAAAATTTTTTTTCCCACAAGACAGTGTGCGTTGCACTATGTTTTTATTTTGCGCCTGTCAGCCCAGTGCATCCGGCTTCGGCATGCATTTTATGTAAGAGTTTGCTTCCTTCTTCATTTTCAATGGTTTTGCTTCCTCGGGGTAAAGGTCGGTGTTGTGATGGGGAGCAAACACAGTGCCTTCAGCTTGTGAACCGTGTCATTTAACCACTAGCCCCCGCCATCCTCGCTGAACAATTTAATTCTTCGGCGTTTATCCTGAAAAGCTTGTGATATGTGTGTCGGAAATATTTATGAAACACAGTATAGCACAAATATAGATAGCTGAAATGTTTAAGAAGAAACAAATTACGAGATTTAGTTACTTGAAATATTTATGAAGAAACAAATCACGAAATGTGGTTACCTGAAATATTTATAAATAAACCATGTTCTTTGACAACTTGAAGAAGCTGGTGTCCGATCCATTTATTTTCTTTCATTACCAACAACATATACAATTATATGTCTGTCTTTCAGAACCTGGAATTGCTGTTACGTTACATAAACGACATTGTGGAGAAACACACAGGGGCAGAGGTACTTTTGTTATAATGTGTAGATTTAGTGGAATACACTACCATCACTTGTGCCTTGGGTATGTGGTATGTCTACATGAATACCTTCTTCTTCCATTGAGTTCAGGTATTTGGTCATGTTAGTGGAATACACTACCATCACTTGTGCCTTGGGTATGTTTACATGAATACCTTCTTCTTCCATTGAGTTCAGGTATTTGGTCATGTTAAGGATCAAGACGCTGCAGCGGTCAGCGACACATAGCTGATGGCTAGTGTCCGAGTCAGCGAACCAGAGCTGCCAAGACCCTTTTACTCCTTGAAGCGGTGATCCTGGATAACAGGCTGCAACAGAGCAGGCTGGCTAAGGAGAGGGGATCGAAGAAGGAAGGCTAACCCGGTACTAAAAAAATGCCTGCGGCCGAAGATAGATATATTGGACCGAACGGTGCAAATATTAAACTTTAAACTAGTGACACAACGCATTCCGTTCTCCGGACCACATCCTGCTACTTGCAAAGCCCTGTTCAGGACTTGGTAGCGGGAGATTGACAACAAACGCAAAAGAGGAAGGTCATATTAGATCTTTAGTTCCATTGCCAGGACAAAGTTCACAGGCTTTTCTAAGTCTGGACGGCAGCGCCATAGCTTCTGTCTCAGCTCTGCTCTATCTGGCCAGGTTTGACTTTGTAGGTCTTTGTGGGCTGGGCAGTCTTGTAGGTCTTTGTGGGCTGGGCAGTCTTGTAGGTCTTACAGCTAAAGGGATTATATCATTATCATGTATGCCTTGGAATGCAAGAGGAGTGACTGTAACCCACTGCCAAATAAATGTCAAGAGTTATCTCAGCATGAGTAGCTCCGAACAAAAAACAACCATTCAAGTTATTCACTAACCATTGGTGTTTTGTTTACTGCTGTTCCACACATACCCTATTTTAAAATGACACTTCCTAACCAATAATCAAGAGACATGGACAATTATAGCTGACCTACAATGGAGGATACATGCCTTGGAGATGAGATGTTTCCGAAGACTTCTAAACGTCACGTACAAAGACCGAGTTATATATCAGGAAATATGAGAAAGAGTTACAACAGCATTAGGACCTTTTGAAGACCTTTGCAACTGTCAAAAGAAGGAAACTCGCTTGGTACAGGTACATATCGAGATCAAATGGCCTTGCAAAATCGATCCTTCACAAAAAGGTGCTAGGCAGATGACGAAGAGGTCATCCCAAAAAGAGGTGGGAGGACAACATAAAAGAATGAACCAATCTCCGACCAGAAGAGCCGCTGACAGGGGTTGTGTGGATGTTTTCATGTGTGCTCCAACATCCTCGCCGGTTACGGAAGGACCTGACCCTAACCAATAATCGAGCTAAATAAGCACCAGAGATTTCATTTTATTTGCTTGTCCCTAGGTCCTGGAAGCATGTTCAAAGTGCCTAGAGTGTTTGTGCAACGAAGAATTTGCCATTGCTGGCAAGTGTGAGGTCAGCAAGAAGACCCTGATAGATGCTTTAGTTATCAAATTGAAGCAGGCCGTCCAGGATTATTTCACAGAGGTGATTTTTTTTTCTTCCATCTATGTAATGTTCCTATCTTGTAGTTCTTTCATTTTTATAGAAATAGTTTTTGTATTTTTCTCACTTATTTTAGTTTATCCATTGTATTTAGACATGTTAGTCATATTGTTCAACACAATTTTCATGTCTACACTATGCTACCGGTGTCAAACTTGGACACTGACAGCAACAGATAAGAGAAAAATAGAAACAACAGAAATGAAACGCGTGAGGTGAATGCTAAATGTGACGAGACGGGACAGGATTAGAAACGATGAGATCAGGAAATAGATAGGCACTAAGCCAGTGCTAGACTTCATTAGAAAACAACAAATTCAGTGGTTTGGCCACATCGCGACAGCAACACATCAGCATCCCACAGATGGCTCTAGCACTTAAACACAGCGGTACCACAGCTAGAGGCCGACCCCGCAAAAGATGGATTGACGGAATATCCGAGGCAGCCAGTTCCACATTATACGAAGCGCATACCACTGCCGCTGTCCAAGTATAAATTAGACTATAACAATTTTAAAAAATATACAGCCACCCACAATAACAAGAGGACATAGCTACAAGTTGACTAAAGAGAGGTCCAGATTAGATATTAGGAAATATTTTTTTAGTCAGAGATTGGTGAATGTTTGGAATGCATTGCCAGGGGAGGCAGGGACAGTTAATGCATTTAAGAATAAATTGGATGCGCATGGCTTGTAGAGATGTAAAGGAAACTGGTTGTATACAGACTCTGCAGGGTCTTCTAAACCAGTATAAAGACGTTAAGTTATGTCACTTATACACCTGATGCTGAAAGGCAAATCAGGATTAGAACGATAAATAGTCATATTGTTTTTGTGGATTTATATTTATTGTATAGAGTACATTCTTTGTTTCCATCTTGATCATTTATATTAACCATGCAGTCTGGATGAGAGATAAGGTATCGAAGAGGGAAGGCAAACTCAGTCACGAAAATGGCGTACTGAAATTGGGCGTGTCCGGCTGAAAGGTGCAGATATCAGAAATTCGTTATAAATTACGGCATGTCACAAACTTCCTTTTCGGGGTATATGCTGAAGAAAAATATTAAGGTCTTAACTCAATATCTCAAGACGGAGACATATGGGTGGGTTTGTTAATATTTAGCGCACTCTGGTCCAAAATTTCTGGACTCCACATTAACCAAAAAAAAGGTGTGCGGAAAATTTTTTTTTTTTTTAAACGGAGACACTCCCAACAGCCATTTTTAAAATGCTGAATACATCACCATATATACACAATATTTTGCCAGTTAAAGTATTGTATGTTAGATTACAAATGGCTTTTGAACAGTTTTAATTTTGTATACACCGTTTGATCTGGGGCTGGTCTCTCGGTGGTACGATTGACTGGCATCCAGTGTACGTACAGCGATCTCAGTCCTGCCAGGCGGAGTGAGAGCACGGGCTCGCCTTACCAACTCGCCCGCCTCTCCCCGGCACTGTAGCGGGACCAATTTTGTGGAGTCGTACCGCTGGAAAGGGTGCGTTACTGTGGTCCGTATCGAGAAGCTTTGTCAGTCCGTGTGGTTCGTCGAAGGCGTATAGCCAATCTCGACAGTTCGTCTCGCTTGTGGTCATTCTCTCGCAAAGAGCTTGTGACCGGCAAATGGAAAGCAGGAATCGTGCCTAAAGGCCATGTCCTCGCCCGACCAACCGGTCGGAGAAGGGTAGGCCGGCAAGCAAAAATTGTCTCCAGTCCCAGTGAAAATCATCGCTGGGGCCGTTGGGATCCGTTCTGCACAGAGCGCTGCCATCCCTCCCCGAGCGAGCCTGGTCGGTCGGTCGGTTGGTGTGTGTACGGGCCCCTGTCAGGCGGTCCTAGGTCGATGGAGTGAGGGACGGAACAACCGTCAGTCGGTCCCTGTGGCCGTCCTAGTATGGCTTTTTATACACCCATCCATCCATCGCCGACCGGTGTGTGTGGTTCGTCCATCTCCGACAGATATCTGGTTGATCCTGCCAGTAGTCGTATGCTTGTCTCAAAGATTAAGCCATGCATGTCTTAAGTTCACACTGTCTCACGGTGAAACCGCGAATGGCTCATTAAATCAGTCGAGGTTCCTTAGATAACACGATCCTACTTGGATAACTGGAAATTCTAGAGCTAATACATGCTTACCAAGCTCCGACCCTCGCGGAAAGAGCGCTTTTATTAGTTCAAAACCGATCGTAGTTTCCCCTCGCGGGGTTGCAGAGTCCCCACTGGTGACTCTGGATAACTTTGTGCTGATCGTATGGCCTCATGTGCCGGCTACGCATCTTTCAAATGTCTGCCCTATCAAGTGTCGATGGTACGTGACATGCCTACCATGTTTATAACGGGGAATCGGGTTCGATTCCGGAGAGGGAGCATGAGAAACGGCTACCACATTCAAGGAAGGCAGCAGGCGCGCAACTTACCCGCTCCCGGCACAGGGAGGTAGTGACGAAAAATAACAATACGGGACTCTTTCGAGGCCCCGAAATTGGAATGAGTACACTTTAAACCCTTTAACGAGGATCTATTGGAGGGCAAGTCTGGGGCCAGCAGCCTCGGTAATTCCAGCTCCAATAGCATAAATTAAAGTTGTTGCAGTTAAAAAGCTCGTAGTTGGATCTCAGGGGCAGGCGGGCGGTACGGCTCGTGCCGGTTCACTGCACGTTGTCTCCTGCCCTACCGTCTGCCGGCTCTCTCCGGCCGGTGCTCGTCGCTGAGTGTCCCGGGTGGCCGGCGCGTTTACTTTGAAAAATTAGAGTGTTCAAAGCAGGCCTCGGCTGCCTGAATAATGGTTAATGGAATAGGACCTCAGTTCTATTTTGTTGGTTTTCGGAACTGGAGGTAATGATAAACAGGGACAAACGGGGGCATTCGTATTGCGGCGTTAGAGGTGAAATTCTTGGATCGCAGCAAGACGAGCTACTGCGAAAGCATTTGTCAAGAATGTTTTCATTAATCAAGAACGAAAGTCAGAGGCGCGAAGACGATCAGATACCGTCGTAGTTCTGATCATAAACGATGCCGACTAGCGATCCGCAGGAGTTGCTTCAATGACTCTGCGGGGAGCTTCCGGGAAACCAAAGTGTTTGGATTCCGGGGGAAGTATGGTTGCAAAGCTGAAACTTAAAGGAATTGACGGAAGGGCACCACCAGGAGTGAAGCCTGCGGCTTAATTTGACTCAACACGGCCAACACCGAAATGATTGACAGGTCGAAAGCACTTTCGTTGGGTCTAATAGGGAACATGTGCTGAAATTAGACCCTTGGAAATCTGGGGCTAGTCTCTCGGTGGCTCGATTAACTCGCATCCAGTGTTCGATAAAGGAATTGACGGAAGGGCACCACCAAGAGTGCAGCCTGCGGCTTAATTTGACTCAACACGCCAAAACTGTAAAATGACTGACAGACTGAGAGCACTTTCGTTGGGTCTAATAGGGAACGTGTGCTGGAATTAGACCCACGGAAGACAGGTCAGTTTTACCCTCTTAATGAAAGAGCGTTGCTACGGTAATCCTGCTCAACCGTAGAGAAATCGCAGGTTTCAGACACTTGGTCATTGACTGACTAAAAAGCCCTCTCTTGATTCGTTGGGTCTAATAGGGAACGGGTGCTGGTATTAGACCCTCGGAAGACAGGTCAGTTTTACCCTACTAATGACAGGGCGTTGCTACGGTAATCCTGCTTAAATCGAGAGCAATCGCAGGTCGCAGACATTTGGTCCAGGTGCTTGGCTGATAAGGCAATGGTGCGAGGTGACCATCTGAGGGATTACGGCCGGATGCCTCTAAGCCGGAATCCCGCCCTAAATCTCAGCACCACTGCGATGGGAGGCTACGATATGGTTGGGACCTGGGGCTCGCGTCTCAACCCGACCCGGTCGAGCCGCAGAAACAGGTCTCTGCCGTCCGCCGATCAAAGCGGGCGGAAAGCTGCTCGATATTCACCCCATACGGCGATGAGGTGCGAAACCACTAGTAGAAGACTTAGTTCTCGGTCGGGGTGTCGTAAGCAGTAGAGCAGCCACCTCACTGCGAACTGTTGAGACTCAACCCTTGATTATGAGATATGTCTGCACACCAGGCGAACAACATCTCCGTGCCATGGCCAGGCTTGTCCCCTGGTTAAATGCACTCCTGCCTCGCTCTTTACCTCTGTCTGCCATCAGTCATCCCAATGGATGCAGAAGAGATGCAGGCCAGCGGACATTGCACCTCTGCCCTATTGTGACAACCTCCCAAGTGGCGGGGAATGCTAGGCGTGCCATCACTGCAGATAAGCCGAGAAAATAAAGGGAGCAAAGAGATACCCCACTCACATGCATATGCTACGTTTCTGGCAGGACGTGACGGTTCTGAGACACAGACACACTGGACTGCCTCTCTTCCGGGATAGTACAAACTAGTACATAGTTCATCATATCATATCATTGCCACGCCCTATAGACACAAATGGGGAAGACTCGATAGTCCTGCAAGACAACTTCCCTAAGAGAGACAACTCTCTCTGACCAAAAACAACTGCTGCCTTGCAGATAGGCTGGAGACAGCCAAAGGCTAAGGAGGTTGAAATCAGATGCACTGGGCTACATGCCTAACAAAGTAACACAGTGCAATGTATATCGCTGTAACCAGTGTACGAAGAAGAAGTATACACCGTTTGAAGCAAGCCGACTTTTTGCGAAAGGTGAAGTAGGTTGTTGGGAAAGATCTTTATCAAGTAGAACTGTTTATTTTGTTTGTTTAGATGAAAGAACTATGTTTAAATTGGAAACTAACAGTTGTGTCGATATTGTAAACACAGTATCGATACGTTGTTGTGATTTCCATGGTTTTCTATCGGAGCGACTTGGCCTAGCGGTGGAGTCAAAATTTTTTTCAGAGATTTCAATAAATTTTCAACTTCATCTTTTTGTATCTCAGAAACTAACAAACACACAACAAAAACAATAACACCCACAAGTTCTGTATTCAATTGTGTCTATACATACAAGAAAATCATATTTATTGACAAACAAACAGAAAAGTTACAAATTTTGAAAGTCAACTACGAAAGCGAGATGCAAATTTTTCGTACAAAAAATGATGTTGCGTGCTAAAGGTTAAGGGAGTGTCACATATTCTGATCTCTTTGATTGCAGGGCGACACACCAGATGAAGACGAAGCTTTTGCTTTACTGGCCTCCCTCAAGAGAATCTATTCATTTTATGCGTGAGTAAAGTGTATAGGGGGCTGAGTTGATAGAGTGCATGTCTCGAAGCAAAATGTTTGACTCCGTCATGAAATGCTCAAGTGTAACGTACTGTGACTATGGAAAGGCTAGTCATAGTCTGGTAAAATATATTGACCGAGATCCCTACGTCAGGGTCAGGTGAAACATACTGACCAAGATCTCACTTCATGTTAGAGTCGGGTGAAACATACTGACCAATACCCCCATCTCACGGAATCAGGTTAAACGTACAGACCAAGACCTTATCTCACTTCAGGATAAGGGGAAACATACTGACAAAATCTCACATTGAGGTCAGGTGAAACATACTACTGACCAAGACCTCATTTCACTTCAGGTGAAACTTACTGTCCAAGACCTCATCTCATGTCAGGGTTGGGGGAAACATACTAACCCAAGACATGATGCCAGGATCTGGTAAAACAAAGTTACCAAAACCCCACCACACGTCAGGGTCAGATGAAAAATACTACCAAGACCGTCAAGAGTCAGGTGAAACAGTGACCAGGACCCCCACCTTGCATCAGGGTCAGATGAAACATACTGACCAAGACTCCTATCTTAGGTCAGGGTTTTATGAAACATTGACTAAGAACCTCACTTCACATCAGGGTCAGGTGAAACATACTGACCAAGATCCTCACTTCACATCAGGATCTGGTGAAACATACTGACCAAGATTCTCACTTCACATCAGGGTCAGGTGAAACATGCTGACCAAGATCCTCACTTCACATCAGGGTCAGGTGAAACATGCTGACCAAGATCTTCACATCAGGGTCAGGTGAAACATACTGACCAAGATCCTCACTTCACATCAGGGTCAGGTGAAACATACTGACCAAGATCTCCACTTCACATTAGGGTCAGGTGAAACATACTGACCAAGATCCTCACTTCACATCAGGGTCAGGTGAAACATACTGACCAAGATCCTCACTTCACATCAGGGTCAGGTAAAACATACTGACCAAGATCCTCACTTCACATCAGGGTCTTGTGAAACATACTGACCAAGATCCCCACTTCACATCAGGGTCAGGTGAAACATACTGACCAAGATCCCCACTTCACATCAGGGTCAGGTGAAACATACTGACCAAGATCCTCACTTCACATCAGGGTCAGGTGAAACATACTGACCAAGATCCCCACTTCACATCAGGGTCAGGTGAAACATACTGACCACGATCTCCACTTCACATCAGGGTCAGGTGAAACATACTGACCAAGATCCCCACTTCACATCAGGGTCAGGTGAAACATGCTGACCAAGATCCCCACTTCACATCAGGGTCAGGTGAAACATGCTGACCAATGTAATGTCAACATCTTGCACTTGGAATCTAGTTGTGTTACAGCACCCTGGCCAGCATGTGGGGATTGACACTGATCCCCATAATGGTGAGCCTACAGAGAAGTCAAGCATTGCACCACACCCAAGAGGACCCTGGTGATCCTTCTCAGAATTTTCTTAACACCATACAGTTAATCTCGCAGTTAGGTTGGAGAGGACTATGTTGTCACTCTGCTTCTCTTGTGGAGCCGGCAGACCTGCAGAACATGTTCCACCATTTATTTGTTCTCTCCACGTCGGCATGTCTTTGTGCCCATTTTGTAATTTATTGAACAGATAATTTATCAGTCTCGCAGTGAGCTGTTCGCAATCTGAACCTTGTCACTTGCTCTCTTCTTTACAAGGAGTAGTCTGCTTCTTGTATATCAAGTTGTGGGTGTTCTCCAAGCCATTTGTCGATGAACTTAATTTTTATCATTGCCTTTATTTCTTTATATGTAGTCCCGTCTTCAGTTTGGATTTGCCTCCTCCTCGGCTAGTTTATCTGCCTCCTCGTTTCCGCAGATGTGCGGAATTTATCTGTTGGATAGTGATTTCCTGTCAAATTATATAATTTTGTGTGAAAGTCTCCCCCTCCATTTTTCATAGCTCTCATTGCTGATCCATAACAGGTGCCATGACCTGACCAACTGGGAAGTGTGGGATGACCTATTTCTTGTAGTCAAGTCAGCCAGGGAAAACGCCAGCATACCTGAAGAGGTGAGTACACACATCTTCTGAAAACATTTCTAAAGTGTAGATTGGATGAAATTCTCCTCGTACACTTGTAGACGTCGGTCTGAATATATCTAATTAGCGAAATAATAGAGTGCATGATGACCTCACAGGTCATACAGCAATAAATGAGGCGGGTCGGATAGTATCAGGGTGCCTAAAACCCAAACCCATTTAATAAAATATACCCAATACTTAGCATAGCACCACCCGAGATTAGAAGTGTTGCAGCAGAAATCGAACGAGAAAAACAGGAGCAAGACCGAAGGCACGAAATGTTTGGACATCAGGTACAGAGGACACAACCCAAGGCACCCAATGTTTGGACATCAGGTACAGAGGACACGACCCAAGGCACCCAATGTTTGGACATCAGGTACAGAGGACACGACCCAAGGCACCCGATGTTTGGACATCAGGTACAGAGAACACAACCCAAGGCACCCAATTTTTGGACATCAGGTACAGAGGACACAACTCAAGGCACCCAATGTTTGGACATCAGGTACAGAGGACACAACTCAAGGCACCCAATGTTTGGACATCAGGTACAGAGGGCACAACTCAAGGCACCCAATGTTTGGACATCAGGTACAGAGGACACAACTCAAGGCACCCAATGTTTGGACATCAGGTACAGAGGGCACAACTCAAGGCACCCAGTGTTTGGACATCAGGTACAGAGGACACAACTCAAGGCACCCAATGTTTGGACATCAGGTACAGAGGACACAACTCAAGGCACCCAATGTTTGGACATCAGGTACATAGCACAAGACTCATATTCAGTCATAGTTTTATCAAATCATCACAGCCCATACAGACAAACCCTGAATGTCGCCGCATCACGAGATGGCATAAATTGATGCAGGCCCCAGAGATGGAACTTTGGGAGGAACCTGCCCTTAGACAACATCTACCATACACGACATGGGAGTCGCTGAACAGACTCCGAACTGGTGTATCACGGTGCAAGAGGAATATGAAACAATGAGGATACACAGATGAGAACACATGTAACTGTGGCGCAATACAGGACCCAGACCACCTGATGACCTGCACCAACTCCAGGAAACATGCAATAGGTGCGACATACTGGAGGCAAATGACAAGGCGATCCATGTCGCTGAATGCATACTGTATGGCGTGGTGCATGGACAGGGGAAGTAAGTAAGTATCTCACAGTTCTCTTTTTACATGTTCCCAAGCACGGTAGCATCTACTGTGCAAGGATTGCACTTCAGTCGTGTGAAATCGCATCTCGTGGCACAAGTCTGATGCTGTCACCATCTTTGCTTGCGATGGGCAACTCTTTCAAGGAAGCAGTGATCAGCCTGGTGTTATTGGGTAACCCCATAACGCTTGTTCAGCAGTCATTACATCATAACTGACTCATCAGCACGGATATAATTACTGAATATGCTACAAATTAATGACTCATCAGCACGGATATAATTACTGAATATGCTACAAATTAATGACTTGTCAGCACGGATATAATTACTGAATATGCTACAAATTAATGACTTGTCAGCACGGATATAATTACTGAATATGCTACAAATTAATGACTTGTCAGCACGGATATAATTACTGAATATGCTACAAATTAATGACTTGTCAGCACGGATATAATTACTGAATATGCTACAAATTAATGACTTGTCAGCACGGATATAATTACTGAATATGCTACAAATTAATGACTTGTCAGCACGGATATAATTACTGAATATGCTACAAATTAATGACTTGTCAGCACGGATATAATTACTGAATATGCTACAAATTAATGACTTGTCAGCACGGATATAATTACTGAATATGCTACAAATTAATGACTCGTCAGCACGGATATAATTACTGAATATGCTACAAATTAATGACTCATCAGCACGGATATAATTACTGAATATGCTACAAATTAATAACTCACCAGCACGGATATAATTACTGAATATGCTACAAATTAATGACTTGTCAGCACGGATATAATTACTGAATATGCTACAAATTAATGACTTGTCAGCACAGATATAATTAATGAATATACTACAAATTACTGACTCACCAGCACGGATATAATGACTACTGAACATGCTACAAATTAATGACTTGTCAGCACGGATATAATTAATGAATATACTACAAATTACTGACTCACCAGCACGGATATAATGACTACTGAACATGCTACAAATCACTGAATTATCGGGTGTCCCTGGACATCAACTGGAGTTAGGCATCTTGGACAGCATGAGATCAAACTTGGGAGCTGAGGTAGGACGGTAGTTACCGCACTGGCTTCCCAGCTGGACGATTAAGGTTTTGTTTCCAGTCGATGTGAGATTTTTACAATTTGAAAACGGCACCTGGGGTTGACCCAGCCTAAAGTATTTGATACCAGAATAATCTGGAAAAGTAATGGTGGCCAGTGTAATGTTGACTACATCACCCCTAGTGACATTGATCAAGAAAAATATGGGTCTAATGCCATATTCCAAAATGCCACACTGGCGTGTTAACAGGATCTTCTTTATATCAAATTCAAACTCAGCTTGAGAAGGGTTGTTAAAGGAGCGATGGGCATTGATTGATTGTGCTCATCAGTAGCTCAAATCATTAGTTGTTGTCGAATGCCAACAATGAATAGGGTTACTATTTTGTACGCCCCGAAAAGAACGTTAAGTAACGGATTGCAGTAGCTTTCCTCACATCCTGAGCGTGCTGATGAAGGTGGGCCGGAGTTCTCCAGGAGGCTGTGCTATGCTTGGCCTCATCTGCATGTCGCTCACTACTACTGGGATCACGTTGACCCATCACCTCATTAGCCAGGCTGCCATGAAAATAGTTCGTTTCCAGGGAGGGCTGCGAGGAAGCCGAGGTGACGGTCTTGGCCAGTATATTTTACCTGACCCTGTCTAACACTACTCCTAAACATTAGTTAATATCTCAATGCCCATTATCCAAATTAATAACCACCTTTAATTACCTTTCACAGATAATTGTACGTGCAATTCAGGGCTGCTCAGTGGCAGTCATGTTTTATCTCAAGCGCATTGATGAGACAAAGCCAAGACCTGTAAGTAAAGATCTCTTTTGTGGTCATTTAATAAAACATGATAATTTAGCACATCAGTCTAACAAGTTTATTTTACGCTAACGATCGACAAGATAATTTAGCACATCAGTCCAGCAAGATTATTTTACGTTAACGATCGACAAGATAATTTTTAGTACAAATGGTCGACATTGATAATTTAGTGTCAAAGATTGATAAGATAATTTAGCATCAATGATCAACAAAATAATTTAGTACCAACGACCACAAGTTAATTTAGCATCTAAAATTGACAAGACAATTTAACACCAATGGTCGACAAGATAATTTAGCACCAACGATCGACATGATAATTTAGCACCAACGATCGACATGATAATTTAGCACCAACGATCGACATGATAATTTAGCACCAACGATCGACATGATAATTTAGCACCAACGATCGACATGATAATTTAGCACCAACGATCGACATGATAATTTAGCACCAACGATCGTTATGATAATTTTGCAATAACAATCCTCATGATAATTTAACAGCAACATTCACAAATGCAAGTATTTTTATGGAACACAACAGAACAGAAAATGACCTTACGTCCACTCACTGGTATGACCTCTGAAACCTGCCTTAATTGTTGTTATCCTCTATGTTCATTATACTTTCTTCTGTACCTTTCGTCTTCTACATTCGTCTCTTTCATTATACTTTCTTCTGTACCTTTCGTCTTCTACATTCGTCTCTTTCATTATACTTTCTTCTGTACCTTTCGTCTTTTACATTCGTCTCTTTCATTATACTTTCTTCTGTACCTTTCGTCTTCTACATTCGTCTCTTTCATTATACTTTCTTCTGTACCTTTCGTCTTCTACATTCGTCTCTTTCATTATACTTTCTTCTGTACCTTTCGTCTTCTACATTCGTCTCTTTCATTATACTTTCTTCTGTACCTTTCGTCTTCTACATTCGTCTCTTTCATTATACTTTCTTCTGTACCTTTCGTCTTCTACATTCGTCTTTTTCATTATACTTTCTTCTGTACCTTTCGTCTTCTACATTCGTCTCGATTAGGATGTTTTGTTGCGTTGTGACATAGTTTGCAGTTGTGATATCTACGCCATTCAGTCTGACATATTTGGTTTGAGCACTCAAATCTTAGGGTCAGGTTGGTCTTTCCTCTTCAGTCCATAGTCTCTCAGCCAGGCTGCAGGGTGCAGTCTATTTCAAGGGTCACCACTTAGAGGTGGAATAACGTCTTGATCAGCTCTGAATTACTGACCCTGACATAGGTCAGGTCAGGTCGTCCCGTAACCGGTGAGGTCATTGGGGCATATGAAGACATCCTCAAAACCCCACGCCACCCTTCTCTGCCCGCGGCTGCTGCCTGTGCCTCTTCTGGTCGGAGATTGGTCCATTCTTTTATGTTGTCCTCCCACCTCTTTTTGGGCCGGCCTCTTTGTCGTCTGCCTTCCACCTTTCCGTGTAGGATCGTATTTGCAAAACCATTTGATCTCGATATGTGACCGTACCAAGCTAATTTCCTTCTTTTGACAGCTGTCACGAGGTCTTCAAAAGGCCGTTTTGCTGTTGTAATTCTATCTCGTACTTCCTCATTTGTAACTCAATCTTTGTACGTGACGTTTAAAAGTCTTCGGAAACAACACCCTGACACAATCAGCTAGTTATGATTCGCTGGCCGCTGTCTTTGGGCCGATGTCTTCGAACCGCTGTCTTCGGGCCGCTGTACCTTCCCAAACAAAGATTGAGACATTGACTTCTCCGATTAATGAGGTCTATCTGCTAGCGTCAGGGCCAGCGAACCAGAGCTGCCAAGACCCTTCAACACCTCCACGTGGTGATCCTGGATAACGGGCTGCAACTGAGTAGACTGGCTAAGTAGAATGGATCGAAGAGGGAGGGTAACCTGGTACTCAAAAATGCCTGCTGAAGTCGGATATATCGGACCGAAAGGTGCAAATATCGCAGTCAAGCTGTAAACTACGACAATGCATTTCATTCTCCGAACAACATTCTGCTACTTACACAGCTATTTTCAGGTCTTGGTAGCGGGAGATTGAGATGAAGAAGAATAAGGTTGCTATCCACTACTTTCTCTGTCCCCGAAGGAACCAATTACCTAATCTATTTTTGAGCTGACCAAGTAGTTTGGAAAATTGTGTTTGTAGGAGATGCATGAATTTATTTCTTATTTCCTTTAGGATGAGATGAAAAGATTGAGAAAGAAGTTGTCCCACCTGATGTTGTGCTGTCATGAGCTGATGTTACACGAGAGTGAGAAGGTCAAAGAAGAAGTAAGTCTGCTGTCTTCTTATGGATCTGTTGTTTAACCCTTTTCAGTCTGGCTAATTTTGCTGATTTTTCCGTTTGGGCAAAAATTCAGGAATTCTGCGCATCAAAGTTTTATACAAAATAAAATAAAGTTATATTGAACAAATTGATCTAAATTTACAATCTAAACATCATAAGACACATAATTAAACGATCTATGACATGAAGTATTCCTAATAGATATTATATATTAGGATGAAGCGTTGCTGGCGGAGACAGATGTGTCGGACCGAAAGGTGCAAATATCGCAGTCAAGCTGTAAACTAGCAACACAACGCTTTCCGTTCTCCGGACTACATTCTACTACTTGCAAAGCCCTGTTCAGGGCTTGATAGCGGGAGATTGGGAACAAACGCAGAAGAAGAAGTATGAAGCGTTAAATTACATTAATTTGCAAAAGGAAATTGGAGAGACAGACTTTGTTACCTACCATGTCAGGTCAGGTCATCCCGTAACCGGTGAGGTCGTTGGGGTACACATGAAGACATCCTCACAACACTACGCCACCCTTCTCTGTCAGCAACCGCTGCCTGTGCCTCTTCTGGTCGGAGATTGGTCCATTCTTTTATGTTGTCCTCCCACCCCTTTTTGGATTGGCCTCTTCATTGTCTGCCTTGCACCTTTCCATGGAGGATCGTATTTGCAAGACCATTTGATCAAATAATACAAAATTTCTGAAACAAAAAATCCATAATTTGTAAAGCTATTTCTGAAAAAATAGCCAAAATTAGAAAACACATCCGAATCACAGGCCATTTTGAGAAACCACCTAAAATAACTTTTGTTACCATATCATCCATCTTCAATCATGCCTTTAATTTTCAATCATATTTATATTTTTGTCTTTTAAAAATGTTTTCCACCTTGTCAAATCTTCCCTGAATTCCACCTTGTCAAATCTTCCCTGAATTCCACCTTGTCAAATCTTCCCTGAATTCCACCTTGTCAAATCTTCCCTGTTTTCCACCTTGCCATATCATCTTCCTTGTTTTCCACCTTCACTCATTTCTATCCATGCTGTTTTTATATTCTTTCTCTGTGTTTTATTATTAATTTTTAATAAACAAATTTGACATCCATCATCATCAGGCGTATGTAACCATCTGTGACCTGCTCATCGTGTTCAGTCCTCACTTAGGAGAGAGCAACCCTCTAATGAAGCCAGTTGTATATGATGTTGAACCAAAACTGACTGCTAATCTCAGTGACTTTCTCATGACAAAAGTGTTCATTGAGGATGATGATGGTAAGTCTCGCCAGCTCAGATTGTATTCTTTACAGGTTGCAGATCACTACTAGAATCTCTGCCGAAGATGGATGTGTCGGGCCGAAAGGTGCAAATATCGCAGTCAAACTGTAAACTAGCGACACAACGCATTCCGTTCTCTGGACTACATCCTACTACTTGGAAAGCCCTGCTCAGGGCTTGGTAGCGGGAGATTGAGAATGAATACAGAAGAAGAAGAAGACTACTAGAAGTAGAGGCGAACAAATGCTGCAGGAAGTCAGATCAGAGCTCAACAAAATCCTAAAAACCTCAACAGTTGCTCTTCAGTGGCAACCCTCCCATTGTGGGATCACAGGGAATGAGAGCTGATGCCCTGTCTAAAGCAGATGGCAAGATGGAGCAACATCCACGCAGTGTCCTAATGAGAGGCAAAAACTATCCACAATCAGTACAACTCAAAATGGAAGAAAGATATGGAAGTGAGCAATAGACCTGACCCAATCCATCAGCCCCATAAACACCAACAAATCACCATCTTCCACCTGAGAACAAGCCACTGCAGACTATTGGGTCACCTACACCAGCTCAAGATATGACTGCCCATGTGGAACCGGAGTCCAGACCCCTGAACACATCCTCCAGGATTGCCCATCATACAGACATACAGAAACCTACCATGTCACCTGGCCAGAGGGAACCTAGATGGCTTGGCTTCGTTCGTTCTCAATCTCCCACTACCAAACCCTGAAAGGGCTTAAGTAGCAGAATGTAGTCTAGAGAACGGATTGCGTTGTGTCGTAGTTTACAGCTTGACTGCGATATTTGCACCTTTCGGTCCAACACATCCGACTTCAGCAAGCATTTTTTGAGTACCGGGTTAGCATTCTCTCTTTAATCCCTTCTCCTTATCCAGTCTGCCCTGCTGCAGCCTGTTATCCAGGATCACCGCGTGGAGGTGTAGAAGAGTCTTGGCAGCTCTGGTTCGCTGGCCCTGACGCTAGCAGTCATCTATGGGTCGCTGACCGCTGCAGCTCTTGCGCTGCTCAGCATCTTGATACCGGGAGCCTAGATGACACAGAAGCTGTAGGGCTGCCACCGAGATCTGGAGAGGACTTGACTTTGTCCTAGCACGGGACTACAGATCTAACATGCCCAAAAAAGCCTGAAAATGAAGAAGATGGTAATTCTTCTTCCTCTTCTTTGTAGTTTATCCCTGGGGTAGTATGTGGTCAAGGGGATGTCGGATTGCTTAAGAAACTCAATGTACCAGGTTCAAATCACATTTTGCTCAGTTTGACAGAGCTGGCATGTCAAGATTATGCGATTGTGCTATGCTTGGCTTCATGTGCGTGTCACTCACTATTATGGGGATCATGTCGATCCTCACTTCGTTAGTCAGGCAGCCATGAAAACAGCTCGCTTCCAGGGAGGGCTACTTGGAAGCCAAGGTGAGGGTCTTGGCCAGTATATTTTGCCTGACCCTGACTAGCATGTCTGATCAATATATATTGCCTGACCAGATGTTAGTCTTCCTCCCCTCCCAGACTATATTAGTGCTGCCTGTTTCCAGGGTGATCGCTTGGTCAACTCTGGTTCGCTGACCCTGATACAAGCAGCCGAGTCTCTGGCTGCCGTCAGCTCATTCACCGTGCTGCATCTTTTGTTGTAGGTGAAGCACTCACACTGTACTAAAGGTTAAAGGCAAGGGCTGGACTTCATCGCCACGGTTTTCCCTGTATGGCTCCATATCTCTCCGCAGAACAGTATCCCGACTGCTGAAAGCATCACACAAAGTACGAACTCCGTAGCTCCAGTGATGAACCCAGGGATCTCCGGAAAAATTGCCATCATGAACCGACGGTTGCAGCTCGCATTCGAACCTCGACCGTCTGAACACGAGGCAAACGGCTTGACCACTTCGCCACAGAGACCCCAGCACTGTACCAAATTTACATTATAGTAAGAAAATGTTTGTACGAATATTCATTTAACCTCATTGTCTTGGATCTGCCAGAGGACATGGACGAGAATGTCAAGATTGAAGAGCTACACAAGAGGAGAAACTTCCTGGCAAGTTTCTGTAAACTGGTGGTCTACAACATTGTGCACATCAAAGTGGCCGCTGACATGTTCAAACACTACATGAAGGTAAATGTCGGTATTTCTTTGATTTTTCTGTCCAGATCAGGTCGTTGGGGCACACATGAAGACATCCTCACAACACCACGCCACCCTTCTCTGTCAGCGGCCGCTGCCTGTACCTCTTCTGGACGGAGATTGGTCCATTCTTTTATGTTGTCCTCCCACCTCTTTTTGGGACGGCATCTTCGTCGTCTGCTTTGCACCTTTCCGTGGAGGATCGTATTTGTAAGACCATTTGATCTCGATATGTGACCGTACCAAGTGAGTTTCCTTCTTTTGACAGTTGCCAAGAGGTCTTCAAAAGGCCCTATTGCTGTTGTAATTCTATCTCGTATTTCCTCATTTGTAACTCGATCTTTGTATGTGACGTTTAAAAACCTATCATCTCCAAGACCTGTATCCTTCATTGAAGGTCAGCTGTAACTGTCCATGTCTCACAAGCATTTTCTGTCCAGGCCTGGATAAATACAACATGTAAAAAATACCGGGGACCCAGCGGTCTTGAGGTAAGTAGTTCGCCTCGGGTGCTGGAGGTCGCGGGTTCAAATCCCAGTGGAAACACCAGCATCTTTTCACGTGTATCAACCACTAAATATTTCCCCTGATCTCTGAGTAGTGATATCAGACACCCATGTGCAGTGGCGCGCATGTTAAAAATACCCTAGCATTTGGAAATCGAAAAGAGTAGACCTAACGACCGCTGCTCGGGCAAAATTTTAATTTAAAATCTCAAATTATTCTAGGTATTCTCGCCCCACAGAGAATATGTCGCAACAAACGGGGACTATGTGGCCATAACAACAGGTTTTGGTTATATGGTTAGCGGAGCGGCTTAGATGTCGCCTGCCAGACATCGGGTCTACCTTGCTCTAATTTACGCTTCACCCTTCACCAGTCTCAAAAATAGGTGATCGTATATTCCAGGGGCTAACAGATGCTGAGATTGATCTGGTAAGTCACCCGTGGATTTTCACCTGCCAAAAAATATGAAACAAAGGAGGTCGCACCTCCCCACGACATCTAACGACATAAGTGGACTGAAGATAGATAGATAGATAGATAGATAGATAGATAGATAGATAGATAGATAGATAGATAGATAGATAGATAGATAGGATAGATTAGATTAGATTAGATTAGATTAGATTAGATTAGATTAGATTAGATAGATAGATAGATAAAGTATACAGCATGAAAATCAATGTAGAAAATAAACAAGGTCATGAAAACATTTAGACAAGCAGGACGAACCAACATCTACCTTGTAAAGTAGCAAATCAAACAGGAGAAAGAAGACCCTTCTACACATCCACGCGAAGATCCTGTATAACAGGCTGCAATAGGGCTGCCTGTCTAAGGAGAAGGGATCGAAGAGGGAAGGCTAACCCAGTACTCAAAAATGCCTGCTGATGTCGGATGTGTCTGACCGAAAGGTGCAAATATGATAGTCGAGTTGTACACTACGACACAATTCCGTCCAATGACAACATCATGCTACTTGCAAAGCTCTTTTCAGGGCTTGGTAGAAGGATTTTGAGAATGAACGATGAAGAAGAAGAAACAGGTGAAAGATTCCACATACATAGGGAGTACAATATCAGCATATGGAAGAATCACAGCAGAGATCCAACAAACATGCATTAAGGCGAATCAGATCATTGGGCAATTAACACCAATACTTATGCAAGCAAGTAACAATAAATACCAAAAGAGGCACGATTTTCGTCCCGACACTAAGCTATCAATGTTAATAATGGACAATAACATCAGTTGAAAAAGGACAAATCATAACAAACATCAGTTGAAAAAGGACAAATCATAACAAACAGAAATGAAATGCCTGCAAAAAATATTGAGTGTAACAAGGAGAGTCAGAATCAGAAACGATGACATCAGGAGACTAGTGGGAATAACACCAGTATTAGACTACATTAAAAGACAACAGCTAAAATGATTTGGCCACGTAACAAGGCTACACCCTAATCCCCCAACAACAACAAGCAATGCTATTTAGATACAATAGATTCAAAGCCAAAGGCAGACCACGAAAAAGTCAGCTTACAGAAATATCAGGTGATCAATGCCACTGTGCATGAGGTGCACAGTAGGGCTTGTTTTAGAGATCTCTTCATAGCCTGACGCTGAAAGGCAAAACATGATAAGCGAAAATAAGTCCTGGGTAATTTTGCCGATTTGTTTATTTCAGTCTGGAGCAAGTGCTGCAACTCTGTATATCAAATAATTTTATTCCAAATCATCATCAGTCGCGAAACCTAGAAAGTCGTTGAGGAACCGTTATTGCAGTTTGTCGAACCAGTTCCCGCCATACGTCTCGATTGTTCGCTAGGGTATTAGTTTCAGCTATAGACATTCCCGTTCACTCTTTTATATTGTCCTCCCATCTCTTTTTTGGTCTCCGTCTCCGACGCTTCCCAGGCACAGGGCCTTGCAGGACGGTCTTGGTCAGCCCACCTGTCGTGATATATCTCCATACCATGCCAATTTTTGTGTTTTTACTATAGTCAATGGGTTTTTATACTGGCCTAACAATTTCAAGAGCACTCGTTTGAAACACGATCAAGATATGAAATCAACTACCATAGCGAAATATAAATTTATGCAGCATCACAAAGGTTAACCAGAAAGCTGGATGTTGCTGCCACGTAATGACACATTTAGAAACTACCAACTACATTTTTCAGCTATACGGTATCAGTTTGTGATCTACTTAATATTTGTTATTGTAAAAGTAAAGTAACCCATAGCATTACTGCCGTAGGGGTGTAAGGTGTTAGCGATCTCACATTTCAAAGGCTCGGCTATATGAGGGCGGTAGCCATCTCCTCTCCCTAGCCGCTTTTACTTCCCGGACTAACCAGTACCCATTTAAGGCTGGGTTGACCCGGGAGCCATTGCGATCTGAAAAAACATTACAGCCTCAACTGGGGAATGAACCCAGGACCACTCAGATGCGAAGCCAATGCGCTAACCACTGCTCTACGCAGCTTCCTTTGTTATTGACAGACTGTTTTTATTACTTTTTGGCTACCTCTTGTATTACACTTCATTGAGATATGTTACAAGAGTGGTTTGTTTGTCATCTCTCCTTTAGTTTTACAATGATTACGGAGACATCATTAAGTACACCCTGAGCAAGGCTAGAGAAATCAACAAAGTCACAACATCTAAGACCTTGGCCATTAGCTTGCAGCAGGTATAGTTGTAAATGTTGTCCGAAGCTACTCATGCAGAGTTCTCTACTTTTGACAGATTTTCTCTTGTAGCCGTTGTTGTTTGTGTACAGATCATGTTTTTTGTTTTTTTTCTGTGGTGAAGCTATAGCCATTCTTAACCTCAGACGTAGTCCTTTAGATTATATCAGGACATATCAGCTATTGGAAGATGCTGAGCAGCACAAGAGCTGCAGCGGTCAGCGACCCATAGCTGACTGCTAGCGTCAGGGCCAGCGAACCATAGCTGCCAAGACCCTTCTACACCTCCACGCGGTGATCCTAGATAACAGGCTGCATCAGGGCAGACTGGCTAAGGAGAAGGGATCGAAGAGGGAATGCTAACCCGGTACTCAAAAAATGCTTGCTGAAGTCGGATGTGTTGGATCGAAAGGTGCAAATATCGCAGCCAAGCTGTAAACTACGACACAACGCATTCCGTTCTCTGGACTACATTCTGCTACTTAAGCCCTTTCAGTGTTTGGTAGTGGGAGATTGAGAACGAACGAAGAAGAAGAAGATATAAACTATTGTGTAGGATTCAGCAAAGATGGCGTCAAACAGGCTGAGTGTCAAATTTTACTGTCGTGTTTTAGCCCATTATGGATGCCGTCAGGCCATGGATTTGACTAAAATTTACACTAATTTACGACTCCTGATTTTGCCCATGGAAATGTGTTGCTGTTTTCATTTTGATTAGTTAGTTTATTTTGTTGTATTTTTCCCCGCCGATTATCCTGGCTGTGTCATCATCTATTTGATATAGTATTTCGATTACCCCATGTTGTATTTCCACGGCCCAATGCCCATGGCTGAACTTCACAAGATTGGTGTTCTTCAGTTTACTGACACTGTCTGTTTTGTTGTGGCTAGGAAATGTACACATGGACCAACAATTGACTAACACATTACTTTGAAGAGATAAACCCTGCCAGGTTAGCAAAATGCCCTATACACATCACTCATACGCTGAGTGATGCCCCTATGACCTCTTGGGGTTATGGACAAGACAAGGAGGAGAAGAAACTGGTTGTATACAATCTCTGCAGAGTCTTCAAAACCAGTATAACCACATCAATTTATGTGTACGTTTGTGTTGTGGTGTAGCATTTCCGTCAGCGTGGGTCAGCTCTGTCAATCGTCTCAAGAGTGTGAGGTCCAACCCACGAGCATCAACTACTCCCCAACATGTCATCACTGTCCTTCCTGGGGGAACCTTTTGTTCCTTTTAGGTCACACTTTAACAAAAATGTATGGGTGAGGCAGAGAATACAAGGGCAACGCCGCCGAAGATGGATATGTCGGACCGAAAGGTGCAAATATCGCAGTCAAGCTGTAAACTAGCGACACAACACATTCTGGTTTCCAGACTATATCATGCTACTTGCAAAGCCCTGTTCGGGGCTTAGTAGCGGCGGGAGATTGAGAACGAACGCAGAAGAAGAAGGACAACCATGTGAAGAGGGACTCTGTGGGTGGAAAAAAACTACATTAACAGGTAAAGGTTTTTCTCGTTGCGGGTTGAAATGTCTCTTTTTATATCCCATGGGACGTACTGAAGTAGGTGGGCCAGGACCCCTCTAGCTGTAGTGCAATGCTAGGCTTTCCAGCATGCGCGCCGCTATAAGGATCACAGTGATGAGACCGTCTCGATGACTCAGTTGCTGATATGCATTCTTTTTCACGATGCGGGTCATTGATGTTAAGTAGGGTCTTGCTCAGTATGTTGCACCTGTTGCAAGTAACTTAGCACCCAGTGCCGCCGAAGACGGATGTGTCGGATCGAAAGGTGCAAATATCGCTGTACACTAGCTAGACAACGCATTCCGTTCTCTGGACTACATCCTGCTACTTGCGAAGACCTGTACAGGGCTTGGTAGTGGGAGATTGAGAACGAACGAAGAAGAAGTATTTTGTAACACATTAGCTGTTGTGTCCTGGCCTGGGCATTATGTTGTGTTTGTGCAAAGTATGGTACAGTCATCATCATGTGTTCTCTCTGGAGGTTGATGATGTAGCAGTGACAAAGCTGACAGCACCCTGCAAGCCTTAATCTGGCTGCTTGCATCAGGGTTAGGGAATCATAGCTGACGAGTCCCTATTCTGTCTCCAAGCGGCGGCCATCGAAACAGGCTGCATCAATGCACTGGTTGAGATGATAGGGACTTAAAGTCCCTGCCGTCTGCTATCTAGAGGCCAGATACTAGGGAACCTGGGACAAGGCCACGGAGGGTAGTTTACGATGTGCAAGTTTATCATTAGCTTGTGTAAATATTTCCTAGCAACGCCAAAATAAAATTCACTGTATGCAAGCAGGGTGAAGGGTGCCATTTTCGTGTGCACTGGACCGTGGAAATACGAGCCAGGTTGAGGTGGGGAGATGGCCTGAAGCAGGTCCTGGGTCCAACATGGTATACCAAGGCAAAAGAGTGAAATGAGTTTACTCAACATTTGGCTACCTGGCATGAGACATGTGTCTGATTGAATACCAGAATTTCGAGATTAGAGGAAGCAGCAATCCTCATGCCCAACCCTATTGTGTCACCTTTTAAATGTTTTGTTCTCTTATATGGTAGAAGTATTTATTTGTCCTTTCTGGGTCTTTGACAGCTGTTTAAAGAGCTGCAAGCGGAGCAGGGTGAGGTGGATAGATCATCTGATGCATTCCAGTCAATCAAGGTAAAACACCTGAACTAGGTAACTCATTTAAGTGTCTTCTACTACATCATGATCAGCAGAGCAGTAGAGCTCCTGCTGTCACAGCAAAGGTACAAGGATCGACTCCAGATATCGATGTGCTTCAACTGGTTGTTGTGACTAATGCTACTCGTACTTTAGTTAGGTACTCTTGATGACTTTCTTTGCTGGTGGGTTACAGTGGCTCTCCTCACATTCCGAGGTGTACTCGAAAAGGTGGACCAGGATCCTCCTGGCTGTAATGCAATGAGAGGCCATGAAACAGCCTGTTTTCAGGGAGATCTGTTATGATGTTTTAATATCAATATTATTGTTATTGTTATTTGTTAATGTCAATATTAGTTATGTTTTAACAATATTATTTTTATGCTATTTGTTATTGTAAATATTATTAAGCATTTTTATTATCAATAAAACTATTATTTTGGTTTTATTATCAAAATTATTATGTTTTATCCATATTATTGTTACGCTAATTGTAATTGTCAATATAATTGTATTTTTATTATCTATATTATTATGGTTTTATAAACAAAATTATTGTTATATTTTATCAATATTATTGTTACGCTAATTTATTATCAATATTATTATATTTTAAATTAACCATATTATTATTATATATGTGTATTATCGTTATTATTGTATGATGGCAGGAACTGTCTCGGAGGTTTGCATTGTCATTTGGGCTTGACCAGATCAAAAACAGGGAAGCAGTGGCCACCATGCATACGTAAGTTTGATATTTCTTCTTTTAAGTGTATCTTCTTTTTCTTCTTCGGCGTTAATTCTGGGAACGGCATTGAAGTCTTTAACACTTTCTCCCAGCCAACAGCATCTTCTATGGGACTACCTTTACCATAATGATTTCTGCCCTCTCCGGCCGATACAGTTCCAGGAATTTTCCTTTTTTTTTCAGTGGAAAAGGTTACTGACTGCTAGCGTTAGGGCCAGCAAACCATTGCTGCCAAGAATCTTCTACACCTACACATGGTGATCCTGGATAACAGGCTGCAGCAGGGCAGACTGGCTAAGAAGACGGGATCGAAGCAGGGAAGGCTAACTTCGTACTAAAAAATACCTGCGGAAGTCGGATGTGTCAGAAAGGTGCAAATATTGCAGTCAAGCTGTAAACTATGACAAAACGCATTCCGTTATCTGGACAACATCCTGCTACTTGCAAGCCCCTT
This sequence comes from Ariolimax columbianus, assembly GCA_036924085.1. NCBI lineage: Eukaryota > Metazoa > Mollusca > Gastropoda > Stylommatophora > Arionidae > Ariolimax > Ariolimax columbianus. Next base: position 5,903,560 of record JAVGWX010000021.1, read on the forward strand.
TTCAGGGCTTGGAGATTGAACAATCGAAGAAGAATATATTTGGACTAATACGGTATTATATTAATTGTATCATCTGTTAGGCTTATTAATTTTTAAATTTGTTGTTTTTTCTCTCCCCTCCCCCTCCAGTGAAGGTATTCAGTTCAGCCTAAGCCTATTTGAAAACCCAGACAGAGGTTCAAATGCTGCACCCACAAACTTGGCTTTCCTGGAGGTCTTGTGTGAGTTCACTAACAAGCTTATGAAACAGGACAAGAAGACAGTGTAAGTTGCCCTCAATTATTCTTGTTCATCCATGTCTTCACTTGTGTATTCTTACCTTTGGGTTCTTACCTATGGGTTCTTACCTTAACTTAACATCTTCATACTGGTTTAGAAGACTCTGCAGAGTGTATACGACCAGTTTCATTTACATTTCCTTCCTCTAAAAGCTATGCGCATCCAATCTATTCTTAAATGCATTAATTGTCCCTGCCTCCACTACTTCATGTGGCAATGCATTCCAAGCAGTCGCCACTCTCTTACTAAAAAAATATTTCCTAATATCTAATCTGGACCTTTCTTTAGTTAATTTTTATCTATGCCCTCTTGTTCTTGTAGGCGTTTATATTTTGAAAAACTGTGTTATAGTCTAATTTATCCTTTCCTTTTATCTTATTTTTCTTTCTTTCTTTTTTTTGTTGCCTATCGCAAGCGATGATGGCCACAACATCGGACGGTTTTGTCTTAATAACGTGATGTGCGCTTTATTTAGATTATAGTGAGGAAGAAGCTGCGTTGGTCATCAATCTCTCTCTTGTACCGAGTTACCTTGGAACAGTGGCAAAGCTAATGGTCGAGACGACTGGAGGTAAGTTAGTATGCAGGAAGTCTGGTCTTACCTCCCATAAGACCAGGGGCCGCTTGAAACTCGCAGGGTTCGATCGCCCACCATTTCCGTTCATCACTGTGAGAGACGAGTGCCTTAACCTCTTGACTACAGTGTTCCCTGATTATCTTATAAACTTGTATTGTCACCTCTATTTCTTCTCTTTTCTAGACACTATAGGCCGGTTTTTCTGAGTCTTTCCTCAGAACTGTAGTTCTGGAATCCCATTATCAGCTGTGTGTTCTTGCCTGCGTGTTCTTACCTGCGTGTTCTTACCTGTGCCTGAAATAGGAGACAAGAAGGGTAGCACTAACCTGCCAGCCATGTAGTAAGAGATGTCTGAGGAGCATGAGGATTGTGCATGCGGCTAGCAACCACATTCTGTAGAAACTTGAAACCAGAAGAAAAAGAAGAGATGACCAATTGTAAAAGAGGAGCAACTAAGTCAAGGCAGACTAATGAGGGTTGGGCATTGGACCAGTAATGCCATCCTACAGAAACTAGGAACCAGAAGGAACAAAAAAAGCCATTTACGCCCAATTGTTGATGATGCAAATGAATTAAGTATATGGGATGAATGTGCTGACAGCAGTCAATAACTCGTAGCTGGCTAAGTGCACCAGGCTCAGGGACCCCTACCCGACGAAGGCCCTATTGTGCCTCCAAGTGGCAGCCCTGGAAACAGACTGCAACCATGCAGCCTGGTTAAGAAATTAGAGATCGAAGAGGGAAGGTAAACTCAGTCCCAAAAAGGCACTGCTGAAATTGGATGTGTCGGGCCTAAAGACGCAGATATCACAGCCTCGCTGTAAACTGACACATCATAAACGTCCTTTTCAGAATGAACACCAAAGAAGAAAAGTAAGTATACTTGATGAGAGGTCACGGAGGTTGGGACTCGTTCACGGAGATAAACAATTAATATAATGAGATTGGATGCAATTGGTGACAATTAGATTTGTATTGGGTGAGACACTCCTACAAGATGTGAAATCATTCATATATCTTGGTGATAGATGGAGTAGGAGGTACAGATAGAGATTTCAGAATGGGAATGCAGAGGACGAGTAGAGCTTTCATTGCATTGAGGAAATTACTAGGGCAAATAGATCACAAATTGCTATTACAGAATAACTGAATGAAATACGAACTTGAAAACCATTTATTAATTCTTGACATCCATAATTTCTTGACATTATCCAATATTTCTTGACATTATCCATTACTTCTTTGCATTATCCATTATTTCTTGACATCCATTATTTCTTGACATTATCCATTATTTCTTGACATCATAATTTCTTGACATCCATTATTTCTTGACATTATCCATTACTTCTTTGCATTATCCATTATTTCTTGATATCCATAATTTCTTGACATTATCCATAATTTCTTGACATTATCCATTATTTCTTGACATCCATTATTTCTTGACATTATCCAAAATTTATTGACATTATCCATTATTTCTTGACATCCATTATTTCTTGACATTATCCATAATTTCTTGACATTATCCATAATTTCTTGACATCCATTATTTCTTGACATTATCCATAATTTCTTGACATCCATAATTTCTTGACATTATCCATAATTTCTTGACATTATCCATTATTTCTTGACATCCATTATTTCTTGACATTATCCATAATTTCTTGACATTATCCAAAATTTATTGACATTATCCATTATTTCTTGACATCCATTATTTCTTGACATTATCCATAATTTCTTGACATTATCCTTAATTTCTTGACATTATCCATTATTTCTTGACATTATCCATAATTTCTTGACATCCATAATTTCTTGACATTATCCATAATTTCTTGACATTATCCAATATTTCTTGACATCCATTATTTTTTGACATTATCCATAATTTCTTGACATTATCCATAATTTCTTGACATTATCCATTATTTCTTGACATCCATTATTTCTTGACATTATCCATAATTTCTTGACATTATCCATTATTTCTTGACATCCATTATTTCTTGACATTATCCATAATTTCTTGACATTATCCATTATTTCTTGACATCCATTATTTCTTGACATTATCCATTATTTCTTGACATTATCCTTAATTTCTTGACATTATCCATTATTTCTTGACATTATCCTTAATTTCTTGACATTATCCATAATTTCTTGACATTATCCATTATTTCTTGACATCCATTATTTCTTGACATTATCCTTAATTTCTTGACATTATCCATAATTTCTTGACATTATCCATTATTTCTTGACATCCATTATTTCTTGACATTATCCTTAATTTCTTGACATTATCCATTATTTCTTGACATCCATTATTTCTTGACATTATCCATAATTTCTTGACATTATCCAATATTTCTTGACATTATCCATAATTTCTTGACATTATCCATAATTTCTTGACATTATCCATTATTTCTTGACATCCATTATTTCTTGACATTATCCATAATTTCTTGACATTATCCAAAATTTATTGACATTATCCATTATTTCTTGACATCCATTATTTCTTGACATTATCCATAATTTCTTGACATTATCCTTAATTTCTTGACATTATCCATTATTTCTTGACATTATCCTTAATTTCTTGACATTATCCATAATTTCTTGACATTATCCATTATTTCTTGACATCCATTATTTCTTGACATTATCCTTAATTTCTTGACATTATCCATAATTTCTTGACATTATCCATTATTTCTTGACATCCATTATTTCTTGACATTATCCTTAATTTCTTGACATTATCCATAATTTCTTGACATTATCCATTATTTCTTGACATCCATTATTTCTTGACATTATCCATAATTTCTTGACATTATCCATTATTTCTTGACATCCATTATTTCTTGACATTATCCATTATTTCTTGACATTATCCTTAATTTCTTGACATTATCCATTATTTCTTGACATTATCCTTAATTTCTTGACATTATCCATAATTTCTTGACATTATCCATTATTTCTTGACATCCATTATTTCTTGACATTATCCTTAATTTCTTGACATTATCCATAATTTCTTGACATTATCCATTATTTCTTGACATCCATTATTTCTTGACATTATCCTTAATTTCTTGACATTATCCATAATTTCTTGACATTATCCATTATTTCTTGACATTATCCATAATTTCTTGACATTATCCATTATTTCTTGACATTATCCTTAATTTCTTGACATTATCCAAAATTTATTGACATTATCCATTATTTCTTGACATCCATTATTTCTTGACATTATCCATAATTTCTTGACATTATCCAATATTTCTTGACATCCATTATTTCTTGACATTATCCATAATTTCTTGACATTATCCATAATTTCTTGACATTATCCATTATTTCTTGACATCCATTATTTCTTGACATCCATAATTTCTTGACATTATCCATTATTTGTCAATATAATTTCCACCAACATTGATGCACTTATCTCGTCACTGTATTTGTGCACTAAAACATATCTCAGCCATGCAAACACCCTTAATGCAGTTGCTGCACTGTCTTGAGCGGCTGATTAGCCCAGTGGTGAAGTGCTTGTTTTTCGTGGCAGAGGTACAGGGTTCAACTCCTGCTACTGGCAACTCCAGTCAACCCATTTGTAAATGGGTACCTGGGTGATGACTAAGGAAAAAGACAGCGAAGAAGGAACTGCCTACCACACCTCACAATGAAGGCTCTAACACTTCAACCCTGGCGGCAGTTTTTGCTATCGGACCACCTTTACATACACTGTCTATCATTACCCGCCTGTCAGCTCGATTCATGTCCCCCCCCCCCCACTAACACCTGGACCATAATTTTAATTTATTCACATAAAATGACATTGCCTGTTATTACTCCTTGCACAGTGGTTAGCACGCTGGCTTCGCATCTGAGTGGTCCTGGGTTCATTCCCCAGTTGAGGCGGTAGTGTTTTTTTCAGACTTCAATGGCTCCCGGGTTGACCCAGCCTTAAATGGGGACCGGTTCAGTCCGGGAAGTAAAAGCGGCGAGGGAGAGGAGATGGCCAACACCCTCATATAGCCGAGCCTTTGAAATGTGAGATCGCTAACACCTCACACCCCTACAGCAGTAATGCTATGGGTTACTTTACTACTTTTACTTTACTTACAGTGTGAACTACCTGGATAAACAGGTCGAAGGAAAGATCCCCCAGAATCGAAGCGATGATTGGCAGCCGTTCTTCACCTACAGAAACAGTCTCATGCAAGGGGAGGCAGATTGGAACCCCATCACTCTAAAACAGGCAGCACAGAAACGTTACGGAAAGAAGGCGCGACACGACAGTATGTCTTTTCTTGTCTGCGTCTGCTATCTTCCCTTAGTTACAAGTGTAGCATCTTTTTCAGGTTGTCTACAAGGTCATGTGACAAAGGACTTGACAAAATTATTCCGTCTATTTCTCCTTGGAATATCTCCTGTCTGATTTTTGTTATAAATCCAGGCTCTTGCTCTTCAACCGAATGCCACGTAATGGTTTCAGCATGTGTTTGGTAGTTATTTAGTGCATTCATAGTGTTAAATTTCTTCTTCTTTATCGTTCATTCTGAGACGGATCAAGATGCTGAGCAGCGCATGAGCTGCAGTGGTCAGCGACCCATAGCTGACTGCTATCGTCAGGGCCAGCGAACCAGAGCTGCCAAGACCCTTGGTAGGGGGGGTTTGAGAACGAACGACAAAGAAGAATATAATTTCCCAAGTACCACCCAGATGATTGATTGGCAATGATGATTTGATCTTCATTTAACCCATTCCAGTCCTGGATAATTTAGCAAATTTGTGTCTTTCTGTCCGGTGAAGTGTCGAAATTTCGTACGTCAAGTATTATTTAAATAAAATTAAGAAATATTGAACAAATTAAGCTATTATTACGATCGAAACATCGTAAGACACGTAAATTAATTCAACTATTTATGACGAAGTATTCATTATAATAATATGTTTTAGTCATCTTTAGCTTTGGCTATCATGGACCTCCATCTACTCGTGTCATTTTACCAACTCTGTTGTTGATTGTTACCCGTGCCATTCTCTCAGGCTGTTCAACATCTTCTCTCTTGGCCTTCCTCTGTCTCCCCTTCCTGCTATCATTCCCGTTGTCACAATGTACTCTTCTCTATGCCGCCTCTTCTCATAACATGCCCGAAAAAGGAGGACTGCCTTGTTCTGATATTTGCAATAAGTTATCTTTGTCTTCGAGCACTGTATCATTAGTCTTCCTTGTAGTCCATGGGATCCTTTGGGAGTCTCTGTGGCGAAATGGTCAAGCCGTTCACCTCGTGTTCAGACGGTCAGGGTTTGGATTTGAGCTGCAGCGGTCGGTTCATGATGTCAATTTTTCCGGAGGTCACTGAGTTCATCGCTGGAGCTGCAGAGTTTGTGCTTTGTGCGATGCTCTCGGCAGGCGGAATACCTTTCTGCTGAGAGAAACTGAACCATATGGGGAAACCCCTGGCGATGAAGTCGAGCCCTCGCCTTTAACTTTTTAACCATGGGATCCACAGCATTCTTCTGTAAAACCACATCTCCGCTGCTTCCAAAGATCTATGCACCTGCTTGCTGATCGTCCATGATTCACTGCCATATGTCAGTACTGGTTCCACGTAGCATCCAATGACTCCCTTTCTCAGTTCCAGCCGAAGCATACTAGCATGAAGCGTTAAATGTCATTAATACGGGATCAAGACGCTGAGCAGCGCATGAGCTGCAGTGGTCAGCGACCTATAGCTGACTGCTAGTGTCAGGGCCAGTGAAACAGAGCTGCCAAGACCCTTCTACACCTCCACGCGGTGATCTTGGATAACAGGCTGCAGCAAGGTAGACTGGCTAAGGAGAAAGGATCGAAGAGGGAATGCTAACCCGGTACTAAAAAAATGCTTGCTGAAGTTGGATGTGTTGAACCGAAAGGTGCAAATATTGCAGTCAAGCTGTAAACTACGACACAACGCATTCCGTTTTCTGGACTACATTCTGCTACTTAAGCCCTTTTAGGGTTTCGTAGCGGGAGATTGAGAACTAGCGAAGGCAAGCCAAATGTCATTAATATAGAGTAGGAAGTACCACTTAATTTGTATCTTTTTGCTCACCACAATTGAAATTTTGTTGGTATCCCATCCCTCTGAAGACGGACTTGTCGGACTGAAAGGTGCAAATATCGCAGTCAAGCTGTAAACTAGCGACACAACGCATTCTATTCTCCAGACTACATCCTATTACTAGCAAAGTCTTTTTCAAGGCTTGGTAGTCAGAGATTGAGAACGAACACAAAATAAGGAGGAGTGTTATAGAATTACTACATTCACTTTCTTCTCTGTCTCAGTCAGTCTGAATAGGACTTACATTGAATATCCATGTGTAATCCAGATGCCTGATCAAATCTTGAAGTCCGGGGACGGCATGGGCTAATAGTTAAGTGACACGACTCACAATCCGAAGGTGCTGGGTTTGCTTCCCAATCACAGCACTGGCTGTTACCCCGGGGAAGCAAACGCTTAGAACATTCAGAAAGAAGCAGACCGTTACATAAAAGGCATGACAAAGTTGGATGCACTGGGCCGATAGGCCCAACATAAATATGTAGTGCAACACACACGGCCTTGTGGAATACAGAAATACGGTGATCGCCAACAAAAATATTTCATAGTCATGAAGTCCTAATTCCATCCTCCAGAACGGCAAGTAAAAAAAATGTTCCCAAATCAGAAATATTGACACATTCACAAGAAAACTCTTCATTAAGTGAAAGCCGCACATGCACTAGAAATTCTACCAAACTGTAGGTCATTCTAAAAATGTAAATGTCACTACTAGGCGACAGCGTAGAACATAGATTTCTGCCTTACCTCATTCAGCGGCAACACAGGTTTTTGGTCATCAATCATGATCAAACGAGACTGTCAAGAGTGATTCTTCTGTAATTTCAGTAACAGCCAGAGACATTTTACATACCTTATCTCCATTTCCCTCGATACAGAGCATAGAATCCACAAGACGGAGCCAATGGGAAAACCATGGTAGTTTTGGTAGCAATTCTTTTGTTTTTTTACAAGATAAAGCTGCTAGTACAATTCAAAACAAGAGAAAACATTTATAACAACTCATCTCAAGTCTTCTTTTGTCTTCTGGTTAACAGAAGTATTAAATATAATATCTTAATCTTGTTAGCAGATGTATTAAATATAATATATTAATCTTGTTAGCAGATGTATTAAATATAATATCTTAATCTTGTTAGCAGATGTATTAAATATAATATCTTAATCTTGTTAGCAGATGTATTAAATATAATATCTGCCCCATTAACAGATTTATTAAATATAATATCTTAATAATTGTCAACAAAATATTAAATCTAATATGTCTCGTTAACAGAAGTATTAAAAATATAAGCTCCGTCTCGTTAACAGACGTATTAAAAATATATATCTGAGTCGTTAACAGATGTATATATAATATCTCGCTCACAGAAGTATTAAGTTTAATATCTCTGTCTCGTTTAACCGAAGTATTAAATATAATATATGTCTCGTTAACAGAAGTATTAAATACAATACCTGTCTCTTTAACAGAAGTATTAAATATATCTGTCTTGTAAGCAAGCAAACATATATAATATAATATCTTGGTCTTGTTAGTGGAAGTATTAAATATACTGTCTCTATCTCCTGTATTCTTTTGATTACTGGTTAGCAGAACTTTTAATGATAGCTAAAAAGCGAAATAAAAAGTACACAATGTTAAATATTTGTGCATGATTCTGTCTGCCCCTTGCAGCCTCTACTGACACCACTTTTGAGCCGCAAACTCCTGGACCAACCAGTGTTCAGCCGCTGACCTCGACTGCAATCAAGCAAACTCACCATGAATATGACGAAGATTCAAACATGGGATCTGAACAAGACTATGATGATTCGTAAGGGAAACTTTTTATGGAAGTATTTTTTTGTGGTTTATTTACTTTTTCATTTGCATTATATTTGTTACTTACATTTTTGTGAAATTCTCCGCCCTTTCATTTTGTGTTTGTTTTGATTTAACCTCACCCACACAATTTTGTTAAAAAATTGCTATTGATTACACTGCTAGTTCCAAATATTCAGGTTAAGTACCTTTGAGCCAATGAATGCTACATCCCCTTAAAGGAGATTAATGTACTTCCTCCTAAATCAGGTTAATTTATGTCCCTTTGAAGGATATTAATTTGTGTCCTCTGTTGTTGAATGAATGCCGACCAAACGAAGCTTTACTTTTAAGCGACCTGAAAAAGGCATTAAATGGCAGGTTGCAGTTGCTTTCCTCACATCCTGAGTGGGCTGATGAAGGTGATCTTCTAGGCAGTTGCGCTATGCTTGGCTTCATCTGCATGCGGCACACTACTACGTAGATCACATCGATCACCTCGTTAGGCAGGCTGCAATGAAAACAGCCCGCTTCCAGTGAGACCTATCTGGAAGTGAGGTGGGGGTCTTGGCCAGTATACTTTACCTGGCACTGACTAACATGTCCCCATTCAGTATATTTTGCCTGACCAGACGTTAGTCTCCTGTCCCCGTTACTATGTGGTAACATTGAATATTAAAAGTTTAAGATTATGTCTAAGTGCTGGAGTCATGGCCCATTACTTAGAAGCCAATGAAGGAAATCTTTTTGTGTGAACTGCTTATTTTCTGTGCATTATGTCAGGCCAATTGTGTTGTCGTTATATCATGCAAGTTGTAGCATTACGCTAGATTCCCTCTCATATGACAAATTTGGTTTCAGACTCACATTAAAATTAAAAATCAAAGAAAGCAAAACATAACTTGTTCACTTGTGAATTTATACAAAAGCCTATTAACATGTCTACATTATCATATGATGGGGAATAGAGCTAGGCTTTCAAAATAGGATACAAAAGTAAAATACACACACTAGACACCTACAAATTATTTCTTTAACTGCCGAGTACATAATATACCACAAACCACAGAAAGACTGAACAACTGAGCTTTGATGAGCAAAGACATTCTTTAAAATGATGTAACGAAGTGTCGAAAAGCAGGACTCTAACTGTTTTGTTACCTTCGTTTTGTTATGAGAGCTTCCTTTAAGAACTGCTGAAGCCATGCAGTGGATCATGGGCTATCTTAACATAGGGCTTTTTACTTGAGTATGTTTTTGTTGTTTACATTTTTAGTGTTTCTGTTCTTGGTTTTTTTTATTAGCTCTTTATTGTCCAATCTGTTGGAATGAATGTGTTAGTCCTTGCAAATATGGACGATCAGGTAAGATGTACACGTGTAACATGTTCTTGTTATACATGTGTTTCAGCATAGGATAACACATTTAGTGTACTGTTGCATGCTAAAAATGCAACTTAGCTTGTACAGTGTAGGATCAAGTGGCCTTTATTCCTCAGCTCTATAAATCCTCATAGTGGACTGCAGAAATAGAAATAAATACCGTACTAAAGAATAAATAGCGAATAACTAATCTTCACAGACAAGAACAAGAACTTCACAATTAGTTCCTAGAAATCTCACAGATTTCTTGGAACACATTTATCATACATAATTAATTCTAGGAAACAACATGCATGGCACATATTTTACCAGGAATCTCAGCATATTCAGTCATTTCTGGGTTGTTTTAAAAAATTTTTTTTATTGAAGTTCAAATTTCTTATGTTATTGGCACCTTTTCTATGTATGTTTATTAGTTTCAACTCATTATTATGTGCACTATTCTGCCACAACTGTTGCTTCACTTTACTTTGAGTTGAATGGTAGCAACAAGAAATGTTAACTTATGGTCTGGGTGTAAGGAAGCAGTATATTTTAAAATAAAGACCTTAAGTGTCGTGGCTTAAGTAAGTCCATTGACTCGAGAAAACCCATTGTCTTAAGAAAGTTTAGTGACTTGAGAAAACCCATTGTCTTAAAAAAGTTTAGTGACTTGAGAAAACCAATTATCTTAAGAAAGTTAATTGACTTAGAAAGCCCATTTGCTTAAGAAAAGCCAATTGACATGTGGAAAGTGTTGTCCTGTGAAAAGTACATTTGGTTCATTGGAACTTCATTGGAAGAACTTTAGGACTTTTAAATGTAAAATAGTCCTATTCATATATCCCAGGCTACAACTCAGATGGCATTGTCTTATAAAATGTGAGAAAATATTATTTGATAGTCGTGACCTACATCTTATTATTGTACCTGAAAATTTTGTGTTTCATACAAATATTGACTGAAGTGTGAAAAAGAGAGGCGAACATTATGTGTTCCATAAATAGATTGAGTTGACAGGAGGAAGGGAGGGCATCAGATTATTAAAAGGGCTTGAACTCACAGCGTGACAAGTGAATACATTTTTTATGACCTTACTCAGTGATGCGTTACCTGTCACAGGTAGGCCTGCATACTAGTTAATAAAGTCCAAATTCTAAATAAGCCATAAGCATAAAGCATTTGATTATAACAGTAGGTACAACAAGCATTTTATTGTATTTGAATTGATTTCTGTTTCGCGTTATATGTTTCTCTGTCGTGTTTAATTTGCTCTCATTTTTGGTTGACACATGTCATTGTTACATTGCTTGCTGTACCTTTTTATATGTATTTTATATGTATTTATACACACAATTTTGTTTTGATGAGCTTTGTTCTTGTATTCTCATTACATGTTAAAGTATTCTGTCAACGTGGAACAGGGTACCAGGGATGATAGATTGAAACAGTCATATGATAGATTGAAACAGTCATATGATAGATTGAAACAGTCATTAAAGTAATAATATTCACATATCCTGGATCAATGTGGGGTTATGTAGTGTGGGATAATGTCTTATTTCTAGAAGGAGGAACAAATTATCATACTAAAAAGTATATTTTAAAATTTCATATTAATAATTCAAAACGTTAAAAGAAAAAAAATAAGGGACAGGTAATAGTGTTTATAAACTTGAGCATGTTAGTAGACGTGGGAATATGAAGACAAAGAGAGTCTGTGAGAGCGACACATTGAGCAAGGAAATAAATGAATATACATAATATTCTTCTTCTGCGTTCGTTCTCAATCTCCTGCTACCAAGCTCTGAACAGGGCTTTGCAAGTAGCATTATGTAGTCCGTAGAACGGAATTCGTTGTGTTGCTAGTTTACAGCTTGACAAGCGGTATTTGCACCTTTCGGTCCGACACATCCGTCTTCAGCAGATATTCAAAATATAGATATAGAGCAGGCAGATTTACATTTATATTTTTTTTTTAAACTTTGCTTGCATAATGTACATACCTGTGAAAGGATGCAGAACGAGAGAGACTATCAGAGAGAATGACAGATTGAACAAGGAAGAAGCATGAATGTTCACAATGTAGATATATAGAGGGGGACTGGCATATTCCTCTTGTCACCATTTCTCCCTTTATGGAGCATAGAATCACATCTGTTGTTGACCCATTACTTGAAATCTGTGCCAAAGCAGTTTGTGTGTTATTGCAATGGAGGTTTCTGTTTCAGTTTGTCCCATGCACAACCCTCTTTAGTTACTTTCTATGACCTGCTTTTAAAGATGCACGCTTCTTTTACTTTGCTCCTAATAACTCATACTGGTGAGCTGACAGATTGGGGTATTTGAAAACTTTAATATATGTGGGGACATTGTAGAAGGAGACGACAGTCTGTGGGGGAGTGACAACTGACAGGGGGAGGGCCACATAATTCAATTATCTTTCTTTGGCTAACTTGCTCAGAAGCAAAGTGACACTAATCAGCTAACACTGTTTAAATCCCTTCTATGTAATATAATAAGTATATTAGTACTTTAGCCCTTTGTAGCCTTGCCTTAACGTCCAAGGAAAGAGCAATAACAACTCCATTTGTCAAATAGTTTTATTTTAGTAGAAATAAAACTAATTCATATTAAACAAATTTAGCTAAAATTATGATTAACTCTTTACAGTCAGTCCTAATTTTGTTGATTTGTGTTTTACAGTCTTTATGGCATGTGCCGCAACTCCATATATAAAATACATTTAAAAAAAAATTATTCATTATTATTAAACAAATTTATCTACAATTACGAACTAAACGGCATAACATATCAAATGTCATTAAATCGGACAGTAAATTATGTTTTCGTGTCATCATGCCTGCGAGTACAGACTGAAAAGAGTCAATAGATCTAAAAAAAAACACAAATTATCTACCGCATGAAACATTCATAATAAAAATAAATATTTGTATATTGCTTACAATGTAGAGTGGAAAATTATTGCTTAATTTGTATTACAATTACTTAACATGTGTTCAAATTGTTGTGTTTTCCCATCAATAGCATTTTCACGTCACTTTCGTCTGTTTCACTTGAAACAGGGAAAGCTGTAACTTTAATCTTTCATCGAAAATGTATTACCGGCAGGTTGTTAAGAATCCTTCATTAAATGGAAGCACCTTATATTGTTATGGTCACTTTAATAAACTTTGACATTTCTTACTGTAACTTTCACAAGCGAGCACTTTAGGATGATTTGAACTGTAAAGGGTTAATTGCGTGAAGCAGCTATTTATGTATAATATGGGCCATTTAGTAGTTTATGCTTATCTTTATTTGTTGTGTTTTTTGTGTATTTTCATTTTTTTATTAAAAATGTGTTGAAGATTTTGCATTTGAACTCAATGTTTTAGTTTTCCATTGCATTAGATTGTTTCAATATGTTTATTTTTATTTGAAAAATTTGAAGCCAATAAATTGCTTAGGAACATTTCTGTTACATGTGTGGACATTTTTATTTTTGTCTTTTTGTGTACCTGATAATAAGCATGTTTTTTTTTGTTTTGGATTCTCAAAATTCCTGTGAAACCTCGCAATATTTGGAGTCTGCAAAATTTGATCGCGACAATTGCGGTGTCGTGTTATATGGGCTTTGAAAATGTATACTATTGGCCTTCTATGTTTGCTGCGTGTTTGCCTGTCAGATACTTTCTGTTGCATTTTACAGTTGTACTTCAAAATCTTCACCTTTTGGCTTAGCTCATCTTCTTTCAGTAGGGGATGGTGTGGCCTAGTGGTTAAGTGGCACGGCTCACAGCCCGAATTAGGGATTAGAGAAAATAAAAGTCAATCGCAAAAAAAAAAAAATCTACTGTCAGCAAGACTTTTGATATGGAGATTTTAAAACATTAATATATGTGGGGGAAACGTATGTGAGTAAAGCTACGAAAACCCGTCACATAACATCCTATACTGTGACTGTACCCAAACTACCTGCAAAGCAGCAAGTAGTTTTATGTCAATTTTGCTTCTCCTAGATGAATTACTGCGTTTGGCTTACAGCCTTCATCTACCCAAGGACATGCTGGTTCAAGCAGGAACTGTTAATAGGACTGTCTTACTGCGAGAAAACTAGAAGCTAGACTTTTTCTGTCAGAGGCTGCCTTGAGTAATAATTAAGAGTTCATCCTCAGCTATGACAGCATTCTAAACTACTCTTTTCAAGTTGTCAGTCATTTAAATGGTTTAAAAAACTACAAATATTATTGGTATGATCCTGAATCCAGGCATTCTTCCTTGACATTCGGCACGAAAAGGACATTGTTTTGTGGTTTACAGCGATGGTTACGATACCTTTCAGCCTGACTGATTGTTTGTAAAAAATTTCAGAATATAAATGTAGTTACAAATTTAGGAGCCATACAAATCCAGGAGGCAACTTATGATTTCTACATAGCGCGGTTTCACTTTCTATTTTTATGCTTCATCAATTTTCAAAATAATAATTTTGGTTCTTTGGTGTTCAAAATGTATTTTTGTTTTTTCAATGTTAAATATGCATTTTTGTTTCTTCACTGTTAAATATATATTTTTTGTTTCTTCACTGTTAAATATATATTTTTTGTTTCTTCACTGTTAAATATATAAATTTTTTGTTTCTTCACTGTTAAATATATATTTTTTGTTTCTTCACTGTTAAATATATATTTTTTGTTTCTTCACTGTTAAATATATATTTTTGGTTTCTTCAATGTTAAATATCTACGTTTGTTTCAAATATGTATATATTTCTTTCTTTGGTGTTCAGAAGGTATATTTTGTTTCTTCGGTGTTAAATATCTGTTTGTTTCTTCAATGTTAATGTATTTTTTGTTTTGTTACTTCGATGTTTTTTTTTCATTGTTTTTTTTCAATGTTAAAAATACATTTTTATTATTTGTCCTGGGATAATATTGCATGGGGCATCTATTTATCTGATTTATCTACTTAGCAATTAATCTACCTATCATTGATACATGGATTCTCAGCACCCTGTTTGATCATCGCACTACTTTCTCGAGTGGTTCACCAGAGTCTTTGTGTATGACAAAAGACAAGAATAGCTTCATTGCCGCACAGAGAGCATGTCGTAAGAGGAGACTAACTGTGTGACATGACATAACATCGACCATTGGTTAGGTGGTTCATTAAGAGCAGCATAGTTGACGCCCAACAGGCTACGGGTCTACTTTGCTCTAGTGTTTAGAGTCTATTAAGATGGACTAGCACATGATTTAACCACCCTCCAAGAAACTGGTCTTATACCGACTCTTCAGGAAGGAAGACTAATGTCTAGTCAGTTAAAACATACTGATCAGACATGTTAGTCAGGTTCAGGCAAAACATACTGGACAAGACCTTTGCTTCCTTGTAGCCCTTCCTGGAAGCGGGCTGTTTTCATGGCAGCCTGGCTAACAAGATGAGGGATTGACGTGATCTTCGTAGTAGCGAGCGACATGCAAATGAAACCAAGCATAGCACAATCACCTGGAGGACCCGGGTCCACCTTCATTAGCACACTTGGGATGTGAGTAAAGCTATGAGAACCCTCCACATAACATAATTTTTAGCACGCACAAAAGAGTAATCCTACTCATTGTGGGCATTCAGCAACAAAAATACAGACTCTGCAGAGTCTTCTAAACCAGTATAAATGTTAAGTTACTCTTAGCTATTTGAACACCAACTCACGGTTCTTAGCACTGGAGATTGTTAAACGAAAAAACATATCCTTCGTTGGGAGCGCCAAGAATGGATTGCAACTGTAGTTCATGATTGGAACACATCGACGAAAGTGGAAAACGGCTCATCAAACTGACTTTATTGCACCTGGCACCCCCATATGTGCTCAGTTCATTGCATTGTTGAAAGTGTCGACGATAGAGCATAAACTCTGTAGCTGAAGTGGACAGACCAAAGAGTACCTTGGAAAGAAATATGTAGGAAGTCACGGCTGTTGTTGAAAGTGTCGACAATAGAGCACAAACTCTAGCTGAAGTGGACAGAACAAAGAGTACCTTGGAAAGAAATATGTAGGAAGTCACGGCTGTTGTTGAAAGTGTCGACGATAGAGCACAAACTCTAGCTGAAGTGGACAGACCAAAGAGTACCTTGGAAAGAAATATGTAGGAAGTCACGGCTGTTGTTGAAAGTGTCGACAATAGAGCACAAACTCTAGCTGAAGTGGACAGACCAAAGAGTACCTTGGAAAGAAATATGTAGGAAGTCACGGCTGTTGTTGAAAGTGTCGACAATAGAGCACAAACTCTAGCTGAAGTGGACAGACCAAAGAGTACCTTGGAAAGAAATATGTAGGAAGTCACGGCTGTTGTTGAAAGTGTCGACAATAGAGCACAAACTCTAGCTGAAGTGGACAGACCAAAGAGTACCTTGGAAAGAAATATGTAGGAAGTCACGGCTGTTGTTGAAAGTGTCGACAATAGAGCACAAACTCTAGCTGAAGTGGACAGACCAAAGAGTACCTTGGAAAGAAATATGTAGGAAGTCACGGCTGTTGTTGAAAGTGTCGACAATAGAGCACAAACTCTAGCTGAAGTGGACAGACCAAAGAGTACCTTGGAAAGAAATATGTAGGAAGTCACAGCTGTTGTTGAAAGTGTCGACAATAGAGCACAAACTCTAGCTGAAGTGGACAGACCAAAGAGTACCTTGGAAAGAAATATGTAGGAAGTCACGGCTGTTGTTGAAAGTGTCGACGATAGAGCACAAACTCTGTAGCTGAAGTGGACAGAACAAAGAGTACCTTGGAAAGAAATATGTAGGAAGTCACGGCTGTTGTTGAAAGTGTCGACAATAGAGCACAAACTCTAGCTGAAGTGGACAGACCAAAGAGTACCTTGGAAAGAAATATGTAGGAAGTCACGGCTGTTGTTGAAAGTGTCGACAATAGAGCACAAACTCTAGCTGAAGTGGACAGACCAAAGAGTACCTTGGAAAGAAATATGTAGGAAGTCACGGCTGTTGTTGAAAGTGTCGACGATAGAGCACAAACTCTGTAGCTGAAGTGGACAGAACAAAGAGTACCTTGGAAAGAAATATGTAGGAAGTCACGGCTGTTGTTGAAAGTGTCGACAATAGAGCACAAACTCTAGCTGAAGTGGACAGACCAAAGAGTACCTTGGAAAGAAATATGTAGGAAGTCACGGCTGTTGTTGAAAGTGTCGACAATAGAGCACAAACTCTAGCTGAAGTGGACAGACCAAAGAGTACCTTGGAAAGAAATATGTAGGAAGTCACGGCTGTTGTTGAAAGGGTCGACGATAGAGCACAAACTCTGTAGCTGAAGTGGACAAAACAAAGAGTACCTTGGAAAGAAATATGTAGGAAGTCACGGCTGTTGTTGAAAGTGTCGACGATAGAGCACAAACTCTGTAGCTGAAGTGGACAGAACAAAGAGTACCTTGGAAAGAAATATGTAGGAAGTCACGGCTGTTGTTGAAAATGTCGACGATAGAGGACAAACTCTAGCTGAAGTGGACAGACCAAAGAGTACCTTGGAAAGAAATATGTAGGAAGTCACGGCTGTTGTTGAATGCCTACAATGAGTAAGATTACTATTTTGTACACCCTGAAAAGGACAATTAGTGGTGGGTTGCAGTAGCTTTCCTTTCATCCTGAGCGTGTTGATGAACTTGGAACGGAGTCCTCTAGCTGATTGTGCTATGCTTGGCTTCATCTGCATGTCCCTGACTACTACATAGATCACGTCGATCCTCCACCTTGCTAGCCAGGATGCCCTGAAAACAACCCATTTTTAGGGGAAACTGAGTAGAAGTAAGGTAGTGGTCTTGCTCAGTATATTTTACCTGGCCTTGAATAAAAGATAGAGGTCATTCACATGGCAACAATTCTTGTCTGGATGAAGATAACTCTTTATGTACTAGTTTAGTTTAGAATTGACATCATTGCACAAGGTTTTAACCCATAAGTGCTCTGTTTTTCTACATTTTTATTAGAATTTCAGCACAATGTCCGAACTCCGTAGCACCAGTGAGGATCCTGTAATAGATTGGGTATATTTTAAATAGAATTTGGAATTTTGCCTGGGTAGCGGCCGTTAAGCCTACTCTTTTAGATTTCTAACTGAGGTATTTTTGACCTGCGTGACACTGCAAATGGGCGTCCGATCTCTACTACCAAGAATACCAGAAATAAAAATAAAATATCAGTCTCCGCCGTGATTTGAACCAGCACCCGAGGCTGATGTCTTGCCTCGGGATCACTCAGTCCAGTCTTCGTATACTAAGCCGTAGTCTATATGAGGTGGGGTGCCAGTTCCCTTCCTTGCTGTTTTTACATTCCCCAACTCATAAGTGAGGTACCCATTTACAGCTGGGTCGACTGGAGGAGATGTCGTACCAGGCAATCCCAGTCTAGCAAGCCAGCTCACTGACGACTAGGCTGTTTTGCCTGACCAAATATTAGTCTGCTCTCCCCAGGAACTCAGAGTAACTTCATCTCAAGGACAGAGGCTGTTCAGAAGCAATCAGAGTAACTTCATCTCAAGGACAGAGGCTGTTCAGAAGCAATCAGAGTAACTTCATCTCAAGGACAGAGGCTGTTCAGAAGCAATCAGAGTAACTTCATCTCAAGGACAGAGGCTGTTCAGAAGCAACCAGAGTAACTTCATCTCAAGGACAGAGGCTGTTCAGAAGCAATCAGAGTAACTTCATCTCAAGGACAGAGGCTGTTCAGAAGCAATCAGAGTAACTTCATCTCAAGGACAGAGGCTGTTCAGAAGCAACCAGAGTAACTTCATCTCAAGGACAGAGGCTGTTCAGAAGCAATCAGAGTAACTTCATCTCAAGGACAGAGGCTGTTCAGAAGCAACCAGAGTAACTTCATCTCAAGGACAGAGGCTGTTCAGAAGCAATCAGAGTAACTTCATCTCAAGGACAGAGGCTGTTCAGAAGCAATCAGAGTAACTTCATCTCAAGGACAGAGGCTGTTCAGAAGCAACTCGTAATGAGATGATCAGCGGCTCTTCATACATCCTGAGGTGTGCTGAAAAGGGGAAATGTGTGTCATCCTTGCTTTAGTGCAATACAAAGCTCTTTAGTAGGCTCAACACCACAGAGAACAATAGAGGGGAGGTAAGGACTACTGAATGTATTAAAGGACATCTAAAAAGGGCTATGCTTGGGGCTAGCAACCTCATCATGTAAAAATTATCATTATAATCAGCCATGACTAAAGCTCATCTTCTTCTTCGTTCGATCTCAATCTCCCACTACCAAGCCCTGAACAGGGCTTTGCAAGTAGCAGGATGTAGTCCGGAGTACAGAATGCGTTGTGTCGCTTGACTGCGATATTTGAACCTTCCGGTCCGACATATCCGATTTTGGCAGGGATAAAGCTTAGATACAGTTTCCTGTAAATGGACAAACTGCACTTAAAACCTATGATTCACATTGAGGCAAAAAGTTTAATGAAAGCTGGCAGATTATTCCGCAATATTGCAGTGAGTTAGTCTTTTTCTTCATCGGGATAACATGATAACTGTGCTTTGGCAGGAGAAACATTTACAAATCAATCTTTTCATTAGAAGTAATGGACCATGAAGTGTCTAACTTGGGTCTAGTCAGTGTCATCTAGTGGACCATGAAGTGTCTAACTTGGGTCTAGTCAGTGTCACAACTTAACTTCTTTATACTGGTTTAAAAGACTACAGAGTATGTATACAACCAGTTTCATTTACATTACCTTCCTCTAAAAGCTATGCTCATACAATCTATTCTTAAATGCATTAATTGTCCCTGCCTCCACTTCTTCCTATGGCAATGCATTCCAAGCATTCACCACTTTCTGACTAAAAAAATATTTCCTAATATCTAATCTGGACCTCTCTTCAGTTAATTTGTATCTATGTTCAAAATTCACTTCACACCATATTTTCCTTATTTTGAAAGAAGTACAAAAATCAATGCAAGGCTACAAAACTCAGTAATGCTTTGAGAAAGGAGACATACCTCATTATGGCAGACTTCATTGCATTCTATTTTCAAGTAGCAATCTCCACATCCATGACAAGTTACCCTAATCATTCAGAACAACCGTAATCACCAGTCCTTGTAAGATCACCATCAAATTCCACGTCTCCAAAAACGAAAAAATTTAAAATTATACTCAGAAAATTAGGCTGAATTTTAGGCTGATGACTTTATGCAAGAAACCTAAATCACAATCTTTCCACAGTGGGTTCTGGCTCACTGTGGAATCTTTGAAAAACGAGAAGGCAGATGAGCTCGCAAAAGTTGGAAGTGGTGGCATGCAGACTCGCCATCTACAGAGTTAGAAAGAAACAAAGACACTCATCAAACGATCCATGCGGACGAAATGGAGAGTCAGTACAAAGAATACAAGCCAGAAAATGACAGCATAGACAAACTTGGCAGAGATGGACAGGCAAAGATCTTCAGACTCAGAACTGGACATTGCAGACTAAAGGCCCACCTCCACTGAATGGGTTTTAGAGACACCTTCATGTGCGGTTGTGGAGCACCCAAGCAAACACCAGAAGATATTCTGCAGGACTATCCTACTTATACAGACCAAGGAGAGTCAGTTTGGCCTGGGGAAGTGACTGCTAAAAAAGCTGTGGGGAACCGGTGAAGACCTGAAACGCAGTCTCCTTCGTGAACCTCACCGGGCTGGTAGCATAGCATCAGTTGATCGAAGAAGAAGAAAAGAATGAAAATTCATACAGTTGTACATAATTAGCCAACAAAAGGTGTTGGCTATTTCATATTCTGCATGTGCAGAAACCCAAGTTGTTGGACATTTGCGCCACTGGACAATTGCAAAGTTGATTGTGATTTGATGAAGTTCATTCACTGTGTTTTTTTTTCTTTCGCTTTATTTCTCTATTCCACAAAGCGGTGTTCGCTGCACTATGTTTTTATTTTGCGCCTGTCGGTCCAGTGCATCCGACTTCATCATGCATTTTATGTAAGGGTCTGCCTCCTCCTGCATTTTCTAAGGGTTTCTTCCTCGGGGTAACGACCGGTGCTGTGATTGGGTAACGAACCCAGCACTTTCGGGAGCCATGTGACTTAACCACTAGCCCACGCCATCCCCCAATTAAATGTTTTAATTCATTGACGTCTATCTGTGAGTGTTACATTTAAAAAAAATATTTGGTCCAAATTGCATCATCAACAGGATTTAGTTCAAGACGGTTCAGTGGTCAGAATGTTGGAGGTAATATTACAGGAGTCTTACATTCAAGAAAAGCTTAACACGTGTTTCTTTCTCCTAGAGTAGATGCAATTATGCAGCAAATTGACCTAATGATTAATTGATCCAAAATCACATAGCTTACAAACAATTGTAGATACTATATGGCATTGGACCAAAGGGCAGGAACCTACAGGCCGTTGGATCAATAGCCAACCCAAAATCACATGGACATGGGCATTTCAGAATGAAAGGGACCAATTACATGTGTCAGGTCAGGTCATCCCGTAACCGGTAAGGTCGTTGGGGCATATATGAAGATATCCTCACAACCCCACGCCACCCCTCTCTGTCAGATGCCGCTGCCTGTGACTCTTCTGGTTGGACACTTGTACAAATTTGTATTAAATTTCATAAATGATTAATCATATTCTGATGAACTAATATTCGTTCCATTTCTTCATACTCTGTATATACACAGTATTGGTGAAAAAAACTAAGAACAACATACTTTTAAATAAATGAATCATTATTTGCAAACTTCTTCAGGATATCTTTTCTTGACCACATTAAAAAAACCATATTTAGTTTGTTAATTTGAGGAAGAATAACAAGTAGAGCAGGGAAGGAGAAGATGGACCAGCAGCCATTCTCCAGCAACGAGGTCATTTTCTGTACATTTATTGTCCAGAGATTAATGAGGACATGTGTTCACACATGATCTCAAACCATTACTACCTCGTGATACCTATCACTCAGACACGTGATCTCAAACCATTACTACCTCGTGATACCTACCACTCAGACACATGATCTCAAACCATTACTACCTCGTGATACCTATCACTCAGACACATGATCTCAAACCATTACTACCTCGTGATACCTATCACTCAGACACGTGATCTCAAACCATTACTACCTCGTGATACCTATCACTCAGACACATGATCTCAAACCATTACTACCTCGTGATACCTATCACTCAGACACGTGATCTCAAACCATTACTACCTCGTGATACCTACCACTCACACACGTGATCTCAAACCATTACTACCTCGTGATACCTACCACTCAGACACGTGATCTCAAACCATTACTACCTCGTGATACCTACCACTCACACACGTGATCTCAAACCATTACTACCTCGTGATACCTACCACTCACACACATGATCTAAAACCATTACTACCTTGTGATACCTACCACTCACACACGTGATCTCAAACCATTACTACCTCGTGATACCTACCACTCACACATGATCTCAAACCATTATTACCTCGTGATACCTACCACTCACACACGTGATCTCAAACCATTACTACCTCGTGATACCTACCATTCACACACACGATCTCAAATCATTACTACCTCGTGATCTCAAGCCATTACTGCCTCATAACTCCTCACCTCGTGATACCTACCACTCACACACATGATCTCAAACCATTACTACCTCGTGATCTTAAACCATTACTGCCACATGATCTCAAACCATTACTACCTCGTGATCTTAAACCATTACTGCCACATGATCTCAAACCATTACTACCTCACAATACCTACCACTCACTGACATGATCTTGTCATGAAAGACGACTTAAAGAGCAAAAAATACAAGAAAAAAATTCCTGACAGCTTGTCATAAGAGAGAACTAACAGTGCAGCCTACCCTTTTCTGGTAGAATACTTTCCAACTCATGGACTTTGTACTTCCTACCATTAACAAAGGCCAGAAGCATTCACAGCATGAAGTAGATCAGTTTTAAATATGAAGCACTATAATCAGTACCCGGAATATGATAGTGAAAATAAGACGAGTAACTCATTTTCCTGTGGATGAGACTACAAACAGGTCATTCTAATCTGTTTCCTGAGGAGGAAGACTAACCTTTTGGTCAGGCAAAATATACTGATCAGACATGTTAGTTAGGGTCAGGCTAAACATACTGGTCAAGACCCTCACCTTGGCGTCCTAGTAGCCCTCCCTGGAAACGGGCTGTTTTAATGGCAACCTGGATAACGAGGTGAGGGATTGGCATGTAGATGAAGCCAAGCATAGCACAACCGTCTGGAGGACTCCAGTCCACCTTTATCAGCACACTCGAGATGTGAGGAAAGCTACCGCAACCCGCAACGTCCTTTTCAGGGTGTACAAGAGTAACCTACTCATTATGGGCATTCGCAAACAACAACAATTTATTTCCTGCGGCACATGAGACTTCTACAAGGACTTTCCATACCTTTCTGTCTTGGGCAACCTTTTGCGCAGTGCCCGATGTCAGAGAGGCACATCTCATCCTCCATTGTTCATCTCCAGGTAGTTCTGAGTTTACCTTCATTTATTTTACCCTCCAGTGTCCACGCAAGTGTTGTTTTTTGTGGGCATGTCCGGACTCATTCTCATGACATGCTCCAGCCATCCCCATCTTCCCCCTCTTATAATTCTATCCATATTTTCTTCTATGGAGGTCTCCATGGCGAAGTTGTTTGCCTTGTGTTTAGATGGTCGGGGTTTAATTTGAGATGCGGCGGTCGGTTCAGGATATAAATTTTTCCCCGCCCTGAGTTCATGTGTTGTACTGTGCGCTCGGCAGGCGGGATACCTTTCTGCGAAGAGAAACCGAGCCATGTGGGGAGATCTGATTCGATGAAGGCCCTCACCTTTATCCATATCTTCTTGGTTGATGTCCTGTAAGAGTTTGATATTTTATCTGGCTTAAACACTCTAATAATTCTGCCAGAGCATGTATGGTGAAATGTTTTCAATCTCTGGGTATGTCATCCTCCAGCATCTTCTTCTTCTTCTTCTTCGTTCTCAATCTCCCACTACCAAACCATGAAAGAGCTTAAGTAGCAGAATGTAGCCCAGAGAACGGAATGTGTTGTGTCGTAGTTTACAGCTTGACTGCGATATTTGCACCTTTCAGTCCAACACATCCAACTTCAGCAACCATTTTTTTAGTACCGGGTTAGCATTCGCTCTTCGATCCCTTCTCCTTAGCCAGTCTGCCCTGCTGTAGGCTGTTATCCAGGATCACCGTGTGGAGGTGTAGAAGGGTCTTGGCAGCTCTGGTTCGCAGGCCCTGACGCTAGCAGTCAGCTATAGGTCGCTGACCACTGCTGCTCAGCGTCTTGATCCCGTCCAGCATCCAAAACCATATAGTAGTACTAGTAAGATACTACTATAGCCTGAGTTTAGTTTTCCTGTTATATACACTGAATTTTCAAATTGATTTCATCCCAGCAAAGACAGTCCTGATTTGTTTAACCAGTATTTGATGTCATCGTCCCTCTCTTCGTGGAGTGATACCACCCTTTCGAGATAAGTCAACTGTTCTATATTCTGAAACATTTGTTTTCCTAGATAGGGATAATCAAACTGTATAAAGCATTAGTTAGACCTAGATTGGAGATATAAACACGCTGGAAAGGATACAAAGAACGATGAAGCGATAGTAGAATTTCAAAATTACAGTTACGAGGAAAGACAGAAAAACCGGCCTACAGTGTATAGAATAATTTCAAAATTACAGTTACGAGGAAAGACAGAAAAACCGGCCTACAGTGTATAGAATAATTTCAAAATTACAGTTACGAGGAAAGACAGAAAAACCGGCCTACAGTGTATAGAAAAATTTCAAAATTACAGTTACGAGGAAAGACAGAAAAACTGGCCTACAGTGTATAGAATAATTTCAAAATTACAGTTACGAGGAAAGACAGAAAAACCGGCCTACAGTGTATAGAAAAGAGAAGAATTTGAGGTGACTTAATACAGGTTTATAAGATAATAAAAGGAAAGGATAAATTAGATTATAACAAGTTTTTCAAAATACAACCACCCACAATAACAAGAGGGCATAGCGGAAAATTAACTAAAGAGAGGTCCAGATTAGATATTAGGAAATATTTTTTAGTCAGTGAGTGGTGAATGCTTGAAATTCATTGCCACAGGAAGTAGTGGAGGCAGGGACTGCGAGAAAGCATTTTAAAATAGATTGTATGCGCAACGTTTTTAGAGCAAGAAAATGTAAATGAAACTGGTTGTATACAGACTCTGCAGAGTCTTCTAAACCAGTATAAAGAGGTTAAGTCAAGTCAGAGACACTGGTTGTTGGTTTGCACTATTGGCCATAATTTGAGTTTTCTTCGTCTTGATCTTAAACAGGCCAACGCAGACTGATAAATCATCCGTTCAATAAATTAAAAATTTGCCCATGTTTGGAGAACAAACAAACAATAGGACATGTTTCTAGGTCTGTCAGTTCCACAAGAGATGCAGAGTGACAACATGGCCCTCCTCAACCAAATTGCTGGATAAACTTGACAGCGAGAGAAGCACTGCCAGGTTTATGAGGGAAATAGGTATGATTATTTGAGAACGAATGAAGAAATCACTTCATACTCTCTTTATTCCTGATACTTTCCTTTTTTTAAATGTAGGAGATAAATAAGCAACATATTCATCCCATTGTTTCCTCCCTCTTATCTCACCTTCCATACAGTGCTCGAGGGCCCCAAGGAGGCTGGAGAAACAAACAGCCTCAGCAACAACAAGAACACAAGAACTTGAGGAGGTCTGACCGAAACAGGCACACACCAGCCACGTAAGTCCCTTATCCAAGATTCACCTACCTTAAGCACTCTCCGTATCTGGAGTACTTTGCTCGGAAATCATCTGATGCATTTCCAGTGTTTAAAACGGCACTCCTCGTCACACACGGCTGTGTGTGTGCAGGGCTTGCCACAAAATCGTACCTCCCTACAAGTGAATGAGACTGCCTTTGGTCATATTGTGTTGTGGATGTATCCATATTGAGAAGTTGTTAGTCCATGAAGGTACACACTATAGCATACCTCAATAAGTGTTTCGTCTAATGTGTTATTCTCACAAGATGGAGGCTGGCAAATTGAAAGCTGATTTTGTTTTTAAGCACATGTCTTGTCGACAGGAAACCAGCAGCTAAATTCATCTGTGCAAATTGCCAGGAACAAGAGGATCCATCTACACATAGTGATGCTATCTCTCCCCAGGCGAGCAGTGTATCTGATCACTATACATCCATGACAGATATTTGGTTGAACTTGCAAGTAGTCATATGCTTGTCTCAAAGATAAAGGCATGCATGTCAAAGTTCACGCTGTCTGACAGTGAAACTGCGAATGGCTCATTAAATCATTCAATCATTCCTTAGATGACATGATCCTACCTTGGATAACTGGCAATTCTAGACTCAATACAACTTCATCGTTCGTTCTCAATCTCCCACTACCAAGCCCTGAAAAGGACTTTGCAAGTAGCAGGACTTTGGAGAATGAAATGCATTGTGTCATAGTTAACAGCTTGACCGTGATATTTGCACCTGTCAGTCTGACACATCCGATTCCTACAGCAGGCGTTTTTTAGTACTGGATTAGCCTTTCATCCCTTCTCCTTAGCCAGTCTGCTCTGTTGCAGCCTGTTATTCAGGATCACTGTGTGGAGGTGTACAACTGTCCTCGCAGCTCTGACCCTGACTCAAGTAGTCAGCTATGGGTCGCTGGCCCTGACTCAAGTAGTCAGCTATGGGTCGCTGGCCCTGACTCAAGTAGTCAGCTATGGGTCGCTGGCCCTGACTCAAGTAGTCAGCTATGGGTCGCTGGCCCTGACTCAAGTAGTCAGCTCTGGGTCGCTGGCCCTGACTCAAGTAGTCAGCTCTGGGCTGCTGGCCCTGACTCAAGTAGTCAACTCTGAGCTGCTGGCCCTGACTCAAGTAGTCAACTCTGGGCTGCTGGCCCCGACCCAATAGCCAGCTCTGCTGGATCAAAAAGTACAAATATCGCAGTTAAGCTGTAAACTACGACACAACACATTCCGTTCTCCTGACAACATCCTGCTACTTGCAAACCCCTTTTTACGGCTTGGTAGTAGGAGATTGAGAACGAATGAAGAAGTAGTCAGCAATGGACTGCTGCAGCTCTGCTCAGCATCCTGATCCCCGGTGGAAGTTTCAATAGCAAAAGTTTTAGATGAAGAATTTGCCAGTCCCAAGTACAACCTTCTTTAGTCACCTTTAACTTATACTTCGGTTTATTAAATGCTTCTGTCCTCGTAGCCCACATTTGAGTGAAGCCAGCGACAACAGCATCAGCGAATTTGAGAGCCCAGTCTCAACCACCCAGCCAATTCACCAGCAGCACCATCACCATCAACAGTTTTATTATCAGCAGCAACAACAACAACAGCAGCACCATCACCAGCCTGCTTATCACAGGGCTGTCACCCCTCAGCAAATTATGAGTTCTCCCTTGACCCAAGGGGTAAGTATTTTAAAAAATGTGGGCAACTTTTTTTTCTAAATTATTATCACTCTGTCTCTCTCTCTGCATATGTGAGAGAGAGACAGACAGCACGAAAGAGAAAGAACACGTGAGTTTTCATGAGAGATAGTGAGATCATAGTAGTATGCGAGAGAAAGACCATCACAGAAAGAGAGAGCACCAGAGATCATGAAAGATAAACAACGGGAGAATGCAAGAAAGATGGTCCATCAGAAAAAAGAGTGTGTGTGTCTGCCAGAGAAAGAAAGAGCACGAGAAACTTCTTTCTCATTCTTTAGTATTTATCCTGAAAAATACGTTGTGACATAGTTTGGTTGGTTGGTTATTGATCCAGCGGCATATGGACTCCTGCCCTTTGGCCCAATACCATATAGTGGTATCTGCAAGTGTTTGTAAGCTGTTGTTTAGTTTCGTACAAAGTGTTCCGTTTGTCTGGAAGAAGCTCTTTCCTAATACCGGACATTCAAAAAGTTTCATAAGGATATGTACACAGCCGGCACTCTGGAGTATGTTCTGGTTGGATTCTGTTCAAGTGACTGTAAAGTTGTATGTGTGGAGTGCAAAGTCGTAAAATGGTGCTTTGGTCTCTCCTTTTCAGGAGGTTGATGTTGTCTTTGGAATTTGGGATGGCCATGTGTTTGTAGATTTCTCTCCCAGTATTTCTCATCTGTTCAGCCAGGCCTCTTTGTTCACAGTCTTCAGTAGTTCTTTTCAGGGTTGTTGGTGTGTATTGTTGTTCTTGACTTGATCCCTTCTTAGCCAGTCTGTATGCCTTGTCATTACCAGGTGTATTTGAGTGACCAGGGATCCATTGTATAACTATTCTGACTTCATGTGACATAGTTTACAGCGAGACTGCAATATCTTCACTTTCTGGTCTAACACATTTGGTGTCAGCACAACATTTCTGGGACTGGGTTTGCCTTCCCTCTGTCATCCCAACTCTCTTAGCCAGACTACACTAGTGCAGCCTGTTTCCAGGGTCGTCACTTGGAGACAGAGTAAGATCTTGGTCAGCTGGGGTTCGCTGACCCTGATGCAAACAGCCAGCTATGAGTCGTTGCTGCATCTTTGGGTCTGGATCAACATTCAAGGTGAAGGCTACAGCATGTTTTTAAAATAAACCATTTTTTGCACGTTCCTTCTTTTCAGACACGACAACCGCACACTCCGCTGACTCCTCAAGGTCAGGGTCACTTTTACCCGCAACAGAGTGGCCTCTTTGAAGATGATTCCTCCCAGTACATCGAGGAGGCCTCGGTATGTAGTTGAAGCCTTCTCTGAAATCTCATTGTGTGTATGCAGTCATCTTGGATAGCATATATAAACTTGCAAGCTTGTCCATGTTTTGCTGCCTTATGCTCATCCATTTAGTCAGATAAAAACAAAAATACCAGACCAATGAAATTCTTACAAAGAAAACAAAAATGTTATACATGAAAATAAAAATGCATCCTATGTATTTATAGTGAAACAAACAGCCTTGCTCAAGCCTGTCCCGTGGATCTGGGACTACCAACTCAAAAACCAACAGCCCAAACATTTACAGCGCCAGCATGACTGTGCAGGGGGGAATTTGGTGGGCAGGAATAGTCTAATCCTCCACTGGTTATTTTGTGACAAGACTAGATGGCTGTAGACAGTGTTGGAACCAGTTCAAGATTAACTACAAGGTGTGTTCAAATGAAACTGGACCAAACTGCAACAAGCGAACATACATACGAAGCACATGATGACGCCACTTCTGATGTAAACAGCACATACCAACCATCAAGTTTGCAAAATTTCATTATCCCCCGACTCATAGTTTCCTCAGCAGACCGATGAAAACATGGCGAGTGTAATACGGAATCCGCCCACAGTTGATCAGCGAGCGGTGATTCGCTTTCTAACAGCTGGAGGATGTTGACCAGTTAACATTCATCACAGAATGCAGGCAGTGTATGGTGACAAAAGTGTAAGCTCAGGCGACGGTCCACCCGAATTGCTGCATCAATTTTGGCGATTGCATCTTCTGGCGCAACAATATGCGCCTGATCTGGTCTCGGAAGATCTTTTGTTAACTCGCGTCCTTCTTTAAACATTGTTGTCCAGTTCTACACACTTTTATCACCATACACTGCCTGCATTCTGCGATGAATGTTAACTGGTCCACATCCTTCAGCTGTTAGAAACCGAATCACCGCTCGCTGATCAACTCTGGACGGATTCCTATTTTACACTCGCCATGTTTTCAACTGTTTGACGAAGAAACTATGAGTTGGAGGATAATGAAATTATCTCAGCAGCATATAAATGCCAAAGAGTCTTGCTCTGCCGAGAACTACAGAGTTGGGCTTTTATTATGTCAACCGATACTGAGCAGTCTGCGGAGACAGTAAACTTGTGGCTAGTAGTCTCTGCGGGATGGGCCACTCAACCTGAACTTCCTTAGTCGTCTCTCACAACATGTGTGATAGGTTTCAGTGGTATTATTCTTTGCTTCCATTTCAGGCCTCACTCAGACATGTAGGTAAGCTCTGTGGGTGTAGGTATTTTCTAATTAGTAGCCAGATACCATGCAAACTAATAGTAGCTGTAGTTTAGGTGTTTTTCCAGGACAAGTATGCACCTCAATATCTTTATTATATTGGCAAAAAGTAATGTAAATATTCAGTTAACTGTTACATGTTTCTAAAAATTAACTGTCAAACCACTATAAAACAAATGTCCTTTGTTTTGAATGCTATCAGCATCATCATCGTCAGCAACAACAACAGCAGCAGATGGTGCACGCACCTTATGTAAGTTACCCAGCATTGGTGTTGTAATGCTGTCACCCAGTGGGAATTTATCAGTGGACCCCAATGCTGTCTAAGCTTTGGATTTTTTCATATAGATGTAATTTATTATTTTTCTCTGGTCTATATAAGATATGTTTGGTGTGTTTTAAAATTTAGACCATTATTTTCTTTATTTTATGAAAAAAGTGTTGTGACTGAACATAAAGTCTTTATACTGGTTTAGAAGACTCTACAGAGTCTGTATACAACCAGTTTCTTGGAGGGTGTTTTTTTAATTTACTAATGTGCGAGTCCATCTTAATAGACTCAAACACTTGAGCTAAGTAGATCCGCAGCCAGTTAGGTGCCATATATATCTGCTCTTAACAAACCACTTGGGATAGGTACAAATAACTTGGGTAGATTTTTAACTTTAATTTTGTCCGGGCAGCGACTGTTAAGCCTACTCCTTTTGATCTCCAACTGCCAAGGAATTTTTAACATGCTAAACACAGAACATGGGAGCCCAATCTCACTACGGTACCCAGAGATCAGGGGAATTTGTAGCAGAAGATTCACATAGGAAAAAAAACCAGCCTCCGCCGTGATTCGAACACGATACCTCCAGCACCCGAGGTGGACACCTTACCCCGAGACCACTGAGTTCCCGTCAGTCATTAAAACTTCACCTGACTTGATCTCAAACATGCCAAGTTCAACAAATGACAACTTGTATGCCAGACCTACAAGTTTTAATATCCAATCAACCAGTCAGTTAATCAAAACTCTTCAACTCCCTGCGGAGCATCAAGAAATACTCGCCAAGTCTTCCTGTAATGCACCATGATTTCCAACTAAATGATACAAAAACCAAGATTGAGCTGGCTGGGACACAAATGTGACATGAAAGTCTTCTACAAAAGATACTAAAGGGTAAGATCCAGGGTAAATAAGGAAGGGGGAGATCAAGACTCACCTTTACAACTCAAGCCTGGACCTTTACAACTCAAGCCTGACCTTTACAACTCAAGCCTGACCTTTACAACTCAAGCCCAACCTTTACAACTCAAACCTCACCTTTACAACTCAAGCCTCACCTTTACAACTCAAACCCAACCTTTACAACTCAAGCCCGACCTTTACAACTCAAGCCCAACCTTTACAACTCAAGCCCAACCTTTACAACTCAAGCCCAACCTTTACAACTCAAGCCTCACCTTTACAACACATGCATTCAGATATTAAATGAAGAGAGCTGAAAAGGATATGTCAAATAGAGAGATGTTCTCAGACAACCCTCAACCAGTCTTGGACTGATCAACCAGAGGATAGGGTCAAATGGAGAGATGTTCTCAGACAACCCTCAACCAGTCTTGGACTGATCAACCAGATAATAATGATAACAAAAGTTGATCACAGGTTAGTCCTTCCAGATCTGCCGAAGACAGATGTGTCGGACCGAAAGGAGCAAATATCGCAGTCAAACTAAACTAACGACACAACGCATTCCGTTCTCTGGACTACATCCTGCTAATTTCAAAGTCCTGTTCAGGGCTTGGTAGCTGGAGATTGAGAACGAACACAGAAGACAGAAAAAGAAGAAGTCCGTCAAGAGACAATGTGGAAATCATCTGATTGTGTAATGCTACTGTCCCGGAGATGTCTTCAGGACAGCATAAGTCTGCACCCTGATGTACATGTTTCTTGTACGTCCTATTTTTCTTTCCATTTCTATTTGCTTTCCAGTACCGTATTTTCAATAGTAAGGCATCTATGTTTCATATTGCGACCAAGCCAAGACAATCTACATTTTTTTGTGTGGGTGTACTTGAGCACTTACTAGTTTGACCTTTTTTCTGTCTAGCGCATTCTTTGCATCCTTTCCATAGCACCTGATCTCAAAAGGTGTTCATCCTTTCTTGTGTATCCTGAGTATGTTTCAGAGTCATACAGTGATTTAGATCTATTCAGCTCAATATTGATGTTGCGTTTATTCTCTCATGGAATGACTTTTTTCTTAATGAGATCTTAGTTCTGATATCAACTTTACAACTGACATCCTCTGTAATACTGAAAAAAACTGTTCTATGACTTTATTACCATTGCTGGGGCAGTGGGAGAGTTTTTAGGCAGAGGACAACAGACAGCATCGCCACGTCATATGCTAGCTTTGTTTATTTCACCCCTGACAGTAAAACAACATATGCCGTACCATAGATTCGATCCGCTGCCCTACATGGCTGCAGGTAGGCATCGAAACCATTTGGCAACGCATTTGTCTGAAATAATTTGTCCCAAATATAATAACCTCTGTACTTGTTCTATGGTCTGTCACTTGATACATTTATTCTTAGTCGACCTGTACTTCACAGGGGCGAATGCCCAATATGCAGGTCCCAGCTCTGATATGAACTGGATATAGCCAGGAAGAGAATTTCTGCTTAACGGGCTAGTCTCGAACAGCTTATTACTCTGCTGCGCTGGGACAAGTAACCATGGCTGCTGGGCCGCTGTTACATTTCACAGTCGCCTCTTATGCTCTCTGTGGGTCAGTGGTGCTATTCCTGTCATTGTCAAACACAAAGACCCCAACGGACCACTCGCTATTACCATCGCTTTTGTATTACGGTACTAACAATTATCTTATTAGCTGATGGCTCAGCTTTGTTATTGATTTTGATGTTTAGATCTTGTAATGATTATTTCCTACATTTATGTGCTTTTGCAGTAAGTTGTTTTACATGATGAAGTTGTCATCTTTTTGTACAGAAAATGACCACTGAACTGGAACTGTTCCCACCTCGCTCTACATGTTATTGTCTCTCAAATGAACAGACTAGATATGTGTATTGTTGCCAAACTCACAGATGATGACCTTTATTCTGTTTTTCTCAGCAAAGATAATTGAGTAATTATTTTGTCTGAAGACAACAGTATAGCCAAGAAATGTTTTTTGTTGTTCTTATCAGATTTGTTTGTAGTCAGTCACATTATAAGGTTTGAGTTGTAAAATTGTTACCTTTGATGTTGTAAATTTGATGTAGCAATACCCGTTAGTAAATCAAGCAACAACCAAATCCAGTGTACCGGTATGAAGTCTGTTCAAACTGTACTGCGGAAACAAAAGAAACACAGGTGTCCTCTGAAGGAGAGATGTAGGAGACCGTCATGTACATGTGAATTTTTCCAAAAGAAGCACAGCAGGTGTCCTCTGGTGGGAAGGTGTAGGAGACCGTCATGTACATGGGAATTTTTCCCACCCGCAGAAAGCATCAGTCGCTGGAAGTCAGTCTGTGAGCGAAGTGAACGCCCGCCGGATTTTTATTTGTATTGAAATGACGGAACAACTTGTGCAGCAGTGTTGAATCAAAGTTTGCCAAAAGTTTGGTGATGCCCAAGGGGAACCATTCAGAAGATTCAACAGACTGGTTGCGACGATGAACATCACATGAATTAAGGAGTGGTTAATCGCTTCAAAGATGGCAGCACATCGGCGGAAAACGGTCCGGAAGGCCCTCAACAAGTCACGGTCATTGACCAAGTGTTAGGAACCATTGTGTTACCATCTGAGAACTTGTAGATAAGCATTGGTTCGGTACACTCCATTTTGAATGAGGATTTGATCATGTGCAGAATGTCCACACAATACATGCCTAGACTGCTAACAATGGAGCACAAGCAACTATAGAGCCATGAGAAATGTTAGATGGATGTAAAGTAGCAGTGTCTGCTAACAATGGAGCACAAGCAACTATAGACTCATGAGAAATGTTAGATGGATGTAAAGTAGCAGTGTCTGCTAACAATGGAGCACAAGCAACTATAGAGCCATGAGAAATGCTAGATGGATGTAAAGTAGCAGTGTCTACTAACAATGGAGCACAAGCAACTATAGAGTCATGAGAAATATTAGATGGATGTAAAGTAGCAGTGTCTGCTAACAATGGAGCACAAGCAACTATAGAGTCATGAGAAATATTAGATAGATGTAAAGTAGCAGTGTCTACTAACAATGGAGCACAAGCAACTATAGAGCCATGAGAAATGTTAGATGGATGTAAAGTAGCAGTGTCTGCTAACAATGGAGCACAAGCAACTATAGAGTCATGAGAAATGTTAGATGGATGTAAAGTAGCAGTGTCATTATTTGTACAATGGTTCCCCTCCTGTCATTTCGTCCTGCATCTGCCCCTGTTTGAATGTACTGTTGAAGCAGTAATGTATATTCATTATGGATAACCTGTATGGCTTGGCTTTGTTCGTTCTCAATCTCCCACTACCAAACCCTGAAAGGGCTTAAATAGCAGAATGTAGTCCAGAGAACGAAATGCTGTGTCGTAGTTTACAGCGTGACTGCGGTATTTGCCTCTTTCAGTCCAACACATTTGACTTCAGCAAGCATTTTTTGAGTACCGGGTTAGCATTCCCTCTTTGATCCCTTCTCCTTAGCCAGTCTGCTCTGCTGCAGCCTGATATCCAGGATCACCACGCGGAGATGAATGAAGAAGGGTCTTGGCAGCTCTGGCCCTAATGCTAGCAGTCAGCTATGGGGTCACTGACCACTGCAGCTCATGCGCTGCTCAGAATCTTGAACCCGGATAACCTGTATAAACTTTAAGGTGTACATATTTATAGGTACTCTGTAAGTATAAGCAGGTGATAGCAATGCTGGTCTCATAATCAGAAGATATTAGTTTGCAACCGCTATTCTCTTCTTCGTTGCTCATTATCAAATTCCCGCTACCAATCCCTGAAAGAACTGCAAGTAGTAGGATGTAATCCGAAGAATGAAGTGCGTTGTGTTTACAGCTTACCTGCAATATTTGCACCTTTAGTACGTCATATCAAATTTCAGCAGACATTTTTGAGTACCAGGTTTGCATTCCCTCTTCGATCTCTGCTACTTAGCCAGTCTGATCAGGTGTCCAGGTTCACTGTGTGGAGGTGTAGAAGGGTCTTGGAAGTTGTTTTAGAATTTTGAAATGCCTGGCAAGGGGGTCAAAATCTGTAACTGACCAGTACAAAAATTTTGCAGATGATAGGTTTTTTTTCCTCCTCTTTATGGATTTGTATGTGGTTTATAGTTGCCATGCTGTGGTTAAATGTGATGTTCTCTTCCCCCCGTCCATGTTTTACATACTTCTCCTTCCCCCCTCTCATGGGGGATATCCCCCAAGCTGTTTAAATTCATTCTGTACCTTCTGAAACAAATATTCAAAGTGTGAAACGATGCCTGCCCTGGTTAATAATGTTTCTGCAGGGCAGTTGCTCCCAATCTTTTCAAAATACTTTTCCAATAATTTGGCCACTGCCCTGGACGCTCCCCCATGAGTAAATATAAAATTGTAAAGTGGTTAACCTAAATACTGAAAGAAAAAGAAAAAAATAACTGTCATACGACATTTTCCCATATCTGGGGTAAAGTAAAGTATCCCATAGCATTACTGCCGTAGGGGTGTGAGGTGTTAGCGATCTCACATTTCAAAGGCTTGGCTATATGAGGGCGGTAGCCATCTCCTCTCCCTCGCCGCTTTTACTTCCCGGACTGAACCAGTACCCATTTAAGGCTGGGTCGACCCGGGAGCCATTGCGGTCTGAAAAAAACATTACCGCCTCAACTGGGGAATGAACCCAGGACCACTCGGATGCGAAATAACCACTAACCACTGCGCTACGCGGCTCCACAATATCTGGGGTAGTCGAAGGGTTTTGAAGCCTGAGGACTACAGGCCGCTTCGCCACTGCTGTCACCACGTCGTGTGCTGGCTATGATTGTTTATTTCACCCCCAACAGAAAAACAACATATGCCACACCTGGGATTCAAACCGCTGCCCTCCTTGTTGGCAGGCAGGCCTCGAAACCATTCGGCCACGCACTCCTCAACCTAAATACTACGCACACATTTCTAGCATTCTTCGTAACTAGTTTCAGTTCAAAATACATTTAGACAGCCATTAATTTAGGGTATGAGATGTTAAAACTAACATTGTTAAAATTTGAAATGAAGACCAAAGAAATATGTTACATTTTTATTGTTTTTGTGACTTACTGGATTTCAGTTGGGACTCACTGCTTTAGGATGTCAATTTGTTACTGTCACTCTGTCAATTATTTGTTGTAGATTGTACAAGTATCACAAATATTTCTTAACATTGTATTTAAATGCATATGAGCATGCACTGTATCGGATGATCAGGTGTAAAATAACAAATGAAGAAATGTGACAACGAACACAGCAGGATATTGAATAAACAAAATTTAGATATTTCATGCTCTGGTTCACCGACCCTGATACAAGCAGCCAGCTCTGTACGACTAGATGTGATCAGCTTATTCACTGGGATATCTTCTGCCTCAACTATGAGTCACCAGCTGCGATCAGTTCATTCATTGAGACATCTTCAGCCCCAGCTATAAGCCGCTAGATGCTGTCAGCTCATTCACTGGGATATCTTCAGCCCCAGCTATAAGCCGCTAGATGCTGTCAGCTCATTCACTGGGATATCTTATGCCCCAACTATAAGCCGCTAGCTGCTGTCAGCTCATTCACTAAGACTTCGGCCACAGCTATAAGCCACTAGCTGCTGTCAGCTCATTCACTGCTACTCCTTCAGCCCCATGTTTTTATTCTTCTTCATTCTCAAATAATCACATCTATTTCCCTCACAAACCCGGCTGTCCTCAGGTGTATCTCATCACCATACAGTTTATCTCGCAATTTGGTTGAGAAGGGCCATGTAGTCACTGTGATCCTCCTGTGGAGCTGGCAGTAAAAGGGGGTCTCTGTGGCGAAGCTGGCAGAATATGTTCCACTGTTTGTTTATTTTCCCCATATGGGCACGTCTGTGTGTCCAATTTTTAATTCGTTGAACATATGTTTTTTTAGTCAGCAATGACCCATTCAGAGTTTTTATTTTTAATTCGTTGAACATGTTTTTTTAGTCAGCAATGACCCGTTCAGAGTTTTTATTTTTAATTCGTTGAACATGTTTTTTTAGTCAGCAATGACCCGTTCAGAGTTTTTATTTTTAATTCGTTGAACATGTTTTTTTAGTCAGCAATGACCCGTTCAGAGTTTTTATTTTTAATTCGTTGAACATTTTTTAGTCAGCAATGACCCGTTCAGAGTTTTTATTTTTAATTCGTTGAACATGTTTTTTTAGTCAGCAATGACCCGTTCAGAGTTTTTATTTTTATTCGTTGAACATGTTTTTTTAGTCAGTAATGACCCGTTCAGAGTCTGAATATTGTCACTTGATCGC
This sequence comes from Ariolimax columbianus, assembly GCA_036924085.1. Classification (NCBI taxonomy): domain Eukaryota; kingdom Metazoa; phylum Mollusca; class Gastropoda; order Stylommatophora; family Arionidae; genus Ariolimax; species Ariolimax columbianus. The sequence goes on from JAVGWX010000021.1 coordinate 5,941,308, forward strand.
TTCTTGGCAAAGACTAGTTTGCTTCTGCTATATCAGATCCTGGCTGTTCTCTCTGCCACTTGTCTTTGAAGTTAAATTTTATCATTTTTTATTGAAAACACGTGCTCCATATGAAGCAGACAGATTTATGTTGACTATTACAACTGGAGTACTTATTTGATGAATTAAACACTTGTGTTTTCTATTTGATGTTAAACACGTTTTATATTTGATGTAAAACACTTGTTTTATATTTGGCTTGGCTTTGTTTGTTCTCAATCTCCCGCTACCAAACCCTGAAAGGGCTTAAGTAGTCCAGAGAACGGAATGTGTTGTATCATAGTTTACAGCTTGGCTGCGATATTTGAACCTTTTGGTCCAACACATCTGACTTCAGCAAGCTTTTTTTGAGTACCGGGTTAGCATTCCCTCTTCGATCCCTTCTCCTTAGCCAGTCTGCCCTGCTGTAGCCTGTTATCCAGGTTCACCGTGTGGAAGTGTAGAAGGGTCTTGGCAGCTCTGGTTCTGATGCTAGCAGTCAGCTATCCTCATGCGCTGCTCAGCATATTGATCCCATTTTATATTTGATGTTAAACATACATGTTTCTTTATTTGACGTAAAACACTTATGTTTTATATTTCAAGTAAAACGCGTGTTTTATATTTGATGTTAAACATACATGTTCTTTTATTTGACGTAAAACACTTATGTTTTATATTTGATGTAAAACGCTTGTTAAATATTTGATGTTAAACATACATGTTTTTATCTTTGACGTAAAACGCTAGTTTTATATTTGATGTTAAACATGTGTGTTTTATTTTTGATGTTAAACATCTGTGTTTTATTTTTGATGTTAAACACTTGTATATTTGGTTAACAAGAACCATTCGTATCCCACATATCTTACAATAAAATTCCCATGTTGACTTATTTGGGATACTCTCCTCTCACAGTTGATTATGGTTTGTTTGGGGGTGGTAACTTCATTATGTCAAACAAATGGCCACCATTATTGCTTTGATCATAGAGCAACTATAATGATGGGCCAATGATCCAACCACAGACGAATGGCACCTGGTAAAGATGAACACAAATATTGTTAATGTTGCAGTATCTGTGTCAGATGGTGATTGAAGATTCTTGATTGTATTTATCATCATGTAGCATGTCCTTTGTAAATAATAATAAATAATATGAATCTCGGTCTGCGGTCAATCGTCCTGCCTGCTCCATGTTCGTGTTTAGAATATCCTTGACATCTTGTATCCACCTTCGTCTTAGTCGACCCCTGCATCGGCCTTCCAGGTATCGTGCCTCCCATGACCGTTCTTTACAGTTCGTAATGATGTTTGATATGGCTGAAAAAATTCAATTTCCAAAATATAACATTGTTGATGAGCCAGTTTTCTTCATCACTCAGGTCTTCTAGGATTGCTTTATTGTTCTGATTTTTCTGTAACATTTTGTTGCGAACACTCTAATTTTCTTCCTTGCTACTTGTGTTGTTGTTGATTGTATTACACAAAGATTTTATGTTTATCTTCACAGTCTGACATGGGAAGCCACCAAGGATATTAAAAATCGGACAAGCCAGGAAGGACATTTTGCAAAGCCATGAAAATCTATTTATCATTCGTTATTAATGAGATGTCCTTGTTCTGCCGTTTATTTGTTCCTAATTGAAAGTTATGTTATTATTTTTAAATGTTCATACACAATCATTGTCATTTGGTGATGTCATTTTCTTATAAGCCTCAAAGAAGCTTATCTTATAATAAATTAAGTTTGGCATGAAAATGAACACATTGAAGACAGACTATGGTAATAGCGAAACAACAAAGGCCAATAAATATAATCATCAATGGAACAAGTATGATACAGAAATGTACATATTTCGGGCAAACCATAACGAGCTGCTCGCAATGATACATAAATTACAGCAAGGATTGCATTGCAAAAAGGGCCTTCTGAGAAAACAATTGCTAACCTCAAAGAATAGGATAAAACCGAGGAAAAGAATATTCACTACTCGTTACTCGTATATGGCCAATTGCACTGTATGGGGCTGAAACATTGGCTCTGTGGTGCTACCATAGAATGGAATGAGTGAGTTGGACAGAAAGAAGATACAATGACAATGTCCTCACTAAGACAAAAAATAGAAAATAAACTACGATTGAGTTGACTGGAATACAATATGACACATTCAAGTCTTCTACAGAAGATGCTAGAGGGAAATATCCAGGAAAAAAGCGACTGGGTTATCAAGACTAGTCTTTACATCTCTGACACATTATGAATCTATGCTGAAATGAAGAGAACTACAGAGGATAGACTCAAATGGAGAGACATGCTCAGACAACATTACTGGTACAACCAGTCTTAGGACTGACCAACCAGAGGATAGAAATTGGGTGACATGCTCAGACAACCCAACAACCAGTCTTAGGACTGACCCACCAGAGGATAGAAATTGGGTGACATGCTCAGACAACCCAACAACCAGTCTTAGGACTGACCCACCATGAGGATAGAAATGGGGTGACATGCTCAGACAACCCTACAACCACTCTTAGGACTGACCCACCAGATGAAGCTAAATCACATTATTAAAATTGATATTTTTACACCTACTATTCTGTGCTTTGTTGTTTTATTTCATTTTAAGCTGTTCTCAAGTAAATTTTGTGAGCAAAGTAAAATAATGTGCGAAATTTACTGTTATTGAAAAGATTGAGAAAATGTTGGCTTATACCACTGGACTAGAATTTGCAGTTTCTTGTAGAATTTATGCATTAATTTGAAATTATTTTGTTTTGGAAGAAGCGCTTCATTACACATAAGAGAACATGCCCACTCAGGGGAAATGTCAGAAGAGGCAACTAACATTGAGGCACAACTTATTTGGGTAATTGGACCTGCTGATGATAGAATAGCCTTCTGTGGTTTAATAGAAAGCTCTAGAAACTTGTTTTCCTGGGACTAACGTCTGGGTATATACTGCACTTCTGGGGTGGGGGCGTGGCCTAGTGACACGGCTCACAATCCGAAGGTGCTGGGTTCGTTCCCCATCTCAGTACCGGCCGTTACCTTGGGGAAGCAGACCCTTACATAATCATTTTCTTGATACACAAGACCTTTGGCTCATGTTTTGGTAATTGTATAATCTATTATTTGTGGACGACTGGCATTGTGGTTTGAATGGATTCTCTTGCAGCAAAGGATTACTACCCAGTTACAGCATGGTCTAGGTTCCCCAGCTGTGAAAATGGTTTACTCCAGTCAAGACTCTACAATATCTCATAAACCTGAAGACATAACATAAATGAAGTTTCTTAGATTTCATTTATCACTGCAGTATCTGTAGAACCATTTCTGTTGATCAGATTACCAACTGTTGCATTGCTTTGCATAGTTTCCTATCGCGCACCAGAACTGTGATGATTTTTTATCTTGGAACCATTTGGTTATTAGCTAATAAGCATTTTAACTACATGTCCTTATACCGTCTTGGAATATCAATTTCAGCAAAGGCCAGACTAGTCGAAGCAGAACCCACCAGATAGTGGTATATGCTCTGCACAATTACACCCCCACTTCGTGGGTTAAATGTTTTCTTGTCTAGTTCTTTGCCCTCATGAATGATGATATGCAGACCAGCGGACATTGCAGCTCTGAAAATCTGGTGGAAAATGCTAGATGTGCCAGCATGACTGAACGAAGAATGAGATGGCCAACTGAGGCGTGTACTACATCCCTGACACAAACACACCGGACTATCTTCCTTTGGTTATACCCAAAAGATTCGTTCACACTCTATCCTTCGATATCATTATACATCTAAGACTGCGACTGAAGAAGTATGTTCTGTCCAGGAGCTATCGCTCAAGGATGAAAGCAGTTATATTTGTATATCCTGGGTGGTCTGCCCGGGTATTTGTGTATAACAAGGAATTGCACCACTGTCCTACAGAGAGCATGTTGTAAGAGGCAACTGTGACATGGTATACCAGCCATGGTTAGGTAGGTGGTTTGTTAAGAGCAGCATATATGGTGACCAACATCTACAAGAATGATAAAAATCATCGCACCTTAGGGTAAACTAATTTGACCATATTTTAAACGCTGCATGCATCAGTCACATTACTATCAAATTGTTATTAATTCATGTATACCCAGCACATTCTTGTCATTAATGAATGTGTTCCTAGAATGTCAGTTGATATAAAACACATATGTTTTCTTCACTTGTAAAATGTATATCATTTTTTTAGTGCAATATATATTTTGTCAGTGAGCTTTCATCTGAATATTGACCTCGTTTCACATTCATACATAAAATTGGATCAGGTGGTCAAGAAGGATAGTTGCCTAAAGGGGTATGAGTTTGATCCTGCAACTTCCATACTCATCTCTCAGTCAATACATAGCAGTTACATACGGTACCTGTGTATCTGACGTAGCCCGTATTCATCAGGAGATTAAGTTCACCTGTAGTGACGCTTCCTACCTCTGGGATAACGAGTTTTAAAATCATCTTTTCCATGTGCCAGGTAGACGTGTTCTTCGCTTGGATTTGTCTACATGATAGGTATTGGTGGCAGTTGTTTACATATTTCCGACAATGGTAGTGTTTTATTGTTGCATCTTGTCTGTCTGCGGTAATTATGTAGATGTTTGTTCAATAGCATGTTTACAATCTCAAATTGTTTATATCTTTGGGATTGATCAAGACATTTTTTTGTGGTTAATTGATTGGTGGGGGTGTTAGTCATTCTTAAACTTCCACTACGAAGCCCCGGAAAGGGCTTTGCAAGTAGCAGGATGAAGCCCCAAATGTGTTGGCGTAGTTTCACACCTTTCGGCCCGACACATCTGACTTCAGAATTACATTTTTGGATACCGTGTTAGACTTTCCTCTTCAATCCCTTCTTAGCCAGTCCACCCTGATTCAGTATATTATCAAATATCACCACGTGGAAGTGGATATGGGTCTTGGCAACTCTGTTCAGGTCAGGTCATCCCATAACCGGTGAGGTCGTTGGGGCACACATGAAGACATCCCCACCCTTCTCTGTCAGATGCCACTGCCTGTGATTCTTCTGGTCAGAGATTCGTCCATTCTTTTTAATTCACTGTTACAGCCCAGCATCTGTCATTGCCCGTGAGACCTGGTATCCACTGTAGTGTAGTACAGATCCCATAGAATGCAAATAATTTATAGATTTAAGAATATTTAAGGTTTTTCTTTTCTCCTCCAGATACCGGTACCAGCTTTCAAGGGCATGAAGTGACCGATGACTAGATTTGTTGAGCGTGTCGCATCCTCGTAGTGCACCGAATAGAAAAAGAAAAGTGAAGACAAAGGCACTTTGAATTCAAAGAACTTCCAAGTGACGAAAGCCATCTTTCGAGCAAGATGCACTCGTCACCTGGAGACAATGCATGCCTATTGCTTCATTTTCTTGTGTGCTGTTTCCACGGTGCAAAGAAAAGCATTTTTTTGTTTTGGTTTAAAACTTTCCCCGGTTACTTTACTTACCATATGCATAACTGTTGTAAGTAGAAGCTTCATTTACTGCCAAAAATGTGGGTTTTTTTTGGGTCAGTTGTATATTTACTTAAATATCATGATCATTCCTTGTTTGCTCCAGCACGATTGAACTTGGCCTCCTTGCAGGGAAATTGACAAATCCTTGTTTTATAAGTGTGGTTTCTGTAGCACATGAAATTGTCAGCCCAATATACACATGATGGCACTGTCCAACATAGCCAGACAGGCTCTTACATGGAATCATTTGAAAAAGAAAGAGGTAGATGAATATATATATATACACACACACACAGAGAAGAGGGGGCACTGTCCAACATAGCCAGACAGGCTCATGAAAATATACGCGGAGAAGGAACCAGTCATCCAGGACCATGTATTCTGGCCTATGCACCAGGGGAAGCGATAAGCTTTGATTGACAAATATTGTGTTCTTGCAGCTGTTGTGTATTTCTAGTCACTGTTGTATTTCTGTTTATTAGTAAATTGGTTAGTAGTGTTCATTAAAAGCATATATAACCAACTGTTGAGTTTTGTTGCCTCATCAGTGTCCCTTGACAAATATCTATCTTCTTTTGTCCTAAATAGGACATTTTCATAATTTACAGTTAGACTGTGATACCCAATTTCAGTTGGGGGTTTTTTTTTTTGCGTTCGCCTTATTTTTCTAATCCCGAAGGCAGTGTGCGTTGCACTGTTTTTAATTTTGCGCCCACCGGCCCAGTCCATCCGACTTCATCATGCATTTTATGTAAGGGTCTGCTTCCTCCTACATTTTCTAAGGGTTTGCTTTCCTGGGGTAACGGCCGGTGCTGTGATGGGGATCGAACCCAGCACCTTTGGATTGTGAGCTGTGCCACTTAACCACGTCGTCCCATGTACTGGGTTTGCTTGCCCACTGCGATCCCTAAGCCAGACTACACTAGTGCAGCCTGTTCCAGGGCGTCTTGCTCAACCTAAATTAGCCAACTCTGATGCAAGCAGCCAGCTATGAGTCACAGACTGCTGCCAGGGCTCAGTTTGAGAGGACAGACCAAACCAGAAATGACAAGTATCCATTACATCCCTACACCACTCAAGAATACCCAGAGTGGTTCGCCGAGTTCTTTTGGCATGACAAGGACTGCACCACAGAGAGCAAGCATGTCGTAATAGGCGACTGACATGGTATAACATCGGCCATGGTTTGGGGGTTTGGTAAGAGCAGCATAGATGGCGCCTAACAAGCTGCGGGTCTACTTTACTTTAGTGTTTTATTAAGATGGACTCGCACATCTGTTAACCGCCGTCTGTAACGGAAAAATAAGCTGCTCGAGCCTAGGCCGCTAAACAGGAAATCCTACTCCGGCTGGATCATGCATGATGGCATATGCCCCTGTAGAAGTACAGGTCGACTAAGACTATTTGAATTGAATCTTCGTATTCAATCAGTGCCAGACTCCACATAACCAGTTCTATTGTTCTACCCTTAGGTGACAGCCATGTCTACCCTGCCACTTGGCTACCAGTAAGTTTGTGGGCGAGTTTTCCCCCCCTATCCCTGTTGCTTACTATGCACGGGGAAGGTATGAATAGCTCTGGAGCTTTCTGTCCTTAGCTATTGACATTTAGCCTACCCAGCCATGTAGGGTCCACACTGCCTTTGATTGTGCTGGTAACCACTAAGCTGTCATTGTCAGAGGGCTTGATATTGGACATTTCCTTAACTTCACCTCCAGGAGGCATGTTAAACATCTATGGTTCTTATTTGTTCATTCTCAATCTCCCACTACCAAGCCATGAAAAGGGTTTTGCAATTAGCAGGATGTTGCCCAGAGAACGGAATATGTTGTTTCACAGGTTGCCATATATTGGCACCTTTCAGTGTGACACATCAGGTTTTAGCCGTATTGGACTAGCCTTCGATCCCTTCTCCTTAGCCAGTCTGCTATTCAAGATTACCGCTTGTAGGTGTAAAGTGTCTTGACAGCTCTGGTTCGCTTGCCCTGACACTGGCAGTCAGCTATGGGTCGCTGACTACGGCAGCTCATTCACTGCTTGGCATCTTGATTCACCTATGGTTTTTCAACACAAATTGTTTATACTTTAAAAAAAAAATTATTTACATTAGTCAGTAAATGGTTAACCCATTACAACTTGAAGATGCCCACACATTTTGTCCGTAAACCAAAACTATTATTGTTCAATGAAATTTCACCATTACTAGAACATGTAGATTTCATTTTAAAACAAACAATATGAATGTGGGAAAAAGTATCGCCCTAATTTTATGAATTTTTAGTTCCTATTTCAAGGATTTGTGTGTAAAGGGTGCAGAGCCAACACTTAACAAAAACACAGCCAACAAACGACAATGAAAAAAAAAATAATAACAAAATGAAGTATGCCACTCTCACCAAATTTATTAGTGTAATAAAACTTAAACTCTTGATGGGTACAGCATCTGAAAAGAAAAGCATATCAAGTCATTTTTTGAAAAACAAGAAACCAGCTACAATTTTTTAAAATACAAATGATTTCTTTTCGAGCAGAGTGAAAGCAGAAGGTCAGGGGAGAGATAGATATAAAAGATATAGTGTCTATTTAAAAAACGAATTTCAATACCAATAACACAGATTGTATGAAGAGTTTCTGTAAAAATGTGAGGCCACAAGATTACAGCGAATTATCTGACAGCAATTTGTAGCTGTCTGCATCAGGGTCAGCAAACCGCATCAGACTAAGACCCTATTCTGTGTTCAAGTGGAAACAACCTACGCTATCCTGAAAATGTGACTTAATTTACAGCGATGTCTGTGCTCCATCAGCATGCCAATCCATTTTCAGCCGGGTTTTGTGGGCTGGGTTTGCATCTCCACTGCGATCGCTATTATCTTAGCCAGCCTACACTATTGCAGCCTGCTTCCAGACCTCGGAAAAAGGTCTTGATCAGATGTGATTCACTGACCATGATGCAAACAAGCTAATTCACTGTGCTGCATCTTCTACCTCGCAGAGTATTTCAGTGAAATGCGACAAGCAAATGGGACTCTCAAAAATAAAGTTCACTGCCTGTTGCAATTGCACACGAGACAGTGCAATATGTGCTGCTCGCTTGCCCCAGACAGAAAAGTTCTGAGCATCCCAACACCTTATATAGCTCCACTCACCTGTAAACTCTACAGCTCAGCAGAACTAGCTAAGATGGCCCTTGATCTGGCACATTTTCCAGCAATCAGAAAAAACATTGCAATGGTGGCAGTAAATAAACAAGCCTAAGAAACGCTCAACTCTACTTACCACTCTGATACGTTTGCCTAATGCCTTACTGGGCAAGTTTTTTCTGAATGATGCCCTAACTGCACCACTGTTTCCATGAGAACGTGTGACCTTGCCCCAGATAACCCTCAGACGGCTGGGTTTGTCGTGACCAGGGCATGCAGTCAACCTAAAGACCAAATATAGACAAACTGTTAAAGTATGCAGTGAATGAGCAGTAAGCAGGTTTGATTCGGGTCAATTTTATTTTTTTTAAAAACTGTATTCAACATTTTAGTCTCTTTTTTGACCAACATTTAGACGTTCAGAAAACTACAAGCAGGCACCCACACCATTTTATTCTGAACTGGAAAGGTTTTAAAAAAATGATTAATAGATCTAAAGACAAAAATCATCTGCCACACAAAATATTCATAATAAAAAATAATCAAAATACTTCAGAAAGTACAGAAGGGATAGCTTAGGCATGAATGGATAGCAGCTGTTAAGACCTCAAACCTCCAGGAGTTGACATGGATCTACTGTCCTGCTCATGCTGGGGTTCAGGGCAAAGAAAGAGCTGACATGGCTTCACAAGCTCACATCATAAGCAACAGTGATGGATTGAAGTGATATTTTGAAATCAACCAATGACCGCCTGCTGGATGAGCACACCGCAACCCAGACTGCAAAGTTTCAACGTTAAATGAGGTTCGAGCGGAGTGTGGCACATGAGAGAGCAGAGCAGGAGAGCGTACAATTAGTGACCATCAGCATAGTCAGACTATCTGTAACATCTGTGCACCGACATCGGCCGCAAAATCCACATTTTTGTCTAGTCACAATTTCACGCAATGGCACAAAAGGGTAAATAAATTATTAAATTAAGCTACAATTATGATTTATCGTGTTAAAACATCCAAATTTTATAGAAATGGTTGAACATGTGGGTATTTGAATCTAAAAATATGGGAAAATGGACTCGATTATAAAGAGAATTTTGAAACGAATCATCTTTTTCACTCAGATTTGAAGATCCCATTATTGCAGATAATGAAGTTAGGGTGTTGTAGATGTTATAAATATGTTTGTAGTGTAAACTCAACAGATTTGTCTATCTTGTAAAAACACTATCAGTGCTCTGTTGCAATTTAAATATCTTTCAAAGGACCAGGTACCCCCTGAAATTGCTAAATCTAAATGTTTGTGCTGTTTTTCATGACACACTCACAAGTTCTTTATTCATTTATGTCTCTACACACAACAAAATATATAGACCAACAAATAAAGTTACGGCTCTCAAAGCCAACAGTCCTATTAAAACATGACATGCTGAAAAATAATGCAGCTGCCCCAAAAATTGTGTAGTGTGGCTAATGTGAAGACACAAAGCTACCAAATTCAGACAGAATGTAAATGGTTAAAACAGTTTGTAGAAACGCCTCACCTCTTGGCTTTGTATACATAAGCACATTTTTTGCCCAGGTAAAACTCGGTCTCGTTTTTTGTGTTCACTCCTTCAATCTTCAGAAGTGCAGTGGTCTCATGTTGGTTGCGGTGGCCTCGTTTGTAACCAGTGAACACTGCCTTGTTGTAGAGCCTGAGTAAATTAATAAATTATGCTTTTATTTTTGGTATTGGTGAAAATATTTGTGGTAGCACTAATAAATGCAAAGTTTGAGAGCCCCCATGAAATAAATTAGTTTCGTGAATTCCTTCAAATCTTTTAATTTATTATTCAGAAGTCATATTTTGAATTGAAACTCGTATTGTATTGGAAAGAGAGAAATGGGAACAACATATGGCATGGGTCAAATGGCAGGAGCCCACAGCCCGTTTGGTCAATAACCAACCAATCTACCAAAGTACATCTGACACAATGATGGAGCTCAAGAAGATGACTTAAATAGACATCTGTGGAAAATGGAAAAATTTACTGCAGCATAAGTTTTTTCAAGTCAAGGAAATGGGTATATAAACGAAGAGAACAGCAGCCAGCGACAAAATAGCTGGCCGCTTGCATCAGTGAACCAGAGCTGAGCATGACCTTGGAAAGAGGCTGCATGTGCATCGAAGATAGAAGGAAACCCCAGCCACTTAAAATGTGTATACCACAGCCTCACGACAAACCAACTACCTTTTCAGGATTAACACTAAATAATCAAGGGAACAAGTGGGGATAAAAAAAAATAAGCAAAAGCCAAATGTGCATTGAATCTTTTAACATTGAACTCTGCGCCCTCGTCCCATGAAAGTCTACAGAGCATTGTCACAACAACTAAGTAAAACTATTCTGTAGTGTAAAAAATAGTTATGGTCAGAGTTCTATGGCAAAAATAGTTATGGTCAGAGTTCTATGGCAAAAATAGTCATGGTCAGAGTTTTATGACAAAAATTCGAAATTTACATTATTGCCAATAAGCAATCAGGGACAACGATAAAAAAACAAACAACCCAACAATGACTAGCAAACCATATAAGGGAAGAATACACAAATGGAGGATATGGACACACTCCTTGCGTATAACAAAGGCGAGATGAAGTGGGACAAGGACGGATATCTTTTTTGTCTTCTATTACCCAGGCGTGCTTAGGCCATCAACCAACCCTCACCAATATTTTCCACTTCCTTCCAGTCTTTTCCTGTTATCTTTACCTCCGCCCCCAGATCTCGTCTCCATGTTATTACTTGGTAGGATTATGCCTCTCCTCCTCTGGTGGTTCCATGACAGGGATTGTCTGGGGGCTTTCTTAATTTTTTTTTTTGCGTTCGCCTTATTTATCTATTCCCCAAGGTATGTGTGCGTTACACTGTGGTTTTTATTTTGCGCCTGTCGGCCCAGTGCATCCGACTTCAGCATGCATTTTATGTAAGGGTCTGCTTCCTCCTGCTTTTTCTAAGGGTTTGCTTCCCCGGGGTAACGGCCGGTGCTGTGATGGGGATCGAACCCAGCACCTTCTGGTTGTGAGCCGTGCCACTTAACCACGCCGTCCCCTGGCTTTCTTAATGTATGACCCATCCATCTCCACTTTTTTCTTGCTCTCTCCCAGTCTGTCTGGACCTCCGAGTCCTCAGCGGGACACGATCACTGGCAAGTAGTTTTGTGAAAAAAGTTTGTGGAGCTTGTAATCACACAAAAAGTTCTGACGCAACAGTCAAAATGTGAGGCTGTGTAGGAAAACGGCTTCTTCAAATTTCTCATTTATATGCTTTCTCTTTGGTTCATGTGGTCCACGAATGATATGGAATGGAACCTCTGATTAGTTATAACATGAAAACAACAATGTTTAATGCCCTATCATTTGCTTAATAATATTATAGAGGATTTTCAAATGCTTGTCAACTTATTGGTGCTTAACCATGAGCATGCCAGTGGCATGAATTACACCCCAACTCGGCCAAAAAAAAGTGTGCAGAATTTTTTTTTTTTAACAGAGCCGCTCATGACAGCCATTTTTTCCCCTGCTGAATAGGTCACCATATATACACTGCATTTTGCCGGTTAAAGTAATGTTCGATTACAAATGGCCTTTGATCAGTTTTAATTTTGTATACGCCGTTTGGAGCAAGCTGACTTTTTGAGAAAGGGGAAGTAGGTTGTTGGGAAAGATCTTTATCGAGTAGATCTGTTTATTTTGTTTGTTTGAATTGGAAACAAACAGTTGTGTCGATATTGTAAACACAGTATCGATACATTGTGATTTCCACGGTTTTCTATCAGAACGACTAGGCCTAGTGAAAATTTTTTCCAGAGATTTTCATAAATTTGTAACATCATTTTGTATCTCAGAAACTAACAAACACACAACAAAAAACAATAACACCCACATGTTCGTTATTCAATTGTGTCTCTACACGCCAGAAAAGTTAAAAAATTTAAACGTCGACTACCATAGCGAGAAATTAAGTTAATTAGGTCAAATTTTCGTAAAAATAGAATGGATCGTGCAGCAGGTTAATGCCCCGGCTTTACTATGTCACATGCACCATTTCCTTTACTTTAGATAGTCCGCCTGACCACATGTCTCCTCCTCCTCGGATTAATTAGATGAGCCACATTTCTCTATTGTCCCCACCCATAGCATTTACATTTGTTCAGTTTTTCTAATTTCTTGGTTGGTTGAGTTGTTATGCTGGCAGTAAATTACGAAGGTTGTTTTCTTGGTACATGTGCTCCTTGCAAAACTCTCACTTTTGTATTTTTGTTAGTATTTAGATTCTCACCTGCCTGACTTCTTGGGCTGGTTTGGTCTTGCTTGAGTTTCAGCCATTGTGAAACCTGAATCAATTAGATTTAAATCACAAAACTATTATTACACTACAAACAAGATGAACATTAGTAGTATACACAAACTTTCGTTAGTCAAGAAAGACAAGTACAGCCATATATTCGTCTGGACTCTACTGGTACTATTTTTGCCCTCTCCGGCAAGGCGCCGCAAGGTAACTGCACTACCCATCTTAGAAAGGAAAACCCAATGGACTAAGTTAAGAAAATAACCAACGTGCAAAAGTACGTTTGGAACTCAACTGTCTTTGAACCTTTATTATTATAAGTTATTTGTAATCCTGTGACCAACAGTAGGTATGGAAATCTGACTATCGTGACGAGATATTTTACAATTTAAAAAAAAATAGCGCTGTACAATTTGATCATTGATTTTGACATCACTGGGCACAGATGAACATGAAATTCTGGAAAAACGTGAAATTATCGTGTCTATATCTCACAAAAGAGAGAAAAAGTACGTTTAGTAGCTGTATGAAAGCTGAGTAGTAACAGATTTTATTATTTAGCTCGAATTTTGCAAGAAAAGTCCAGAGGTAATTCTGGGTGAAGCGAGCACACTGGTCTCTCATGAACAAACACACAGGGTATCGAAAACATGTCAGTTGTGTCAATGTTGAGCAATCAAATCCATCTACATTTCAAACAAATGTTGCCATCCACCTTTATAAATTAATAATGATGTTTGGAAATTGTATGTGTGTTATATGTGTAACGTGTAAGATAAAAGTATAATTATATATCGGTTTACAAAATGCTAAGTATTAACAATGTCCTACCTTCGAACAGCAGAGGAAAAGAAAGAAAAAGAGTTACAAATCTGACCGGAAACAGATAGCTGGACTCGCGCACAGGGACGGTAACGAGGGTAAACAAATGGGTTGAGTGTTTTACGCAAAGGTCGATCTTTACTTATTGACGTAAGTTTGAAATTCATACATAAACATAATATATTTGTTCAATCCCTTTTAGATATTTGAAAAAATTATTGTAAACATGCCAACACTTACATTATACACGCGAGTGATCATTCTTTCAAAATATTGATTTCAACAATGATTTAGAAAATGGAAGAACTAACGAGTAACGTCATCATTGGCATTGCATATGCGCATATGGCATCATATGCATGATATTTGCGCCAACATATTTGCTCAGTGATGAATCCCTTTCATTGCTGAAAGCACCGATGCCAGAACGTGAACTCGTAGCTCCCTCGGCGGATCTAAAATTTGACCTTGAATTCTTCAGGTACCTATTATTTATTTATTTACTCCTGGGTTAACTGGGAGAAGCAGTCATACCACGAAAAAACCCGACGGGGGGGGGGGGGGGGGATTGTGAAACTTAGTACGACGTGATTCGAACCTGGTGCAACTGAGTTCACAACTCCTAGGCTACAGGATCGTTGTTGTACATTACACATTCTTTTTTACTCCTTCCATGTTCTTAACTTAACTTAACATCTTTATAATGGTTTAGAAGACCCTGCAGAGTCTGTATACAACCAGTTACATTTACATCACCTTGCTCTAAAAGCTATGCGCATCCAGTTTATTCTTAAATACATTAACTGTCCCTGCCTCCACTACCTCCCCTGGCAATGCATTTCAAGCAGACACCACTCTCTGACTACAAAAATATTTCCTAATATCCAATCTGGACCTCTCTTTAATCAGCTTGTAACTATGCCCTCGTGTTATTGTAGGTGGCTGTATTTTAAAAAAAACTTGTTATAGTCTAATTTATCGATTCCTCTGATCATCTCATAAACCTGTATTAAGTCACCACGAATTCTTCTCTCTTCGAGACACTGTAGGCCGGTTTTTCTGAGTCGTTCCTCATAACTGTAATTCTGGAATCCCACTATCATCTTTGTCGCTCTTTTTTGTATTCTTTCTAGCATGTTTATGTCCCCTTTATGATAAGGACTCCACACCTGTACACAGTACTCCAATCTAGGTCTAACTAAAGCTTTATACAGTTTGACGATCACTTCCTTGCTCCTATGTTTAATATTTCTTTTTATCATATCTAACATTGCATTTGCCTTTTTCACTGCTACCTTAACTTGCTCACTCACCTTTCCTGTATGATCTATTATAACCCCTAGGTACCTTTCCTTATCTATCTTTCTAATATTGTTTTCTCCCATTCTGTAATTATGTTCCATATTGGATCTACCCATGTGGATGACTGTACATTTATCTACATTAAACTCCATTTGCCAGCTTACAGACCATTCTCGAATTTTATCTAAATCCGACATCAATATATCCACTTCCGCTTTAGATGAGACACTACTGCATAGTTTTGTGTCATCAAAAAATTTTGCAATCGTGGATCTCATATCAATGTCCAAATCATTTATATATATCAGAACAAAATTGGTCCCAAAACCGAGCCCTGTGGCACACCACTTTTCACTTCACACCACCCAGAGTACTCCTTATTTATGCCCACTCTCTGCCTTCTTCCCGTTAACCAATTTTTAATCCATTTAGCAACTTCCCCACCTATTCCATGTGATTTTAACTTTCGAAATAATCTTTGATGAGGTACTCTATCAAAGGCCTTTGCAAAGTCTAGATAAATAACATCCACTGGCTCCCCTTTATCTATGATTTTAGTAACCTCCTCCATGAATTCTAATAGATTTGTTAAGCATGATCTTCCTCTAGTAAACCCATGCTGACTATTTCTAATTAGATTAAATTTTTCTAAATGCATTACAATGTTTTCTTTGATTATTGACTCTAACAATTTACAGACTATGCTCGTTAAACTCACCTGTCTATAATTTGCTGGATCTGATTTTTTGCCTTCTTTGAAAAAGGGGATCACTCCTGCATCTTTCCAATCCCGTGGAACAATCCCTTTTGTCAGTGATTGAGAACATAATATAGCCAATGGTTTTGCTAGTTGGTCTCTAATTTCATACAGCAATTTTGGATGAATACCATCTTGACCTGGACATTTATTCACTTTCAACCCCTCCAAATTTTTAAAAACCATTTCCTCTGTAATACAGATTGATCTTAATCCCGCTGTATCCATGTCTCTTTGAAAAATATATATAGGCTCTGAGATCTTGGAGCAGTCCTCTTTTGTGAAGACTGTGCAAAAGTACTGATTGAGCAGATTAGCTGCCTCCCTATTCTCACTTATTATTTTCCCTGTATTGTCTATGAGAGGGCCTACTTTGTCTTTCGTTCTTTGTTTATTTCTAACATAAGAGAAGAAGCTTTTACTGTCAGTCTTGATCCTCTGAGCAAGTTTTTTTTCAAAGTCTATTTTTGCTGTTTTAATGGCTTTCTGAGATATGTTCTGCTTTTCCAAATATTTTACATATGTTTCTTTTGATTTTCCTGCCTCTATATATTTTTTCCATGCTTTATTTTTTGCTCTTCTACATTTCACTACAAATCTAGTTATCCACTTTTTACGCTTTGGGTTTACCTCCCTACATGGAACAAATTCCTCTTTTAGCGTTTCTAGAACTGTTTTAAAACTTTCCCACTCCTGTTCAACGTCTGTTCCTACGACAATATCTTTCCAGATTATGTGGTTTGCTGCCTCTTTCATCCTCTTAACATCTGCCTTAGAGTAGTCGTATGTTCGCATGTTTATGTTTACTTCTTTCCCTGCAATAAGATCCCAACGGATGATTTGATGGTCACTTGAGCCAAACAGTTCCCCAACGGTAACGTTTTCAATCATATTTTCCTCTGTGGTAAAAACTAGGTCGAGTATGTTTTTGCCTCTGGTGGCTGCTTCTACATGTTGAATTAAAAAATTGTCAGTTATGCACTTAACAAAAGGTTTTGACTCTACAAGTGCTTCTGCCATATCCCATTTTATTTCTGGATAGTTGAAATCTCCCATTAATTTCCCATTTCCCTTCACTTGCCTTTGCTATACTGCTAATCAGCTCCTTAAGTCGGAATGTGCTTTATATACACATCTCATGTCCCCTTATTAGCTTACATTTATTTGATCTGTCCTATCCATTCCAGACTGCATGAACCCACATGTTTTTTTTGTGTATTTAGTTATGTATTTATTTATTTGTAATTATTTTCTGTTCATTAGTAGAAAATTTTGTTGTTACTGGATTATATATTTTTTCATTATTCTGTTTCTTTGGTTTTTTTTTGTCTCGTCTAATTTTCTTGTAATCCTAAGAGGTCGTATGGGCATATATCACTACTGCTTGTTTAGCGTGTGAGTGAGGTGTCTTGAACATATTTCTAACCAGGAGGAGCTCAATCTTCCTTTTGTTTCTAGTTATACGAGGGGCGTTATGTAAGTAATACACTTTATCATTTTTCTCAGGAGCTGTTTATTCAAAATTTCTACACAATATACATGGATATGTCATGTAAACATCTGTATTATTCAATATAATATCCATGAACTTACACAGCTTTATGCCGGAACGAAACAAGTGTATGTATCCTAGCCTTTACCAGATTTTGTCTTGATCTTGTAGCCATTTCTGGGCTGCGTGAATCACTTCTTCATCATCTTCAAACCTTGTCTCATGGAGTGCATTTTTGAGTGGACCAAACAGATGAAAATCAAAGGGTGCCAAATCTATAGGGTGGATGGAGTAGTAGTAGTCCAACCCAATTTGGTGAGTGCTTCCCATGTTGCCAGACTTTGTGAGGGTGTGCATTGTCGTGAAAGAGAAGCAGGTCTGCTGGATTCTTGTGCGTCGGAACTCTACGGAAACATGGATTGAGTCTTTTTTCAATGTCTTAATTTAAGCTTGCAAAATTATTTGTTGTGGTGATTGCGGGTGATGCCACTCCATGGACTGTCTTTTTTGTCTCAGGTTAAAAATGATGTGCCCAGGTTTAGTCACTTGTAAAAGTATTAGCCAAAAAGTTCTCTCCATCAGCATTAAAATGCTCCAATAATTCAGAAGAATTTGTTTTTCTTTTTTCTTTTCGGGAGTCATTTGTGAGACCTCAAGGAACCCATCTTGCACAAACCTTAGAAAATCCTAGAGTTTGTATAACTGCATTTCTACTACCAATGCTGATTGCCAGCTGTAAGGTCAATTGTTGAGTACTGATTTGCCTTTTCAGTAAGAATAATGCCCTCAGCGCATTTCAACATTTCTGCGTTGGTGGCTGTGACTGGACGTCCATTGCATGGCCGATCAAGCAGCTCTGTATCTACACGTCCTGATTCTGTGATTCTCTGAAGCCAGTGACTAACTGTACTCCTGTTGCCTACAAAATTTTCATACACATCACATAGACACCTGTGAATTTTCACAACCGTTTCCTTCTCTGCAACAAGAAATTCTATCGCAATTTGATGCTTATAACGCAAGTTGCTAACATTTCAACGGTTTAGTGCAATCGTATTATTTGGCTGATTGCATATGCACATGCCATATATGAAGTGTGCAAAATTGTATGCTTCTATTTTAATAAATAGCTGAGAAAATCAATGTGGTACATTACTTTCTGAAAGTCCCTCGGATATACAAGTACAATTTCAATTTTTTAAAAGATTCTTATAAAGAATTATATTTTATTTAAACCAAAAGCATGTTAATGTTTAATTTAGATGGAAACTGACCCAGCAGTATTATCTGGGCTGGATGCTATCCATGTGGCTACAGTACTTGAGGATTGTGTGGACCAGCTCTATGCACTTGGACGCATCATGCCAGGTTCATACGAGTCAAGACCTGACGCTTTTGAAGTAAGTGTTTGCTGTATGTAAAACAAAAATATGCTTGAGTATGGATGAGCAGGAGAAGTCGAAAATTGTGAAGATATGCAACTGAATGTGGAGAGCTAATGTAAACATATTAAATACTTTTTGTAAATGGTTATTGTGACATGATATTTGTTTGTTTGTTTTGTTTTGTGGAAACAAGACTTGTAATCAAACAGGATACTGGAAACAGCTGTAAATTGTGTGACAGTTGTTTTCTTTGAAATGCAAAAGTTTATTTTTCACAAACATAAGGAATGTCAACTTTTAAAAAATCAATAAAATGTATGCGTTCCAAGCATTCATCACTCTCTGACTAAAAAAAAATATTTCCTAATATCTAATCTGGACCTTTCTTTAGTTCATTTATAACTATTCCCTCTTGTTCTTGTAGGTAGTTGTATTTTGAAGAACTTATTATAATCTAATTTATTCTTTCCTTTGATCATCTTATAAACCTGTATTGTCACCTCGAATTATCCTCTTTTCTAGACACTGTAGGCAGTTTTTGTTTAGTCTTTTCTCATAACTGTAATTCTGGAATTCCACTATCAGCTTTGTCGCTCTTCTTTGTATCCTTTTCAGCATGTATATATCCCCTCTACCATTTGTGATTAATATTTTTGGAACATTACATTAGGTTGTTCGAAATGAGCTGACACAGTTGGTTGACAACCAGTTAGAGCTGGAAAGGAGATATCATTCAGTTCTTATTAAAAAAATGGAGCTGAGAGGTACAACAAAAAATCCAGATAAGCTTCGTGCAGTTGAGAAGGAAATCCTCAACACAGGAGGAGACCTTAAGAACTCTACTCACACATTTGGTCGCAGTCTGCATCAGAGTCCACTTTCTTCAGACAACCTCATTAAGACTCAGAAAGATAGGTATGATGTACATGTTAGTTTGTAACTATAAGAGTAGCATGCTCCTTGTAGACCATCACTTCTTTCACCTGTCAACCTATTAGGCTGGGGACAGCTTGGCCTAGTGGTTAAGTGGCACGGCTCACAACCAGAAGGTGCTGGGTTCGATCTCCATCACAACACCGGCCGTTACCCCAGGGAAGCAAACCTTTAGAAAATGCAGGAGGAAGCAGACCCTTACATAAAATGCATGCTGAAGTCAGATGCATTGGGCCGACAGGCGCAAAATAAAAACCACAGTGCATTGCACACCGCCTTGGGGATAAGAGAAATAAGGCGAACGCAAAAAATTTAAAAAAAAAACATATCTATTTGCCTGTTATAAGTGTCTTGGCAGGTGCACCATTATTTTCAGCACACAGATGAGCAATCGCACTGGGGAGAAAAAAACCTGTGCCTGCCAAATTGGACATGAGATTTAAACCCAGTACATTGGGATTGTGAAATTAACATTTCACCCCCAGGCCACAATGCCTCACACAGTTAGTTTGTAACTTTATAAAAGTATAACAATAATAAATGAACTAATTGTGCTGTACAGAATTACAATTTCTTACAAGTTACATTAACTGCATGGTTGAAGGTGTCAGTGATTCATTTAAGCCATTTCTAAAATATCACTTCATACAAGAAAAATCTAGTCTAGAACCTCTGTATGTATTTCTGTTGAAAGCATGCTTATTTTTAACTGAAAAACTGAACTGTACATTTAGTTGTATTATGTAACACTTATGGAATGTCCCTACGGAGATATTTTGATACTCTGTCAGAATGTTATTTGTGTTCAATATTTATAAATGTGCCACAAAACAGACCTTCTCATCTAGTTATTAGTTGAAGTGTAATAAGGTGCACAGTAACATAATTTTTTGGGTTAGAGTATTTTGTAAGCATATTTTTTTTCAATAAAAAAACCCATCTTTTTCATTTGCTCTTTTTTTTAACATCAAAGATATGTTGTGCTGCATTTTACAGAAAAACCGCAATATCTGCTCCTTTAAGACTGTCATATTTGCTGTTCTCAGTCTACCTGCAAGGCAGCAAGTGCGTTGGGTTCAGGGTTTTCCCTCACTTAAATAGGCTACCTTTCTAGGCTGATGAAAACATAGTGTGGGGCCGGAGATGCAACACAGGGAATGAGCTGATAGTAGCCAGCAACTCATAGTTGCCTGCTTGCATTAGGGTCAGCAAATCAGATCTGACCAAGACCCTATTCCGCCTCCAAGCAGGCTACACTAATACACTCGGGCTAAGAGATTAGAAATTTCAAGTTCTTGTGGCCTATCTTTGATCTCTTCTAGAACATCAAAGATAAAATTAAAAGACAGGACTTTTAGTCGATCGTTTATCACCACTAATTAAGAATGTATCTTTTAATAAGTTTTGTACTAGCTTATACAAATATATTATTTATTATGCAGTTGATATCTTACTTTGATAACATTTGACATTTTTTTAAAGGAGCTATTTATTTTTCTGATGCTTGGCTATGATTTTTCTGTTTAGCCATAAATTTATTTCCCAACAGGTCTTATGTGGAGCATATATTGAGTGAAACAATGGCAGATCTGGTGCAGGACTGCAGTTTCCAGACATTATCTGAGGCTGTTGTCACACAGAAGAAGCACAAGGCTTCATTGGAAAACACAATCCAGAGGTTATTTTTCAGTCTTCTGAAAGCTTTCTAATTTGAGATGGGCGTTAAAAGTACTATTAATATTTGAACTACCTGCTTTGATAGTAACCAAGATAAGTAGACCTTGATTGACAGTCTTAGATTTAAAATTAGTTGTTTTGCTATGTTAAGGTTTACCTTTTTATTGCTGACCTCAAATAATATCAGGACAGAACTGAGGAAAGAATAATCACTACTCGTGTTTGGAGCTGAAACATGGATTCTAGAGAGGAATAATGAAAAAAATGTGGAAGCGTTAAAGATGTGGTGTCATCATAGCACGAGTGCGTTATACAGAAAGAGGATCCAGTGACAATGTCCTCACTGAGGTAGGCATACAAAGACACATTGAAAATGATACAAAAATGAAGATTGAGTTGGCTTGGACACAATATGCAAACATGAAAGTCTTCTGCAGAAAATACTAGAGCACAAGATCTTGGGGAATCTTCTTCTTTGTACGCTGTCAGGCGTCAACTTGAATTTGTTTGAAGAAAGCAACGGTCATCCTGAGGCTGTCGACACTGCCATAGAGCTTGTCTAGTGTTGGCACTGATGATGGCCACATGTGTTTCTATGGTCCTTGTATGTCGGACAATTTTGCAGCAGATGTTCAGGGGTCATTTACCTGTACAGGGGATGGCGTGGGCTAGTGGTTAAGTGACACGGCTCTTCTTCTTCTTCTGCGTACACAGTCAGACAGTAACCATTATTTTTTCGAAAAAAGCGGCGGTCATCCTGAGACTCTCGCCACTACCATAGAGCTTGTCTTGCAGTTCCACTGGCAATGGCCACATCTGCTCTCTCTGATCCTCGTATGTCGGGCAGTTCTGCAGCAGATGTTCAGTGGTCATTTTACCAGTACCGCACGGGCATTCGTCGGTACACCCTATCTTCAATTTGTTGAATAGGTGGTACCTCAGTCTGTTGTGGCCAGTGCGAAGTCTGAAGACAACGACCTGCTCTCTTCGGTTCAACTGGTAATAGGCATCGTTTTTGGTGTAACCAGTATGTTCGGTTTCCCATTTGGTCATGTACCTGGCTTTGATAAGCCGTTTTGACTCTTCATACGTGATACTGGTATCTGTTTGTGGTAGCCTTGCACCTTCTTTTGCCAGTCTGTCTGCCTCCTCGTTGCCTTGGATGTTGCAGTGTGACGGAACCCACTGTACCACTACCCTTTTTGGTGCGGACTGCTGGCACAGTTTGCAGAGTGCTGCTCTTAAGTCATTAAGCTCAGTGTTTTTCTGGCTTTTTAGCGCAGTGACTACTTCGAGAGCATCTGTCAGCAGGACTATATGGCTCTCATTTTCACTGTGTGTTTCCATTTCTTCCACTGCCGCCCTCAGTGCCTCTGCCTCTGCTCTGAAATTGCTTGTGTACTTACCAGTAGCGAATGACAGTGTTATTTTTCTGCCATTTGATAGGTTCAGGAATGCTCCTGCCCCTCCGTTCTGTGTAGTGTTTGTTACAGAACCGTCGGTGTATGCATGGGTCCAGTCCATGCTTGGGTAGCTTTTCGTTATGAAGCTTAGGGTAGTGTCTCTCCTTTCTTTTTCACTCTGGCAGTTTTTGTTTGCAATACCTGGTATATTTTCTACCACCTCTGGAAATATATCCTGCCTCCAAGTAGGTTTTCGTACAGTGTGACACGGCTCACAACCAGAAGGTGCTGGGTTTGATCCCCATCACGAGAAACATACAAGACAAACTGTGGGGAACCATTGAGGACCTGTGACTGACGTGTCACTTTATTGATGCAGCCCATCTGGTGGCATAAAACAAGTATACGAAACCGAACGCAAAGAAGAAGAAGAAGATTCCCATCACATCACCGGCTGTTACCCCGGGGAAGTAAACCCTTAGAAAATGCAGGAGGAAGCAGACCCTTACATAAAATACATGCTGAAGTCGGATGCACTGGGCTGACAGGCACAAAATAAAAACCACAGTGCAGCGCACACCACCTTGGGAAATAGACAAATAAGACAAATGCAAAAAAATGTATCTGTACCACAGGTGTATTCGTCAGTACCACCAATCTTCAGTTTATTGAATAGATGGTACCTCAGTCTGTTGTGGCTTGTGCGAAGTCTGAAGACCACAACCTGCTCTCTTCTGTTCAACTGGTAATAAGCATAATTTTTTATGTAGCCAGTATGTTCTATTTCCCATTTGGCCATGTATCTGGCCCTAATAAACCTTTTGGACTCTTCGTAGGTCACACTAGAATCTGGTTGTGGTAACCTTCCATCTTCTTTTACCAATCTGTCTGCCTCCTCGTTGCCTTGAATGTTACAGTGGAATGAAACCCACCGACCACAACTCTTTTGGGTGTGGACTACTGGCATAGTTGACAGAGTACTGATTTTAAATCATTGAGTTCAGTATTTTTCTGGCTTTTTAGTGCTCTAACCACGTACATGGCATCTGTAAACAAGACTATCTGACTTTCATTGCTTTCGCCTGTCAGCATTGCTTCTACTGCAGCCTTCAATGCTTCTGCCTCGGCTCTGAAATTGCTTGAGAATTTTCCAGTTGCCACTGACAGTGTTATCTTTCTACTGTTTCTTAGACTCAGAAACACCCCTCCCCCTCCATTTTCTGTTCAGTTAGTTGCAGGACCGTCAGTGTATGCATGGGTCCAGTCTGTGCTTGGGTAGTTTTTCTCTATGTATCTCAGGGTTATTTTTCTTCTTTCCTTTTCAGTCTGACTGTTCTTGTATTCGATACCTGGTAAATTTTCCATCAACTCTGGAAATATCTGCTGTTTCCAGATAGGTTAGTTTGCGTACAGTAGGGATGGGCGTTGATATGGCGTTCATGGGGTCTTCTCTCGTCTTTGTTTTGGCTATTTCGACCAAATTTCTCCGCTTTATCCAGGGGTATGAAGGGTGACTAAGACTCACCTTTACTTGGAATCCTGGTATTCAAACAGGCATGCAGGGGACGGCGTGGCCTAGTGGTTAAGTGACACGGATCACAACCCAAAGGTGCTGGGTTCGATCCCCATCACAGCACCGGCCGTTACCCCGGGGGAGCAAACCCTTAGAAAATGCAGGAGGAAGCAGACCCTTACATAAAATGCATGCTGAAGTTGGATGCATTGGGCCTACAGGCGCAAAATAAAAACCACAGTGCAACGCACGCCGCCTTGGGGAATAGAGAAATAAGGCGAACACAAAAAAAAAAACAAAAAAAAAAAACAGGCATGTTTTAATGTCTGTTGCCAGGTAGCTGAAGACTTTGGCTATGTATAGTAGGTATTTTACAACTTCCTGCGGCTTACTAGGCCTGGGGGAAGGTACAACTAATTTGGGTAGAATTTTTTGTTTGGGCATCAGCCGTTAAATCTATTCTTTTCTATTTCTAACTGCCAATAGAGTTTTAATGTGCTTAACTGATGTGCTAGTCTGATCTCACTACCGAGAGATCAGGGAAATTTTTACCAGAAGATTCGCGGAAACAAAATTCTGGTCTCCACCGCGAATCGAACTCGCGACCTCTGGAACCAAGGCGGACACCTTACCCCAAGACCACTGAGCCCCATTTACATCTGAGACATATCAAAGAATGAATCTATGCTGAAATAAAGAGAAGCTGCAGATGTTAGGGTCAAATGAAGAGACATGCTCAGACAACCTTGCAACCAGTCTCAAGACTGACAAACTATAGGATAGGGTCAAATAGGGAGACATGCTCAGACAACCTTGCAACCAGTCTCAAGACTGACAAACTATAGGATAGGGTCAAATAGGGAGACATGCTCAGACAACCTTGCAACCAGTCTCAAGACTGACAAACTATAGGATAGGGTCAAATAGGGAGACATGCTCAGACAACCTTGCAACCAGTCTCAAGACTGACAAATTTTAGGATAGGGTCAAATAGGGAGACATGCTCAGACAACCTTGCAACCAGTCTCAAGACTGACAAATTTTAGGATAGGGTCAAATAGGGAGACATGCTCAGACAACCTTGCAACCAGTCTCAAGACTGACAAACTATAGGATAGGGTCAAATAGGGAGACATGCTCAGACAACCTTGCAACCAGTCTCAAGACTGACAAACTATAGGATAGGGTCAAATAGGGAGACATGCTCAGACAACCTTGCAACCAGTCTCAAGACTGACAAATTTTAGGATAGGGTCAAATAGGGAGACATGCTCAGACAACCTTGCAACCAGTCTCAAGACTGACAAACTATAGGATAGGGTCAAATAGGGAGACATGCTCAGACAACCTTGCAACCAGTCTCAAGACTGACAAATTTTAGGATAGGGTCAAATAGGGAGACATGCTGCTTAGACTATCTTACAGCTAGTCTTAGGACTAACCAACCAGATCATGATGATGAAAGGTTTACCTCTCTTTTTCATAAAAATGCACTCATTTCATTTTCCAATAGAATCTATGGTATTTTTATCTCAATTTCCAATAGAATCTATGGTATTTTTATCTCAATTTCCAATAGAATCTATGGTATTTTTATCTCAATTTCCAATAGAATCTATGGTATTTTTATCTCAATTTCCAATAGAATCTATGGTATTTTTATCTCAATTTCCAATAGAATCTATGGTATTTTTATCTCAATTTCCAATAGAATCTATGGTATTTTTATCTCAACTTCCAATAAAATCAATGTTATTTTTATCTCAATTCCAATATTCTGTGGAATTTAAATCTCAATTTCCAATAGAATTTAGGGTATTTTTCTAATTTTTAGAGAACAAAATGGAAGGAAACGAATAAAAGAACTTCAAAAGGAACTGCAAGATGTCAAAAAAGATCATGAAATTGAAATTCAGCAGAGAAAAGAAATGATTTCTCATCTAAAAGATCAGTTGCAGGTGATGACCTTATTTCATCCCTCTTTCTATCGTCCTTGCTTTTATACTCTTTTCAGTTATTTTTTTTCTTTCTTTCCGTCCTTTCTTCTTCATTAGCTGAAATGATTATGTCATTAACATTTTAAATACCACATAATTAAAATAATTGTTGAAAGCATCTTTCTTAAGCCATTTAAGGTCTTTAGGTAGCTAAACAAAACAGCATTTTATGTTATAAGAACCACCAGTGTCTGTGCTATTTGCTGAGAGAGACTGACCACTGATGGTGTGATATGATTTAACACAAAATGACATAACATTTTTCACTGACTGATTTCTTGCAATAATTAATTATCAATCATATCATTATTTTATTGTTTTTATTTATAATTTTTTAGGTCCTTATACCTGTGCCTTTCGAGAAATGAACAAAGAAAAGCGGGAAACAGTGGGTGGTGCAAATAGTGCAAGTTTTAAGTATCCCCTGGTCTCAAGGGAGGTGAGATCTGCACCTAGTCCTATTGGAGATGGATGATAATATCAAAGGTTGTGTGTACAAGCTGTGCACGTAAAAGAACCCATGGCAGTTGAAAATTGCAGGCTGTTGGCTACTCTCCTGGCAAAAATTCTAAAGGTAATGAAATTCCTACCCATTACTGGCCAGTGTGAAGGTCAAAACTCTGGTGAAGATGGATGTGTCAGACCAAAAGGTGCAAATATCGCAGTCAACTGTGAACTAGCGACACAATGCATTCCGTTGTCCAGAACTACATCCTACTACTTGCAAAGCCCTGTTCAGGGCTTGCTAGCCTGAGATTGAGAACGAACACAGAAAGAGAAGAAGAAGAAGGCCAAAAGGATGCAGCCTCTCCACCATGCAAAGACTCAACAGGCCAATGACCTGTTTGTCTGTACACTCAATTGCAAGTATTATTTTGAAAAAAGGTCTTAACACTCCCACATGAATAGAAGAGGAGTGACTAAGTGAAGTGCATATCAAATATTAGGTTCGATAATCAGTGTCTTGCAGCATCGTAAACAATTCTGTTATTCTTGTACAGGAAATGAAAGCTAAAACGAGCATGGAAAACAAGTACATTAGGAAGTGTGCAGATGTCGCTGTGGCACAGACTCAAAAGCATTGCTTCTTATCAGAAAAAAAGAGAAAAGAGGAAATGGAGGTAGACATCATATGACCCAATTGCATGATATTTATTACCATCATTCATTACATAGTTGTTTTGTCTCCATTGCTGGTGTCCACAAGGGTTATTTTTTTTTTTTTGGCGTTCGTTTTATTTCTCTAATCCCCAAGGCGGTGTGCGTTGCACTGTGGTTTTTATTTTGCGCCTGTCGGCCCAGTGCATCCTGGGCCCAGTGCATTTTATGTAAGGGTCTGCTTCCTCTTGCATTTTCTAAGGGTTTGCTTCCCTGGGGTAATGGCTGGTGCTATGATGGGGATTGAACCCAGCACCTTCCGGTTGTGAGCCGTGCCACTAAACCACTAGGCCACGCCGTCCCCTTCACAAGGGGTATATTTATGGAAATAAAGTCTGCTCATTGTTGTTGTTTCGAATGCCCATAATGGGTAGGTTTATTATTTTGTGCACCCTGAAAAGGATGTTAAGTGGCCAGTTGCAGTAGCTTTCCTCACATGCAGAGCGCCATACTGATGAAGGTCGACCTAGGTCTTTCTGGCCGGTTTGTTTTGCTTGGTTTCATTGATGTGTCGCTCACTACTACAGGGATCATGTAGATCCCTGACCTCATTAGCCAGGATGCCATGAAAACAGCCCGTTTGCAGGAAGGGCTGTGAGGAAGCCAAGATGAGAGTCTAGGCCAGTATATTTTGCCTGACCCTGACTTATATGTCTGATCAGTATTTTGTGCCTGACCAAATGTTAGTCTTCCTCCCCAAAAGTCTGCTTGTACATTCAGTGCTCGTGTTGTGTGCAGACTAGGTTTTTATTTATCTGCCAATAGAAAACAAAACCTCACCTTTACATATGTTCGGACTTGTGTTTTTGTACTAGTAGTCAAGAATCCTAATTGTTAGACTGCCCTCCTCTTTATATACAAAATAAAAATGTTTCGGCAGAGGAAAAGGAATGTCGTAGATAAAATGAAAAATCTAAGGGTCCAAGCAAGCTGACAAACTTTTAGGCTTGAGTTAGTGTCTATTTGCTTTTAAGGAAAAAAAAATTATAGTTAATGATTCTGTGACCGCAGCAGGACAGAAATAAAACAAAACCCGTTACAGCAACCTGACCTTAATCAGGGGCAAAGAACAAACGAAAATAACTAATGAATCACAACAAAAACTATGTTTTTATCAGTCTCAGGGTTTATTTTTTTCTCTGTTCTTTTGTGGTCACTAATTCATTTCTAATATATGCTTTTATCTATTATTGACCTACACTACCACCGCGGCTTCAATTTCTTTCTTTTAAGGAAATATATTATCATTAGAACTACTATACAATGAATCCCAGAAGTACAATGAAAGTAAGGTGAGCCCAAAATAACTTGGCAGGAAACTATAGATGCCCATATTAGAATCATAAACTAGAGCTGGGGTACTGTACAATAAAGTGGCTGCAAATGAAAGAGTTTATAGCTGTCCTGAAAGGTGGATGCAATGAAATAGGGTGATCTTACTGCTTTGTTTGTTGTATGCAAAAAATCTGATAAAAAGAGAGATGGATGGCCAAGAAAAAAAACCTACAGGCATGTGCAAATAAATGTTTAATTTTTCTGCTTTTGAAATTTTGCTACAAATGTGATTAAGCCTGGAACGTCTAGTGTATGTGATTGAGTCTGGAAGGTCTAGTGTATGTGATTAAGTCTGGAAAGTCTAGTGTATGTGATTAAGCCTGGAACGTCTAGTGTATGTGATTAAGTCTGGAAAGTCTAGTGTATGGGATTAAGCCTGGAACGTCTAGTGTATGTGATTAAGCATATAATGTCTAGTGTATGTGATTAAGTCTAGCAAGTCCAGTGTATGTGATTGAGCCTAGCAAATCTAGCGTATGTGATTAAGTTTAGCAAGTCCAGTATATGTGATTACGTTTAGCAAGTCCAGTAAATGTGATTACGTCTAGCAAGTCCAGTGTATCACATGAGTGGTACTGGGGTGGAAATAAAATGGCGACTGTAACATTCAAAGTATGTTGTTAAATGTTGACTAATGAAGACTGTGCCTGGGTCTAGCAACCTCATCATGTAAAACCATTGCAATTAAAACACCAACTGCAAGTGTTTAGATACAGGCATTTTTGTAAGTCTACCAGCTGTAGTGCGGACCCTATGCTTGGGAGCAGAGCACAATCTTCCAACTTTGAACAGAACACAACAGACTTACCAAATTCATTAACAAGTTAGACCTTGCGCAAGGACTTGACTTAACTTGACTTGACTTCATTCATTCTCAATCTCCTGCTACCAAGTCCTGAAAAGGGCTTAAGTAGCAGAATGTAGTTTAAAGAACCGAAGGCGTTGTTGTGTTGTAGTTTACAGATTGACTGCGATATTTGCACCTTTCGGTCTGACACATCCAACTTCAGCAGGCATTTTTTTAGTACCTGGTTAGCTTTCCCTCTTTGATCCCTTCTATTTAGCCAGTCTGCTCTGTTGCAGCCTGTTATCTAGTATCATCGCGTGGAGGTGTAGAAGGGTCCTGGCAGCTCTAGTTCGCTAGCCCTGATGCCAGCAATCAGCTATGGGTCACTGACCGCAGCAACTCATGCGCTCGCACATGGACTTATCTGCTACATCTGCACCCATCCATATGAGGCAGTGCAGCTTCTGCTGTTTAATT
The DNA here is from genome assembly GCA_036924085.1 of Ariolimax columbianus. Classification (NCBI taxonomy): domain Eukaryota; kingdom Metazoa; phylum Mollusca; class Gastropoda; order Stylommatophora; family Arionidae; genus Ariolimax; species Ariolimax columbianus. The sequence goes on from JAVGWX010000021.1 coordinate 5,971,354, forward strand.
GCCTAGGATTCACCAAAATCAGAGAAAAGTTACTGCCTGTCACCTGTTACTGTCACCATATACAGCTCCACTCAAAAGCTACAAAACACCTGCAAATTCTTTAACTTGTCATTGACTTCAGAAGATCAAACAGCTTAGCTGACCTAGTTAATCAACAATTCTATGCTTCACATGGAGTGAAGAGATGAACAAAGAAGAAAAAAATTAGGCCATTGTATGTTTTGATATTTGTGTCTTCAGTTTGCATTGTGTAATGAAGATGTTTTTCACAAACATTGTTCCAGTAGTTTGGCTTGGCTTGGCTTCGTTCATTCTCAATCTCCCACCACCAAACACTGAAAGGGCTTAAGTAGTAGAATGTAGTCCAGAGAACGGAATGCGTTGTGTCATAGTTTACAGCTTGACTGCGATATTTGCACCTTTGGTCCAACCCATCCAACTTCAGCAAGCATTTTTTTAGTACCGGGTTAGCATTCCCTCTTCGATCCCTACTCCTTAGCCAGTCTACCCCGCTGCAGCCTGTTATCCAGGATCACAGCACGGAGGTGTAGAAGGGTCTTGGTAGCTTTGGTTTGCTGACCCTGACGCTAGCAGTCAGCTACGAGTCGCTGACCACTGCAGCTCATGAGCTGCTCAGCATCTTGATCCCGTAGCAGTAGTTTAATATCTATAATTATCACACTATTTAAGACACCAAAACTGCAGTGAAGGAGATGAAAGTCAGCGACCCAAATCTGTCCAAATCCCTATTCAAGCTCCAAGTGGAAACAAGCTGCATCAGTGCAGCCTGACTGAGCGAATAGGGATCATAGAGGGAAAGCAAACTCAGTCCCAAAAATGTGCCGCTCTGAAACTAGATGCAAAACACAACACAATGTAACAAAGTATCTTTTCCCGATAAATGACAAAAAAGACACTTCAAGAATGAACAGTAATTTATGTTAGGCCCATAAGTTATTTCCTGTCATTGTCTGTGACGAAAAAACCTTGGTCACAATCTATGAATTTCTTATTCCTCAGAGTCTTCATAAAAAAACAGATGAAGAAAACAGAGCTCATCAAGAAATAATGTCATTTTTACATACTCATAAAGCCGTAAGTCTCACATTTTTTGTATCTCTGTGGTTATTCTAACCACACCTACCTATATTTTGACACACTGTGAAAGAAGAATATAACAAAACATATAAAAACAAGAAAAGAAATTGCACACGATAAATAAATAGTTGAGATTGGACAAACAGCTGCAGTTTGTTTATTTTCTGGCGGTAAGTGTCAGCAAATTTAGATTATGACAACGTTTTTTAAAACTAATACACCGAGATCATTTTTTGTACGAGATAATTCGAATATATTCTGTTCAATAACTGCAGACGATAGCATAATAATGTTATCATTTACTATTTGATAATTATTTTGTAATAAATGTTTAAAATGTTAGCTTCTTGTACACTTGAAATGTAGTTTACTTTAATAAATAATGATTGTTTTAGGCATTTAGAAATCGATAATGTGGTTCACGATGCTCTTGATTAGAAGAGGAAAGAAACATGCCATTTCGTTCTGTTACCTTACATTGTGTTTTGTTAAGTGGTGACTAAGGAAGGTTTTACATGGAGCTGGTAACCTCATCATGTAAAACAAAGTGTTACATAAGCCAAAAGCAAATAAATACATTGGTGCTGGCTGTCTTCAAGAAAATCTTCCTGCATTTTCTAAGGGTTTGCTTCCCCGGGGTAACGGCTGGTGCTGTGATGGGGATCGAACCCAGCGCCTTCGGATTGTGAGCCATGTCACTTAACCACTAGCCCACGCCATCCCCAATTGCTTATGTTTGATATATATAGTTAAAATAAAAAAATTTTTCTGATGAAATATTTTAAATTGGTCTTAATTTTACAGAAGTTCACCTGAGCTTCATTATTTAATATAACAAAACTAGCAGATGTGGGTAGAACATATGCCAGCCAGTACAATATGAAAGAAATAACAGCAGATTAACAATTAAATGTCCACTTTTCTTGCACCCATCCCCTACCTCACATCCCCAGTGGGATCAAGATGCTGAGCAAAGCATGAGCTGTAATGGTCAGTGACCCATAGCTGGCTGCTACTGTCAGCTGCCAAGACCCTTCTACACCTCCACATGGTGACCCTGAACACAAGCTACAACTGAGCAGACTGACTAAGAAGAAGGGATCGAAGAGAGAAGGCAACCCAGTACTCAAAAATGCCTGCTGAAGTAGGATGTGTCGGATCAAGAGGTGCAAATATCGCAGACAAGCTGTAAACTATAACACAATGCATTCCGTTCTCTGGACAACAGCCTGCTACTAGCAAAACCCTTTTCAGGGCTTGGTAGCGGGAGATTGAGAACGAATGCAGAAGACATCCTCAGTGCAATCTTTACATGCCTTTCATTGCCCATCAACTTCCTCAATCCATTCATCTCCCCCACACCTCCATCTTTTAACTGACCTTTCCACCAGAAGAGTGGATTATGCAATTTAATTTTTAAAATTGTTGTTAATAAGATTTTAAGCCCAATGAGAAGAAAAAAAAGACATGATACAGAAACGAAAGAGTGAATAACCCATTTACCCAGGGTTTGGAGGAGGATGAGTATTCATGCATAATGTTTGTGTGTGCTTTTGTACACATCTCATGTTCTAGATATTTTGTACACATCTCATGTTCTAGGTATTTTGTACACATCTCATGTTCTAGGAATTTTGTACACATCTCATGCTCTATGTATTTTGTACACATTTCAGGGTTTAGGTATTTTGTACACATTTCAGGGTTTAGGTATTTTGTACACTTTTTCTTCTGTGTTTGTTCTCAATCTCCCACTACTAAGTCCACCCTGAATAGGACGTTGCAAGTGGTAGGATGTAGTCCGTTGTGTTGCTAGTTAACAGTGTGACTGCGATATTAGCACCTTTTTGGTCTGGCACATCCGTGTCTCTGCAGGATTTTGTACACATTTCAGGTTCTATGTATTTTGTACACATTCCAGGGTCTAGATAAAAAGCTTGAGTTCTGGAGTGAAAAGTATGAGGTAGACAAGGAGGTCAAACAGAAAGAGCTTGACACATTGAAACTGACAAAGGCGAAGGACTTGGAGAAACTTCAGGAGCTGACAAAACTGGTATGTTTTACCGTAACGCTAACTTTATTCAGTTTTAAAATGTATATATTATTGCATAGTGGTCTTGAGGTAAGGTATTCACCTCAGGTGCTGGAGGTCGCGGGTTCAAATCATGGTGGAGACAGGGATTTTTTCACGTGGATGATCTGGTAAATATTTCCCTTGATCTCTGAGTAGTGAGATAAGACACCCATGTGCAGTGGCGTGCATGTTAAAAATCCCTTAGCAGTTGGAAATTGAAAAGAGTAGGCCTAACAGCCCCTGCTCTGGCAAAATTCAAAGTTAAACATCTACTCAATTTATTCTAGGAATTTTTGCCCCACAGAGAATATGTCGCAAAAAGGGAACTGTGTGGCTATAACATCAGGTCTTGGTTAGCGGAGCGGCATAGATGGCGCCTTACAGGCTGCGGGTCTACCTTGCTCTAATTTACGCTTCCACTACCATCAGTCCCAAAAATAGGCGATCGTATTCCAAGGGCTAACAGATGCTAGCGTTGATCTGGCAAGTCACTAGCGGATTTTCACCTGCCAAAAATTATGAAGCAAAGGAAGTCACACCTTCCCATGACGTCTAATGACATAAGTGGACTGAAGAAAGATAAATATTTGCATGTGTACACGTGAGTGGTATCTGGGGGTGGACAGAAGGTGACCACTGTAACTTCCAAGCATTAGTTCCTCTTCTTCATTTTATCTCAATCTCCCGCTACCACACTTTTGTCAACATACACTGCCTGCATTCTGCAATGAATGTCAACTGGTCGACATCCTTCAGCTGTTAGAAACCAAATCACCACTCACTGATCAACTCTGGACAGATTCTATTTCACACCCACCATGTTTTAAACAGTCTGCTGAGGAAACTATGAGTCTGAGAATAATTACATTTTTCAAATTTGACAGTTGGTATGTGCTGTTAACATCAGAAGTGACATGCATATGTTCATTTGGTGCAGTTAGGTCCGGTTTCATTTGAATACGCCTTGTACAATAACAGCTTAACAGCTACCAGCACAGCCAAAGGCATAGTGCAGGCCAGATACTGCTTGCTAGGTTAGTGTCATCAGGGAAAAGCCCGGGAGCTGGAAGCCCCAAACCTTCCCCAGGTCTAGTATGCCCCAGAAAGGAAATCACCCACAAACTTACTGCTAATAGCCAAATACAAGTTTAAAAGGCAAACTGTGGAAGACATGAGGCGGCACCATCTAGGGGTCAACCAGATGGATTTTCAGAACCAAAGGATAACTTTTGGCTACCTGGCATCAGGTACTGATCTCAGAAAAGCAAGTGGTCATTTTCACAGACGCCCTCGCAGTGTTAATGGCGCTCAAGAACCAGCATAAAAATAAACTCGGTGCTCTGGCAGACTTGCTCGAACGCCTATCCCAGTGCTTAAAAAAAAGCAGTCCAGTGGATACCAGCCCAATGCAACATTCAAGGCAACGAGGAGGCGGACAGACCCTCCAGAGAGGGAGGAATGCTGCAGCAGAGTGATACAGAAATCACATACAATGAGACAAAAGCATTCATCAGGACAACGTACAGTGCAAAATGGAAATAAGACCGCCCTGGCCACATAGAAAACAATGCCTACCATCAACTCTCCAGGCGAGATCCAGGTGATAATTCTCCGGCTACGCATAGGTCACAGCAGACTTAGATGCCATCTATACAACAAGTTCAAGATTGGCACTACAGACCTTTGTTCCTGCGGTACAGCCCTCATGAAGGCAGAACATATTTTGCAGCCCTGTCCATTGTATACCGACAAAAGAAGTAGCATTTGGCAACAGCCAGTGTCCTTCCACGAGAAGCTGTACGAAAGCGTACAGAGTCTTGAGTCAACTACTGCCTTCGTTAGAGTCATTGAAGTTGAGGTCTGAAGATGAACGAGGAAGAAGTACTGACCTGCCTGATTGCATACCAGGAATCCAGTATTGGTCTTCAGTACTAATTATTGATCTATTTGTACATAGATCACATATAATGAAGTCTCAACACTTTAACCGATGTGTGTGTCCATCTTAATAGACTCAAACACTAGAGCTAAGTAGACCCGCAGCCAATTAGGTGCCATCTATAGCTGCTCTTAACAAACCACCTGGGGGAAGGTACAAATAACTTGGGTAGATTTTAAATTTGAATTTTGTCTGGGCAGCGGTCGTTGAACCTACTCTTTTCTATTTCCAACTACCAAGAAATTTTTAATGTGCTCGACACCGCACATGGGAGTCCGATCTCACTACCCAGATAGACCAGGAGAATTTCTACCAGAAGATCCACATGAAAAAAAATCTTGTTCTTCATCGTGATTCAAACACGTGACGTCTGGCACCTGAGCCAGACACCTTAACTCGAGACCAGTGAGTCCACAAAATGCTATATGGCAGTATCTTCTTACTTTGCCTTAACAATAAAGATGCTGCCACAGATCCTTGGGTTTTGTGATCTTTATTTAAACTGAATTTAGGAAGTTACCAACACATACATGTCGACTTGTTCAAGATAAAAATATGTGCACCTAACATATTTAAACTGTTCTGGAGAAGAAACAAACAGTACAAGAGACAGTACCTGCTACATATTTTTGTGTGGGAAGAAGAGGAAGTAAGAAATAATGAAAGAAGCTTGTGGATTTTAATAGAGTGACTGGGTGGTCCCGAGGTAAGACGTTCAAATCACGGTGGAGACTGGGATTTATTTACATGGACTTTCTGGGAATTTCCCTGAATATCTGAGTAGTAGAGATCGGATGTCCGTGTGCAGTGTCATGCACATTAAAAATCAAAATTCCTCGGCAGTTGGAAATTGAAAAGAGTAGGCTTAACGGCTGCTGCCCGGTCAGAATTCAAATTTATGTTAAAAATCTACCAAATCTATAACGGGATCTTCGCAGGTGCTACAGAGTTTGTGCATTGTGATGAGATTCGCCAACAATATGGAGAAGAACTGAGCACTTGTGGGTTAAACTGTGTTCAACGACGTTGATTCTTCGACTAAAAACTAAACTAAACAGATTTTAATAATGGACTATAGAGTCTAACTGTTTATCTTGATGATATGTCTGTAACAATATCTGGCATTTCTTAATGTTAATATGTCTTTCTCAGTACAAAGAATACGAGATGGTTGTTGTTGAAGACAGAATAGAGAAGGAAAGGGCAAGAAGGAGGGCTGAACAAGAAACCATAGAGCTAAAATCTGTAATAAAAGTAAGTCACGTGTCAAAGTTCTTGTCTGTAGTGACAGATCTAAATAAATTTCATGGCAAATAAATTTTTGGTCCATTTTTGGCATGTGTGAAGGTTATTACTACCGGATTACCAGTTCTTCTATAGCAGCTATGCCGTTGCACGTTCCAATTTCACTTCTAGAAATCTGTGTCATATACCACGGTGGACAATGTCATATGCCACGGTGGACAAT